>OZ024890.1:9391200-9991200 GCA_964017195.1 Siderastrea radians | reverse complement strand
CCTGTGCTACCCTTACGAAACCAGCAGCTGTCGACCTGGTTACGTCCCACAAGAAAACCATCCCATCAACACCGTAGGAAATAAGATAACGATTTACTTTCAAAAACTTGCAAAACTCAATTCTACCAAGATGGCCGCGAAGAACTCGCTTGGAGGAATGGACATCAGGAACATGAAGGCTGTAGATAATAATCATGTTTGCGATGCAGCAAACTAGCAGCTCATTGTCGGACGAAACAGCACAATGACTGAACTTAACAGATTTGTAAGACCTCTCGACTCCGGTTCTTGTCATTAAGTGGCAGGGACGTTGGTCGTACTCCCAGATTTCAATCTGATACTCACCGCACAAGATAAGCTGCCTTGCATCTGATGACAGGCCACAACATTCGACACTCAGCAATCCTGAAGATTTAAAAGAGGTTATTATTGCTTTCTTTTCAACATTCCATACATAAACTTGCGGGTCGTTAATGCTCTCCTGGACACAAAAGAGAAGTAAGGTGCTGCCGGCTGAAAATGTCAAACACACAACTGTGAGCGCACAGTCACCTTCAAATATTGTATAAGAAAACCACTTTCCAGATTCTGCGATACTGTGGAGCTCTATCTTCGTTTCTCGGTGAACGGCAACTAATTTTCCGTCTGGCGAAAGGGCGCAATTCTTGAAGGGGAGCACCCGCGAACTCGAATCTGTTAGTCGAGACTTGGAAATGAATTGAAAGGCAAAGCCTTTCTTTTCGTCCAGACTACTCCAGAACGCAACAACTGAGTCGGAACTAACGGACATAATGGTATCACGTGAACTGAAGATTGCTGCGATGGACTTCTTCACCAATATTATGTTACCATGTAACGCTGGAAGAAATTTGAAAGGACAAAACAGATTAGTTAGGTAGATGGCAATTTCTTCGCTTCCTCTACAGAACAAATAACCAGCCTGCTTTCTTACTGTGAAGTAAAAAACATGACGTCCCGACACACTCGTATAAACTTTGCCTGTCTGAAGAGCTAAGGCGTACAGTGATCCTGTTACGGACAAATAAACAAAGTAGATATCATCATTCGTAAATGAAAAGCGGTCTACCTGGTTGATATTGTGTTCTTGCTTGTGATTACTGTTATGTCCATCAAATCCAGTTCGCACCAAATGAATTTGTTGAAAATCCTTGAACTGGACTACCCATTTCTTTTCTGGTGATACACAAAAGAAAATACCTGAAACAAAAGCATCTCTGCCAACGAGATCTTGAAAACCTGTTGGAAAGTTTCTACAAATGTCAAACTTGAATGAATCGATAATATCCCGGCTCTTTTTTTCACGTTCCTGCTCCCACGTAAGCTCCTCCTCCCGTTCCAGTTCTAGCTTCAGTTTTAACTCCTCCTTTCGATAATGCTCCAGCTCCATCTCCAGCTTCAACTCCCCTTCCTTCCGATAATGCCGCAGTTCCAATTCCAGCTCCTGCTCCTCCTTCACCTTCCTCTCCTGCACCCATTGCCGCATCAGCAACTGCGTGAGCTTCTCCTGCACATGCTTCAACTGGGACTCCTTCTTCGTTACCCACAAAGTGAACAGCATTGAAACAGCATTAAATATAGCAATGTTAGTAATTGATACAGCACTGTCTATGCCGGAACACTCGATGTTCCTTCCCCAGTTGTCAAAGGCACTGGTCATGTGACACAAGTAAGTAAATGGGTTTAACTGAACGCCCGGATGAAAAACCTCCTTCAGCTGAGGTCTCCCAGTCTGAAAATTCCAAACCTGATATTGGAAAATGTGAGGGTACAGGTCAATGATAAGTTGACGTACGGTTGCCAAGGATGGTTCCCGATCTGACTCCGTTAGTTTTTTAACTCTGCAACAATAATAACAAGTAGGATCACATGGAACGGTGTTCGTACGGGTCTCATGCCATCTTGGGTGGATTTGGAGACGTTCAAGCAAGCGTTCTGTTGGTCCACCCCTAGTTATCTCAATTCTAGTCAGGGTCCTTGATAATGAACTAAATGAACAAGTCCTTTTATCGTCTTGGGTCTTTTCCATCTCCTCTACAGCCCACAGGGAAAGCAATTCCACTATGCAACACTTATCCTGACAGGTCTGAGGGACATGAATAAAATCTTTCCTTTTTACAACAATGCACTGCTCATCAGGAGTGAACAAACCCCACTGATAAACAACGGACTTTTCTGAGAACTGAGTGAGGTGCTCGACACGTCTTCGCTCAAGCGAAAACCACTTGGCAAGTCGTCCAAAAAACACAAACTTGTCGTCAGGCGAAAACTCCAAATGGTTAATTTCTTCAATTATATACTTGCTTACTTCGAAAGGGCCACCAATCATTTTGAGTGTGGATGCATCAACGAGAAAGAGAGAGCGACCCTTTGCCCCAGCCACTGTCTTCTTATCTGAAGCTGTAGCAAAACAGTTAAAGTCAAAAAGAAACTCAACATCAGAAAAATCACAAACATTCCACTCTAACCAAGGAGCTGACAACTGGGGAATTAAAATGTTCTCTTGGGCAGTGTCCGAAGCGCTTTGAATACACGAGTGCAGAAGATGAGGGCAGTCTAAGAGAATATGAACGTTGCTTTCAAGAGCCGAGGAGATCTCTTCAAGGATCCTATGTTCATTTCTCTTCCAGTCAGTAAGACGGCCAGCTGCAAGTTTCAGATCTTCAAGCAGGTGATAGATCTCAATTCTTCCATTCTGAATCCTTTTGTCCAAGTAATGATAATTTGTTAAACAACTGAAAACATATCTCAGGGAATCCGGGTCACCAAGTTGACACAAAAAGCGAATGGCAACGCGCGAAACATAGTCTTGCAACTCTACCTCTATCATTGGCAACAAAGACGGCGATTCCTCCGCAAAAGTGGAGAGAATTTCAATAAAAATCTTTCTGAGGTACTCACCTGCGGACCTCGTTTCAATGAATAACTTTCGAGTAGCTTTTCTCCTGTTTGTTAACCACCCTGGAATCAGATTGTGAAGAAATGTCACTGTCTGATCAGAAGTTCGCAGCACCACAAATTGCGAAACGGCATCGATTACTTCTTGCTCGTCGAGATCCGAATTCTCTCTCTCCAAGATAAACGGAATAAATGACACAGGAAGTGGAGATGGAGCAGCTGTGACACAACCAAACAACTTTCTGTAGAGATCTGCTCCCACTTTGTCAAACACTCGCTGAAAATTCTCCCGAAAAAAATCGTCAGTATC
Organism: Siderastrea radians; assembly: GCA_964017195.1. Classification (NCBI taxonomy): domain Eukaryota; kingdom Metazoa; phylum Cnidaria; class Anthozoa; order Scleractinia; family Rhizangiidae; genus Siderastrea; species Siderastrea radians. The sequence goes on along the minus strand of OZ024890.1, from coordinate 9,987,974 downwards.
TTCCGGAAAAAGCTCGCTGAGATGATCAATCTTACCTGAATGTGCTGGATCGATAAGAAATTTTACAATGTAGAATGCAATCAAAAACAGTCCGTTGCACTTCCTTGTTATGTCTTCCACTGAGTAGGGGACACGGGAAAAATCGACACGCTTCTGCAGAAACCGCTGTATGTCCTGCTCGTGCTGCTGATAGAAGTTGTGTTGTTCACTATTTCCTGCACAAATCCTAACACACGGATTGTATCTCTCCAATCTGCTCTGTACTGTTTCTTCAGGGCGACTAGTGATAAAGAACACAAGCCATTTTGGAAGCCGGGGGAAACGCTCCTTTATAAGATAAAGAAAATCTTCCCTGGACTCATACTCTGTCTCGTCCAGAGCGTCAATAATGACTAATTTTCGCTGTTGACAAGGGTTGCACTTAACTAATGGTTCTTCTAGTAGTTTTGTAAAGAGTTCCTGAACTCCTAATTTAGGATTCGATAACATCATTCTAACACCACCCTCCCCTCTCACTACATTATCGTACTGACTATTGCAATCACAGAGTTGGGACGCTAAAGTCCCAAGAAGACACCTGGGATCATTTCTCGTGCCATCGTTGTGACGACAAAAGTAGGAAGCACCCAAGTGTCCAGCTTTCCTTGTACGCTGTGCCAGGACTCCCGCCATGACACTTTTGCCGATTCCTGCATCACCCAGGAGAACATAAGCTCTGGAGTGGCCAGGATCGATGAACCAGTTGTCAAAATCATCAAACAGCCATTGTCTGGTATCTGCATCATGACGAGCGGCAAAAAATGCGATGTCTGCTTCACAGCTGGCGATATCTGAAAGCAATTAACTTGTGGATCAGATGCAGTAATTACAAAAAGGACACCTCCATAAAACGGACACTCAGCTCTGTCCCTTTCTTGTCTGTATTTAAGGATCCGTTGCCAGGGGCTGTTTACCTCTCGTAAACAGAAATCCAGTTGGAACCAAGCATGGGTGTCCGCTTACAGGAGGGTGGAAAAGCGCAAAGCACCATAGGGTGCGATAGGGTGTGATAGGGTGCGATAACCCAGACCTCTAAATCAATAGGTCTAATGGTTGAATTTTCATACATCTCTTCTGATTATCACGCACATAAAACGACCATCAAGCACTGATGGAAAAGAAGACAAAGATGTGACAATGATCTCTTTTTTAAAGGGGCTATGTCACGCCATTTTAGTGTCTTTTTTAAAGCTAAAACGTATCTTGGTATCAATTCAATTCTAAAAATAATGGTCTAGCTTTGTTATTTAAGACTATCTTTACGGCACTAAAACTGTTTCCTGTCGACTGTTGCTACCGATGGCAAGGATGTAAATGGATTGAAACTTGAAAAAGTTGGGCCAATTTTTTCATGTTTCGATGCTATGTTCTCAAAAATCACCAAAAAACTATTATGGTTTGCTCTCCCTCATAACATTCATTTGATATCTTCCTCATAGTTTTACAGGAGCATTTTATGTATGAGTAAAGGCACTAGGTTATGATTTTAGCACAGAATTGACTTAAAATAGCAAAATCCTCGTCACATGACCCCTTTAAACTTACCAACAAACATGCTGCTGTGGTGCTGTCCAGACACTGTATTTGCTGAACTTTGTAGACTAGGTTGCCCTAAAATATGAAGACAATTTTATACTAATTAATTTCTTACTGCGGTGCAATCTGAGGAATCGTATGTATCGTGATCCTTTTTTTGGGACAAAATGGGATGTCTTTACGCCGGAAGTCAAAGGATGCTAAACAAATCACTTCGATTCATGTTGACCTTAAGGCGTTCAATGACAATTTTAGTTAAGAATTTAAGGATGGTGCTCAAATGCTCAATTATGGAAATGTAGTAAATTGCCGGTTATATCGTACATGGCAATGTAAGTAACGCTTTACAAGACTCACCTGGAGCCTCCGTGGGAATAACAGAACTCAGCTGGTCTTCAACATGGGCAAGTCGTCGTTGCACATCCCCCTGCTGAGACTCCATGCCTTTCAAGTTCGTGTGTAAGGCATCTACTTTGGTCGACAAAGAACTTTGGTTTTGTTTTATAACCTCCTGCTCACACTCCACACTGGTAACTCTTTTCTCCAGCTCCTCTAGCTCGGTAAAAATATCCCTCAGTGCCTTCAATACTCTGTACCTGTTCTCTTTCACTTCAAATGCTAACGCCTCTACATCGTCGGACAAGGCATTAACGTGGTGTTGTACCAGCCTCAACAGATCTGGGTCCACAGTTGCGTTCAAACAGAGCAGGGTACCTGAAGTGACAAACAAGAAAGAAGGCTATCAACAAATCTAAAGTTGTGAATCTAGTTGCGTACAACGGCCAGCGAGCGGTAACTCCGGTTTACCTTCAGCATGAAATGACTGGCAAGTTTTCATTAGTACTCATGCTTGGATGGAATCCTAGTCCATAGCACGGCTTTCCTCAACATCTTATTAGATTTAAACGCAAAGAATTGAATTGTGAGCGACAGAACTTCAACTGTGAGGCAGAAATGAGTCGTGACCATTGAATGGAACCAAAGGTAACAGCATTGGTGTGAGTTGTACTGCGTGTTACTGTGTTTTTTTGGCTGACTATAATAATAATAATAATAATAAAATATTTATATAGCGCCAATATCCTAAAAGTTCAAAAGCGCTTTACAGAAGTAACGCGATATTCAGAGCACATGAATATCTCTTTCTGTTTCATTTATTGGTCTATTACATATGGCAACACTCAGTGCTTTCTGACAAGAGCTGAATTCGGGTTTTTGTACATTTTCAAACATCTGGTGGCCTTTAAGAAATCTAAGCAAATCGAAAATGAGGCCGCAAAAGATCACCATACTGAACCGTACATTTTTAAGTTCAATGTCAAGTCTAGAACCTTAAGTATGATGTTCAAAGAAAAGTACAACAAGAAATTAGGCAAAGGCACATACCTTTCGTCTCCCAGTCTTTAAGATCTCCTAAAAGTTTTGTCTCATCAGCAGGTGGCAGACCCAAAGCTTTCACAAGCTGTTCCATCACATCAAAGCTCTGTCTGAATTTCACAGGATCCCAATCACTGAATGCGCAGTGCGCCCAGGCATTTCTAGCTTGTCGAACATCACCTGCAGCAATCTGCACAGCACTAGAGAACACTGGGACTTCACCAAGCAGGGTAAGCACGGCGGATGCATCACAGTGTTCATCAAACGCGTTAAACTTGGCCATGAAGTTCTTCACATAGAGCTTTGCAAAGTCGACATGCGACGTCACTCGACAGTCAAATGCAGCGTAATTGTACTTTCCATGCACCTTTGGCAATGCATCATTGCCGTTAATGTTCTCATACTTTAAAACAGTTGGCCAGTTCTTTAGTCGTCCAGATGTGCTCTGAATATCAATGACATGGCTGCTTTTCAAATTGACATATTCTCTTAGAACTTCTTGTTCTACAAAGGGGCGTATCTGGTCAACTAAAGTCTTGTTCAGTACAACGCCAAATACCACCCATCGCTTCTCGTTATCACTTACACCATGCAGTGTGGACCTTAAAAGAAAAAAGGTTTGATTTAAAAATACGTGCATTTCATTTTGACAACTTGTCTATGAATTGAATTGGACACACTGTAAATCATATGAAAGGCAGGGTGCAAGCATAAGCAACAATTCTGCAACAAATTAAAAATTGTTGAAATGCTTCTAAACTTGTCCAGTTTCTTTCCAAGCTAACGTCCAAACTTCTATGAATTTTTCCACGGTAAATGCCATTGTTTTGTGTACTATACGTTTGCCGGTAAAATGATTAGAAAAATGACCTGACAAATGACGTCTGCCTACAAAACAATAATGAAATCAATATATACGGTTTTCGTTTCCTTTGCCAAACAACATAATTTAGAAACTCCTTTTGTGCCATCCCTTGGTAATATGAAGGTAACCACTTAAGGGCTCTTAAACACCAAAACTAGTAGTGCTTGGATAAGCCTAGGGTTGTAAAATCGGCCTTTTTCCTCACCAAATGTACCACAGGGCATTTGAACACCTTGTTTTTTCCCCACCATGGGGCATTTGTGATTTTTTTTCCCAAGAGATGGTAGTGTACGAGCGCTGGCCTTGGGGAAGGAGGGGAGGGGGTGCAAACTGCACGGGCATTAGAGCAATTAACTGATGCCATAAGTCAAACATGGTTGACCTTAAAAAACTCCGAGAAGGCAATGCAAGCTGTGTCTAAAATAACTGTAGTGTTAAAAATCATATTTTTAATTGAAACAAGGTTAACAGACTGTGGTTTATACACTTATCAATTGCAATCCTGATCCCTCAGCCCCGGGACAGGGTGGGGATTTGTCTAGTTCAAGTCACTTCAAATTTTGATAACCCCCCCCCACCCTAGTGGGGCACTTAAACTGGTAGAGTCCCCAAGGGATCACTTTGGGCTCCTATCCCATCACGACTACTGCAAAGAGCCCTCAAACTTACAGTATCTTAGCAGAGAACTCCTTTCAATTTAATGGAGAAAACTATCAAGAAATACATGAAACTGCCATAGGCACTAAAATGGCAGTTGTTTTTGCAAACATTTTCATGCTAATGTAGAAACAGTGATCTTACATCAAAGCGCTTTAAAACCGCTCGTCTGGAAACGATTCATTGATTACATCTTCTCCCTCTGGGACACAACCAGAGAAGAGATTCAACAGTTCAGTTTAACAAACACCATCAAACTATCAAGTTTACGGCTGAAATATCTGAAACAGAAACAAACTTCTTGGACACTACTGTTGACAAAGACGAAAGATTTAAAAGCGAGTCAGTGTTAGACGTCCGCACCCACTTTAAGTACACTGAAACATTTCAGCACTGACCCATTTTTCAACCAGCCATCCATCCAGAGTAAAAAGAGGCTTCATCAAAGGAGAGGCTCTATTAAAAGACTACTCAGAGCTAACTCTTCTTAAACATTATTTGAAGAGAGTACGCCACCACAAACTTTAAAACACATCTTCTTGAGAGAGGATATGCAGCAGAGAACTTTATTCAAACAACCCACTCAGAAGTTACTTTTGAAGACAGAAATCAAGCCCTCTGTCAACAACAACAACAACAACAACAACAACAACAACAACAACAAAACAAGAAAATCTTGTCTTTTGTAAAGCTATATCACCCAGCAGTGTGGAAGGTAGAACCAGTACTCATGAACAGCTGGCACTTCATAAAACAGCAACCATTGCTTAACAACATGTTCAAGGAACCATGCCTAATATCATACAAAAGAGGATGTGGAACTCATACTCGTGAGAGCAAAACTCTAGAAAGGGTAGGAGTCGTACAGGCCCATAACTCTTTGCAACACTATAAAGAGGATCGAGTTTTAATAACACAAATCACAGCTGCAGTTACAACCACTGGTTTAAATTTTCAAGCCATTTCAAAAGGCTCAAACATACATGTGGCAGTCGTGCCGGCCTGTCACTCTTTTTAACTGAGTAAAATGAAAATAGTAATTCTTGAGAAATCCCCCACCCCCACGGGCAAAACTTGTTGTCAAATCTAATAAAACCCCCTTCCTTCCCCCAACTTGGCCCAGGTGTGGGGGGTCAGGATTTCAATTGATAAGTGCATTGCATAGAGTTACAAGCTCTTAAAAGCCCCGGCTAAATGTCCAAAAATTTTCGTCCAACATTGCGTTTGTCACACAAAATGTTCAGTGGCCAAACGGGCAAACAATGTTTGACCAAAACATCAGACAATGGAAAGCCATTTAAATGCAAAGTTGAGGGAGGCGGCTAAACAGTAAAACATGTTCATCCATCACGACGTTGGAAGAAAATGTTTGATCGTTTAGCCAGGGCTTAAGTGACACACTAAGATGCAAAATTCTGAGCGTCCACTTCCACCCTGCCCCACCTTGGCATAGAGCTTATAAGGGTAATGAAAAAAAATGTCTTTTGGGCCTGTATTATGATGTTATAGTTAATGATACTGAGGGAAATAAAACTCCTGGAGGGATGTGCATGTTGCCAAATGTCTAAATTGTAGATGCTCGCAAGGCATGAAGCGCTGAAAACAAGGATCTTCACATGCGAGCCTTCAGCACACCATACAGCAAATTCATTCTATTCAAAAGTCCTGATTCTTCATTGAGGTATAAATAATTCTTTAAGAGCTCTGTCAACAAGAACAATTTGATGCCGACCTGCTAGATCACTCAAGAAAAGAATACTGGTAGATAGTAGTAAAGTACTTAAGAATTTTCTACTTACACATCTTTTTTTGTAACAATACACGTTTTGTATTCTTGACCTTGTCTTATTTCATATTGCTTAAAAATTCATCTACAAAAGTCTCAAGCACTGTCAGCATTTCTCTGAATTACTCCTGTCACCTTAAAGTATGGCTTTTAAGCAAATAACACCCTATGATTTTGTGATATATTACTGAACTTTGCATTTAAATTCTTGCGGGCACAGCAAAGTGATTAATACGTTGATTGCGCTTCCATTTTATTGTGACACAGTCCTGCAGGAATTAACCTTCAACTTGATTTGCTGAAGGGTGGCTAGAGTCAGTACTAAAAGGTGTGCAAATACTTTATTATGGCAAACTACACCGTTCTGACCACATACATACAGTTCAGTGTGTGACCAAAGCAAATCAGTACTGCTTGTAGGTTATAACTACAGTACTGACTGCATTATGAATGGCAAATTCTGATAACAGATAGCATCCTCATTTAACCAATACTGATAGGAATTTCCTGCTGCTTGAGGAATACAAAATTCAGAACAAATTTGTTGTATGGAAAGTGGACCGTCATACATGTATAATTATTTTATGGTAACTCTCCCCAGTCCCACTCTCCTTCACATTATGTACACTCTCCACAATTTTTGTTCAATGAGTGCAATAAGGTTCATATGCTGCAACAACTCATGAAAAATACAGACTGCTTTACGGTCTCATTAAATTAGTTTAGCCAAATAGGAAAAGCCGTAAACAGTAAACCACTTCAAAGGTGCACTGTACCGTCCTTTCAGCATTTTTAAGCAGTGTTTTCAGCCTAATTAGCAAATTGAAAGGAACAGGTGCATACTACTAAACCAGCACCACTTTTCAGCCAGCTCTAACATTGTTTTGCCTCAAAATAAACAGAATGAGAAAAACAAGGTAACTGTGCTTACCCTGCCGATGCAGCCACAGCCATATTGAATCATTACTTCATGACATCATCATCAAGTTGTAATTATCTGGCTGAGAATGTAACATATGGATCCTTAATCAGTTTATCAGTTTGTCAATTAAAAGTGTGATAACAAGAGACACAATTCACCAGCACTCCTGATACATGACCCTCAAGTTCATGGTAAAAAATACCTTTCATATGGAGTAACACAGACTGGCAGAAAACATGAAGAAATTACTACAAATAATTTGTCTGGCAATGAGGGTTCAAACAATGATCTGGGAGAACAAACTTAACTCTGATCCTGAGTAACCCCGCCTCAGGCACGGCGTGGGGTGACCATTTTAGAAACCTCTACTTGCAGTTACAATATGATCATTATCATTCTGGTGCTCAGATAAAATAAAACATTTGAATAAACATCTTGCATAATTTCTGCATGTTTTTTCACAGTGATGATACATGTAACATCAGTAACAAGATGGAATAATCAACATGTTGCGAGCGTGGGACAAAGAAAAAATCTGAGTCCCCGATGGGAATCGAACCCATGACCTTCTGTACACCGGTCGGATGCTCTAACCACTGAGCTACTGGGAGACTCGTGGCGAGCATAGGTCATATTTACTGAGTACTGAGTGGTGACACGCGCCCTGCATACTGCTAGGATCAGCAATGTCGAAGTGCCCTATAGGTGATAAATAAAGAAAGATGGTGAATTTTAAGTTCGGTGAAGAAATAAGAAAAGATAGAATAATCAACATGTCGCGAGCGTGGGTGAAGTGTACTAGGGGTGGCAAATGGTAAATTCGTCAGACTTTGCGAGACATTGACATGATTGTTTCTTGTACAAACCCGAAACCCAATCAATTTTTCAACTGCAAGACCAAGCTTTTAGAGTATTTAAATGCGACCCTAAAACTTTTACGAACATAAAAACTCCAACCTGAGACTTTCAGATCAGAACTTCGAGATTCATTATAGCCTTCTACAAAGTCAATTAGACTCTAGGCGGCTTCGCAAAAAGATCGGGATTCTGAGATGGCCAAGTTGAAAAAAAAAAAAACAAGACCGTTGCTGAAATTTGAGACTCAGACATGCAAAGAGCTGTTGCAGAATTTTGCAACATCCCAATTTTTGCTGACACCATTTGCCACCCCTTTAACATTGCACTGTACTCCAGTTCATTAATTAATGTCATTTAAGGACGTTCGCACGGAAAACTTCTACAACACAGATTTTTTTCACACTTTGGCGACAGTTACAGTTACAGTTAGAAATGCAAAAAATTGAGGGGTCGCCGACTTCGTTTTCGAAATAAAGCGCGTCGAAAACTACCCCAATTTTGACAAATCGGCCCTCGTAAATCGATATGGCCTCAGTGCTTGTTAGTTGAAAAATATTAAAGATGAATTGCCGTATACCCACTTTCTTAGTCAAATTTTACTTGCGTGGGTCTGTTAAGCAACTAATTTGAACCGGTGTCATCCTTTTAGTTAAACTCAACCTCTAAGATAGACTTTTATGAACAACGTGCAGCTTCAATAATAGCAGAATTCGATGATGCGAGGGCAGAAAAGTTGAAAAAAATCAAACTTCCACAATACAGACTTTCTTTAATTTTTCAAAAAATGTAGACAATCGACAAAGAAAGTGACCTATCAAAAGAAAATATGGGGTCACCGAACATTTAAGAGAGTTAAACTCATGCATAGATATTAAAATGCCCACTAGCGCTATTTATCTCCATATTTCTGTAACAGCGCGCGTGCTCAATGCATGATGTGGCATGGCATCACGAAGTGATTTGCGTGCGCAGTAAGGATGCGGAGAAACAATTGGCACGACCGTCCTTAAACACTATCATTGTCCTGAATTAAGGAATGCACTAATTAAGTAGGCCCAATGATTAAAAATCCCATTAATTTAGTCATGTCAAATATTATTTAAGCCTATCCAAAAAAAAATGCATTAAATCATCTCAACAGCAGCATGACCAACAAGTGAAGTTATACACTTTTCTTTCAATGGCCTAAAAAGTCAAACAGATTACAGATTTGATTGTTATCTGTAAAATGAATTGAATCGTACTGTACACAACTGAGGTGCTGTTGTAACTTGAGATGGTGGGAATCGAAATAATCTAGCATGCCATGATTTGTGCAGCTGAAGTACAATACAATAGAATACAATACAATAATATTTCTATAGCGCGTATCCGTTTAAGTGCTAAGTGCTTTACAATGCTTAAAAAATAATAATAATAAAATAAAATAAAAATTACATTGTACATTGCTAAAAAGCATAAGCTTGTTTAAAAAGGAAGGTTTTTGACAATAATTCCACGAGAATTGTGTAATGTATATAACGGTATCCACGGAAATATGATTATGACACACTAGAGCGGTTTTCAGTTAAGTTTTGTTAAAACCAAAACCAAAGTAATTACCCTTACCAATCACAACGAGGCCAAAAAATCGAAGCAAAATCCATCAGTGTCAAGAATGGGAAAACGTGCACGCAGGAGGCCGTTGACAAAACCAGGATCGGACCGGATCGGACCGGATCGGATCGGATCGGATCGGATGGGACTGACAAAACCTGGATCGGATCGGACCGGACTCACAAAACCTGGATCGGCTTGAATTCTATTAAAGAAACCCATATCTACTCATTGAAAGTAGGCGCATTTCAAATTCCCACTAAAAATGGTCAGGTGGTATCTTTGGATCAAGATGACGAAGAGAGATCAAGAAAGTGATTGCCAGTGCACTGTTTTTGCTTTTTCTCCTCCATTCTGTTGTGAAGACTTTTTGTTTATTGTTATGGGTTTACACCCTGTAAAGTACTTCATGAAAAGAATTTTTTTTTCTAGAGGGAGAGATCTAAGCGGAATTATGAAGAGCAAAGGTACTGAAAGCGTGTGCCAAAGCATGTACAATTAAGTCAGTACCGAATTGAGCATAAAGTAACAACGATATCAAGATAACTCGCGTCTTTCTCATTCTTCATTCTTTTTCATTACAAGGTTTTTAGAATGTAACCACAGCTACCTCACAGAGGGTAATAAAACGGAACTTAAAGCTCTTAGAATAGCCGTAAAACAAGGATAACTGCTTCCGTTTTTTGTCCAGATTCTAGAGTGGTGGAATATTAGATCTGCACTGACAATTACAATAGCCTGATTCACATGATGGTACAGTGTCCGTGGTAAACCCGCATGACGAAAATTGTGTTAAGTTTGAGCAAAAGGTTTGATGTCGCCTTATCAAAACTGAAAAAAATGTGATCTACTGAGGTAATAAGTATAGAACGGTATATTAGTTACTTTAGACCTATTTATAACAATGCAAGCTATCACTGTAGTATAAGAAAATAATCCGTTTGCTTTCTAACATTAATGTAGGTTTAATTATTGATTTTGTTTCAGGTATTCTGAAAAATCCCTTTCAAGTAATGACAGTATACTCGAAGTTTCTTTTCAAGCGACAGCCGTGTTCATTCAGGAGCATTATAGTTTCATTTCGATATTCACAATTAAAGTGTCTAATCAAAAGCTTCCCGGGGCAAGCTTTTGCATGCACAATGTTTCAAAGACGTTACAGTGAACACAAATATCCATCAACATTAATTTTTATAAAATAATAATTTACCCTTTTTTTGGTTCATTTCAACAATGTGATTTAGGTTAAACCAAAGGAAAGACACAGTTCATATGCAAAATTTAATTAGTTGTTACATGACAAAAGAGGGTCTCAAACGGAAACATTTTTGTCCTTACTAATCGTATTTTTGTCACTGATTTTTGGAAGGGGTAAATCGTTCAGTCATGTGACCAGTTTCTGCAGACATTATTGTGTACAACGTCATCGAGTATTTTCATGTTTACAAGTCGATTCATTAAGAGCTAAAATTTCAAGTAAAGGACGGCAAAGACAACATTATCTTGATATCATTGTTACTTTAGGCTATATTCCTCTTTGTCTTTCCGCTTGGATCCCTCCCTCTGGAAACAAGTAATCGTTTAATAAAGTAGTTTAAATGCATAACAACAAACGGTATGTCTTGACCACAGAATGGTGAAGGAAAAAGCCTGATCTCTCTTCGTCATCTTGATCCAGAGATACCCCTTGACCATTTTTAATGGGAATTTGAAATGCACCTACTTTCAATGAGTAGATATGGGTTTCTTTAATAGAATTCGAGCCGATCCAGGTTTTGTGAGTCCGGTCCGATCCGATCCAGGTTTTGTCAGTCCGATCCGATCCAATCCGGTCCGATCCATGTTTTGTCAACAGCCCATGCAGGAACATTAGTCATGATTGGTTTTTGTTTTTCATCTGATTGGTTAAGAAAGTGGAGCAAGTAATGTTCACCAATCACAGAGCATAGTAAAGCAAATTAAATTTTAAGCAAGACACAAATAATCGACAGCAGTAATCGATAACAATCAATCGAAGCCTAGAACAATTTCATGCAATTATCAAATGGTCATCAGTTGGACAATACCAATCGATCAACATGAATTAATCATTAATCAATATGAATCAACATAATCAACATGAATTTTAAAACTGCTATCGATTGCTATCGATTGATTGATCAGTTTCCGATAATTTTAATTTCCATCAAAAGCGAAGTCGTGCAAACAACCTCTCGCGGCCTCAATCATTATTAACAATTTGATAATATGATTTCAGCGATATATTCTGTTTTAAGGACATCCGCACTAATTGTTTCTGCGCATTCTTACTGCGCACGCAATTCACTGCCACGTCATGCATTGAGCGCGCGCGCTGTTGGAGAAATGTGGAGATATATAGCGCTAGTGGGCACTTTAGTATCTATGCATGGGTTTAACTCTCTTAAATGTTCGGTGACCCCATATTTTCTTTTGTTAATTCACTTTCTCTGCCAATAATCTACGTTTTGAGAAAAATTAAAGAAAATCTGTATTGTGGAAGTTTGATTTTTTTCAACTTTTTTGCCCTCGCACCATCGAATTATGCTATTATTGTAGCTGCACGGTGTTCGCAAAAGTCCATCTTAGAGGATGAGTTTAACTAAAAGGATGACACCAGCTCACATTATTTACTTGACAGTCCCACTTAAATAAAATTTGACTAAGAAAGTCGGTCTACAGCGAATCATTTTTAATATTTTTCAACTAACAAGCACTGAAGCCATGTCGAGTTGCGAGAGCCGATTTGTCAAAATTGGGGTAGTTTTCCACGTGCTTTATTTTGAAAACGAAGTCGGTGACCCCCAATTTTTTTGCATTTCTGACATAGGTAACTCATTATCTGACTGTAGCCAAAGTATGAAAAAAATCTGTATTGCAGAAGTTTTTCGCGCGAACGTCCTTAAAACAGACCCTGGTTATCCTGAGGAAACGAAATGCGAGACACGTTTGAAGGAATGCTACCGTATACTATTCACTTTGTACGCAGGGAAATCCGAGTGCTGGGATTATTAGGATCCACCACCATCACGCCATGCACAAGCTAGCGCTATTGCTAGCAGCTGGGTGCGCCAAAAGATTCCACAATTACACTTTACTCACCTTGAATGAAAGAAAGAGATCTTCTGAATATCTTTCAAAACTCGCTTCGATGCAGAATTTCTTCTTAATTGCTTACAATTTCAAAACGTTCAGGACCTTTCGTAGACATTTTGATATCCCTTCCAATCGCATGCGTCTGCGTGCTGCAACCCTATGAAATGGCGGGGAGCGGGGGGGGGGTCCTCACTTCCGGGATGCGGTTTCTTTATTCCGTTCCCAGTTCTCCCGCAATGCACACTGTTTGGGCCAGGGGTGGGGGGGGGGGGGCGAATTCTGCCGCACGGACTTTGGACGGTTATAACATTTTTAATAAGCAAACTAAGGCCACCACACTTGGCGACTTTTTCTAAAATTTATCTGGGAACAATTTGATAGAGCAAGTCTTTGTGTATGAAGTTTGACGTTACCATGGCAACCACTTTTTGACAAGCGTTTGTTTTCAGAATTTTTAAATAAAAAATCACAACTTTTTTGCAGTAAATTTTACATTTTTAGATTTCTGTGTTATTTTATTGATTTTAATCAGTTCCTGATCAATTTTGGCGGTTTTTGAAGGTTTTGGAAAAAGCAGCAAATTCAAGATGGCGGATCCAGGACGGCCACCGTTTGAGAACAAGACGTTACTGTGACGTCATATGACATCATCACCTAATATAATATTGTGGACCTCAAAGGAAACTTTTTAGGACGTACTATCTGCCCTCCAAGTTTCGTTGTCATAGCTTTAATATCCCCGGAGTTAAGAGGAGCGGCCCCCCCCCCCGGTCCCAGAAGACCAAAAAAGGCCCGGTCTGAATAGAGTTAAGGCTCAGGTTTGGCGGTTTTATTTGTCATTTGAAAAGAGAGACACCATTATTTCAGCATGCATATATTGAAAGTGGTCAAAAGAGTGTAAAACGGAAAAGGATTTCTCGTTCGGCTTTCTATTTAACAAGATTATGAGCTCGAGATTTCTATCGCGTGATAGTTGATGAGGCTTTCGGCCTCATCAACTATCACGCATAGAAATCTCGAGCTCATAATCTAATTGTTTAGTATAAATCTACTAGACGTTCAAAACTTAACAGCAGACACTACATGTTTTTATTGAAAAATGATATAAATAGGTCACACCGCGCGCGGAAAACACTCTACTCACTATCTACAACAGAATAGATAGTGAGTAGATTTATACTAAATATGAATATTCCAGACTGCACATATATATTTACAACTATTCAGCGAATTGGAAGTTAAAAGTGGTGGATATTTGCCGAGCGATTCATTCTTTTTTAGCCCCCGAAGAAGGTTTGTTCTGCAAACCGAAATATCGGGCAAATACATCACTTTATTTCATTTCTGTCTCAATTTAAATTTCTCAATCTTCTCTCCGTAAGGATCAGTTTACAGTTGTTTACTTTAGTCTTCAAGATTTTTACTGATCCAGGTCTACACAAGATCCGGCACTCCTCCTTGTTTTGTCGTTGCGGTTTTGCCTTTTAGTAGTTCCATTCATTCATTCATTCGTTCGTTCGTTCGTTCGTTCGTTCGTTCGTTCGTTCTTTCGTTCGTTCGTTCGTTCGTTCGTTCGTTCGTTCGTCCGTCCGTCCGTTCGTCCGTTCATTAATTCATTCATACATTTAACTTTATTTAAACACGGTTAAAAACAGTGGATAACTAGCACCACATGGTTCTTTTTTGTAAGAAATAAGGAAAAATTCGCGCTCGAATTCCAGAACAATGCCGGGAGGTGAATAGCAGATACTATCCCGAGTTTGAGTAGCCAATCAGAGCACGCAGAAAACACTCTCCACTGGTTTGGTATGTATACTAAAGACCTATTTAAACAATAGAGGTCTTCTGTCGAAGGCACTATCGTGTGATAGGTTCCCCGAGGAAATTTGACGTTCATATGGTAGTTCGAGGGCTTATATGAATTTTTGAACATCAAATGTCCGAGGGAACCTATCACACATAGGGCCCTAGACAGGGGAACTCTATTGTTTTTATTGTACAACGCTAAATTTTGAGCGAAAAAATGCTGACAATCGCAATGCGATTAATATCATATGACCCGTACGGACCCGCGCGCAATTTCCTTGGAAAACCATATGAAAAAAGTCCCGTATGAGGGCCGTACGCCTCGCTCTAGCAGGGCCGGAAAAAGCCGTACGGCCCTACTAGAAAAGCGTACGGCCCCGCTACTGCCGCAAGATGACGGGATTGGAACCAGTTGATTCCACAGCTTTGAATTCAGATGAACGATAGTTAAGATTTTTTTAAAAAGCAAAGAATGTCCAACATGTTTATTAAAACTTTACTATCTAGAAAGCGATGTAGTTTGCAGGCGCAAAAATTAAAACAAAACGTGTTTAAACTTGGTAAATGATGAAGAAATACTCCTGACAACAACAATAAAATCGAACTAAAAGCCGTCAAAAACTGAAACAACATAATTGGACAAAGACGTATCCTGGTTTGAAGTCATAATAAAACATTGAAGAAAAATGCAAATGCGAAGTAAACTCAAATTTCTTTTTCTGCTGCGTAATTTGTAAATCACAACAAACAAAATGCGAGTACATGTTTACGACTAACCTGGCAATGACCCAGTTTCCCGCTTGTTTTCACGAAGCATTTTAAGCACAATTTGGACATAATGCAGAGCTCAACATTGTCGAGGAACTAACGAATTCAAGGACTAAGCAGCAACTGCAGACGTTCATGAATCCTACGATCCGTGGTAAACTAAACAACTTGAAGCTGAAGGGAAACGAAGCGTAGCAAAATCCTGAACTGGCTGTACAATCCCTTTCCAAGTCTTTATGTAGTTTCATAAATTAAGATCTAATGTTGTTCTTAACATCCAAAATTAATTTAATCCTCTCGTTCAAACCAATTGTGAATTTCGGCTCAGAAGAAACGTCGCTAAGTTGTTCAATCAGTATAAATTCAGTCTTCGCTGAGAGACGAGCACGACTAGCCGAAACGTCGTGCAATTTCTTTGTTGTAGTCCTTCATAAACGTTTTCTTTGAAATTTCTACTAACTGCAATCATGTACGAGGAATTTAGTCGGATTTAAATCTTCTTGGAATGGAGCTAAAACTCGGAGATTTGGTTGACAATTTTAACAGAAGTTAAAAAATTTTGTACGCACATCGCAGTTCAAATGCAGTTTACTGGCTTCCCAAACAAATTACAAGCTACCATTGGCTTTTCAAAATGCGCGCGAAACGGGCCGCCGCGTCTGTATCCACGAAAGAAAGACAAAAAAAATGCATTGGTCATATGATAAAATGCGTATTGACTGAGTTAGGTCGGGCCGGACGGGAAAATATTTGGCTCTCGGTCAGGACGCACGGACCTCTCTGTGCTCGGCCCGTACGTCCTGACCTCGAGCCAAATATTTACCCGTCCGACCCTCCCACTCAGTCAATAAGTACATATTATGTCACGAAAAATGGAGTGGAAAGCCCCCAAGGTGATTGACGCTTACAAGGAAGCCATTTTCATGCACGTTTTTTATTTCTGATAATTTACAGAAACTAGCAATTTTTTCACCGAAAATTGCCAAAAAAGGCACTATGCGCTGATAGGCTCCCGCTGGAAAAAGACACTATCACGTCACGTGATCTATTTCGACCGATGACAGCCTAGTACCCAGGCGTTCTCTTAACGCTCACTCGACTTGGCGCGAGCTTTCGTGCTCATTCGGCGACGTCATGACTGGCGCCAAGTCGAGTGAGTGGGAAGAGAACGCCTGGGTACTAAGGCTTGAAGCGTCAGAGAAGCTGGCTTGTTAAAGCAATCGTAAAGCAATGTAATTTTGGTCTCTTCAATAGGCCTGGAGCAAACAAATTAAAGCTTCCCTCGGGATTTGCAATGAAGTCGTTGTTTATCAAATTAACTATGGCAAAGGACAGATTCAGAATTTGAGGTCAAAATCTGATGGAAATTAACATTGTGGAAATTAACGCTCCACTTTATTACGGTCGTGAAAAATAACCCTCCTGGAAATTATCACGCCTTAGGGGCCCAATTAACACAATGTTTTTTTAAAATTCGCGTTAAATTCATGGAGCGTTGATATCTTTTAGAGAATAGGAGCTGCTGTATATGCGCCATTGGATCCGGATGTTGCTTGGCTGTGCGTTCATTTTCATTCAAAAGCGCACGAAAATACCAAAAGCGCAGAGTGATTTCAAAAGCAAGCTTTGAACTTTGAGTTCAACATATAAAGTATAGACACCAACTGTAGTAATCTGAGTAATAGCTACGACTTATTGAAAAAATGCTCTTTGTCAGCAACTTCATCAGTCTGTATACCTGTACCTTTAAGACTACAAATACAAGATTAGTGAAGAATAAAATAATTTGATTCCTTTCCTAACAATATTGTTATGCTAAAAATCACACAATTGCGAAAAGTATACTTCAGGTTGCGAATCAAGTAAAATATGTCATTCTTGAAAGAAGCAAAAATCATTACACATATTAACAAAAATATTTATTTGGTAACTTACGACGGTCAACCTAAATTCGACAAGATACTCAGTAATATAACTAACTACAGGGTGTTTCAAAAGTTCGTGCCTTTTTTCTACAAGCCTACATGTCTCACTTATTTTCGCTTCTGGAAGCCATATTTTCCATCCGAGCAATTAGCTGATTTTAGCTACTTTTAAGTTTTAGAGTTAGTTAAAGGTTAGAAAAATGTTACAAACTGCAACCGTGCGTGTTTCTCTGTTTCCCGCTTTTTTCGTGTTTTTAGTAGTCGTCCGGTTTTGACTGTTTTAGTACATTGTCTTCATTCACAAAGATGAACTGAAACACGTGAAACAGCTTGTATACGAGCACAAGGCTCAATTTTGAGGACCTCTAGATCTGGGATATCGATTCGAGAAACGTCAAAAATATTATAGGGAAGCGAACATTGGGTGAAAAAAAATCGTCACGTTGTGAAGGGTTTGAAGACAATTAAGAGCGGCTCTCTGTAAATATCGAGAATACGGCGACAGGACCAAAATTTCATATTTCTTTTTATTTTACCAGAAGAACCCATTTAGTGACCTACTTTTGAAAATAACATTAAAAGGTTCGATTTCGCTTTACCTTTCTTATAAATTAGAAAAGTTGAAAAATGGCATTTTTAGTCGGAGGAAGCGTTCGTGACCGATGGAATTTAGGGCATTTTCAACCTGGTCGTGTGGTCGCACTATTGCTTGTCAGAAGATGCCATTTGCAAAGCTTGTTAAACAACTTTAAAAGGTTCTTTTAGGTAAAATTTCGTTAAAAATGTTTCGTCTTACAAAAGTTCTGGTTTTCCACAACATCCGTATTTCGACCACCTAAACGAGGTAGAAAATATTGGCAAACTTCGATTTGCTCAAATGCGGTCTGGTATAAAAATTTCAGGCATAAAACCAAGTCCAGCCGAACCTTTCTTTTAGTTATTCTGAATTTTGCTCTGGCGGCCAGCAAAAACTGCGCTTCTGGGAATTTAACCGTAAAGGCTATTTTGGCGTGACAGTCACTTAGCGTTAGATTTTATCTTTGAAACTCTTTAAAAGAAAAACTTAAGTAGAAGCGGAAATAAACTTGAAACACGCTACTTCAGGTTTGAAAAAAACATTTTTAATCCTACAATCATCGAATGTAAGGAACTAACCTACCGTTATACTCCCCGGCGCTTATACCGGAGCAATAAATATCGTAGTTTGTCAATATAAACAGTGGTATTTTCACACCGCGCGTGTCACGTTGAAACTGTACAATTCTTACAATTAACCAAAATGAGCAACAGTTTGTCGAGGGCATGAATATGTAATGCAGAAATTTTGTTACCTATTACTTACAGAAACTCGACCGATGAAAAGATGAAACTATACAGGGACATAGATCTCGACACCTGAACAAATCAAGTGCCTTGTCTCTTATCTCCGTTTCAAAACAGATATTTATAACCATGGAATTTAATATCAAGAAACCTTGCAGAATGACCAATGCTAATATTGTCTAAAGAAAAATATGGCTTTGTAAACGTCGCCGTTCTTTGTGAAATTTTCTTCTGGATACACGTACAATATTTACTTACTGTGTATATGCATCAGCCCGTATGTCAACAACGGACAGCTATGGCACTTTTTCCATGAAAGTAAACAGAATCAGATACATGGCCGTAGCCAGTATGAGGCAAACCGAGGCACTTGCCTCAGTCATTTTTTTCGTTTTCTTAGTTAATTTTTTCGTTTAACACCCTAAATACCTAGGAAGAGAATTTAACCATGGACATTGCCTTAGTCATAATTTTAACCATGGACATTGCCTCAGTCATAATTTTTTTCTGGCTACGGCCCTGAGATAGAATTGTTTCTAATTCTTGCTAACTCTTATCAGCTTGACTGCATTGGCGCTGAAGAAAATTTTGTGGCGTGACAACAGTGACGTAGATGTACATCCCCAGGGTGTCATGCGAGGGGATAATCTTGGAGAACAAAGGCCAAACGACGAAAGGAGTATGGGTGCCACGATAGAATGTCTCCCTCGACACCCCGCCCAACATAAGCACACTTTGAAGGAAAAACAAGGGGACCACTGGCGCTGTAAACCTCACCTCCCAGCTGCGTTTTTTGTACTTATTCCTCCTTCCCGTCCCCACTGACTGCCTCGGCAACACGTGTCTCAAGGCAGATCCAGGATACAGGTGCAACTTTTTACTGCATCTTCAAGCAAGGAAATGAAAGGTGCCTTCCTCCTTGTGACAGCTTCGACTGGCAATTCTAAATTGTGTGCTTCACAAATTTCATGAATGGTGTTTTTTTTCCGCTTATCCTCTTATACTAAAGTGCAAACATTGTAGATATCTTAGACTAAAGGATGTTGTAAGTCAAGGGAGCACAGCACTGATTCTCTTACACTGTTGGCTGAAAAATATTTTTATTCTAAACTACAATCACTCCCATCATTTG
Organism: Siderastrea radians; assembly: GCA_964017195.1. NCBI lineage: Eukaryota > Metazoa > Cnidaria > Anthozoa > Scleractinia > Rhizangiidae > Siderastrea > Siderastrea radians. Next base: position 9,968,270 of record OZ024890.1, on the reverse strand, counting down.
GTTTAAAGACACTAAAGTGGTGTTGCTAGAAGAGCTGGCTTATCAGTTTGGTTTGCGAACACAGGATGACATTGATAGACTTCAGTCTTTACAGGACATGGAAAGAATAACAATAGTCGTAAAACCGTATTCCTCATTGTGCTCACTCATAGCCATTGGGTAGAAGAAAACTATGATGTACTTCCTTCTTTGCTAATGTCCAAAACACAAGTAAAAGCCACTTATTCCCAAATTTATCTTTCAGGTGTAACAGATGACCGCGGAATGTTTATTTACATCCCCCCTGAAGAACTGCATGCAATGACAAAGTTTATCAAACAACGTGGACGAGTTACAATCAGTGAACTTGCAGAAAGCAGCAACACACTTATCAATCTACAAACAGATAAGTCCCACACAGAGCCTGCACCAACTACCCAAGTGTCTGCATAAGGTTATTGACAAAGATATTATGACAAATAATGGCAAACGATAAAAAGTCAGAGGTACATTTACATTGTACGTATTTATTGTAAAAGCCCGGTGTCAAGACTGACTTCAACCCAGTGATGATGAAGGCATCCTGCGTTCTTAAGACGCTGGCAAGTAGCTTCCAAACCTTCAAATTATTATTTGAAGAGTTACATTTTTATCTGTAAGGAGGTTTTTTTTTATTAGCATTAGTCGTTTATTGTGCAGATCATTCAGTATTGAAGCCTAATTTTTGTTTTATCTTCAACTTTTATCTGAACAGAGTACATGTACTGGAACTGAGTTTATTATAATTTAAATGAAAAATAAATTTGGCAGGCATCATTAAATTGCCCTGTTTGTTTTTTATTAGGATTAAGACATTTCATTACAAACCATTCTTGCATTGTGAAAGAACCAGTGGCCTTAAGTTAAAAGGTAGTAGCAGTGGGCCTAATAGCCAGGCGTAGTAGTTGCTTGATCCGCAATCAACACCAAGTGGATCAAGTTTGAGCCCTGTCTTTGGGTCACAATGTTATGTTCTAAGATCTATGCTAAATAAACGAACACGCATTGTTGTTCTGTGTCAACTTTGAACAGCAAATAAAATATCTAAATTTGAGATTCATCTTTCGTTACAGAATTGCTTTTAGATCCTTAAAAAAATTGTAGATGTCTAAAATCATAGCAATGGCCATTATCGCTTTGCAGAGCCATAGAACTACACTATATTCAAAACAATTCGTGAGAGGGTCATGACTGGGGGCGGCGGCCATGGCTTAACAAACAAACCACCTGAATATAGCGCGACAAATAACGAATCTTGTGATACTAAAACGACAACTTATGCCATAGCCCATAGTTCCTGATCATATAAAACAACGGCACCCCTCTCTTTTTTCCAATCGTAGCAATCATTACGGATAATTTAAGCCCGGGTGGAGGCTACTCCCTTATAAAAATGACTGGCGTGCATGTCGGAAAATTTCGAAAACACACGAAAAAGGTACCGGAATCTCATTTTGAGGGCGTGGCCCAAATTCATTTTTCACCCCTAAGTGGTACCAATTCTGAAATAGCAAATTAAGTGGCACTGGCAATTTGATGACTGGATGACTGTTTTCAAGTTTACAAATAATTCAGAAATAAAAGTTATTTGCGTAACAAATGCAGTCACCGTTCCCGTCATTTTTCAGATCGACAACCTTAAAGGGCCCTAAAAGGTACCGCCACAACTTTAGCGGCGGTCGTTTTAGGATTAAACACCTTAAGCGGTACCAGTCCACAAATTTTACCCCTTAATAGGTTCGACGAGCACCCGAGTCATTTTTATAGGGCATTACCCCCCCGGGAATTTAAGCTCAGAAACACGTTTTATTCGGTAAACCGTAAGAGGAGAGCTTTTATACGGTCTCTTACAAGGGGGAACTAGCTCTTTACGTGTACCTCAGTGACCACAAGTTTTCTTTAATTTCAGCACGTTTAATTAATGCACAACTGGACCGATATTGTACCATGATCACAAAGGTCGGACACAGATCCAAATGTGATTGCGCTTTTGCAAGGTTCACGCTCTGACATCGCGTTGCTAGTTAAATATATCAATCAACGCTTAGATGCCGATCGTTGTGTTATTGGAAAAAGCGCAATGGAAAATAAGTTTCAGAGCGACCCTCTGGCGTAAACGACAAAACAAAAGCACAATTACATTTGGATCTTTACAAAGATCATTTCCATTAAACTAAAATAAATACAACTCAATCACATTAATAGGAAATACAAATCGTAAGTTTTGACGGAGTTACTAAAAGTGTTACATGATAAATCACTTGAGCTTGTTTACGAGAAAATCTCTTTCTATTAACTCTTGTCCAAACACAGCTATTGTAAAAGTGAAGAAAAATATACTTGTTAATTAAAAGATAACTCTTGTTTTGTGTGAAGTGTGAGCCTTGTACTGAGAGTCAGTTAATAACCAAGACTTTATTATTCGGAAAAGAAGTCAAAATCAGTGTAGTTTTGCTGAAAAACTAAGACAGGTGAATGAGAATGAATTCCAGTCACGGTGCTACTAATTCCAGGAAGCGCTCCAACCAAAAGTTTACCTACGTTTTTCTTGCTAGTGTGGAGTAAAATCTCTGTTGATGAAAACAGTCAAAAACACTGTGATTGAGTTTCCTTAGAAATCAGGTTGATTTCAAATTATGTTTGTATAGCTGCTGTTGTTGAACGAGATAGCTTATCAAAATAAAACTATTCGCCTTAAAAATTTAACACAATGAGCGATCTGTGCAAGACGATCAATTTCGGTTTTTATAAAAAATTTCTTTAGCCTAACAAAACAATTCCATGCATAAACTGTAATTTTCACTAAATAATGCATGAGCTGTTTTAAAAACAGCCAATGAGACTTTAACTAGAAGAAAAATTATGAAATATACCGATTAAAACAATGTCTACTTTTTGCCATAGACGTAAACAGTGTGGTTGAAGCCTCTCATATATTGTGACGTAACCTTAACCTTGACGTGTTTTTCACCGGGCCCACCGCTGATGATTTCTGGTTCGCCGCCAGTGTCATCGCCCCAGTTATCTCTGGCCACCACAGCAGTGATCACTTTGTCCCCGCTGTACTGAAAAAAGTGCTCTACGCGACCAGCCATTTTAAAACCCGGACGCCTTTGTTCTTCATGTAACAGGATATCTCCGGTTTCTAATTTGCCTTTAAATAGGTTATGTTGCCCCTGACTAGAGTGCAGTAAATCGTTCACAGTTCCCCATGCTTTCCCAGCTTTGTCGAGAAGCATCGTCACTGCAATCGCCTCATCCGTGTTACAATCTGGATAAAAACATAAATTCAACGCAAATCCCACATTGATACAATATATGTCTGCCCTGATTCAACAAAACAGCCAGTGGACAGCCAGTGGGTAGCAATTCACTAGCGCTCATCCACCCCTCCCCCTGTGGGGCTGTGGCTAACCTATTCAAAGCCTCAGTGCAGCTGAGGCCAGTTAGCAATAATGGAAAGCAAGAACCAGCTCTAAGCGGCTCAGTTAGTTTTAATAGCTGAATACTCAGACACGTAAATGAGGGTGTAAACAGGGTACAGCTCTAGTCAGTAAACAGCTCAAAAATGCCATTTAGTCAGTACACTGCGAGAAAACATAGGCACGCAATGCGCGCAAAGCCAATGACGTTTTGTTTCACAATATGGTGAAATTTATCCTGACAACCTACGGGTTTTTACACCCCTGGTAAGTCCCACCCTAACTCCTCAACCCCGCGTCCCTCCCCCCTCCCCCCACCAAAAAAGAAACTTGCGGTTATCCACTATAAAACCTGGCAATGATCGAGCAGCGTGACTACGTGACAGTTAATTATAGCGTGACATAAAAAAAGCACGTGAAGTAAAGAGGCTCTCTGTTTCACTGTTCTTCAAAGACAACATAAACAAAAGCAAGTAAACTTAGACTCACCGTCGAAAATATTGCATGCATAATTTAGGCAAAAATCAGTGGAAAGTGAACAATTTTACTTCAGAAATAAAATGTAAGTTGCAGTTGAACCTTTTATTTTCCTACTTCTACCGGTGAATATCCAATACGTTTTCAGAGCTCATGGACGGTCAACTTTCGATGGGGTTTTTTTGACGTTCTGCGTGATTTGCATGACACGCGACTCGCTTTACTTTGTTGATTTGTTGGCTTTTAGACATTCTGCCAACCACCTACGTTCTACGTATTGTCAAAACAGGAGTCTGCCATCAAATGTACGTTTCCCGTATCCACAAAATTTTCGCTGGAAATCGGTTAAAACTAGCGTTTATAAACACGATTGAAATAGTTTTATGACTATATTTATTTCTCCTGCAGACTGAAGTTGCTTGTTTTGTAGTCAAGTCCGCTATAGTAATTTTTGTCTTTTTGCTACGCAAATCGACCAAAGCGAGTTTACATTTGTAATTTCCCCACGGTATAAAGTCATTTTTAGCTCACGTGTTCATTTTGGGTCTCAACCTACAGCCTAATAAATTTCGCTTGCTTTGCCTTCGAAAAGTATGAAAATGTTCAAATTCAGCTCGCTCTTACAGAACCTCCTCGCTTTCCAGTCTCAGTAAACATTTGTCTCGCTCTCGAATTGACTCATACAAGCTGGTAATTGGAAATCAAAATATTGTGAGTCCGAGTTCTGTATAATTTCTGGTGTGCTTTTTCGGGAATTTTGTATCGCGGCTAAGATGCAAATAAACTCAAATTAAACCTCAAGTCACAAAACAGCACATTCGAGGCAATTCCCACCTTCGTAGTTCACACCTCTTCGGCTTACAAAGTGTTTCTGCTTCGCAGCAGAACACAAAAACTCTCGAAATCCAGTAAGTTGATCGAGTTGGTTCGCTGCAGTCGCGACGTTCTATTCACACCAAATCTCAAATTGGCGTGTTCGTCTTGTGTATAATTTCTGGTGTGTTTAATTTGCGCCACGGCTAAGTAAACGCTGGGCTACAAAGTGAACAAAATCCTGCCAGACCTGAAGTACACAAAACAGCGCATTCGAAGTAACATTAAACAGTTCCTGTTGATCGAGACTCGCGAATGCAAACACTTCAAAGCCCGGGGATCGTACGCCCATATAAGCTAAATGGGCATGTGCCGCTGATAAGAAGGGTTTCAGTGTCCCGGTGGCACACCCCCGCCCAACATCTCACAGGATACCCCCTGGCCTGAGAGACGAAGACAAATACCATGGGACAGCGCCGTTCTTTTAGACTTTGATGACATTAGCCATGACGTCACTTTCGTGACGTCATTGGCTAAACATAGGCCTGCAATGCGTGCAGAACCGACGAAGTGTTGGTTCGTCTCGAAAAGAAAGCAAGCGAGGCGTGCGTGACTGCAGGTTCAATTACATTCAAGCATCTGTAACAGCAAGTTGCAGCAAAAGTGCGTAACTGTAACTAACGCTGAAATTTGACCAACTGAAAAAGCGAACAATACCCTGGAAAGGAGGTCAACTGAATTATTCACCCTCTCCTCACCAAACATAGCCCCACAGACTACGCCCATGACCTCATGCATTCTTCACACAAGATCATTTTTCGCTGTCTTTTGGTCGGCCTTCCTCAAAACCCTGAACAAAAAAGCCATCACAATTCTCAAAACAGACGCATTTCAAAAAACGGGCGATAAATTTCCGAATATAAAAGTAACCACATCTTTACGATTGATCAGCATGGGCACTGTAACAGCCCAAAAGAATTGAACTTTTTCCCACGCCTGGGAACCACGCTTTGTGCACAGTTTCCTTTAATCATGCCATGGGCTCCTTAAGCCAAATTGTGAATGCAAATACGAAATAAATCATTGCTTCGTACAGGATACAAGAAAGCGCATTATAGGCATTTACCAGTCGTTTTGATCCACTCCACCCTCGATAAATGTTTTTACTTGGCTCAACGTGCCGTGCTAACTGGCGTAACGAAAATTGTGACAGTATTTTGCCCTTTGCGTTACCGAATGACGTAATGTTTAAGATCTGATGACTCAGCTCATCTGTCTTATCGCTTTCTATATTTAATTGTGTTGAATGAAACTAAAAAATTAAATGTCGATACAAATTTATCCACAACTGAACATGCTTTTACCGAGAGTTGTGAGGGATATATTTATATACTGTTGTGAAAAGGGCACTATAAAAACATGATTATCGTTACAGACAAACACATCGTCAGAATCTCAACGTGCTAACCGGCGTGACGAAAATTGTGACAGTATTTTGTCTTTTGCGTTACCGAATGACGTAATGTTTAAAATCTGATGACTCAGCTCATCTGTCTTATCGCTTTGTATATTTAATTGTGTTCAACGAAACTAAAACATAGGCGCGCAATACGCGCAGAGCCAATGACGTTTTTTTTTCACAATATGGTGAAATTTGTCCTGACAACCTATGGGACTTTACACCTCCGGTAAGTCCCACCCCCCCCCCCCCCCCCACCACCACCATCAAAAAGATCTTGTGGTTATCCACTATAAAACCTGGTAATGATTCAGCAGCGTGACTACGCGGAGTAAAAAAAAAAACCGAAGAAAGCTCTTTGTTTCACGGTTCTTCAAAGAACACAGACAAAAACAAGTAAACTTAAACTTAAACTCACCGTCGAAAAATATTGCATACATAATTTAGGCAAAGATCAGTGGAAAGTTAACTTCAGAAATAAATGCAAGTTGCAGTTGAACCTTTTAATTTCTTACTTCTACCGACGAATATCCAATACTTTTCAGTGCTCATAAACGGTCAACTTTCTAAAGGGTGCCGTTTTGACGCTCTGCGTGATTTGCGTGACACGCGACTCGCTTTACTTTGTTTAATTTGTAAGGTTTCAGACGTTTCAGGCAACCACTTACGTTCTTAGTACATTGTATTGCCAAAACAGGAGTCTGCCATCAAACGGCGTTTCTTGTATCCACAATATTTTCGTTCGAAATCGGTTTGAACTAGCGTTTATAAACACGACTGAAATAGTTTTGCAACTATATTTATTTCCCCTGTTATTTGAAGTTGCTTGCTTTGTAATCAAGTCGGCTATAATAATTTTCGTCTTTTTGCTTCACAAATCGACCAAAGTATGTTTACATTTGTAACTTTCCCACGGTACAAAGTTATTTTTAGCTCACGTGTTTATTTGGAGTCTCAACCTACAGCCGAATAAATAAGGCTATCTCTAAAATAGGGAACGGGGAATCAAGGAACGGGGAACGGGGAACGGGGAACGGGGAACGGGGAATCTCTAAAATAGGGAATCTCTAAAACAGGGAATCTCTAAAATAGGGAATCTCTAAAATAGGGAATCTCTAAAACGGGGAATCTCTAAAATAGGGAATCTCTAAAATAGGGAATCTCTAAAATAGGGAATCTCTAAAACGGGGAATCTCTAAAATAGGGAATCTCTAAAATAGGGAATCTCTAAAATAGGGAATCTCTAAAACGGGGAATCTCTAAAACGGGGAATCTCTAAAATAGGGAATCTCTAAAATAGGGAATCTCTAAAATAGGGAATCTCTAAAATAGGGAATCTCTAAAACGGGGAATCTCTAAAACGGGGAATCTCTAAAATAGGGAATCTCTAAAATAGGGAATCTCTAAAATAGGGAATCTCTAAAATGGGGAATCTCTAAAATAGGGAATCTCTAAAACGGGGAATCTCTAAAATAGGGAATCTCTAAAACAGGGAATCTCTAAAATAGGGAATCTCTAAAACGGGGAATCTCTAAAATAGGGAATCTCTAAAACGGGGAATCTCTAAAACGGGGAATCTCTAAAACGGGGAATCTCTAAAATGGGGAATCTCTAAAATAGGGAATCTCTAAAACGGGGAATCTCTAAAATAGGGAATCTCTAAAATGGGGAATCTCTAAAATAGGGAATCTCTAAAACGGGGAATCTCTAAAATAGGGAATCTCTAAAATAGGGAATCTCTAAAATGGGGAATCTCTAAAATAGGGAATCTCTAAAATAGGGAATCTCTAAAATAGGGAATCTCTAAAATAGGGAATCTCTAAAATGGGGAATCTCTAAAATAGGGAATCTCTAAAACAGGGAATCTCTAAAATAGGGAATCTCTAAAACAGGGAATCTCTAAAACGGGGAATATCTAAAACAGGGAATCTCTAAAACAGGGAATCTCTAAAATAGGGAATCTCTATAATAGGGAATCTCTAACATATAGGATCCTACTTTCGTCGGTATGCATTTTTTCTCAGCCTGAATAATAGGCCTTTCAATTGATACAAATATGGTGCGGATTACAGTGTCTGCGCGAGAAAGAGGGAATCGGATGTCAAAAAATTGTAATGAAATTTCAGTTCAGAAATGGTTTAGAATCCTTGAAGTTGAAGGGATGTAGCTGATCAGAAAATGTAAGCAGAAATATTTTTCCATTTTCTGTCAATTTTTCCGAGCACACTGGAAACGTTACTGGAAATCGCGACTGCTGGTTTTCTCTGCTACACCTTTCAGACTGGATCGGGTGAAATATTCCGAAGAGGCGAAGAAATGAGTAAGTAATTATCCCTAGTTACGTTGCTTTGAAATTTATGCGTCATTGTGACGGATAAAACTTTAGACAATACCAAACAATAACATGTCCTTACCGAAAAGGAAACGTGTGAATTGCCAATTAAAAACTGGCTACAAAACCTTGCAAGTTTAAAAGTACCATGACCGTACACATTCCTTTGTTTAAAGTTCATATGCTGTGGCTGAATATCTTAACAGTAACAATTTGATTGGTTAGTTGCTCATGCAAAATTCAAAACCTAACAAAAGTAATAAAACAAAGGACTTCACTGAGCTTCATAAACCAGATTCTTTTATTACCTATGGTTGAATTAAAACCCTTTTTAATTGTAATTTCAACAAAACTCTTCTCTTTTACGAATTTGCACTCTTATCTTACATAGAATAAACTGCATTCTCTGAAACTCTCGTGAAAAAAAAACTGCATTTCTGATACGTTTGGCAGCAAACAGTGTTCGTTAACAGTTGTAATTATTAGGATACGTTTTTAACAGTGTTATCAACAACAACAACAACAATCCCGTGCGACTTGGTACTGCTTGTTAGGGCCCTCAAACTGACACAAGTTAAGCATGCAAGGCATTTAAGGGCCAAAACAAAAAAATTCCTGTTTTAAGGTCAATAACAAGACACTCAAACTTGTTCGAACTGGGCTTCCAGAGAAAAAATAAACATCATCGAAGGCACTGGAAAAGATTAACCCGAGCCGGATTCGATGTTTGCCAAATCAGCAAAGCGCGTCCTGTAGACTGCATTCCCATTTTCCAATAACCTTTCAAGCGGTAACTTTCTGTTTCGATTTCTTCTTTCCCCTTTTGATCTCGACAAGATACCTATCAAACCCGCGACATACAGCCGTACTTAATTTCGCCATTTTGGCAAGCCAATATTTACGAGGCTTTGATTTCGCGATTTCAAGAAGACAAACTGGTGAAAGAGCATTCCATTTCGTGAAAAAAGTGTCCATAAAATGTTACTTTTCTAAACCTCTGCAGAGGTAATGAACAGTCCGTCATTCACTAGTTTGCAGATCAAGACGGTAGTGGGTATGTAGGTAAGAACTTGCTAATAGAGCGATTTTCATTTGACCTTGAAAAAGTGTTTCCGTAAGCGTTCGTTATTTGTTTCATCAGCCACTAGTTAAAAATGTGAAAACAAGACCTCGTTCCTTTACCGCTGAAGAGAACCCTAATATGGGTAAAGCATTGTTCCATTGTGCAATCGTATTGCTGAATACAGAGGTACATGAAAGCTCTTTACTAGGTGGGAAATGCTTGATGTTCGCTAAACCAACCAAAAGCCGTGTGCGTTTGTGTCTGTTCCCTAAACCAATTAAATTAAATTGCCATTGTTTGATTCCTTTGTTGTTTGTTCGCACGTAGTTACTTCCATGTCAAACGAAAATCGCTCTTATATTTATTGATTCATATGTTTGATTATGTAAATTTCTCACGAGTGTATTACATTCTGCGTGTGTAAATTTTGAGAGGATTTTTTGTGCTGGCCTTTAATTTCTCAATTTTTTTTTCAATTCGCTAAAATTAAGACGCGCGAAAATAAGTAAAAATAAGGTACATCTGGAACAAGTCTAGACAATATAAACAGTCACCGCTCAAAACGCAACATGTTTTTGGCTCAAGATGTCAAAAGTCACGCCATCACAGTCGAGACGTAAACGGTCACGACATCACAGTCACATGTTGTTGGCTCGAGGCGCAAAGCCAGCGTAAATGGCTCCTTTATTAGTTATTGGTAAAATGAGGCTGTTGTACATTTTTTTTCTTTTGCTTACAGTAAAATAATATAACATAGGTATTGTTACCGTTCATATGAGAATTCGAAAACGTGCTTAACAGTTTACAGTTTATAGGTATACCCTGCTAGCAGAGTGTTTCTTTCTGGAAAGTTTTCTTAGCATGTATGATGATGTTCGCGTCTCTCGTATTTCGCTTAGTTGTTTTGTTTATCGTGAATACAAAACGAAAAGTCTCTGTTAGCAGGGTATCACGGGTTGTGATGTTTGCTTACCTTTCCACAGTGGAACACGGCTTGGTCGACTCGGCAATTCGCAATCGAAGCAGCGCTTTTCTGTTACAGTGCTGCGCGCCGTTCCGATGCCACTTGTACAAAGTTATCATTACGTTTTCTTTGATTGGCCATGGAAAAATTATCCAAAGATTTCCCATTACAAACATGAACTGCCATTGGTGGGTTTGGATCCTATTTAGTTTCGGTTTCCTCACGGGTCCGTCAGTTTGCATCAAATATCTTACGCACTGTTCAGAATGAGAAGTCGAGGTGTTCTGACTCTCTTCTACGTGTAGCAAACATAAACTCTTTATTTGAAAGGTAAACAGGAAAGTGGGGATGGAATCTGGCCAACAACGTTCCTGTGTGCGTTTCCGCGACTTAGCTGTGCAGTATCTTCTTATTGTAATACAAATGCTAACCAGTTCAATCAAAATACAGGTGACAGTAATGAGAAACTGGAGCGTGGAATAAGACTTAAAGAAGCGTTGCAAGTAGTATCGGCAGTCAACACACAAAAATAAATTGTATCACAATCAGCAGGATGTGATTTATTTCAGTTCACTCAATTTTATTACACCGAAAAAGATACCTCTCTTCAATCTGCAATTACGGTGCCTTATTAAAGGGATGTGTGACGAGTTGGTCACGCAACGCGTTTATAGGGTCCCTTGGGTTATCTATCCTTTCCAAATTATGGTGGAGAGAAAAACAGACATGAGATTTTAGTTCGGGCTTGTGGATTTAGAGATTCCCTATTTTAGAGATTCCCCGTTTTAGAGATTCCCCATTTTAGAGATTCCCCGTTTTAGATATTCCCTATTTTAGAAATTCCCCGTTTTAGAGATTCCCTATTTTAGAGATTCCCTATTTTAGAGATTCCCCGTTTTAGAGATTCCCCGTTTTAGAGATTCCCTATTTTAGAGATTCCCTATTTTAGAGATTCCCCGTTTTAGAGATTCCCTATTTTAGAGATTCCCTATTTTAGAGATTCCCTGTTTTAGATATTCCCTATTTTAGAGATTCCCCGTTTTAGAGATTCCCTATTTTAGAGATTCCCTATTTTCAGTTAGAGATTCCCTATTTTAGAGATTCCCCGTTTTAGATATTCCCTATTTTAGAGATTCCCCGTTTTAGAGATTCCCTATTTTAGAGATTCCCTATTTTACAGATTCCCCGTTTTAGATATTCCCTATTTTAGAGATTCCCCGTTTTAGAGATTCCCTATTTTAGAGATTCCCTGTTTTAGAGATTCCCTATTTTAGAGATTCCCCGTTTTAGAGATTCCCCGTTTTAGAGATTCCCTATTTTAGAGATTCCCCGTTTTAGAGATTCCCTATTTTAGAGATTCCCTGTTTTAGATATTCCCTATTTTAGAGATTCCCCGTTTTAGAGATTCCCTATTTTAGAGATTCCCTATTTTAGAGATTCCCCGTTTTAGATATTCCCTATTTTAGAGATTCCCCGTTTTAGAGATTCCCTATTTTAGAGATTCCCCGTTTTAGAGATTCCCTATTTTAGAGATTCCCCGTTTTAGAGATTCCCTATTTTAGAGATTCCCTATTTTAGAGATTCCCCGTTTTAGATATTCCCTATTTTAGAGATTCCCCGTTTTAGAGATTCCCTATTTTAGAGATTCCCCGTTTTAGAGATTCCCTATTTTAGAGATTCCCCGTTTTAGAGATTCCCTCTTTTAGAGATTCCCCGTTTTAGAGATTCCCTATTTTAGAGATTCCCCGTTTTAGAGATTCCCTATTTTAGAGATTCCCTGTTTTAGATATTCCCTATTTTAGAGATTCCCCGTTTTAGAGATTCCCTATTTTAGAGATTCCCTATTTTAGAGATTCCCCGTTTTAGAGATTCCCTATTTTAGAGATTCCCTATTTTAGAGATTCCCCGTTTTAGAGATTCCCTATTTTAGAGATTCCCTATTTTAGAGATTCCCCGTTTTAGATATTCCCTATTTTAGAGATTCCCCGTTTTAGAGATTCCCTATTTTAGAGATTCCCCGTTCCCCATTCCCCGTTCCCCGTTCCCCGTTCCTTCATTCCCCGTTCCCTGTTTTAGAGATAGCCAATAAATTTCGTTTGCTTTACCTTCGAACAGTACGAAAATGTTCAAATTCAGCTCGCTTTCCAGTAGATCCAACAGGTCTCTGTTAGAATGCTTTGTCACATCTGTTGTTGTTAATCTTTCGGTACTGTTTCGGTCGGTTCGAGATGTTTCAAGTGTTGCGTTACATTCCTTATAAGGCTGAAATTACAGCTGTCAACTATGCAAATTTCTCAACATACGCTTTACACTTTGAGCTATGAATAACCCCGAAATAACGTTTAGTATCTTGTTAAGATTTTACTACATCCATCCTCTAATTCCTTGATCACCACTGTGACTGGGATTTTAATACTAGTTTCATTCAAGTTTTTCAGTTTTAAGAATAGCTAGCAACAAGCCGTGCAATTTCCGATTTAGTTTTAATTGGGTTCATGTTTTATAACACGCACACAAAAATGACACTGCAAATTTTAGATTCGCTGTTACCGTGAGATAATCCCGAAAAATTTTATGCTGTTTTACTCTACTCTTTTCACTATCGTTATAAACTTGGGCTAATATTGTTTCTTTCACTGTTAATTAGGGATCGATGTAACGTTAATTTCCACGTTCTGTTCATACAACATCTCAAATTATAAGTCCGTCTTGTATTTGCTGCTGTGGAAAAATGTACTTCAGCTAAGTAAACACAGGACTACAACGCGAATAAAATCCTGCCAGACCTCACGTACACAAAACAGGCATTCGAAGTAGATCCACACTTGCGAATGCAAAACACTTCAAAGCCCGGGGGTCTTACTCCCATAACATTAGCTGTATAGGTTTGTGCCGCTGATAAGGTAAGACTTTCAGTGTCCCGGTGCACACCCCCACCCATCGTCTCACAGAATATCCCTCCAGCCTCACAAATCGTAAGACAGACGTCTCACGTATATCCTTGCCTTGCGTCTTGGCGTATATCGTTGATTTTTAGGCTCTGACAGTAGCCATATGACGTCACTAACGTGACGTCATTGGCTAAAAATTAAATGTCGATACAAATTTATCCACAACCGAACATGCTTTTACCGAGAGTTGTGAGGGATATATTTATATACTGTTGTGAAAAGGGCACTATAAAAACATGATTATGGTTAAAGACAAACACATCGTCAGAATCTCAACGTGCTAACCGGCGTGACGAAAATTGTGACAGTATTTTGTCTTTTGCGTTACCGAATGACGTAATGTTTAAAATCTGATGACTCAGCTCATCTGTCTTATCACTTTGAATAATTTGTTGAATTAAAATTAAAATTTAAAGATAAATTTTGTCCACAACTGAACATGCCGTTACCGAGAGTTCTGAGCTATGTATTTATATACTGTTGTGAATCTGGCACTATAAAAACAGATTATCGATTAAGACAAACACACCGTCAGAATCAGGAGAAATCAGTAAAAAGGCAAAGTCGTCGGTCTATCTCAAACACGTTAAAGCATGTCTTATGACGTAATCGTTAAATCCGGTTTGCTCTTCCGGAGTCGGCAAGTCAGTGTCTCGAACTCTAAAATCGAACAAATCGGTTCAAAATCAAAACTAAAGCAGAAGAATTAAAAAGACTAACTGGTACATCCTTCTGTGCCGCTTATACTATCCAAGAAGATCCAGCCCCGTGTAGTAATTCATTTCCCACCTGCGAATAACCTTTCTGAACGTTGGCAGCTAGATACTTTCCAAGTATTAAACATAACCACAACAACATACACCAGAATTTTCCTCTCATAACATTTACCGTGAAAGATTCTATCCTTACGATGTCTCAGCAACACTTTGGTCCCACCAGCATCAACAGTGCCATTAGACTTCACCTCCTGTTATCATCAGTCCTCCTTGCTTTCTTTCACTAGTATTGCACAGATATTTCAGTCCGGCCAAAGCCAACACTGCTCGACGGACGTGTGCTTCTATACCTACGATACTTTTTATGTGGACCCTTGTCCTATCGTGCGTGTGTGTGTGTACTAATCGATGTCTGTGTACAACTTCTTCTCTATATGTTCAGCGGTCAGCACAAAATTATACTACAACACAGTCGAAGCAAATCTTCCACCAAGCCTCCGTCACCTTTCTTGACCTGCCAATTCAAAATGGCGACTCGTCCGCTCTTGTTCTCACGTCATCCCATCCCATCGGCCATAGCGAAATACACATCTTGTGAACCTTACACGACGTATTTTGACCGACCAAACCAGTCGACCCTCTTGTCACGACTGCTCTAACTCGACTTCGTCGGTTAAATATGGATTTAGTCAGTAAACAGGAAAAAGAGGAGATTAGTCAGTTAATTTTTACAACTTTTAAGAGCTGTAGATGGTATCCTATTGCAAAGTAAGTGATAAAAAACAGTTTTTGAATTCTTTTAAATGAAATTTGTTTACTAAATGGCACAGTTAGTACTCCAGGAGCAGCAGCTTCTGCAGGTCCAGCTGCAGATCCCGAGTGCTGATCACAAAATTTTTGCAGTCACTGTCAGGCTCGTCTTACCTGGGGTCTTCACCAAACGAAACAACTTCAGCTCGAAGCAATTTACTTCAAGTTCCCATTGCTTTCTTTTTTTCACCGATAAAACATTCTACATGGCATGGGACTGGTAACTATTGCAGGCACAGCGCAGGCTAGCGGTAGCTATGAGATTGATAAAAATCCAAAAGGAAGAACGATCTTAGCTTCAAAAGAAGATCTAGACGGGGTCAGAGTGAATTGAAATTTCTAAACTGTGGCCGTGAAGCATGAGAGGACACAAATGGCTTATACTGTAAGTAATGCTTCACGCAAAGATTTTGTTTTCCGTGGTTGCGAAAGAGTCAAAATCCGTCAAATAAAGAGCTCCTTGTTTGTCACCTCCTCCCGATAGAGAACTAGTCATCTTGTCATCACTACCATTTTCGGGAATCAACTTCCATTGCTACAATCAATGTGCGCTTTACGTGCCAGAATTAGGGAATCTTTCTTCGGTTTCCGAAAAAGAAGTCGCCGTTAGGCTTCGAGGGGTATTCTACAGAATACCACGGTTAGCTGGCCGGATCGCCAGTTGGCGAGAATTGCAGAATTCGGTCAGATTTTTCCCGTTCTCGGAGCTCAGTGAGAAGATGGACTCCCCGTGCACGGCAGTCGTCGAAATTTTGAGAGGAAATGGCGGGTTTTTTACATGTGTTCGGACGTACGGGGAAGTAAGCATCCACTGTGCGATTGTCGCAAGTTTAAATAGACATTTTTGATTTCACGTCGGTTTCAAAACAGGAGCGGCAGTTGCTTCCTTTATCCATCCAGATACAACGTGTTTGCATAAACTTTACTAGGCCGTAGATAATGCATTTCTAAGACGTCCAGTCAGTGTGCATTGCGGTTTAAATTTGTTCAGAAACGTTTTAAATAAGATCGTCAATAATCC
The DNA here is from genome assembly GCA_964017195.1 of Siderastrea radians. Lineage (NCBI taxonomy): Eukaryota > Metazoa > Cnidaria > Anthozoa > Scleractinia > Rhizangiidae > Siderastrea > Siderastrea radians. Next base: position 9,952,224 of record OZ024890.1, on the reverse strand, counting down.
ACGGTTAAGAGTGGTGAGGACACCAGGTAATGCACAGAAACTCTTAAGGTCATTCCCCCAAAATAAAATTTAACATAGGATTTTTGTCAAACTTTCACAAGTTGTTATCTATCGGTCAACGTTTTGAAAAATAAAATAAAAAGAATAGGTCCCCATGTTCGTTTACGAGATATCATCATCATATCATATCATATCATATCATATCATATCATATCATATCATATCATATCATATCATATCATATCATATCATATCATAAATAACTATTCTTTTCTCTGGTGAGCTTAGCCTCATAGGAAACCTATTACTCCCTGGACGTGCGCGCGCTCACGGTGCGCGCAAATGACGCTACAAATCGTGCCTAGTAGGGATGCGTAATGCCATACAGGGGAATGACCTTAAGTCTAACATGCGTTGCTGGGGTATTATTCTCCGGGCCTCTATTACTAGTCAGGACAAAGGCAAAGTTCAAATAGCCAAGCCAAAGAAACGAGCTATCAATTTGTGCTACCGGGATTCGAGCTACCGTTAACTGGGCTTGGATTTTTCCGAGATTTCTTAATGTTTTACACTCAGTTGATTCTGTGAATTTAGCTGACGTGCTGAGATCTCATCAAAATGAGTTCTCCTTGTCAATCGGGCTATTGTAGTCCTGTTCATTTATTTTGGCCCCTTAGAACCCTCACATGAAGATTTAATAGACATGCAGACATGTATAAAAAGGACACAGAGGTACAATTCATATGACCTTTGGTTTCTCCGGCATCAGCTAAATTGTCCATAATTAAAAATTCAACCTTTCATCGGGCAAAGATGTAATTCCTGCTCTCTCATTCATTTTTGCGTAGTTTGTTTGTGGATTTCTAGAACATGCAAATAACACATACGGACTACGCATTTCGTAACTCCCGTAGTCGTTCAGCGGCTAGGCGGCTAGGCGGCTAGGCGGCTACGCGGGATCTGCGTTTTGTTGATGTCTCGTGAAATAAAGGCCAAGGCATAAATTTCTCCATGACGGTTCTTTCCTTTGATCTGGGTGAGGTGTTAAGACGTGTAAGTTAAAGGATCTTAGTAAGGCACGCCTTTGTTATTGTTTATTGTTTGAAATTTGCGATCAAATTACTCGTCGAACATGACAAAACGTCAACATTTCTACTCGTACGATAACTAAGAAGGTCCTTGAACAATGATTTCACGAACGCGGAAATTCCATACTGATGACTTGTCACTACCCAGATCTTGGTAGTGCTTCTAATTGGCTGGATTTTTCTTTCAACCAATCAGAAGCACTACCAAGATCTGGGTAGTGACACGTCATCAGTATGGAATTTCTGTGTTCGTTCCTCAGACGTCGTTTTGCGAGGGTTCAAGTGGAGACCTCGCGAAACGTCGGCTGTTTCCTCAGGCTAACCTTTCCATGTTTTCGTTGACTACCTAGTCAAGACAAGTCCAACCAAACAAACGGATCTATTTTGCACGCGCTGCTTTTATAAACTGACTGGAATGAAAAGATTATCACAGTTTGATTTAAATATAGACTAGACTGCGAGTAGTCTCTAATTTTGGCGATGGCGATTGTGGGGCGGGCAAAATACACACGCGCGCGCGCGAAAGTTCGAGGAGACGCGACGCGAAGGGAGCGCCGAAAATTAGAGACTACAGACTTAGCCCAGGATTTTGACCTTTCACGGCCGAGTGATTTTGAGGTGTAAATTTCATATCGTCTTTCAAGCCAATTAAGCGCAACCAATGGTGTCCCTTCTCTTGCCTCCTGTCATGTGTTTGCTCCTGTCATCGATAAACTGCGGAAGACGTTATCGCAAATGAAACGGTTCGCATTGTTTATTTGGATTCGACCAGTACTCGACCGGATGGGCCGTGATCGAGAGGAAAATTCCAGCCTCTCATCTCGAAGAAGAAATACCGTAAACATTGAGTTTGGAATTTCGGTTGTCAGTAAATATTTAGTCCCAAGAAGCGGCCCTGTCATATCAAAGGCCCGTCAAACACTTTTACGGTTTTAGCAGTCGCCGAGGTCATTTTCTTCGTCTCCAAAAACCCCATCCAAAAAAATTAATAAATAACGGCGAAGACGCGGCAAATTTTTTCTACTTTCACCGAAGGTTTGAGGTCGATGCTAACGAAAATGAAACTTCCAGCGAGTCAGGAAGTTTCTGTATATCAAAAAAAAAACATATACTTGCAGTCGCCTCTTTTTCCGTACGTTGCATCTTATTCTAATCGGGCATAATTGTAAATGAGCTCCGCCGGCAGAGGTTGTTTTCGGCCACTTTCTAAGCTCACATCGGTGGCTAGAGACGCGCAAAACCTCCTTCAACTTCGGCCGAAAGTTTTATTTCAACGCGGAGCAAAACGAAGCAGCCAGCGAGCCGAGACTTGAGTTTTGTACTTCATCCGTGCAGACAATACTTTGTTCCGGTCGATCCGTCCCGTACCGATGTTAAAATTTAGATGAAATCTCAACTCACAGTAGACGAGTGGATTGTGATTTTAACAGCTCTTGGAATTGCTTGGACAAACAATCTTCAGCCGAACCGAATGTAATTTTGAACAACCCTTGCTAATTTGTCCAGACAAGCCTGTAATCTGTCTGTCCTCTCAGTAAACTAAAACGGAGTCAATGTTATCATGAGTGTTGACAGCGGCTTGTGTACTGTTGCCAGATTGTTGACAAGTATCCAAAAAAGGGCCAATCAGAGTTTTGCGCTTGGAATGTACGCGCTTAATTCAAACTCCCTGGCTAAGTCTGTAGTCTCTAATTTTCGGCGCTCCCTTCGCGTCGCGTCTCCTCGAACTTTCGCGCGCGCGCGTGTGTATTTTGCCCGCCCCACAATCGCCATCGCCATGTTGATAGCAGTTTTTATAACTGACAAACAAACTGGTTTTATAACTTAAATGTTGATAGCAGTTTTTATAACAGTTTTTATAAGCAGGACCCATGTTGATAGCAGTTTTTATAACTGAAATGGTCATCCTGCATAAATATGTTTATTTATTATTATTATTATTATCGCCAAAATTAGAGACTACTCGCAGTCTAAATATAGACTGTTTACTTTCCTTTTTTTATCCAGATTCATCAAGAATAGCAATCTATCTATTGTCATTTTGACTTGGTGGATAAATGGCCCTTGAGGTTCAGTGGTTCGATTCAGTGAGTCGCTTAAATAAAATCTCTTTTGCACCTAACATGTGTGCCCGGGGAAAGCTTTCATATTAGTAAAAGGAATGAAAATTTAGAAAGCCACCCTTAAGAGGTACCAGCATCTCGTTTTGTCGGCATAGTTTGAGTTCAGTTAAGACAACACATATATATCGATTCTCTTAATATAGACAAAGGAAAACAAGCTAATTAACAGTATCTCATGCTGTGAACATCCATAGAGCGCGTGTTATTATCGTGGGTCAGGCAAGCTGAGTCTGAGAAGAAGAAGGAATAAATTGATTTATGTGACAGTCACGCAATCAGTTAATCTGTAACCAGCATCCGGGCCTGCTGCCATCCATGTGAGGATAGCGAACTACCTCTCGCGGTTGGAGAGAGACACTGGTGTTAAGATTCTTCAGGGGCACCCAACGGTTCATTTCGGGGAATATCTGTTCGGAAGTTCGAAGTCGCCTAAGATTTTCGGATTTAATTGCAGCGAAAGCTAGAGATATCTTCGGGAAACTATCACGTCCGTTCGAAACAAGAGGTCTTATTAGTTCCTATTGATTTCGGAGGGACAAATATGTCATTTAGAGTGCAAAATAAGGTCAGCTAGCAACTTCGGAGAGCCATCAGCAGCTCGGAAATTCGGCGGATAAGATTTTATTTGTTAAAATTTTCTGCGGCCTAAATTTTCAGCTAAAAACACCGAACAGATCAATCTGTATTAGCTTACACAAATATGCCTTTAAAAAGCTCTGAAACATTCTAAGAAAGCAGGAAAGGATATTTCAAGTCAGTTTGCTAAAAAATTCTCGTTGGGTGCCCCTGATTCTCGCCTACTCAAGCAAGTCAAGATCATTTTTGGCTACGATTACGATGTCCATTTGCAAGATACGTTTACTCATTATTCTCTTCTACATTTTACGGTTTAGATTAACACTAGTGCTATTTTTCTCACTTTTCTTTACGCACTCTGGATTTTTGCTAGTAGAGTCGGCATGCACGGCTTCCACGTGCTCTGCTTTTCGGGCATTTTCTTTTCGCGAAGACGCTTTTGAATTCAATTCATGGTCTACCTGATCGAACGATAGTTGATCTTTGTACGGTCAAAACAATAGGAATCGTGGATGAACGGTCGCATTTATCGAAATTCTGATAAAGGCTCTGAAGTTGCAGGGATAAGTTTTATTCGCGTAGGAAATACGTGCCAAAGAATTTGCCACCCACTTCGGGACAACGGTGAAGGAAATTATAGTTCAGAGGGCGAATTTCTGTTATTATAAATGCATGATTGATATTTTTTCTTTGTGTTATTTGCAGTTTTTGAGAAATAACTAAAAAACATGCCTAAATTCAACCGAATTATTATCAAGGGTCTGTTGCCATGTGCTGAGTTAGCCGAATTTAGTTTGTGAGGACAATTCCTCGATTCATTATTGGAACTCATTTTGCTTTTAAAGGAAACTTTTGGATACTTAAGTGAAAATTGGCACAAGAAAAATTTTTGGCCCTTTTCCTGTGGTTGTTCATTCATGACTTAGTGCGAAAAGTGATTTCAGTCAATTGAAACCAGATTTACATTTTATACTTCAAACTTCCCGCGTCAAATTAAATTTGTCAACTTCGAATTACCTCATCCCTTTTCAAAAAGAACAAAAATCTGCTAAACAAAGCCGTAGAATTATTAAATCTGCTAAAGACAGTTTGTCGAAGACCAAATCTTGCCTCCCCGGCCGTTTAAGCGGTTTCTGAGTCGAACACTATTAAAACAAACAGACCGGCGGACTACGGACTGAGTATAAAATGCGGACTGAATTTAAATCAACAAGTGCAAAATTGGCTCTTGGACTGTGAAATTAACCGAATCAAGAAACTGAATGTTTATTCGCAGACAAATGTTTATTCTCTCTACAGAGCCGATCCAGATAAAACTTTGAGTTCTTTCCCGACTGGTTTCGTATCCATTTTGTACTTTTGGTCATGATTAACCTGAGGTCACGAAATAAAAAATATATACATCTAAACGACGTTCTAAATTTTGAAATTCAGATCAAATAGGAAAACCAAAGACGTGGCTCGAAAGTCATCTCCAAAGTAGAAGTGCTAAATGTTCGCGATTTTTATTGCACAGTTGAAATTATGTACGCACCTTGAATTTGCAATGATTACGTTTGACGGTTTGTTGGCGTTCGACTCAGTCCGGCTTAAAAAGCTTAACGGCCGGGGAAGCAAGATTCTTCGACAACTCAAAAGCGCTCGTGAAAACTGAAAAAGTAGCTTTTTTTTATATTGATCGGTCAGTACAGCAATTTTTAAACTCAGTCGGCATTTTATTTTCAGTCACCGTTTCATACCCAGTCCGTGTTTTATACCCAGTCCGGTCCGTAGTCCGCAGTCCGCAGTCCGCAGTCCGCAGTCCGCAGACCATGTTTTATACTGACCGTCATTTCAACATAGGTCAAGCACGCAATGCGTGCCTATGTTTACAATGGTTGCAACGGTTGAATCCAAGTGCCTCGTCTCTTCTCTCCGTTTCGAAACAGATATTCATAACCATGGAATTTGATATCTAGAACCATGCAGAATGACCAATGCTAATATTGTCTAAAGAAAAATATGGCTTTGTAAACGTCGCCGTTCTTTGTGAAATTTTCTTACAGTTTCATTTCTGGATACACATACAATATTTACTTATCGTGTATATGCATCAGCCCATATGTCGACAACTGACAGCTCTGGTATTTTTTCAATGAAAGCAAACAGAATCAGATAGAATTGTTTCTAATTCTTGCTAACTCTTATCAGCTTGACTGCATTGGCTCTGAATGAAATTTTGTGGCGTGACAACAGTGACGTAGATGTACATCCCCAGGGTGTCGTGTGAGGGCATAATCTTGGAGAACAAAAGCCAAACGACGAGGGGTATGGGTGCCATGATAGAATGTCTCCCTCGACACCCCGCCAAACAAAGGCACACTGTGACGGAAAACAAGAGGACCAATAGCGTATACGTCACCTCCCAGCTAGTAGTAGTAGTAGTAGTAAAACTTTATTTAAACACGGAAAATCATCAGTTAATTAAGTAAATAACTAAAACTAATTACAACTGCTTTACATGATTGCCGTGTGGGAATCCGATATATCAGCTATCTTCTTAATAATTTGCTTAAAATTATTAACAGATACAGCATTTTTTAGGCATTTGGGTAAGTTATTCCCTAACATAGCCCCGCTGTAAGAGAAGCTCCGTTTCAAATAGTTGGTGTTTGGTTTGGGTAGCGTCAGCTTTCCCTCAGAGTCTCTCAAGTTATAAACAGAGTGACGCTGAGAGAAAAGACTTTGAAGATAATCTGGGGCAAGTCCATTCATAGTTTTAAACATCATCAAGGCTTTCTGTTTCTTTCGTCGAAGAAATAGCCTCTCCCAGTCGAGGGTGGATAAAAGGTGGTTTGAGCTTGTATCAAAGGGTGATTTAGAAATAACTCTGGCTGCACGATTCTGTAATTTTTGGAGCTTTTCACTCAAGTAACCACTCAAACAGTCCCAGACAGGGCTGCAGTAATCAAAATGTGGTATAATTAAAGCGTTATAAATTTGAATTGCAGTTTCTTTCGATATAAAGGGCCGCACTCGTTTAAGGGCACCTATAGCCGAAGAGACTTTCTTGCAAATCTCTTCAACGTGTTTACACCAAGAGAGATGAGCATCAATGAAAAGACCCAAAGATTTAGTATGATCAACTCTCTCGATAATTTGGTCATCAATTCTGATTTCTACGTCGTCACATTGAGCAGATAGTCTTTGCCTTGATCCAATAATCATTAACTCTGTTTTGGCAACATTTAAACTGAGCCTGTTAGCTTTCAGCCAACAACTAAGGTTATTTAATTCAGGGGCTAAAGCCAGCTTAAGCTCTGTTAACGTCTTAACAGATAACGTAAGATTGGTATCATCGGCAAACATTCTTGGTACAGCGTTCTGCAGGGATTTCGGGAGATCGTTAATGTAAATTAAAAATAGCAAAGGACCCAATATGCTGCCCTGAGGCACGCCGCAACTGAGGGTACGAGCAGTTGATAGTTTGCCGTTGACACTACATCTTTGGGTTCGGCCACTTAAGTACGATGAGAACCACTTTATAGCTGCCTGATCGACACCCAAGTATGACATCTTACGCAAGATAATCTCATGATCAGTGGTGTCGAATGCCTTAGTAAGGTCAATAAAGACAACGCCATTTAGAAGGCCATTGTCGATGTTTACTGACCAAGCATCTGTTGCCTCAAGCAAAGCCGTGAGCGTACTATGTAGGGAACGGAACCCGGATTGGCTGCGTTTTTTGTACTTATTCCTCCTTCTCGTCCCCACTGACTGCCTCGGCAACACGTGTCTCAAGGCAGGTCCAAGGATGCAGGTGCAATTTTTTACTACATCTTCAAGCAAGGAAATGTAAGGAGCTTTCCTCCTTGTGACAGCTTCGACTGGCAATTCTAAATCGCGTACTTCGCAAATTTCATGAAGGGTGTTTTTTTTTAGCTTATCCTCTTATACTTAAGTGCAAACATTGTAGATCAATCTTAGACTAAAGGATGTTGTAAGTCAAGGGAGCACAGCACTGATTCTCTTACACTGTAAAAGGTATTGTCCTCCTCTGGTGTACAGATGTCTTACTGTGACGCCAACTGATGGTGGCCTTTGGCAGCAAGGTGGGAAGGGACGCCCGCTGTGCGGAAAGAAATTGAGAACTCGCAAAATGTTTTTTCACTAAAAGACGCGAACACATTTTTCTTGTCGGCGGGATTTGCACAGATTCCTCTTCATCATCTTTTTCCTCTTCCGTAGTTACGGCTTTGCATTCAGAGTTCACCCTCTGCTTCACCCCTTGAAAGTTGACCTCAGAAAAGAGAGCCTTAGCTTCAGAAATTCAACAGTGCGCGAGAATCAGATCTGTGTTTCCTTGGCTTACAACGCCGTAGAGTCTACCGTGATACCTACAACGTTTGCACTTTGGTTAAAGAGATTAAGCTCAGAAAGCTTTAAGTCAACACTCTTCAAAAAATGTTGTGGCATTCGATTTAGAAATGCCAGTCGAAGATGGAGCACAAAAATGCACATGTATCCTGGTCCTCAAACCTTTACCCGCCGACAAATGAAGAAAATATAATACCATAACCACTCCGAAAAACATCTTGCTAACTTAAAACATAAGTATAAACAAGAGATTAAACAACAAACAGAGAAATGTAATGAGCTAGCTAGGAAGGTGAACGAAAAATTAACAAGCTGATAATTACAACAAGAATCAGATGCAAAAACTTAAATACAAGGAATGTGGGGCAAAGTATAACAAAAATGTAAGCTGCTAAAACTAAAATTAAACCTAAAGCTAAAACAATACGAGTTCTTCAGTAGCTTTGATGCGAAAATTAAGCTGAGGTTTATGCTTCTTAATTAGTAGAGATTCCAAGAAGCATAACTGGTTATAATTGTTATTGCACGCAATAATTGTTACGTTATTTAAAATAGTTTGGTGAGCGTGTGATTTAAAATTAGCTGCATCGGCTTTGTTGTTAAGGTCATTCCCCCGAAATAAAATTTAACATGCGATTTTTGTCAAACTTTCATAAGTTGTTATCTATCATGCAATGTCCTGAAATATAAAATAAAAACAATAGGTCCCCTTGCCCGTTTACGAGATATCATCGTCTCTAGTTACACCATAATTCCTTGCAATTTCGCCTAACAAACACGTTTTTTGTAATCAGTTGACGGTTCTTTCCGTTGGTACAGGAAGCAGATCACTAAAGCAAATCTTGAAACAATGTGCATTTGTGCACGTGTTCGTGAGCATCTCTTGTCGGACAAGTCTTCACATGTTTACAGGCACCTGCAGTCATCTAGGGCCTGCCATGACTCTGGCACTGCAGAATGTTTCACGATCTTAGATTCTGCCGTCTCGAAACTCCAAATTAAGATCAAAGAGGCGATGCAGATTAAGTGGGAAAATCCTACTCTTAATCAGCAGCTAAAGCATCTAGAGTTATCTCTTTCCTTTTAATTACTTCTTTTTGTGTGTGTGTGTGTTTTATTTCATCATTCTTGTTATTGGAAGTATTTTTTGTGTGTGTGTGTGTTCCTAAGTCACTTAAAGTAACTATGCGCGCGCTATTTTTGTTTCCCGCGTATTTCATATTCAAATTGTAAACGTAAGTTTTAAAGCGTAATTTTGTAACGTACTTTAATGCGAAAATTCAAATGTACAACCGTTAAGGCTCATTTGCAACTGAAGATGACATGAGAATGTCGAAACATGTTTTGTAAATTGAAAACTGTTGTTTCTTTATTGAGAGTTATCGTCACTCTGCTGTCTTTACGTCCGTTTGGAAATATAATCAACTGTATAATTAATCGTTAACAAGGAACAATTTAATAGATGTTTCGCGGCAGATGCTCGTAGCATCAGACGAAACTGACTTAAAACCTTCCTCGTGTGTGTGTTCTCGAGGTCATGATTTTATCTCCGCGAGTAACGCGTTTCAAGTAATAAATTTGTTTTAGAACATGTTCCGTTGAACCAAAGACCACGCCAATACGGAAGGAGAATCGTATTTGATGATCACAATCAGCAATCACAAACAGTAAACAATTCAATTCGATCTAAAACAATATATAGATTTAGCCAAGCCTAAAAGTGGAGCACCCCTTTTTGTTTTGTCTGTTTTTTGCTTTTGTTTTTTGTTTTGTTTTGTTTTTTTTGTTTTTGCTGGCAGTTATTAATTTGTGAAAATACTCTCATCCAAGTCGTTTTATTAAAAGAAAAAAAAAACAAAGAAACAAAAGAAAAAACTTCTTGCTCCCGCTGAGTGTCGAACCCGGCTCGTCGGCGTGAGATGCCGGTGACTAGTCCACTAGGCCATGGGCGATTAACGTTATTTTACGAGTTAATTTTAATACTTACTTCTTTCTTCGTGACAAGCTGCCTATCAGCATGAAAATGCTGGTGTTTTTCCTGGCAAAATGTGTTCGAAACGCCGTAAAAACCATGGTTGTGGACAGAAAAAACCAAAAAGCACTAGCTCTGCTATGTTTGGCATCAAAACTGCTGCGAAAAGCTGCGAACTCAAGCGGTGTGCCGACCGAGTTTGAACAGAACCGACGAGGCAAGTTTGAACTTTTTACCTGAACTTTATCGCCTAATTTCTTTCGCCTAAATTGAACTTTTCCCCTTCCACCAAAAAGACAACTGAGTGTTCTTTTGAACTTTTTTTTTTTCCATTAACAAATTTGTTTTTGACTTTTGTTGTCTTTACTTGTTTTGCTACAACGCGGGTCAACATGCGATTTCGCGCCGAAAACACACGGGATTCAGCACAGGGTTATATCCAGTGTATGAAGTGTATTGGTAGCCCTGTGGTGCAGACGGACGGACGTACGGATGTACGGACGTACGGACGGACGGTCACGTGACTATTACGTCACTACCAAAATTTTTTGGCTTGATAGGTTACCAGGAGGGAGTGATGAACTCGCCGCTCGGCTGGTTCGAGGTGTCTGGCCATCGTAACCTGCGATCAGGCTCTATTTTCGTTTCGCTCGGTGAAACATTCAGGCGGGACGGGCGAAACGAAAAATAGAGCCTGATACAATCCTTCTACGGAACGTCTGCCGCCCACTTTTTTGATTGATTGACATTCAACAAAACAGCCAATCAAAATTTCTTCTGCTTGCACGATCCTCGGTATGCAAATTTCCCATAACGGCAATTCGCAAAAAGTCACGCAAATGTCGGCAAAATAAGAAAATCATAGGCTACGATATATCTTCTTGGCACAAGCACTCAAATTTACCCGATTGCTAACTTGAAGGTTCCGGTATTGTATGTGGTTGCTCTGAGCTGAAACTGAATGAAAATTCAAAACACGACGAGGTTGTCATGTACCAAAATATGCTGCATGCTTGAATCCTTTCCCATTTCAGGTGGTATCTGCATGGAAATATTCTCTTCGCATTTGTCACCGATTTTCTGCGTAAAAAACCTTGGGCAATTAAGAGAAGTACCTTCAGTTTCATTCTTTAGAATAAAGATATAAATAAAACTGTTTATAAACAAAGGAGTATTTTGTAATTTAATTTAGTCCCAAAAGTGATAAATATTTGAGATTAGCAGCGAATTTTATCTCTAAACAGCAGCGAATTTAAAACGAAGAACATTTATTATAAAAATAGTCAGATCCTTTGATGTCAATGTCAGAGATCAATAAAACGACATAAGTGTTAAACAATGCATGAATATAAACTGAAATCGTTACTGCGACTTGATTGCGGCTCTCGCCAAACATCAGTTTACCGTTAAGTTTATCGAGTTATCGGTTGACTTGTTGATCATTCTTGGCGAAAGGTACTTGTTCGTCTGCTGTTCGTTTTGTTTCGTAAAACGCGGAAACAACCACTACTTTGTTCATGTTATCAATACTAGCTGAAAGCCGTCAAATGAAAATTCCGAGACGCGATGCGATAAAACGGAATACATACTTCACTGTTGCTGTACTTCTCTGCTCCAGGTGAGAAACAGCTTCCGTCAAACCGAACGCCATTCTCAGGAGAGAAAGATATGGTGACAATTCTCCTAGAACGAAGAGAATTTATTAGAGCAACACATTTTACTTCGGCAGACTTGTTCCTTGGTTGTTCCTCAGCGATGGCGGTCGGATCGAAGTCTCCTGTCTCGTAGACAATTTACTTCCGTTGACAGCTCTATTGTTAAAGGCCAATCAGATTGCGAGATTCCCGCGGCCAAAATTTGGCCGCCGACACGAACTCCTGTGAGAGATTGTATCAGGCCCTATTTTAGCGAGCGACCAACGTAAGAGAATATGAGAGCAATGCTAAAATTCGGCCTGATCGCAGGTTAGGCCATCGTGACGTCACGACGTGAAAAGCGCGCGAGTTTGCCGAGTCTTCAAAAACGGCGCTGGCAACTATGTTAGAGTTCGGGCTACAAACGTATTTTTTGTGCTATTAAGCTTTCAGCTAAGCTTGTTTTCTTGGGTAATGGAATTTTAGTCATCCCTTTTTTCGATATAGGTAAGTGGCTCTTTGTCTTAACGTTAATATATAGATTTAGCCAAGCCTAAAAGCGGAGCCCCCCTTTTTGTTTTGTCTGTTTTTTGCTTTTGTTTTTTGTTTTGTTTTTGCTGGCAGTTATTAATTTGTGAAAATACTCTCACTGTGATCCAAGTCGTTTTATTAAAAAAAAAAAAAAAACAAAGAAACAAAAGAAAAAAATTCTTGATCCCGCTGAGTGTCGAACCCGGCTCGTCGGCTTGAGATGCCGGTGACTAGTCCACTAGGCCATGGGCGTTTGACATTATTTTAGAAGTTAATTTTAATACTTATTTCTTTCTTCGTGACAAGCTGCCTATCAGCATGAAAATGCTGGTGTTTTTCCTGGCAAAATGTGTTCGAAATGCCGTAAAAACCATGGTTGTGGACAGAAAAAACCAAAAAGCAATAGCTCTGCTATATTTGGCGTCGAAACCACTGCGAAAAGCTGCGAACTCAAGCGGTGTGCCGACCGAGTTTGAACAGAACCGACGAGGCAAGTTTGAACTTTTTACCTGAACTTTATCGCCTAATTTCTTTCGCCTAGATTGAACTTTTCCCCTTCCACCAAAAAGACAACTGAGTGTTCTTTTGAACTTTTTTTTTCCATTAACAAATTTGTTTTTGACTTTTGTTGTCTTTACTTGTTTTGCTACAACGCGGGTCAACATGCGATTTCGCGCCGAAAACACACGGGATTCAGCACAGGGTTATATCCAGTGTATGAAGTGTATTGGTAGCCCTGTGGTGCGGACGGACGGACGGACGTACGGATGTAGGGACGTAGGGAAGGACGGTCACGTGACTACTACGTCACTACCCAATTTTTTTGGCTTGATAGGTTACCAAATTTCCTTAGCAATGGAGCTCCGCTGACGTGATAGCGCGCTGGCTCCGCTAAAATCACACTTAAATAATGTTTTAAGAGTCATGTTTACTCTCTGCGATCGAAGAATTATGCGGGAAAATTGTTATTGTCCGCGTCCCAAAAAGTGTGTTTATTTCAGTTATATACCACAGGGAAACTTGAAACTTGGATACGGACTAGCCTATAGTTTAACAAAAGTACCCAAGTTGAAAAAAGTGGTATAGTATTTGCCAAAAAAAATGATCAGTCCGTTTGTTTAGCTGAGTATAATAGAAGGCGAACCTAGAAGGGTATGTTTAGCACTTACAAGTTAACTTTTCTTAGAGTATTTGCTTCCATCTTCTGTATAAGGAAAGAATAGTGATATTTAATTGCTAAGGAAAGAGTAATCGAACTTAGTAAATTTTTGCCACCTCATTTAACCCGTGTAAACTACACTTTTGCAGAACAACATAAAAATCTGAATCAGCTCGCAAATTATGCGGGCGCCTGAGGAAACAAGTCTTCGCTGATCTGGTTCTCTACTGTTTTATGAAAACATTCTCAATACATCCAGTTTCCTCTAGATTCAGTTGCTGTCCAGGTTGCATAGTGTTTTAGAAAGAGTTTGACCGTCTACTTGATCCACAACTAGCTACAACTGACGATGACCGTTTCGCAAATAAATTGAATTGGTCCTGTCATTTGATTTTCAAAGATTAATTACTTTTAAAACAGTCAAACTGAGGACCATTCTAGTAAAGAGAGAGCCTTGTTAACCCTTAACATCAGTAACCTGAGAAAGTTGGCGTTTTAGATAAACTGTGGTTTTTTATAATTATTCGATGAGAGATCAGCAGAAATTTGGCCGGAAAGCCGGCGTGTCAGCTGTTTTGCCTCGCCTCCAGCAAATGTTGTCATCTTTGTCGTTTTTTACAAGATAGTTTAGCAAAGTAAGGAATTACTGTGGTCCATTATTAACTTCGAACCAAGCAGATGAATTCACAGTAAACGTTTCTTTGTATTGGAGTATTCTTCTCCACATTTTAATCATGTTTAAAGCCACTGATCATTTTAATGAAATCGTTACGCAATTTTATTTTCCTAAAATTGGAAAGAGTTTATACATATAAAAGTTATGTTTTTGTCTCCAAGCGACACATCTTAGGGTTTGTGAGATACAGCTTCTGAAAGGTGATCTTGATCACGATTTCAATCGATCGACCAAAGCGTCCATGAAATCTTTTGAGTCTTATCGCCAATTGGTTATTTTGTTTTGAGGACCAATTTGCATTAAGAATACTTTTTATGTTATAGCATGAAGCATACATATATGTTATTTACCGGCCGGGAGGTCCGTATAGGGAAAAACTGTGCCCGCGGTCTTGAGTACGGCCCGAGGCCGCAGGCCGAGGCCGGTACTCAAGACCAAGGGCACAGTTTTTCCCTATACGGACCGACCTAGGCAGGTAAATAACATATTTATTTTTTTCCCAACATTTGCGAGTTTGCAGATCAATCTTGAAAGGTTGTCAGAACGCGCGTAAGTTTCACTGAGTCAGATGGCAGGAAACCGTGGAGCGAATGTAATCATTAACACTTCAAAAATTTTTAAAACATAAGTGTAATATTTTCGACTAGAGACTATCGTCTCAACACGGAAAAGGTTGTTTTTCAAGAACAGACACGCACATGGAAAATCCTGCCCGGCATAGGGATAAACAACCCAATTAAATACTTATAATTAAGCTTAAGCTTACTAAAAACAAAAACAAAGGACTCAATCGTTAGGACAGGTTTAATTGCCCTTGCGTAAAAAATGAAAGAGAATAATACTTCGAAAAACATTTCTGTTTAGCCTAATTACTTTCTTTTTATGTTTTGCTTCGTACCTGTAAACGTACGTGCTGGTTCTTTGGATATAAACAATTTAATTATTTAGCGAAATCGTTCGGTTTGATCTCAGTTTTAACCAAAGCGAACGGTGCGCTGGCTTTTAAGCTTATCTTCATTTACGACAGATGAAAAAGCAAAATTCCAGTTTAAGCCTGCACAATTTCTTGAATGAAAATATACCAAACCTCGTTAATTTAAGAGAAAAAACTGAAAAACGAAGTCATTAAAGTAAATATCGGAGTCAAAAGGCATTGTGGCGATCGCAATTTAAAAACTAAAACTGCTGTGTTAAGTGAATTCAACAAGAAACTCACCAACCGCCCGGCATGCTAAGCTACACAAAATTAAAACGAGTACTTGCCTTTTGAAGGTATTTCAAGGTCTTTTATTCCCCTCCTTGTTGAACTTTCCATTTACAACACACACAAGAATTGTGACTTGCCAAAAAAGTCGCATCTTTGAGCCGTAAATAAAAAAATTCTCGAGTTCAACCGAGGTATGTTGTTTTTCAACTTTCATTCAATGGTTTTCGCGCAGTTAATTCGCGCGGTTACCATAACAAAACCGGTCCGGATAGGAAAAAACTGGACCGGCGGAACGCGTGTCAACAGCCTATCAAATTCAAGAATTTCGGATTCCGGACCGGAAAAATGCTTCAGAAAAAAATAAATTTCGTTCTTTTATTGTTTTGATCTGTTCTTTTTGAGAAACTGGACTGTAAGCCATTTGTTAACCTTCCTTTGAATTTCCGGGGCAGATTTATATGTGACGTCACGATGGCCAGACACCTCGGTTTTTCATTCGCCAATACCGGCGCTTGTGCCCAGGCCCAAGTTCATCACTCCCTCCTGATAGGTTACCAAATTTCCTTAGCAATGGAGCTCCACTGACGCGCTAGCGCGCTGGCTCCGCTACAAAGAAACTACGTTGGCACTCGGCCTTACAAATATTCAAAATAAACGAGAAATTAACTGGGATTCAACTAAGAACTTACTTCTATGTCTGCCTCCGTAATTGGCGTACATCTACACAACTTGTTGAACTTCTTGACAAACTTCTTAGAAAACTTACAATATTAAACGGGTTAGCAAAACGTAAACGACCTGGTTAGCTTGACAGTTTTCTTGCAACTGAAAACTACGCCGACTTACGCTATGCTATTACGATGCTTAAATTTAAGGTGGCTCCATACAGTTTCTCATCAGTTTCAACAGACAAATATACATAACTTTTTTGATGATTTTCAGGACATTGATTTACATTTCACTACGGAAAAGCTACAAAAGCGACTAGCCTAGCCTTTATACTTTTCAAAAAAGTCACAATTTCTGGGCCTGGCCCGTTTCCATGGCAACCACTGATATAGTTGTTTGGCTCATTTTTTAAGCTTACCCAGTTTCTTTATGTCATTTCTTGGTTTTTACACGGTGAATTTTCGCTATTTTTGTTGTAAAGATGTTGTCGTTTGAGAAGTCTTAGCTGGCAAGGCTGTGGGAAATTTTGTACATAAGTTTTGCCAGAATGGTAAATTTCCGTTTTCAACGATTAATGCAGAAGTGCATCTACAAAAATTACTCTTACTTTAATATGACTGAAAAACACAAAAATCCTACAAATGTTCCAATTTTAAAAAAATTTCACCGAGTGGGACACGCGCAATTAGCGTTTGAAAATGCCTCAAAACCCACCTTTTTTCTTCACGTTACCAAAATAAGAATTCTCCAAGTTACGAGGTTGCGCATGCTCATGATTCCTTTTGCGTGGACGAGCGTGGACAGCACGCAGGTAAGCGGTAGAAAAGCTTTTCTAGAGCTTTTCTTTCAAAAGAACAACATTTTTCTGGACAACTGCTTTCCTTTACTGTAAAGGATCCATGTGACCAAAAAATTCGCAAAAATAAAGAAAGAAACGAACAAACAAACAAAAAAGAAGAAAATTTATACCGATTCGCGATATAAAACTCGAACGAAGCCGCCACTTTATTGCCAGCAGCAAAAAATTTCGTTTAAAGTTTCCAGAACGCGGAATCATTAAACCACTTTCAGTTTCATTTTTACCATTAACTGATTACAACCGTTCTTCAAGAAAAAATCTAAAGCGGTCATGTTTGCTCTTAGAACATCTTTTGGTATGCTACCCGAGAAAAGCAGGGAAGCTGGTTTATTTTATGTTGTAAGCTCAATATTTTGTCTGCCGAGACCCGCGTTGTTTCTTAGCGGCTACTTGCGTGTTTGTTAACTGCATGGAATAGCAAATAGTATATAAATACGCTTTCAATTTATATTTAAAGGCAGACGTTGGATAAAAGGGGACAAAAATGTCGACAAGAAATTATATGTTTTGAAAAAGACCACATTATTTTTCTGCAAGGTTCAACAAGTCAACAGAACGCCTGCGAAACGTCGACTGTTTTGGAACCGGCCGTCAACTCGATACTCATCCTTTATTCGTTCACTGAATGCCCATGAATGCTGTCATTCTAGGCATAATTTTTCGTAAAAATAAAAATTGTATTTGAGCTGAGGTACAATTGAACTTTTTTCAATTTTCGGTTTTATTTTAGACCACCGAAGTTTTTGAAGTCGCACCATGTCAACACAAGTGAAACTTAGATCAAAAGCTACTGGTGACTGATAAATAGACACTGAAATATAAGTGTCCTTTTGAGTTTCAACTTCTATCAAAATTCAATGACAACTGTTATCTCGTTACAAGTGTGTAATCTATTCATCGCAAAATAAAATTCACAAGTCAGCTGTATTTTGCTGAAACCGTATGAGAACGGCCGTAGAGACAACTTACCCGACAAAAAAAAACACGGCTTGTTAGAAAGGCAAAAACTAAAGCACTTTTTCAAAAAATTACTTACACTTAGGCTCGATCCAAACAAACTTAAGCTTCTCATCCCAGAGATTCTCGACAGCTGACCTGGACAGCACTGATATTTCAAGTTGAGAACGGAGAGAAGTTCTTCACGCATAATTCTTGAAGCGCGTAATAATTCGTGCAACGTATTCAGTCCTCTCTGTGCTGCTTGAACTTAAAGATCGCAATCAATTCAGTCCTATAATCGTAGAACAATCGTAGGACTGCAACTGTCAGCTACAAAAGCGATTAAACTAAAGGCTTTTCATAATTTCACTGCTATGTGCTCGATAGGTTTTGAAAAGCTAAGCCATAAAGATGCCTCAATCAGACTTTGGAGAAGTTTGCCTGGGAGGTTGATTGGCACATGTCATCTGACTTGGACTGTCGCGCTCCTCGCGCGCGCGCTTGTGCCAATTTAGTTCCCATTCCTCGCGCGCTGAAAAACTATATGGAGCCACCTTAAAAGGCGCGCGCGCAACATTAAACCGAGACAGCGCGCGCGTCCAAAGTAACTAATAATTAAAAGCTGATCGTTTATCATAACAGAAAATGTGTTGCTTTCTAACTCTTTGAACAAAACGAGGATGAATGGTAGGACAAAATTATCTGGAAAAAAAGACAGATCCCCATGCTTGTTTAAGAGTAAATAACTATTCTTTTGTCTGGTGACCTTAGCCTCATAGGAAACCTTTTGCACCCTGGACGTGCGCGCTCTCACAGCGTGCGCTAATGTTGCAACAAATCGTGCGCAGTAAGGATGCGCAATGCAATTCAGGGGAATGAACTTCGGGTAAAATATTCAAAGAAAACAAAGGCTTAAATGCCTTGCAGCCGTGCAAGTGTTCAAACATAGCGGAATTATGGTCAGAGCTGTGTTCCTCCAATCGCACTCTAAGACACCTATCAGTCTTGCCTATGTGTTCAGCATTACAATCTGGGCATGTCAGTTTGTAAATTACATGAGATTTCAGACACAGAGAGGTAGGATCCTTTTTTGAACAAAACGATGAAAGTTTCTTTGTTCGATAGAGAATTTTGAAACGAACAGGCTCCCTAAAACAACGCGTTAATTTCCGCACTAGCCTGTTTACGATTGACTCTCCAATGTGGCCTGCATAAGGCAGTCGAAGCCAGATTATCTTGCTAGTATCGGTGTCAGATGATCTTGGTTCAGAGCCACTATACACATGAAACGTTTAATGAGGTTAGACGCAACAGATCTAGGAAAACCATTCCAGGATAGGAAAGTTATGATTACTGATATTTGTTTCTGAAAAAGAGAGTCGTTATCGCAAATACGAGAAGCGCGATGGAACAGAGCTCTAGCCCAAGCAATCTTACGAGGCCAAGGTTCATAACTGGTGAAAGAGACATACTGGCCAGTGTTCGTGTCTTTCCTGTAAATATCCGTACTTGTTCTGTCGAGAGAAATGTCCATGAAATGAACGTTGTCATCCTCGAACTTGTTGATCGTGAAACGGAGGTTACTGTGAAAGCTATTAAAATAGCGTCAAAGTTTGAGGATGACAACGTTCATTTCTTGGACATTTAAAATTAATATTAAATGATATAATATTTTAAGCTAGCAAGATGTTTTTCGTAGTGGTTATCGTATTATATCCTGGTCCTCCCTTGTGACAAGTTTTGATGAGGCAGTTAGTTGGGGACGGGGAGGAGGGATAAGTACAAAAACGTAGCTGGAAGGGTGAATCATACAGCTGATCTCGTCATTTTTTTTTCTTTTACAGGGCACTTTTGTTTAGCAGGGTGTCGAGGGAGGGATTCGATTAATAGCACCTCAGTTATATGTATTTTAAAACGGAAAGAAAAGACAGAGAACTTGCTTTTAACCGTTGCAATACATCAACGCGGTAAGGTCAAGTGTCGAGATTCATGTCCCTGTATAGTTGCGCCTTTTCATCGGTCTACTTTTCAAGTAGATAAGTAACTAAATTTTGCAGTAAAAGTGCTGGGAAGTATTACAGTAGGTTATTTTCTTACATTCGATGGTTGTAGGGTTTGTTTTTTCAAACCTGAAATAGCGTGTTTCAAGGTTTATTTCCGCTTCTACTTCAGTTTTTCTTTCCAAAATGCAGCGTAATTTTAAAGAGCTTCAAACATAAAATCTAACATTAAGTGACTGTCACGCCAAAATAACCTTTACGGTTAAATTCCCCAAAAGCGCAGTTTTTGTCGGCCGCCAGAACAAAATTCAGAATAACTAAAAGAAAGGTTCAGCTTTCATGTGGATTTGGTTTTATGCCTGACATTTCTATACCAGACCGCATTTGAGCAAATCGAAGTTTGCCAATATTTTCTACCGCATTTAGGTGGCCGAAATGGGGATGTTGTGGAAAACCAGAACTTCTGTAGACGAAACATTTTTAACGAAATTTTACCTTAAAAGAAACTTCAAAAGTTGCTTAACAAGCTGTGTCAATGGCATCTTTAGACAAGCAATGGAGCGACTACACGACCATGTTGAAAATGCTCTAAATTCCATCGGTCACGAACGCTTCCTCGGACTAAAAATGCTATTTTTCAACGTTTGTTGTTTATAGCAGAGCTCGCGGAGTACCATGGCGAAGCAAATTTGGTAACCTATCGGTCCGAGAAATTTTGGTTCTGACGTCAGCGTACGCCCGTACGTACGTCCGTCCGTACAGACTCTGGGGGAGGGGGAGAGGAGTCCTAAGACAACCCGACCGGGGAAGGCAGAATGCCATCTTTTCTTGTATCTGAAGTAAACAATATGGCCGCTGGTTCTAATACATTCTTGGAACGAAGACTTAAACAGTTCATCATGAAAAGGAAAAGACCTAAAGGATTGCTTTAATCTCGATGGCGCATATAGAAGATGTTGGAGAGCTTGAAGGCAAGAAATCCTTGTTCGAGGACATACCTGTTTTTTTTCAAAGCTAAGGAGATCTGGAAAGAACCTGGCGACTTTCGTTTAGATTTTCAAGTACTTCTTTCACTTCAATGGTAAAGTGAATTACAGATTGATTGTGGATTTACACTGTAAAAATTGTTTAATTAGCTGACTTTACATGTTTACGGTAATTTTCTTGAAATGTTTGAAAAACGTTTTTTAAAATAGCTGTGAAATTACCTTGTAGTTCCCGTTTGCTTTCGAGTAACCTCACTGGAGGGGAAAATTGAATGCATTACGCTTTCCTAGGCAAACAAGTGCTTCTTATGTGAATGACATTTCATGTTTGTGAAGGTTTCTTGTCCCTTTTTCTGTTTATTTATTCAGGGAATTTTCATTAATGAGCAATCTGATATGTAGGCTTAAGCCCAATCTCCTTTTGAAGTTTAGTACGTAATTTTCAATATTTTTCTTTGAGCAATTCTTTTCTCACGTCTAGTGTATTTTATTCGAAAAGTAGAAATCGTGACTATTCTAGACTGAGTCTGTTTTGTTTTTTAACCTAGGTTGGTTTTTCTTCGGCACCGCAGTTTGGGTTGTTTTGACTAATTCGTAATTTTGTAAGCTTATTCAACAACTGATGAGTCACTCTGTTGTAAATATTAAGTTTATAGTCTTAGTGTAAAGCTCTATATGTTTTTTTTTTCAGCGGTGGAATAATTTCTCTTCCTTATATTGTTATATTTTTTTAGTTTCTTCATTGGCCAAGCCCTAATTCAGTGCATGACATCTGCCTGTACAAAGAAGTCGGCGGACAAAAATCCCAGTTCACCAGCTGATTGGGTTAGCATTTTAAATAAAGTGGTGGACGTCCCTCCTCAGATTACAGGAGAACTTTAAAGAGCGCTGATCTGAAAGGTATAACCTGTTGATATTAGACTGAAGCGTTTCACTCCCCCCAACGACGCAGCATCGCAGGAAAGGCAAGAGCTAATCCCTTATTAAACATTTTTAACCCTTAAAATGTATGGAGACCTATGAGGAGAATTTTTCTAAGGGTTTAAGATATTTCTCCTTACTTCCATAGTGAGCCCAATCTTCGAAAACAATGGCATCACTCAGAATATGAGCTGTAAGGGAGGCTGCCATTGTACTTGCGAATGGTCTCCGAAGCCCGAGACGCCTTTAATGACAACCCATTCAACATCCAGGTCGTGTGCCGCCACATAGAGACCTACAAAAGGAAGTTTATCAGACGTGCATTACGATTAAGCAAACAAAGAGATAATAAAGAAAGCGGAAATTCGAGTAATCGTAGTCAAAATAGTGACAATTACTTTTTAGGGGGGTGGGGGGGGGGGGGGCAAGAACATCGTTTCTCGGTTCCAGACCCTGTTTCTAACTTCCTCGCTCCGATTACTTTAGCTTAGAAACTAAAATCGCTGCTAAGGCTTATATTTCTTATCTTAAATATTATCACTAGCACCTGGACAAAACAATTCAAGATTAGGTTAAACGGTTATAACTTTTAAATGATTTTATACCTTAATTCCAAATTCCAAAAATGGCAACATGATAGAAAATTAGACACGTCGGAATTTCTCGAAATACACGAGTGTAAAAGGGCGGAAAACTGCGCGCAACCCAAACCGGTTCTTGCGCCAAAAATTCGCCATATTCTAATGAATGTCTACGAAGTCCTTCAGTTTGTTTCACGGCAGAATTTTTTAACCGGCCGTCGCCACATGGCGACCGCTGGTTTGTAAAATGGACCCGTTCTCTGTTTTTTTGCCTTTGTTGGCTTAACATACGGACAAAGTGCTGTAAAGCTTGTGGTGCGGGTACTCAAGACCGGTACTGTCTTATGTAAGACGCATGCGCATATTAGTCTGCTGAGTGTTACCTTCGTGTGTTCTTGTCTTTTAATTTACAGTATTTAAGATATGAACGGCGAAGGGTTGTTAGGTATGGGGTTTCCGTATTCGTCTTGTATAACGCATGCGCAACTGAGTAAAGCAGCTAATAGGATTGAATGCGAAATTGGCTGTGTTGTCTGATCTAATTAGTGGTTATGGTAAAAAATTTTTTAGCGCAAGAGTTTGGTTATGGGGATGACATTTTGAGGAATGTAAAAATGTGGGAGTGGAAGGATTTGTAAATGTGAGGAGCCATATCACGCTTCTGTGAATGAGATTTGCTTTGAAAGTTGCGTTTTCTGTAGCAGCGGTGTAATATTGTGCTGCGTGAGAGGCAGTGTCCCTTGGCGTTTTATGGGGGGACGGTTTCCGAAGTGGATTGTAAGTTTTCTCATTGGGTAACCTGTATTTCGCAGAGGAGAGAAACGACAGCTGTGTTTGCAACTTATTAGCACGGTAAGGAACGGTGGCTTAGGAAGAGAAGGGATTGGCACTAGTATGATGATGCAATAAGTGGATTGCACCATCGATACATCTGGAGAAGGGAGAGAGATGAGTGTTTATTTGACGCGAGAAGTTGATTTTAATTGCATAAAGACGAAGGAATCCGTCATTTATAAGGAGATCAATTAATAAGGTAGCTGTTACGAGTCTTTAAGTTAGAAAATAACTGAATATTATGAAGCGATGCGTGTGGTTTGCATGTGGTGTTGGTTGGGTTGTTTTGGGTTTTTTTGTAAGTGCGTAGTCTGGAACGTAGCCGTTCCGAGTCAACTTGTTTACTTTGCATGGGGATTCCCGGGTTAGCAAACCAGATTTAAATATCACGTCATGAGATAAGCCTTAACGTGCCCCAGACGCTGACGATCTGCTCGAGCTCGTGTTTATGAAGCGTTATATTTTGATTCTAGGCACAACAGTAAATATTTCGTCATCCCTTTGTAGGCATCCTCAGTTGTGGGCAAATTTATACCGACATTCAACGTTTGAGTGAATTTGCGTTTTCCAGCAGAAATAAAAGCGATAAGAAAGATAAGCTGAGTCATCCGAGTTTAAACATTACGTCATCCAGTAACGCTATAGTCAAAATATTGTGTCACACAATCACACTTTTCGTCACGCCGGTTCGTATAAATACAGGATCGCGCTAACATTTGTGAAACCTAGGGGTGGGGAGGGTCAGAACGGCTGGTTGAAATGCCCATTTGGCTTCTTGTTTGAAACATGCCTTGTATGAATATCTTTCTACGTCTTTTTGAGAGAGCTAGCAAAGGAAACTCCCTGAACAATTTTCTACACGCACATCTGTTTGGTGAGCAAAAACATGTGGCTCTGGCACGAGTCTTAGAGTCCCTCCAGTAATTTCGCTACCGAGATGAGTTTTCCTGTGGCTGTTTTTTGTTCCCCGCGACGGGTTTCTCAAGGGGCTCACGCATTACCTCAGGCACTACCTGTTATCAAAAAGTATTCTCCGCCTCTTTGCAGTATTTTTAACCTATTATTAATATCTGGCCTCTGCATTTGCACTGCTTACCGCAACAGTGATGAGTTCAAGGACTTCTGTACAGCTGAGTGAAGAAAAACATTTTTTCGGTGCTTTCTCCTCTGTTTATGGGACACACCTTTTTGAAATTGTTGCCTTTTGTCGAAAAGATTATTTAATTTTTCCTATTAAAAGTAAGAATTTGAAGAATATTGTATCTAAGCATTGTTCTTAGAGCAAATGTCTCTGTCTATAAAAATAAAAATATATAAACATTGCAGAAGCAGGACGAATATTTGGTGCCAAAACCTATTTTCCGAGCATATTTTCCCGCCATTTTCACTGCCTGAATGAGACATTCATTGAAGAATTTTAAAAATTTTTCATGTGTGAAATTTCCTTTCAATTTTGCTGCTGTTTTTTATGGAATTTAGTTCAAGCATTTAAAAGTTACAATCATTTAACCTGATCCTCAATTGATTTGTCCAGCGTACTATTTACTTAAAACTCAAACTCGAACTCACGAAATAAACAATCCTCCTAGTTCAGCTCAATACCGCGAAATTTCAAACGGAATTGTTGGAAAACGAAGGAAGTTCGGGAGGAGAGTAGGTAAAGCACCATATGCTATTATATTAGAGCATAAAACCCTTACCTTCACCTTCCATTTCAATAGCAATAGCATCGGGGAATCGCTTGATGAGTTGATCACGTCGTTCTTTGCTATCAACCACCTCTGGGCCGCTCAGGAACACCCCATCACGGTGAACCTTCAATGATAAATTTCTTGGATTTTTCAGCGGTGCCTCCCAGCCGTGACCAGCAGTTTTTATGAGATCCGCAAGATAGGTTTTCGGCGGAACTCTAACGCCGCGTTCTAGAACATCATTATCCGTGACTTTGCTAGGGGCATAAGTTATTAATTTTGCCGAAATTACCACATCTCCAAGTTTGACTTTCTTGTTGTTTAAGCCACCGCAGAAACCCACACAGA
Organism: Siderastrea radians; assembly: GCA_964017195.1. NCBI lineage: Eukaryota > Metazoa > Cnidaria > Anthozoa > Scleractinia > Rhizangiidae > Siderastrea > Siderastrea radians. Next base: position 9,927,074 of record OZ024890.1, on the reverse strand, counting down.
ACACAGCTTTGGGACCTAAGATTTGGACTGCTTTTGATACAACAACTGCAGAACCATTAGTAGCGGTGGAACCGGGAGCACATTGAATTACAGCAATTTTCAACTTCGTTGTTTCATCATGACCCACATCCCCGAAGTACACGGGCCCAAGGGATTTGCGGTAACTCCTACAGAAACCAGGGTTTAGATAAGAAAGGCAGCTCAAAAATTCACATTCCTTCACCGTTAGTAATAGAATGTCAATCGGGAGATGAACGCTTTTCCATGTAACGGATGTTTTGGGGAGATCTTTAGTCTCCAGCATCGGTATATTGACTTCTGGTGGAATTCTGGCGCTGTCCTCAGAGGCTGACATTTGGGAAAGGTTATTTGCTAAAACATAAGAAAATGATCAATCAATCAATCAATCAATCAATCAATCAATCAATCAATCAATCAATCAATCAATCAATCAATCAGTCAGTCAGTCAGTCAGTCAGTTAATCAATCAATCAATCAATCAATCAATCAATCAATCAGTCAATCAACCAATCAATCAATCAATCAACAAGTCAGTCAAGAAGAAAGTTGGACTACCAATTCCAGGCCATTTTGCAAGACAGGACCACAGGTTGGAGGACATGATGGTCGCGGTAGTCAAAGCGGGTCTAGCTAAACGGGGCAGGAAGATACGCAAAAAATGCACTGCATTTTTTTCTACAAGACTTTAACGCCGAAGGGTCTCAACCAAGACTTCGCTTTCTTGTGACCTTATGCTAGACTTACGCGCGTGCGTAAGTCTAGAGATTTTCATCTTTTCATGTTGCATACGAAAGTAACGAGTTAACATAGTTTTTAGACGCTGATGAAGGCAGTGTTGCCGAAGCAATTTTCCCTTTCGTAGACGATCGTTGCCATTGGCCATTTTGTAAGACACTTTTCTTCTAGACTACCATAAGAAGCTGGACAGGATTACTTTTTTATTTTCAGTCAGTCAGTCAGTCAGTCAGTCAGTCAGTCAGTCAGTCAGTCATTAAATCAGTCACGCAGTCAGTCAGTCGGTCAGTCAGTCAATCAATCAATCGATCGATCGATCGATCGATCGATCGATCGATCGATCTATCTATCTATCTATCTATCTATCTATCTATCTATCTATCTATCTATCTATCTATCTATCTATCAATAAATCTTAGTTTGACTTAAGTGTCTATGAGGTCTATAAATTCGTCAGAATTTGACGCGTTTTCCATCTCTAGCCTGATAAATAATTCGTCTCTAGCTAAATGAAACAAATGTGAAAAAAGTTGCATCGTCTCTAGCATAATGACTCCATCACTTCCAGGCCCTGACCATCCTCACCTCGGGCATTTGACATTTTACTTTCAAAAAGCTGCAAATCAAATGCCGCGGCACTGGTATCAGCTCGTGTATACAAAGTCCCCGTTAAGGAAAGCGAGCAAATGCCCCACCGCTGGGACATCGAACTTGTATTTTCAGTCAAGAAATACAAAATCTTATTTCCAACCAAAAATATAAGCAATAGAAGCAGCTTGAAGATAATTTGTAAAAAAAAACAGTTATCTTTATTACCTGTACTATATGCCAAAATTACATTTTCTCTCAACTTAATACAAAATTGAAGTCCAACTAGTACTATATATTATTTAATAAAGTACTGTAGTAGTAGATCTTAATAAATATATATTTTTAGCAGTACTGCAAGCGAGCGCTCAACGCATTTATTATTATTGTTATTATGAAAATTTTTATTTAACAATACTTAAAATGTGGCAGGCTGCACTTTGGTGCAATTTCATAGAACATTTACCTGACCCTTTGAAAATCTCCATAAACTCTTTCCTGTTCACGTGGAAGGTTTTCATGTGCCGGAGATAGGAGAATATCTTTTTCAACCTTCTACCTTTCCTTCCTACGATTTAAAATGTCCGGCTTAAAAAACTTATAAATCCAACGTATTTGTTTGTTACAAGCCAGAGATCATCTCGTAGGTATATTGGAGCGTGTCCTTAGGTTTTATCCGCACTAAAAGGTCAGGGAGGACATCGTTTCAAGCTTTAGAAGCCATCGTAAATGAAAAGGTGTTTTTGTACGACATGGACGGCCACAAGCTATTCTGTGTCGAAGAAGCTGAGCACCCAATATAAATTGTAGTGTCGAAGCATTGCAACACGTTGTGGATCTATGGAAGTTTCCTGTATACAAAACTTTCCTTTTGAAGGAAAAAGTCTTTCTATGACATCTACCAGGCATTTTAAGGCCATGGTGAAATAGGTTACGTTTTTGACACCCCTCCACCACCGGAGTTTTCAGCTTTCGGTAAGCTTTACTGGGTCTACTTTATGTGCAGGGTCATGCAATACGCTTTTACAATTGGCGTTGAAGAAAAATAATTATTAAAAAAACTTCATATACCACGAGCAATGTTATCCGAGAGAAACAAGGCCCGAATACGTTAATTGGTAGTAAAACGCAGCATCTGTTAAAAGATAGACGTGTAGGCGTGTAGACGTCATCTAGTCACACGTTTAGTACCTTGCAAAGACATCTTTTACGATTTACTAGAGGCCATGTCGCGACTGCAGTTTAGTTCAATTTGATATGGAATATTTACCTGATCCCGTGAAAATCTCCACGAACTCTTTCCTGTTCACGCGGAAGGCTTTCATGCGCCGGAGTTAGTAGAATATCCTTTTCAACCTTTTACCTTTCCTTACTACCATTCTTTAAGGTGTTTCGATACAGTTTTTTGGGAACCACACCTAACTTTTTGAATTGGCTCTTAGACAGTCTTCTCCTTGTCAGATCATCGTGAAATTTGCAATACTTGTTGGTTTTGTATTGAACTTTAGTGTGGTTTACATTTTGTGAAAATCGATATTTCCATGACAACGATAAACAAAAATCCTCGAAAACAGTAAAATTCAAATTTTGTGCGATCCAGATTCTACTCTAAAAAGCAAATATCAACATCTTAAACTGTGTATGGCAAACAAAATATACAAGAGCAAAAAAATTCTGTATGTTTGTTTTGAAGAAAATCGCAAAAACATTTTCAACCTTAGTTTTTGCATAGTAATAGTAAATGCACCGAAAAATAATCAATGCTTTGATGAAATGGCTAGAAAATACTGTTAAAATGTGTCTTTTACTTACTATTTTACGCCTAGAAAATTTTGTTGAAAGTGGTGTTCGCGATCTTGAGAACGAATTGTTTTTCCAAGATCATTCGCGTAATAATTTTGTGGTAATTTTTGCATTTGAGCGCTTTTGCGAAAATCTTAAGAACTGCTCGATAGATTTTTTTAAAACATTAAACACGCGTGCTTCACGATGTGACCCATTTTAGTATAGAGTCTTATTAACATTGATTCACTGGAACACTTTTAGATTTAACGTTAAAGAGAACGGATGAACCGACGGAAAAGCTTGCGTTACAAATTCACCGTTGGCAAGTAAATGCTAATATATTCAAAGTAATGCGTAATTCATTGCTTCGTGATTTTTATCCGGTCTGTTCTTTGTTCTTTGTCCCTGTAGATTACAACGAAAAGTAAAAATCACGGTGGAATGCATTGCACATTACTTTGAATATATTAGCATTTACTTGCCAACTGTGAATATGTAACGCAAGCTTTTCCGTCGGTTCCTACGTCCTCTTTAACGTTAAATCTAAAAGTGTTCCAGTGAATCAATGTTAATAAGACTCAATACTAAAACTGGTCACATCTTCAAGCACGCGTGTTTAATGTTTTAAAAAAATCTATCGAGCCGTTCTCAAGATTTTCGCCAAAGCGCTCAAATTCAAAAATTACCACAAAATTATTACGCGAATGATCTTAGAAAAACAATTCGTTCTCAAGATCGCGAACACCACTTTCAACAAAACTTTCTAGGCGTAAAATATTAGGTAAAAGACACATTTTAACAGTATTTTCTAGCCATTTCATCAAAGCATTGATTATTTTTCGGTACATTTGCTATTACTATGCAAAAAATAAGGTTGAAAATGTTTTTGCGATTTACTTCAAAACAAACATACAGAATTTTTTGTTCTTTTATATTTTGTTTGCCATACACCATAGTTTAAGATGTTGGTATTTGCTTTTCGAAGTGAAATCTGGATCGCACAAAATTTAAATTTTACTGTTTCAAGGATTTTTGTTTATCGTTGCCATGGAAATATCGATTTTCACAAAATGTAAACCACACTAAAGTTCAATCCAAAACCAACAAGTGTTGCAAATTTCACGTTGATCTGACAAGGAGAAGACTGCCTAAGAGCCGATTAAAAAAGTTAGGTATGGTCCCAAAAAAACTGTATCGAAACACCTTAAAATGTCCTGCTTAAAAAAATTATAAATCCAACGTATTTGTTGTTATACGCCAGAGATCATCTCTTAGATATATTGGAACGTGTCCTTAGGTTTTATCGGCACTAAAAGGTCAGGTATAAGACATCGTTTCAAGCTTTAGAAGCCACTGTAAAAGAAAACGTGTTTGGACGGCCGCAAGCTATCCTGTGTCGAAGCAGCTGCAACACCCAATATAGATTGTAGTATCTGAGCATTGCATCACGTTGTGGATGCGTAACTATCGAAGTTTCCTGTATACGAAACCTTCCTTTTGTTGGAAAACGTCTTTTCATGAAGGCCATGGTGAAATAGGTTACGTTTTTGACACCCCTTCGCCACCGGATTTTGTAGCTTTCGGTAAGCTTTAACGGGACGACTTTATATGGGCAGAGTCAATACACTTTTAATGTTGGTATAGCCGGGCAAAAATTATTATAAAAGAAATCGTTCATATATCACGAATGCGTTAATTGGTTGTAAAACGCAGCATCTGTTAAAAGTTGTTTTCCCGAAGACGTCATCTAGTCACACGTTTAGTACCTTGCAAAGACATCTTTTACGATTTACTAGCGGCCATGTCGCGACTGCAGTTTAGTTCAATTTGATATGGAATATTTACCTGACCCTTTGAAAATCTCCAAGAACTCTTTCCTGTTCACGCGGAAGGCTTTCATGCGCCGGAGTTAGAAGAGTATCCTTTTCAACCTTTTAGCTTTCCTTACTACCATTCTTTAAAATGTCCTGCTTAAAAAAATTATAAATCCAACGTATTTGTTGTTATAAGCCAGAGATCATCTCTTAGATATATTGAAGCGTGTCCTTAGGTTTTATCCGCACTAAAAGGTCAGGGAGTACGTCTTTTCAATCTTTAGAACTCATCGTAAATGAAAACGTGTTTCTGTACAACATGGACGGCCGCAAGCTATTCTGTGTCGAAGCAGCTGAGCACTCAATATAGATTGTAGTGTCGAAGCATTGCAACACGTTGTGGATCTAACGAAGTGTCCTGTATAAAAAACTTTCCTTTTCAAGGAAATATTCTTTCTATGGCATCTACCAGGGCAGTTAAGGCCATGGTGAATAAGGTTACGTTTTTGACACCCCTCCACCACCGGAGTTTTTAGCTTTCGGATTTAAGAGGCAATACGCTTTTACGATTACATGGTATTAAAAACAGCAAAAATAAAAATAGAACTTCATATACCACGCCAAGAGAAAATAAGGGGACAGAGAGGGACACTGCCAGTCCAGGCTTTGGGATAGGTCAAGTTCGGTAAAGTTATTTTTAGACGGCCATTTGGAACGGAAGTCTGTTTTCAAGACGTCCGCAGAAAGGCAACCTCGATCTGGTTTTTGAAGAACCATTCAAAATTTTGCTTGTAATGGCGGACCAAGTGGTGTTACGTTTTGTCGATGAAAACGACTTCGAAAAACAAGGGAAATGGTATTTATGCGGACGTCGCGGAAAACAGACTTCCATTCAAAAGCCAATCTATAAATAACTTGTGTGGAATTGACATATCCCAGCCAACGCCCTCAGAGTCCCTCTCTGTCGCCTTATTTTCTCTTGACCACGCACAATGTTTTCCAGAGAAACAACGCCCGATTGCGGGGTTAGTAGAATATCTTTGTTAACCTACGGCAAGAAATTTCCCCGTAGAATGAAGTTAGCGCCCAACATAAATTGTAGTATCGAAGCATTGTAGAATGTTATAAATTCGTTACTAACGTTCGTTAATAAAACAAGCGTCCTTTTGAAAGAAAAACTCTTTCTTTAACATCAGTTGTAAACACCCATTTACCACCGGCCGGGTGTTTTAGTGAGCTTTTTGTATGCTCTAACAGGGAGGGCTTAATATTCAGACCCAATACGCTTGAACAATGGCTATTGAAAAATTAAGAAAAAAAACCTTTACATAGCAGGAAAAAAATGGTTTCCGAGAGGAACAAGGGGCGAATATGTTAACTGGTGGTAAAACGTAGCATCTCTTGAACCTTGCTCTAACAGGAGATCGGCCCGGCGATTTCTACCCGCCTTTAAATTTTTTGTTGATGAAACCTTCATGCATTGGCATCGATAATGTTTCCAAAAAGAAGAAGGACCTTAATACATTAATTAGTGGTAGTAGACAAGACTTAATTTATTTAGCTTGAGTGGAAGACTTAATTTATTTAGCTTGAGTGGAAGACTTAATTTATTTAGCTTGCTTTAATGTGAGGACCTTGTCGTTAACCCTTTACTATTTTAATTTATATCATATCTAATAATATCATCATCACAGTATTTAGTCAGTAATATGAATTTTATATTTTAATTTATTTTGATCTTTATTTTTAAATTAACATTAGTTGTGGAATATCTGTCAACTAGCCGTATGGCTAAGTATATTACCACGTTAAATAAAGTGTCCTATGTCCTAATTGATACTGAGGAATTCCGTGGTAAACACTGCCTTTTTTGGAATTGGTACCAGAGTAACTAACAAAAGCGGCTTTTTAAAAAAGATTTAACTAACCACAACAATTTTACATCGTAAATAGTCTCATAGACTCGCATAAAATGACGTCAAAATGTTCAAAACTCAAGCGGAACCAGGTTCCGGTTTGCAAAGCTATGAAACTGAACCATTCATTTTTTTGCAGACAGTGTCGGGTTAGCGGGGGATTTCTTTCAAGACTAAGGTTAGTTTCAGCTCTACTGAAAGGAAGATGTTCTTTATAAATTGTTCATACAAAGTTGGAGCTAAATTACTAATTTTTAAAAATGGTTGCGAGCCGTCGGAAAAATTTATTAGCTGAGAGCCTCACGAGTGGCTGTTATAAAACGATATAAATAGCCATCTAAGTGAGCTGGAAAGTAATCGGTGTAGGTTCAACTTGATCACTGCATCGTATAAACGCGTTAGTTTAAAGTGAAACTTACTGTGCGTCTGATGAAACCATACTGAGATGGCTAAGATGGCTACACATTTCCGGAATTTTGTTTGTAATTATGTGTTACCTCGGCCAAGTATCAGTTACCAGTCTCAAAATCATTTTTCGATAAGAATATTGCGACTAACAGGCAATTTTCAAACGATATATTCAGGATGGTTCCCTGCTAGCAGAGGCCCCTTTTCCTTTGTATTCGCTGAGCTGACGGATGCGACGAAAAGCGACCTCTGCCATGGGTCGAAACTCTCTTTGATCCAACCGCCGTCCACGATCTTGGACGGCGGTTCCGAAACGCATGCTCCCTGCATTGTTTGCTGACCGTGACTTGAGCCCACTGTGTCTCGCGCATTCCTTCACAGTTATTCCGCTGTCATTTAGTGAGCCCGCATAGTGAAGAGTTACAAAGTCTACTTTCTCTCGTTTCGGAAAGACAAACAATCGAAAGAAGAAGCTCTAAGAAACACTCGACAAGTTAAGGAATGGAATTTAGAGCGAAGAAAACATCTGTCAAGGCGAAGGACAACCTTCCACCTCCAAAGATTTTTCGAGCTACGGACTTTCTGTGAAATGCTCCAGCACTTCTACGAGTCTACGGTAGAGTAAATTACACATTTGATTGTAAGCTTGTATCGAAATCGCTTTTTAATTGAGGGATTCTTCATATTCCTTACAGTTTTCGTAGAAGTTTTGAAAAACGTGCACAGTTCGCATCACCAAATGCTCTTCAAAATAACTTGCACATCGAGCGATCGCTTGCGCGTAGCTTCCCTCGAAGAAAGAATTGAACGCGTTTGGTCTTCAGAAACAAGTGAAGGCGTGTTTTAATAAATGTATTATTTAGAAAAGCTTACTGTCTCTTCTTCTGTGTACCTTCATTCAAAAAATTTCGAAGAGTAGTAATCTGACGTAAACAGACACAAATGCTCTGTTGTAGTTTGATTTCACGCGGGAGACAACATGAGAAATCTCTTGCGGAAATTTTTAAAATTTTGACTTTGAGATTGTATTTTTGGATAATTCTTAATTGACAACTGGTGTATTTTATTTAAAAGTGAGAAAATTTAACTATTCTAGATCAAGTGATTGTTGTTTTTTCGAACCTATAAATTGTCCTTTCGTACTGCACATGGGTTGTTTATTACCAACTGCTAATTTAGTGAAGCGGTCATAAAACACGCAGCCTTCAATAAGTTAAATTGTCTTTGATTCCTGGAGTTGTGGTCATGTTAAAAAAGCTTCCTTGTCCAGATAACTTGAAATTAATAACGTAGATTAGACAACAACTATCTCTAGACGAACTGTGCAGGTGTTTTTTGGCGCGCTAGTTGAGAAAGGTGCGAGTCGTCAGCTGATCACGTGCTAAAAGCATCACGTGACGTTTCGGTCGCTAAGTAACCGTGGCGCATGCTCAACACAGTTCATTTCGACCCATGGCAGAGGTCGCTTTTCGTCGCGTCCGTCAGCTCAGCGAATACAAAGGAAAAGGGGCCTCTGCTAGCAGGGAATCAGGATGGTAACGCGAGATTTATTTTAGCCTTTCAAGCACCATGGCGGTGTGGTGACATTTTTACGGGTTAACTTTACCACGGCTACGAAATACTGCAAGGTCGCCTCTTAAAACCTAAATAAACAGATCAAAACATAAAAAACCTTATACCTTTTCTTAAAATAAATGATAGAATAGTTCGGGAATCTCAGAGAGTCGTTTATAGTTGATATTATGACGTGGTACAAACAGCCATATTTATGGCACTCTATTACACTTTTTACCATGGTATTGTACCCTATTTTTGTCCTGTTTCTTAAGTGATGAAACTGCCAAGACAGTTCTCCACGATTGTCCGCCATGTTTGCTGTTTCCACTAGTTTCCAGGGAAGCCCGTGAGTTCAGCACATGCGTATTTTACGTTTTATTGTCACGTGGGCCTTTTGAACCAATGGAAAAGTGTGTAAATGTCCGTTTCGTTTCACGCGGGCGCTTTCGAACAAGACGAACTGTTAAGCGTGGATTTAAGCGTGTGTTTAATAAAAGAGCACGCTTATTTTCATTCTAAAAGACTTCAATTAAAGAATATTTCCAGCCAAGCTCAAGAATAAAGTATTTCCGAGGTTGGTTGAGAAAAGGGTAAGTGGTGTTTCTCTCAATTTAAGTTTGGATTTGCTTGAATTAGTCTGTTGTCTACTCTGTTCGTGTATCAAAGTTCGCTGCGATCAAAGTTTAGTTGGAGTTCAGGAAAGTCGCAAATATACGTAGGAAAATGTTGTTTATGTATGTATTTGCCCTGACATTTGCATTTGTTTGTTTGCAGATACTTTTGTGCTGCGGTCACAAGCAAATTGCATGGGATTGAAGGACATGACATCAGCCAAGAATCAAAACGATAAGACTTTAACTTCTACTGCTGTATAGTTTCTGTTTCTAGCATGTTGAACTTTACAAACCTTGAGAAATATTTCCTGATATTATTTACATACTATCATAAAAGTGTCTACCATAACTTTAATACGAGGTTGGAAGAAAAATACTATTATTATTAAAATACTTTTAAAATTTTTGAAAATGTTGTCCTTAGCCTTTTGTTGCGTTCCAATGCTTTTGAAAACCTATCTTATTGCTAGTAAAAAGCTATTTATTTTCTATGTTTTTCCTATTTCAAAGCTAGTTTAACGCTGTATGTTAGTGCTATGTAGACTGTATTCCATTATTCATAGATGCTATTTTAAACCTATTTGTATTGTATGTTTTCTCTACTCCTGTGCGGGTGTCTGTAAAACCCGGAACACCCCGGAACACCCCCGGAACACCCCCGGAACAACCCGGAACATCCCCGGAACACCCCGGAACAGCCCGGAACAGCCCGGAACAGCCCCGGAATACCCCTGGAACATCCCATAATACCCCGGAACACCCTCGAAACAGCAAGGAACATCCCCGGAACACCAAAAATAGTGGTCAGCGGTCAGACTGCTCACAAATTGACTAAGCCGAAGACAGGAGGGAGTGATGAACTTAGGCCTGGGCACTAGTGCCGGTATTGGCGAACGAAAATCCGAGGTGCCGGGCCATCGTGACGTCACAAATAAGTCAGTCCGGGGAATTCAAAGGAAAGGTAACAAATGGCTTCCTTGCAAATGTTTACCGTCCAGTTTCTCAAAAAGAACAGATCAAAACGATGAAAGAACAAAAGGTATGCTGCATGCTATAACATAAAAAGTATTCTTAATGCAATTTGGTCCTCAAAACAAAATAACAAATTGGCGATAAGACTCAAAAAATTTCACGAACGCTTTGGTCGATCGATTGAAATCGTGATCAAGATCACCTTTCAGAAGCTGTATCTCACAAACCCTAAGATGTGTTGCTTGGAGACAAAAACATAACTTTTATATGTAGAAACTCTTTCCAATTTTAGGAAAGTAAATTTTCGTAACAATTTCATTAAAATGATCAGTGGCTTTAAACATCATTAAAATGTGGAGAAGAATACTCCAATGCAAAGAAACGTTTACTGTGAATTCATGTGCTTGCTTCAAAGTTAATAATAGGCCACAGCAATTCCTTACTTTGCTAAACTATCTAGTAAAAAACGACAAAGACGACAACATTTGCTCGCGGCGAAGAAAAACAGCTGACGCGCCGGCTTTCTGGCCAAATTTGTGCTGATGACTGATTGTACTCTTATTGAATAATTATAAAAAAACACAGTCTTTCAAAACCGCCAACTTTCGCAGGTTACTGATGTTAAGGGATTAATAAGGCTCTCTCTTTACTAGAATGGTCCTCAATTTGACTGTTTTAAAATTAATTAATCTTTGAAAATCAAATGACAGGACCAATTCAATTTATTTGCGAAACGGTCATCTTGATCGTCAGTTGTGGATCAAATGGACGGTCAGACTCTTTCTAAAAAACATTGTGCAATCTCGACAGCAAATCTAGAGGAAACTGGAGGTATTGAGAATAAATCACTGAATCACTGATCCAGATGGTACTCAAATATATCTATTAGTTTTCATAAAAAAAGGACAGAACCAGATCAGCGAAAACTTGTTTCCTCGGACGTCCGCATAATTTGCGAACTGATTCAGAATTTTATGTTGTTCTGCAAAAGTGTAGTTTACACGGGTTAAATGGGGAGGCAAAAATTTACTAAGTTCGATTACTCTTTCCCTAGCAATTAAATATCACTATTCTTCCCTTATACAGAAGATGGAAGCAAATACTGTAAGAAAAGTTAACGTTTAAGTGCTAAACATACTCTTCAAGGTTCGCCTTCTATAAAACTCAGCTAAACAAACGGGCTGATCATTTTTTAGGTAAACACTATACCACTTGTTTTAACTTGGGTACTTTTGTTAAACTATAGGCTAGTCCGTAGCCAAGTTTCAAGTTTCCCTGTGGTATATAATTGAAATAAACACAATTTTTCGGACGCGGACAATAACAATTTTCCCGCATAATTCTTCGATCGCGGAGAGTAAACATGACTCTTAAAACATTATTTAAGTGTGATTTTAACGTTAAGACAAAGAGCCACTTACCTATATCGAAAAAAAGGATGACTAAAATTCCATTACCCAAGAAAACAAGCTTAGCTGAAAGCTTAATAGCACAAAAAATACGTTTGTAACCCGAACTAACATCAGTTTACCAGCGCCATATTTGAAGACTCAGCAAACTCGCGCGCTTTTCACGTCGTGACGTCACGATGGCCAGACACCTCGAACCAGCCGAGCGGCGAGTTCATCACTCCCTCCTGGCCGAAGACCTCCGAAGATTCCCAATTCTTCATAAGACTTTTGCAGATTACCCTGAGATTTCCGAGCATTTGAAGGATGCTTTGGAATATTTTCGAAGCTTTTAAGAACAGCGAAAAAACCATTAATTAATGGGAAAATATATCATGTACGTGACCTTCATATCAATAAGTTACGATTTTCAGTGATATGAAAATGTGACAGTTGAACTGTTAATTCTGCATTGATTTTTCTCGTGCGAGGTTTGCATTAACACGTTCAAAAAACAGGTGTGACCTCAAGGACACAACAAAGCCAAATGATACAGTGTCACGCAATGCTATAAGGTCATTATTCCGAGGTCACACGATCGTCATCATTTTATTTCCACAGGCGCATGGAAAATGTTTGGCCGCCGGTTCGTTACGCTAATATACACACCTCATTTAAAAAACCTCAGTTTATATTAATTTGAAGTATCATACCGTAGTGCATGAGTGCTTCAGGAATGTTAAAATCCGAGAACGTTTTTCCATGTCTAATAAATTCCCATCTTGCAGCTTTCTCTTGTCATATTTGAATGACAACGTTCTTGCAGTTAGGCCTGCATATATTTTTGGTTAACAAAAGAGCGTAGCTAGTTGAGTTAATAATGACTTCTGCTTGATACAAGGGAAAACTTGAAAAAAAAGCGACCCACTATTTTCCAAGTTGGTGGAGGGGGACAGGGGGGGGGAGGCCAAGGAGAAAAGGGGGCAGGAGGTGTATGGGTGTGTTTTGCAATCGCAAAAGGGCAAAGAGGTGGGAGGCATTAAGCCTCCCTGTCCCCCCCCCCCCCACAAGTTGCAATCCATTTCCATCCTGTCCAAACACGATCAAAGGAACGTAGTTCAATTTTTAGTGCAGCAGGAGAGTACCTTTAAAACAGAACTGGACAGTTATTTTGGGTTTCCTTTCCACCCCCTCCCTTGGAAGTCAAATTTTTTTACAAACTTTCCTCCCTTCCTCCCAATTTAGTAGTCAGTGCAAATCCCTCAGTGCCATCCCCCATTTTGAAGTCATCTCCAATTTTGTGGTTGTTAGGGAATGGTCATTAATTATGGAGAGGGCAAGGAGGGAAAAATATATTAAAAGATGAAAATTTCTGCAAGTAGTCCCCTTCCCAGGCCTGAAAATGGTAAGTGGCCCCCCTCCTTTAATCGATAGTTTAATTTCGACCCCCCCTCCCCCATAATTCTTAGGTGTTCATAATGTAGTTTTTAAAGTTTTTTTTTTTAAGGAAAAACATCCATTGAAAGGAGCTATGGCCTGTTGTTTGATGAGAAAGGACAACACAGTTATGACCGGGCAAGGGGCAGAAACAATATTATGAGACTCTGATTGGCAAGTTGACATCACTCCTAGATACCATAACAAATCCAAAATCGAATGCCTTTGCCCTAATTGCATCAAGAAAAAAGACCAGCCACATAAGCAGAAGGAAAAAGGAAAACATCAGAAAGGCAACGAAAAGGAAAAGGAAAGGAGATGAATCTGCTGTACAAAGCTTGGTGCTAAAACATGCTGATGTCAATTCACATTTATGGCCCTTTGTTTCCCCGATGGCTATTCCACTAGCACAAACAGCTAGCATGCATTATGTGGAGAGGAGATCGACGTCCATGCACTAGAAAGTTTGACTAACAGTTGGAATGTGAAAAAAACACAATGCCACATCAGTCAAGGTCGTTTTGCTCTCGATGCTCTACTGACTATATACCACGCCATCGGACAGGATTGAATGCCAGTAGGTGACAAGGAAGGTGCACTACTGACATTCTGAGGCATTTGTCATGTACAGTCTATAAGAGCGACATTGTGCTTTTTTTCTTAATTTATGTGTTCAGTTCCAGAAAAAATCCATACCCACCCCCATGGTAGGTCAATGGAAATTCCTAGGGGGAGGGGGTCTTAAAAGCCAAAATTATAGAAGCAAAGTATGAAGCTAAACTGGAATTTCTTGGGGGTAGTGGGGGTGCAAAACAAAAAACCTTCTGTGGGGGGAGTATGGATATTTTCTGGAACTACACAATGCTGGGTGCAAGGAATTGAAACATCAGTGATAGTATTGCATGTTGAAACAAGTTTTTATGACCTCATAGGCAACTAACTGACACAAACATTTGTAAGGTGGAAATGTATTCCAGCCAAAATCATTCACTAAAGCAGGCTGTATTAGGTTGGAGATGGATGGGTACTGGTCTTCATCATAGTGTGAAATAGCCATAGAATTTAAGAAGACCATTACACTTAAGTCTGAAGTGATTTAATTTTCAACTGGGTTAATACCCATCTTCCCTATTTGGATCCTTGAAATTATTCTATTGGTTAGAAGTTCTCTCTTCTACATAAACACTGTCAACTAATCAGCTGAAGACATCTAGCAGAACCTAAAACAGATGACCCCCCTATTTCTTTAATAAAAAAATAAGGTCCCCTTTCACCACTCTAAAATACCCTTGACCCCCCCCCCCCATCTTTTTCCCTCCCCCCTCCATAAATAATAACCAGTCCTTAGGAATTAAACCTTGATTTCTATCAGGTCAGAGTAAATCAAGTTTCTAGATCTAGTTGATTATCACTGAGTCAAGCTACAAATAATGATTAACAGTAAACTGTAATAGTGATATGCATATTATATAATTATTGTATTAGTACTGCACAACTTAACATTTCTTGTTCTGCTGTGGTTAATAACAAATGGTGGAATGGACATCTGGAAAGATTAATTTGTAGTCTTTTCTCCCTATTGACCCAAAACAATAAACCCTTTTAATCCCACCAGGGGGGATTAAAATTGAGTATTTATGAGATCTGTTTTCAATATTCACCGTGTAGACTTACATGGTTACAGTCTGCAAGTGCTCTGACAGACACTGTCAGTGATTCCTCACATCACTGTCACATGCAGTTCATAATCTGGCTGGAAAATGGGACATACAACCTTAATTAGTATCAATTTGTTAATTGACAACAAACCATTTCAGAGGAACAGACCACTAAAGATCTTTGTGGGTGGGGCATCAGATGCCCTTCTGTCCCACCCAACTTAAAAGACTTATGTCTGAAGTCTGAAGGCAGTTGATCAGCCGATATGTAAAGAGCTTAAGAGCAAATGTGGATAAGGTTTGAGCAAAATTGGAAATGGTCAAAGTAAACTTCCCTTCATTTTTTGTGTGAAGTTAGTCCTTCTGGTGGAAGTAATCATGATGGTATTTTTTTCGTTTCTCGTGATAAACCGAACTTGGTATCAGGGGGGGACGTTCATGCCCAAAAATGCATTTTTTTGGATGTTTTAATCCCTGAAAATTGACTTTTTGTTAGCTAATTTTATCAAAGCACAAGAGACTGGTTGAACTTCTGTTCACATCCTAGCAACTTATCTTCCTTCCACTTCACAAAAATGTTATTAGATTTTTTCTTTTTCCCGGGGGGGACCCCTGGCCCTCCATTCTTTGAAAGGGGGGAACTCTCCTTTTGAAAAACTGAAAATGAGACATCTGTGACTAAAACAAAATCTAACTGGTATTCACATTTTGATTAAATTCGAAGTTGTAAATAATTATTTGATCCTTTCTTAATCTTTTGATGCTTAAAAGTCCGCGGGCACTCTAGTGGTTTTTGCGGGGCACGTGATTTAAAACAGGCACCTTAGGCAAAATGACAATTTTCTACTATTTTAAGTGGCCACTTATTAGAACTTAAGGAATGCTAAAGCAGTTATATATCATCATGCTGTTCCTTTATCATCTATATATTGCTGTTATTTCCCTTTTATGGGACAATATTACGCCAATTGAGAAATATTACTTTTTCAACATCACACTCCCGTTGGGGACTGTTAATTTCTGCAAAAACAGTACTCGGTTGACCGGTTGAGAAAACTATAAAAATAAACTGGGCAGTCAACTAAACTAAAAAAATAAGCTTTATAAGAAACAGTTGTTGTCTGACATACCATTTTGTAAAGTAATCAGTTCAAGAGCGGCCTTAGAGCCAACCCCAAGTCGCGCCAAAATCAGAGATCCTTCAAAGTTCCATTTCGGTCATATCATGACGATTATTCTCGCCAAATCAAGAGTTCAGTTCTCATCCTTGCAGCAGCCGCAAATGGTTTCATTTACAAGGATCTACTATCCAGTTTGCTGCAACCGCCAACAGATCAACCAAAACACTGCAAACAGCTCCCAGCGAAGTAAACATCACTCGATGCTCCGCCAATCCTGCTCTCGCCGACATGTTGGATTTCGTGACATGAGTACTTCGGGTCTTTCCGGTATCCATTTTTGTCACGCTGCTCAGAACTACTGTTTAAAGTCAACTGGCTTGTTCTTTCGAATTTTAAGCAAGTTCAAAGTATTAAACTATCACATTATTTCATAACATTATTCTTACTCGTACACGAGAATTGAAACATTGAATGTTTACGATCGTTAAGAGCGGCTATCCGTAACTTTCACCTAGGACCATGCAAGATAGAAAAATCGAAAATTGCCAAACTTTGTCACAATAAAGGTCTTCCCAAACCATTTATAAAAATGTAAGTTTCAGTTTATTTCGGTAGAGATTTTACCGTTACGACGACTTTATCATTCCGTTGGCTCGGGAGCTAGTAAAAACGACTTGAAAGTGTCACTTAAATCAACCACTCGTCTTGAATTGTGAAGACAGAAATATCAATATCAAAGCCGTGCAGTATAAGTAGGATATTTCCTTGTCATGTTTGCTTTGTCAAATTTGAAATCGATGGAGACCAGAATTTTTAACAGATTTTTAAAATTTAACCGTTTCGAGCGGCATAGTCGCACGCTAAAAAATGGCGAAATTCAGGACCAAAAAAAGCACTCTGGTATATGGCTTTCGCTGCTGAGACTACACTTGTTGGAATAAGCAATCTTTCCTCTACGATTTGATGAAAAAAAATTTTTGGGTAAATGAAATGGTAAATTTTGGGAGCGCTTTATCTACACCCTTTTTTGCAAGCGAAGACGACCTTTTGACCTTGACAAGCGGGGAAGTAATGACCAGCGTTTTCAAATAACACGCGCTAATTCCATTTTTTAAAGAAAAGTTTCACAATGTTTGGCACTTACTAATCAACAGAACCTCAAATAAAGTCATCAGCCGAAAACAGGACAGGTTTTCACTCGCAAATACGTTTTTTTGGCAAAGGCAAACTTCGGTTGTTGGTGATTAACATCGGTAAATTTGCATACATTTGAAACATTTTTCTTTCACAACAAAGTCGGTTTTCTGCCTTCAGTTTTTTTCCAAAACAATGGTAAAGAAGACCAATAAAGTGTGACCCAACTATTTATAAAGAAAATCTTACCTTAATGACTCTTTTCTGATGAAGAAACGTCGAGATTTCTTCTGACCGCGCGAGACAACCGTCGAACATTTTTGGGTGGTCGCGAAAACGTTGCTGTCACGCAATATACACACTGGTCTTAAATTACAAACCAGAGAGGTCCCATCCTGGCTTTTACCGTGTTATTTTGGAGCCACACATACGATCCTCAATTTAAAAGTGTGGGCAGTTCACAGAAAGACAAGGCAGCAGAAAAGGCTCAGATGGTATTGAAAGTATTCAACAACTTGCAAAGCATAGAGCTGGAGAGGGGAGGGGATGAGGGGAAGGGCATATAAAAGCGACGGGATTGATCATCGGACATGTTAAAAGGACCTCATAAGATAAAATGCCTGGATTTAAATTTTTTTTATTGCTAGCCTGCGGCAGAATCTGTCTGATGTTTTTTCCTGTTCTTGTCTCCTGGAATGCTGTCTGGCTACAAATCTCTGGGCATGACTTGTTTTTTGTTTGTTTGTGTGTTTTTTTTTTTGGTTGCCACTTTTTCTAAATAGAAGTGCCTGTGATAAATTTAATGCTGATGGTTTTACTTTTAACCATTCTAAGCAGAAAAAAATATCATTCATAGGGGTATGCTGGGCGCCCCTTGCCCTAAAAACATTTCTTGATAAACGAACGTAGATATTCCGGTCCACCCTAGGTAATGAAAAACTATCTTGCGGGTATGCTTCAATGGCTTCGACGATACTACCGACGACTACATATCTATAAACGGCTGCTATATAAATAGTCAGCCAAGAACACTGGCGTATGGTTTGAAAGTACCCTTTCTATGAACAAGCAAGTAAACTAACTGTACGAAACAGCTTTCTATCATCTACGTAATCTAGTTACTACCAGAAAGTTCCTGTCACACAAAAACTGCGAAATACAAACACACACCTTTGCAACTCCTCGGATCGATTACTGTAATTCTCTACTATCTGGCCTACCACATAATTTGCTGCAAATTGGACCTAAATATTTAACGGACACTTCACTTGGACAGCTGCAGTTTTTTTTGTAGGATCTCCAGCGGATTCTAAACCTTTCCCGGTGTCGCGGGCATATTGTTAAACCCAAACGAACTTCATTGAATTAAAAAATTCCTTTAAAAATTAGAAAAAAAAAAACAGTTCCGAGTATCGTCAAACGCCAGAATCTGTGCCAAGGTACACTCAGTTTTCCTGTCTTCATTTAGGTCAAAAGGAATATATCCCGTGAAAGTATTCACCCACCCTAGCTGCCAAATATGTCTCATTGTAACAGGCGGGTATCTTAACAGAATTTTTAATTTGGGCAGTGCATAACTTCGTTTACCCCTCAATTATCTATGGATGTACCCCAAGATGGAGAGAGGGGTGTTGCGCCCCAGGTGATAACAAATGTGGATACCATGAGCAATTTCATTATTTCGCTTCAGTAATACCGGCAAGATTTTCGTGCAACATGTTACGCAACAAGGATGCGTTACAAGTTGAGAGTGTTCTCACCTATACACGCAACAAATCTCTATTTTTTGAAAAGTAGAAGCAACTAACTTTCTGTAACCTGAACACGCGACGGGGAGGTGATAATAAGCGCAACATCGTTGCGCGAATAGTTGCACGAATGTTTTCCGTGTTATTTGGTCTTTAGGCAAGATTTTACAACTCCTGGTGGCGGCATGTACAGTTGTATCCAAGCTAAAGAGCATTACATATTTCTTGGTGCATCATACGAACGCGCGGGACGTGTATAGCTCGCGCGGGGAAATCCACGCTTTCGGCACTTCGCGCCAAGCGAGTTAACCTTTTTCGGAAGATTCGTGCCCCCGCGAGTTTTCTTCTTCTTGTCTTTTCTTTTCTTATTTTGAGGCAGAGAAAGAGAGCGAACAGCAGAAAGTATTTTGCAGTCTACAGCAATAAGTACCCAAATTTTTCAACAGTACAAGCTAGTACAGTTACCTGCTCTTGCCAACAAAAGCTTTGCTTCTGAACCTAGTGAGGCATCCGACACCTTGTAACTTCTCAGATGTCCTTTGATGTTTTTACTGCATTCCCCAATTTTATTATATGGCTAGAGCTTGTAAATATATAACGCGCGCTGTGATTGGCCAATACTCGGGGCCAGATTTTCCCGTAATGCCCACGGGCACTATGAGCGATGTTAATGCCCGGCTAGTAAAGTGGAAATATAGAAATTTGTAAAAGCACATTTGATTCAGATAGTTAGAACTTCCCGAAGATTTGGGTGGCGGTGTACAGCGCGCTTCTGGAAACTCTTACCTTAGTTCAGACCAAGATATGTGATTTTCCCTACTCTATTTCAGACCTGACTTAAGATTTGAGACCCAATTTCAGACGAGACCCTAACCCTATTTCGTTTGCGTAAACAGTTGAGAAGGGCTTCAAATTCCCAATGTTAATCAAAACTCAGTTCTTTGGAGAAGAAAATTAATAAAAAGATAGCTCCTTGTAAGAAACTTACCAGATCCCATATCAGACTGCACAAACCTCACGCTATTTCAGACCAAAATGGTCAAAATCTATTCCCTATTTCAGACCATAAAGGCTCAAAAACCATACCCTTTGGCGCCGCACATACCAATATAGCTTATATAAGGGAGTACCCCCCCCGGGCACAAACCGCACCCTATTTCAGACCAAAATGGTCAAACTCTATGTCCTATTTCAGACCAAAAAGGCTCAAAAACCACACCTTTTGGCGTCGCACATACCTATATAGCTTATGTAAGGGAGTACCCCCCTCCCCCGGGTGCGCTATAGATTTCTTGTGTGGAATAAAACTGCTGAGTTTTGTATGCTTTCCGGTAAACTGTTTCATTCATCCCAATCCGCCACGGCTCACTTTTCAAGTAATTAAGTGTTAGGCATAGCCATATAATAAACTTCTTATTACAGGGTCGTAACGAGGTATGTGGGATCAGGGATCAAAGGGGTGGGATCGGGGATCAGAAGGGTGGGATCTAGGACCACAGCCCTGGGATCAGGAATCACAGACCCATGCGATCGGGATCAGCAGTTTCTTATGGGGATCAGGATCAGGTTGTACCACATTTGTGGGATCAGGGACGAAAACTGGTCACGGTTTTGGAATCAAGGAACAGAAATTTGCGTACAAAAATGGGATCAGCGATGAAAAACATACCTCGTTACCACCCTGTTATTATCTCTTGCTAGCTCGGGACCTTGCTAGGTGAATATTGCCCTCAGTCGTTCTTGTACGACCTCGGGTAATATTCTCCCATTATGGCCCTCGCGCTCAGTTAATAAGAAGTAAGTAACACACTGGACCAGTTCGCTGGGTTGTCTGAACTAGCCCCACAACTTCCTCCAACTATTTCCGAATACCCACACAAAGCCATGGTAGTTTATGAGGTTTGACAGATTGGTGGCATTCCAAGCAGTTCAACCCAAGTGCAAGATTTGTGTCGGGATTTTTTGACACGAGGCATGTTTATTACATCATGATTGTGGAAGTATTTCGCAACTTCAGGTATAATGACCGGTAACATTATTTGGCTCTTATTTTTCTTTGGTTAAGAACTTTGGGTTTTTTTTTTTCATTCTACAGTACTAATGCTATAAAGACTGGTTTGAATTTTAAAAGAATTCATTGCACTAACAGCAAAGTTTTAGACGTCTCTTTTGTTTCTCGTCCATTCCTGCGCATTGAAGATTGGCTGCTGACAGCTGTTTGGCATTTGCCTGGCCATGTGGTTTTGTAATCTAAGACCACTGTGTATTGCGTGACAGTATATCCATCACTTACCCAAAAATGTTCGACGGTTGTCATCAGTTGTCATGAGCGGCTAGTAGAAATCTCGTCATTTCTTCACAGAAAATGGTTATTAAGGTACGATTTGCTACATAGATAGTTAGGTAATGCTTTACTGGCATTTTTACTTTAGAAACAAGTAAGGCAAAACGAGTTTCTTGTGAAAAACAAATGTTTCAAATTTATGCAAATTTGCCGATGTTAATCACTAACAGCCAAAGTTTCCCTTGGCCAAAAAAACGTATTTGCTTGTGAAAACCTGTCCTGTTTTCGGCTGATGACTTTATTTGAGGTTCTATTAATTAGTAAGTACCAAACATTGTGAAAATTTTCTTCAAAAAATGGAATTAGCGCGTGTTATTTGAAAACGCTGGTCATTACTTCCCTGCCTGTCAAGGTCAAAAGGTCGTCTTCGCCTGGAAAATAGGGTGTAGATAAAGCGCTCCCAAAATTTACCATTTCATTTACCCAAAAATTTTTTTTCATCAAATCGTAGAGGAAAGTTTGCTTATTCCAACAAGTGTAGTCTCAGCAGCGAAAGCCATATACCAGAGGGCTTTTTTTGGTCCTGAATTTCGCCATTTTTTAGCGTGCAACTATGCCGCTCGAAACGGTTAAATTTTAAAAATCTGTTAAAAATTCTGGTCTCGATCGAATTCAAATTTGACAAAGAAAACATGACAAGGGAATATCCTACTTATACTACATGGCTTTGATATTGATATTTCTGTCTTCACAATTCAAGACGAGCGGTTGATTTAAGTGACAGTTTCAAGTCGTTTTTACTCGCTCCCGAGCCATCGGAATGATAAAGTCGTCGTAACGGTAAAATATCTACCGAAATAAACTGAAACTTATATTTTTATAAATGGTTTGGGAAGACCTTTATTGTGACAAAGTTTGGCAATTTTCGATTTTTCTATCTTGCATCCATGGTCCTAGGTGAAAGTTACAGATAACCGCTCTTAAGTGTACCGCTGACCGGAATCTCATTGCTTATCGCAGCAGCCGGAGGTGTGCTCTCAATCTCGTACCCAGAGTCCACTGGCTTTTTGGTCAGCGGGAGGGCGCCAGTAGAGAGTCTCGGATAATGGAGGGATAATGGACAGGTCTCAAAAACCGCTGATTGGTTAAAAGATATTACGTAAAAAGCGTCACAGAATTGCTACTGAGCATGCGTGTTGCTTTTTCACGCTTGAAAAATTCAATATGGCGGACGAGTTGTTGTTGTTTTAGCACGGGAACTGCAATATTATTTCACTTTCAACGGATGATCGAGGTTACGTTAGATAGTTTTTTAATCGGAAATGCTGTTTGAATCGATCATTGACTTCAGCGGCTTTCAAAGAAGCCATTTTGGCCTCCGTACACTGGGGAAACTGAATATACTTATCGACAGTCCAATTTTGGATCAAACTGCATCTTCTGATCGATTTCGTTGTTTAATATTTTATCTTCCGTCAATACTTTTTCGTGGACAAGGCATACAGAAGAGGGTTGATCTCATGGTTGCAGGTCAGTAATTTATTGATGTACTATTTCTTAACTGATCATCGTGAAACGTACTGAATGCGCTCAATGGTCGTTATGTAGCCCTTTGCTGATCATGTTTTTGTACATTTAATGTACGAGTATGTTGTCGTGGAGTGCTACTCTTTTACAATTGACAAGTGCTTTAATAGCCGGAAGATAGTGTTACCTGATGTTCAAATAATGCTATAACAGTCTTCAAAAGTGCCCTTTTAATATTTTCGAGGTCAGATAAAAGCCTTTTGTACTTTGTGTTTTTGATACTTTTAAGTCAACACTGTGACACGTATGATGCATGATTTTGTTAACTGACAAATGCTGCCTTATGTCGTGTGTTGAATTCTGAAGAAAGCAAATCAAATAATTATTTTTGAATTTTGTTCGTTGCAATTATGCATGGTTCAATTCTACCAGTCACCATCCCGCCCCCCCCCCCCCGGGCAACCCCCGGAACAAGTCCAGCCCTTCGGGCCCGACGGTGGGGAATTGTTTGAAGCAGTCTTGTCCCGGGGGTAGGGGGGCAGGGCAAATCGAAATTTTCTTGTGAAGCACCTCACTTCTCAGTTGACACAATGGTGCTGAACCACGTAGAGAAGACTGCCTGTTTTCAGGGAAAATCTCTAGAATTTGTAGCAGACTGGTTGGAGAAGAATAATCTCTCAAAATTAAAATCTGTATTCGAAGGCACGTTTATTATAAATTCTTAAACGAATGTGCGTATGATGCTACCCGAATGGATGGCGTTTGTCACAAACCTAGAAATATTTCTTCAATCAGCGTATTTATACATATAATAAGATGACTTAAATAGACTTTAATATATAAAAACAGATGCACGGCTTTATATTAAATGGAGATCTCAGTCCAGTGTTCTTGTGAAACAAGCTAAGAAAAACTCCTTTAAAATGCTGCCATCAATTTGTTCACCGGACCTCTGACCGTATTCAATGCGGGGAATAGACTTTTTTCTTCAGTTTTCTTTTTCAGTGTAGTGTTCATGTTTTTTAGTACTATTCATGTAGTATCCTTCGTTCAGTATACTCTAGAAAAGCGTTTAAGTTCTTGTCAGAACGTCTGCTTTGCTATTGGTTACCCATATTTTGAACACAAAACAACGTATTTGTGGTCGATGAGGAGTGTCGGGGGTGGGGAACTGTCTCTTTCTGCCTGCCTGGGGGTGGGGAATAGACCACCAAGAAAGAAAAAATTGCAAATCCCCGGGGGGGGGGTGGTAACAGGTAGAATTGAACCCTGCATTACTTAGTCTATTTAGATCAGCAACACTGAACATGTTTTTTTGCCTTATTCATTGGTTAACATATTTAATCGATGTTGTAATTATTTATATATTTCGGTTTTAGCTCTAATTTATAGATTTTAATTGTATCATTATATAATATATATCTAGTGTTAGGACCTCTATGTAAACCACTTTTAGTGATGGAGCTTCCTAATAAAAGATTGTTATTATTATTATAATCAACACACTTGTTGATCAATACACGATGACAATTCCTGTTGAGCTTTGCTTGTGCTCATTGATTTGTGTATTGTTAGCTTCACCCATATACATGTACTTTGTTCCCATGAAGATCCATACCATCTCTTTGTCAGCATTTAAATTGTTTTACAATTTATTTGTATGCTTGAACCAGTATACCACTTCACAGTTTTTAAAGTGAAACCCTAATATGATTGCTAATGGTGGATAAAATATTTATGCTACAACTGTTTTTTTGCATTTAGGAGGTATTTTAGTAATAGGAAACAACTGTATTAGTTAATTTTTGGGCAAAAAACCTTTTGCAAATAGCTGGAATAGAGTGTTGATTGATGTTTACAGGGGAACTCCACTAATATGATCTCTGATCAATATGGTTGTGTTGCATTCAGCAAGTATTTCAATCAGAAAAATAACTGGATCAGTTAATTTCTGGGCTATTTGCAGAATGTTTTTGAAATGTTATGTTTAAATTTGTTGAGTGCCAGAATTATGATTCCTTTTTTTGCCAAGAAGTTTTAAAACAATTGTACATGAAGTAAAATTGATGTTTTACATTTTTTTCTCCAGGTTATCACAGCTTTTGACTGCAGTGATATGTTCTTATCCAGCCTGTTAAGTTCTTGGTAGAAAGCAGAGAGTGGCAGCCATAAAAGTCACTAGTGTTCAATTCAAATATTTGTTATTCTAATTGATTTTTCAAATGTTAGTTTGCCCTACACACTTTGGCTGTACAACATTCTTCATTGATACTGAATCAGTCCAGAGGTCTGTCTTGAGATAGACGCCTTTATAATGCTCCTGGTGAAAGGTAGCGTGGAAAGCATGTATATAAAGATTTGAGAAATAAAGCCCAGCATCTTTGTGCCTTTTTCCCATCTTGCAAGCCATCTTACATTTGTAGCCCACCTTTCTTTAGAAGGAAGTTAGAAGCAGTTGTGTGAGAGGGGCATGAATGATGATTATGTCCCTTTTTATAAGTCTTTGCTCTGTCTGCACTTTTCAGATACTACTCATTTGAAACATTGAACATTAATTGATGCAGCATATGCTCCTCATCAGTGAACTTAATTCTGAAGCAACTTACCTCAATGTTTTGTGTTTCTATACAATTATTTTTTTGAATTCAAAGTTAAATTCTGTGTGGTATCATTTAGATTATTTGGTTAATATACTGCTCAACAATACCCTTTTGCAATACAGTCAATTTCTTTCATTAATTACTCTTGACTAAAATTAGCCTAAAAAAATTAAAATTGCTGAATTTTGATTCATCTGCCTGTCAGCCTAGTTCTAAAAAAAGGTATTGCACCTGTCTGCTGTTGGAATATTAATGAAGGGTTCATCCGATACATTCCTAAATGTGCATTTTCTATTAATTTTTAACTAATAAGAGTTCTTCAAGATCCACCTCTATAATGTCACAAGCTAAAGAAGATGGCTGCAGAAACAATGAGTACACTTGTATTGGCAAGGAAATGCACTTTACTATTATACTAGTATTATAATTTAACATTTTCGAGTGTGTTTTAAATGAAGTTATGCTGCACTGACAATTTTGTTGCTAAGGGGGGTGTACTTTGTGTTTGAAAGATACCATTTTGTCCTGTTCCAGATCTGTTAAAATCAGGCATTTTCCATGATTTTTCCACGTTTTATTCATTAATAAAATACATTTAGGTGTTTTTGGTGTTTGTATTGTTCGTGTATTCAGTAAACCGGTTTGACAGATTTTTTGTTCATGCTCCATCACAATTCCCATGACTGCCAAATAGCAAAACATTTCGCCATGAGTGTTAAAAACAGACGTTTTTGTTTGGTTGATTTCAAATGTAGTGATTTGAGATGGAATAGTTCTAACAAAGCACTCTGAAAAATATTCATTAGAAATCTTATCACTTAAAAATATTCATTGGGAAACGTCTTCAAGCTCTTTCACCGAAAAAGCCAATTAACTTCAATATGTGGAGGTCGTTTGTTTTCTGTGCGAGGTACTGTCCGAGGTTTACATTAAACGGTGCAGAATTTAAGTTCACTTCGCTTTTCTTCAGCCCTTTCACTCCCAGAGTTACAACCACGACTCCTCGAGGTAGGTGCGACCATTGAAATAGAAGCTCGTTTATAAATCCGCTGATCTTGCAGTGCTGTTTGTTTGCCAGCACATGTATTGTGGAAAATATTCTTGTTTTTTTCCGGCTTCGGAGCACCCGTCGTTCTTTGGCGCATAACATTTTTGTCATGAACACACAAAGTGAAACGTGGTGTTAACTTGAGATGGGTGTTCCCCGTTTTGTTTCAAGTCACGTAAATTTTTTCAAGCCGCTGTCGGCTGCAACTTTAAATGGCGGGAAATTTTAGCGGACCTTGTCGGTCTCAGCCGCAGCGCTACGAGAAGTGAGAACGATTACAAGACAGTACAATAAACTCAAACTATGAAAACAACCAAACTGTTTATTTAGCACTTAATACAAAGAGACATACAATATTACTGCTTTATATACAACAGTCGTATATGAAGTAAATGACTGGAAATAACAATCTTGTAAGTGATCAAGTAGGATTTTCAAGGTAAGCTTGATTCCGTGTCGAGAAAACGAGTAAAAAGACGAATCAAGGTACTCACACGTTTCTCTTCGGAGTCCTATTTTATGCTCGCCAGCTCTTACAGCGTCAAGTGTGGCTTCCTTTGCTCGATAATGATAATAAACCTTCCTACAGCATTTTCTCAAGACCATTCGAACGAAAAAAAAGTCATTTTTGACATTTCTTCGTGGAAGAAACGACGAGAATTTGGTCCAAATCTCAGGCTTATCCAGCGACTGGTGACCTTAATCAACACGAAAAACTAAGCCCACTTCTCCTTCGAGTAGTCGCGAACATTTTCACCAAAAGGAGCAAGATAAATGGAATTATTATGTGGATAATGACTACCGATTTCTCTGAACATACTCCTAGACAAACAAGAAGAGTTGTTCGTTTCACTGAGCCCATGCTTTTAACGAGAAGTTCTCCGCGAGCAGACTGGCGAGACGCTAAACTACGTGGCAAAACCTTATTTGTCGTCCGCCATTTTGTAACATTGATGGCGGGAACAGCTCGCGCATGCTCAGCGGTTTTTGAGACCTGTCGACACAGCGGCAAAATGAATGCGCATGCTCGGCTTTTTGGCGGGCTTCCGGTCATTTTCTTGTTTCCGGTTATGTTCAGAAAGCTATTATAACTGCAAAGAAAGTTCCACTTTTATGTAGTTTGTAACCAGAAAACAAGAGTCAGCGAGGTAAGGTTGGTTTTGTTGAAGGGGTTTGAAACTTGTTGTACTCATACACTTTGCATAAAGGGTTTGGTGCTGTCAACAAAAGTGAAAAGTAGTTCGGAGCCGTTATTGTGTGGCTTGTGTTGGATGTAGCGCGTTGATAAAAATGCATGAAGAGAGAGAAGACTGAGACTAAAACTCTATTGTGCCTCCATAGATTATTCCTTTAACATATCAGAAGAGTTCCCTCGGGCTGCTCAACTTCCAAGGGACAGCACTGAAATCAAATTCGGAAAAACAACAACAGTTGCTCCGTCTTCCCAAAACTTGTTCACGATCACGAGCGCTGCGAAAACAGCCAATTCCATCAAGACTTTTCGCTGTTTTGGGATGACCTGGCAAATTGAAGTTGAGGTTACATTAGCACCGGTACCGATACAAGGTAGATGGTGTTACGAGCGGTTGCTAAGAAAGAAAAATTGCCACACATCAGTCATAAACAGCTGGATTACGATTTTTTGAATCACCTTCTTTCGGCTTGTATGAAATAAACCTTCAGCGTGCTTTCAGCTCCTAGAATCATGTGTGATTATAGTTTCTTTCACTTTAATTTCCAACGAATTTATTTCTAAAAACAGTTAAATCTAAATTTATAGATTTGTAGAAAACTTTTCCAGTACTGCGGTTTGATGCCAGAACGCCGTGATCGAGGATTATATTTGCACATTTATTTAATTACTTTTATAACTTCTCCAATTATATAAACTCCTTTCCGTTCGGTGATTGTAGAGTAGTTTTCGCTTTTATTTCTTTATAAAAAAAGCTTCTTGAGATAACAAACTTTCCTCTCTTTGCTCTCTGTCTGTAAAAAGTCGATTGATTGTAAGTTTGAGTTGCGACTAACGACACTTTGTCTGGCATGGAAACTGAACCTAGGAAAAAATAAGACTTCCCAATATTTGTCTCAAGGTTTCAGAATTTTATTCCTGCAGCTATCATGCCAATCCAAGTTCATTAAGCACTTTAGAAAGACGTATAAGTAAGAATCAGTTCTGTACTTCGTGATGAATAAAGCAGGCAAAAGTCTCGTTTCCTCAGCGGTCCGCATGTTGTTTTCGCTTTATAGCCTGAATTTCAGGCGAGTTTTACTGTGGATTTAATTTTGACTACCAGCTTTTGCAATTATCTTTTTCTTGCAAAGAGACTTATCCCGAGTTTTAGCCCTCAAATAACAGCTAGGTAATTTACCTTTAGAAAAGGCGAAAGCCAATACTGATACGTCAAAAGTATAAGCTTACCTGACACAATTCATGTTTCACTTACGAGCCATTGACTTCGAGCGAAAAATTTACTAAGGTGGCGAAGACAATTAGTTTGCTAAAAAAGATATGTGGAAGAAGAGTCTCTCTAGGAACTGTCTTGAAAGTGAAAACCTTATCTGTTTCGTGATGGCCTTATCTCCGCGAAATGAAAACATATGACGGGAATTTTTAAATTGCCACCATTTTCCCCTGAATGGTTTCTCTTGAATCCAGTCTCTCTGCTTGCGCCCGCCCGCGAAAATGGCGGGAACGATTTAGCGCACGCGCACTCATTTTGCCGCTGTGTCAGACCTGTCGGGATAATGGCATTTTTTATCCCAGAAAACGTGGGATTCCGGTTTTAGTGCGCATGCTTAAGTTCAAAACGGAAGTCAAATGTCCCAAAATGGCAGCCATGTACTCCGTACACCAGAAGGCAGCTCTATGCACAGTTGATTCTTACACACGATTGAAGGCGGTCGAAATTTTTGAATGAGAGGAGTAGAGTGAAAGATAGAGCGTCTGGCGCCGTCTCTGGTAACGTCTCTGGAGCCTTCGGTGAGTGTCTTTCTTTAATACTTTGGTATCAGAAAATTATAAATACGGAGTGAGTTCCACATCTTAATTATTATCCTGCTTTATCTTCCAAATCTTTCATATCTTATTTACAGTCCCAATATGTATGGATAGTAAAATTGTTGGACGTTACTTTGGTCATCGAAGTATTTTAGGCTTTACATCAGATTTTCGTATGACCATTGTACAGTTCTTTACTATTTTTTCTAGATTTTGGTATGGGATTCGAATATTCGTTTGACCATTTTCTTGCACATAAAAATAAGTAATAAATTATTATCGTTTTTCACAACAATTTGCTGTGAGATGCATATTTGCTTCAAATGCTTTTTTGGCCTCTTTTGCTCCTCTATTGAAAAGGGCATTCCAATATTTCATCATGCGCTCTCCTCCTCCTTCTCTTCCAGTGTCATCTATTATATTACATGACGAAGACACTCAGCTAAAGACCTTGCAGTCCGTGATTGAAGATCTTGTTTTCCTGGTCATCAGTTAAGAGATCACTGACTGGGGAAAGTAGCTGAATCAGCTCCAGGAAGATGTTGAATTGAATTGAACGTGATTCGTGAATGATCGTGTTTTGCGTGAATTGATTTCTAGTTATTTTAGTGTTCTGGTGAATGTACCTCTTTGTTTTCAGCGTCGTGCGCTTTGAACTGATAAGACATCACGTCACCTTTAGTCGCATGTATGATCTTTGACAGACAACGCTTTTTTTTGGGTTCTGAACAGATAAGAGGTCATACATGAGGATGTTACGTCACCTTTACTGGTACCGATGATCTATGCCAGACACCGTTAACGCTTTTATATACCTTTTAACCTTTTGCATGACAGAAAAAAATGACAATTTCCCCTGGGATAAATTTCTGCGGTTTTACACCATTTATCATTTATTAGCTGTGAATTGCACCAGGTCTATGACTACCCACGCGCTCTCCAGTGTGATTCAAGACGTTCAAGGCCATTCAAGACCACTTTCAAAGGGATTTTCAAAGCACAATAAGAGACTCTCAAGAATCATTCAAGCGGCTATATTAAGTTTATACATAGTGTGAAGGTAAGTTTGGTTTTTCATGTTTGTTCCATTCAAGCGTAAGCCGCTAAGTCTGTAAGGATCCAGATATTTTCTTGAAAGGAATACTTCATATTTTGGCTGTCGCGACATGCCATGAACATCATGAGCCGGCAGTTTCAAATTTGGGTAAAACGTGCCTGGGATGACGGAGAAAAACTTGGCTTGAGGGATCCAAGTCCATAGAACCTGATAATTTCTTAATTTTGTGTCTTGAAATTCTGCGAAAAAAAACCTAGCATGAAAATATAAGAAAGTAGATATGTTGTTTTCAATTTCCCCCGTCATATTTATTTCTAGTGTTAACCTTGGGCACAATCCTAATGCGTCGATCCTAAAGAAAAAAAAATACACCTTATTTTTTTTTTCATAATTTTATCCAATTTCTTGCAACAAATTATTGTCAAAAACCGTCAAGAGATTTTTGCGTGAACGTGAAAGAATGTTGGCTATTATTCGTGACGCGTGAATGGGCTCATTATTTTTACGTGATTGAAATATTGAAAGTGGTATAGGGGACCCTCTTACTTGGAAACCCTACCCCATCTCAGACCAAAAATGTTCTATATTCTGATCTCATATTAGACTAACGAGTTAAATTTTATTCTCTGTTATTCAGAATGTATTATTTTCACACATTTTGTAACAACATAAATTAGAAAGGAAGGCTAGAAAACATCTAATTCGGGCAAAATAAAGAAAGGAACTGTCAACACTGTTTATATGAATTTCAAATAAGCAGAAAAGTTTACCCCATCTCAGACTAAAGGGTCAAAATTGGAACTACTTTACTGACTTAATAAGAAGGCCAAAAATAGGAACCCATCCAGCAGCCCATACCTGTATGCTGTATATGGGGTAGTAACACCCCTGCCCCCAAAACCCTGAGGAAGATGTATTCTAGGTTTCTCAGCTTGACTTAAAATCTATGTGAAGAACTTTTCCCCACTGCTATAATGTGCTGCAAACATTTCAACATTTGTCTGGAGGTTATTCCCAACCACAATTGGGATTTCTAAGTTGGGACACTGGCAAATTTTTTGCATGGTCATTCTCCGATTACCAACTGTTATTTGAAACTTTGCCAGTGGGGAGTAAAAAATAAAAACATTGTCATTGACAAGAAGATATAAAATAAAGTAACATAATTATATGAAGATGGAATAATACAGATTAATTTATTATTTTTATTTTGTTCCGGTAGCTGAGATGTATCACCCACTGTCATGGTTCTTGAAGAGTGTAGATAATGACAGTTTGGTTTACTTTTGATAGTAACATTAATAATTATTGTTATATAGAATTAAAAAATGAATGTGCAGTTTCAATAAACATCTTCTCCAAAGTATGTGCTTAACTTTA
The DNA here is from genome assembly GCA_964017195.1 of Siderastrea radians. Taxonomy (NCBI): domain Eukaryota; kingdom Metazoa; phylum Cnidaria; class Anthozoa; order Scleractinia; family Rhizangiidae; genus Siderastrea; species Siderastrea radians. Next base: position 9,895,281 of record OZ024890.1, on the reverse strand, counting down.
TATAAATTAGCCCAAGTCTCCCACGTACGACAATTTCAATGGGCTGCAATTTTATCGATCACGATTGGTGAAACCAGTGTAGTCAGTTGTAATAAATGTTTCTTTTTTGTGTGGTAAACATTCCGCGGGGGGGGGGGGGCACTTGAAAGGAAGTTTGGGTGGGGGTGTGCTGCCAAGGCCTTCAAACCCTGACCCTCTTTAAGGCAAAATCCATTCATTTTGCTACCCTGTTTAAGACAAGAGACCTTCTTTTGTGACCAGAACAAATTTATTTCAGAAAGTATTTGTTTAAGTAAATGACATCATAGAATTAGATTTAAAAAATTGTTGGCACCACACATGTAGACCGCTCACTGCCAACGTTCACACCCTGTTCAACGCTTTCAGTCCAGAAATACATACATACATACATAAGCTTTATTTTTTCTCGCTAAATAGTGCTAAATAGTGAAATTGCATACCCTGTTTAACCCTTTAAGCCCCAACTTCATTATACAAATTCTCCTTACTGGTCTCCATAGATTTTACTGATTACTTATTGGGAGACCCTTTTAAAGACCAAGACAGTTCATGTTTGGTGATCATTTGCCAAATTCTTATGACCTGAGTGTATGTGTTATAATACACTGATATGATGAGGAGAAATTTGATGCTGATCATTATTGGGGCTTAAAAGGTTAGATGCAAGATCCTGAAAACCATACCCTGTTAAGTGACACAATAAGGGAGTGCCTCCTCCCCCCCAGAAAACATTGTATATTTTCAACAATACAATTCAAATTCATGTAGGTTATAAAGCTTTGAAGGTATAAGACATTCTTAAAAGTATGACAAAACGTTGTCATCCAAAACATCCAGTGATCTTGAATTAACTGGCTGCCAGAACAGCAAATGAAAAGATTTCAATGATACGTGTCGTATGGCAATGCAAATACTGCATTTTCTAATTTATTTAACTTTCCACTTCAGGATGCCAGTGTTTATTCAGGGCCCAACCTTAAAATGAGAAATACATGAGTATGTGTCTCATTTTCACAACACATTCACAACATTTATTACCTAACAGTTATTGCTAGTCAGAGTATAGGTTCAATTTATTTCCAGGACAACACAGGCATCTAAGCATATATGACATAGAGACACACAAATTTAAGCCCCCTGCAATCGGAAGCTGTCAGTGTCTGTGGGGGGGGGGGGGGGGAGGAGTACTTTCCCATAAAGGGTTTGGGTTTTTTAGCCAATCTGGAAAAAAATAGGCTGTATACCTTTAGACTTTGAAGCTAAATTGGAATTTCCAGAGGCATGAGGGAGTCCAAACTGATGCAAAAACCTTCCTTGAGAGGGGTATGGTATTTCCTGGATCCACACAATTTTACGATGTAGAGGTAAAAAAGTTATGTCGGTTATAGCTATATACATCCTTGTAATGTTCATATTTCAAAGGAAATTCTAGGCAAATAATCAGAACCACAGAAAAAATAGGAGATTGCCAGATCAGCTCCACTGCTAACAAACATTATTACAGAAAAATCATTTATATTCAGATTTGTTTTGTAGTGGTTGTATGTTTTGCAGTGGTTGTAAGGCTAGCTGTGGAGGGACGTGGACAATTTTCTTTTTATCATAATTTTGAAGCTCTGCTTTTTAAAGATTCACAAAAATACTCACTTCAAAGTACCAGTGAAAATCAAAAAGGTTACAGGTTGATAGTCCTGGTCACATATTATTTTCACATCTTAAATTATGATTAACAAAATAGCTTGCATGAATACATGGGCCCTTTAGCTTCATTGTAACTGGAACTTACTTAAACAAAACATCAATATGTCAGATAGATTAACCTTACTATTAAGGTGTTCAGTTCCAAGGATAAAGGTCATGACCTTTTGGATAAGGCTGAGCTCCCTTCCACATCTCCATATGCTATGATTTATGATTTGATCTTTTTCTTCTTTTTGACAACTGGAACACAATTGTGTCAAGGAAATCAAGAACTACAGTCATGAGCTCTCTTTTTCATGTCCTCAATTATAAGTGTATGCATTATACTGACCCAGTGAAGTTCAGTGACGGTGGTTTTGTTTCTTTTCTGAAAATGTGCACAACTGAGGGGCCATGTTATCCATGTTTCTTTTTACACACTCAGTGACAGCTTCACCTTTAATTTGTTCCCGCAGTTAACATGTTGAATGAAAAAGTATTTGGAAGAATCTAGTATTTCGACACTCGGGTCTCTCAAAGACTTTATAGTTGCATACAGTGTCACTATCCTTTTGCATTAAGAACGTGTGTTGAACATTCAAATGTTTCGACGACGAAAGATTTAGTTCCGTTATAAAAAAATGCAGCTTATATTAACTTTAAGTACTCCAAAAGAGCTTGATATTTATTATATTGGACTGGGAAAACTTTTCTTTTGCAATAAAATTGATTAAAATATTTTGCAATATAATATTTATTACATGTATGGATAGATTTACCTCCACTTTCTCATAACTATCTTCCGCGTCTGTAGGCTTTTGTAGAGGCTTAGAAAGATTGGTTAAGAACAGAGAGACCCTCGTTCTTTCTCTGTGCTCGTTTTCAATATTCCTCCGTTTTATATGCGAAGGACTTCGATCCGCGATGGTTCTTCTGTAGTTTTAACTTTCAGTCATTGTACATGAAGCTACTTTTCCTCTTTTCCCTTTCTTTGTTATTGCAGATATTGTTGAAAGTGTCAACCTTTTCAATTATCCCCTTTATTTGATGACAGGATCGGCAAATTGGAGTTGCTACAAACCAGTAAAATGTCAATGTCGTGTTCCGTCGATCGAGTCAGCTTTGAGCAGAACGGCCGCGGCAATGATCTTCCATCGAAGCTGCTTGTATTTTCACGGTGATTCACCGTCAGACGACAGCATTGCATAGCAAATTACCGCACAAAAACGGCTAAAGTTATTCAGACTGATGCCCGTCCGAAAAATGCTTTATTTACCATCAAACTTTCAATGAAACTGAGTTGGTCGCAAGCTTCCGGTTTGTTGGCTACAAGCTACTCAATTAGCCAATCAAAAAAATTACATTTTTCCTTAGGTTTCCGGTTCAGTGAAATTTCCGCCGTTCCCTTTGTTTTATGATCAGCCAATCAAAAAAATAGATTTTTTCCATTATCCCAGAGTCTCTACTGGCGCCCTCCCGCTGACCAAAAAGCCAGTGGACTCTGGGTACGAGATTGGCTGCGATCAGAATAGGGATTTGTTTCCGTATTCGCACACATGGACGTTTTATTTAAATACAGCCTCCCAGATTTTATCCCCGATCACCCAAATTACATTCACCATGTGCTGCCCTACGAAGCGGTTACCAAGATCATCATGGACCTGGAAAAGTGTTCCTACGAAATGGCAACGGGCATTGGTTTGGGGCTCAACGGCCCCACTAAGACACCCTATGGCCTTGATTGGGACATATTAATCGAGGAGCGCAACCAACGACGAGAGGTCCTCAGACGAGAGCGTGAAGCACGTGAGAAGTCTAGGCGTAAGCAGAAAACACCGAGAAAAGTCAGAAAAGTAACAAAGTAGCTTAATACAAGGTCTCTTCCCATAAGCCTTTCCACCTAACAAAAAATATTTAAACTTGTCACGTGACAAGTTATTTGCTTCCAGAAACAGACATTTGATTTGTTTCAAGTCGCTGTTCTCTCTTTGTACAGCGTGAGATGAACGTAGAAGTAGTTGAGATGATGCAAGGAACAGGTAAGGTTGAATTTTAAAACAGTTGGGTGGACATTGAAAAGTCACGTGACAAGTTATTCGTTTCCGGAAACGGACATTTGATTTGTTTTAAGTCGCTGTCTCTTTCTTTGTAAAGCGTTGAGATGGAAGTAGAAGTAGTTGAGATGCTACAAAGAACTGCCAAGGTGTTCATTGAAAACAGTTGAATGAACAGTGAAAAGTCACGTGACAAGTAATTCGCTTCCGGATACGGACATTTGATTTGTTTTAAGTCGCTGTCTCTTTCTTTGTAAAGCGTTGAGATGGAAGTAGAGGTAGTTGAGATGACACAAGGAACATGTAAGGTTGAATTTTAAAACGGTTGGGTGGACATTGAAAAATCACGTGACAAGTTATTCGCTTCCGGAAACGGACATTGGATTTGTATTTGTACGGTACTGTCACCGTCGAGTCACTGTTCTCACTTCGTAAAGCGTTGAGATGGAAGTAGAAGTAGTTGAGATGATACAAGGAACTGCAAGGTGTACATTGAAAACAGTTGAATGGACAGTGAAAAGTCACGTGACAAGTTATTCGCTTCCGGAGACGGACGTTTGATTTGTTTTAAGTCGCTGTCTCTCTGTGTAAAGCGTTGAGATGGAAGTGGATTTAGAAGTAGTTGACATGATACAAGGAACTGCCAAGGTGAACATTGAAAACAGTCGAATCAACATTGAAATGTCACGTGACAAGTTATTTGCTTCCGAGAACGGACATTTGATTTGTATTTGTAAGTAAACTGTCACCGTTGAGTCACTGTTCTCACTTCGTAAAGCGTTAAGATGGAAGTAGAAGTAGTTGAGATGATACAAGGAACAGGTAACGTTGAAATTTAAAACAGTTGTATGGACATTGAAAAGTCACGTGACAAGTTAATCGCTTCCGGAAACGGACATTTGATTTGTATTTGTAAGTAAACTGTCACCGTTGAGCCGCTGTTCTCACTTCGTAAAGCGTTGAGATGGTTATTCCATACCCCGGGTTCCATACCAGAAACGCTCATACAAGCTTTACGTCTTTAGTAAGAGTGCAATATTTGTGTGGCTATTTCTCATAGTAAACGTGTTGAGATGGGGGTAAAGGGCGTCGAGATGAGCTTAATATACGGTCAGGTTTACAGTAAAACTATTTTACTTTTAATTGAAACGTAACGCGACAAGTTATTCCACACCGGAAACGTTCATACAAGCTTTACCCTTAGTAAATATACGATGTTTGCGTCCATTTCTCAAAGTAGAAGTGTTGAGATGGGTGCAAAGAGGATTGAGATCAGGTAAATATACGATAAGGTTCACAGTAAGATTGTCTTACTGACAAGTGAAATGTCACGTGACAAGTTATTCCATACCGGAAACGCTCATACAAGCTTTAGTCTTAGTAAGAATACGAAGTTTGTGTTGCCATTTCTCGTAGTAAAAGTGTTGAGATGGGTGCAAAGGGGATTGAGATGAGCTTAATACACAATAAGGTTTACAGTAAGATTGTCTTACTGATAAGTGAAATGTCACGTGACAAGTTATTCCATACCGGAAAGGCTCATACCAGCTTCAGTCTTCAGTCAATGTACAATGCTTGTGTCGCCACTTCCTGGAGTAGAAGTGTTGAGATGGGTGTAAAGGTCATTGAGATGAGCTAAATATACAGTAAGGTTTATAACAAAACTATTTTACTGATAGTTGTAATGTCACGTGACAAGTTATTCCATGCTGGAAACGCTCATACAAGCTTTAGTCTTAGTAAATATACCATGTTTGTGTCACCATTTATCGTAGTAAAATTGTTGAGATGGGTGCAAAGGGCATTGAGATGAGCTTAATATACAGTAAGGTTTACAGTAAGATTGTCTTACTGATAAGTGAAATGTCACGTGACAAGTTATTCCATACTGGAAACGCTCATACAAGCTTTAGTCTTAATAAGTATACGAAGTTTGTGTTTCCATTTCTCGTAGAAAAAGTGTTGAGATGGGTGTAAATGGCATTGAGATGAGCTAAATATACAATAAGATTTACAGTAAAATTGTTTTACTGATGATGAAAATGTCATGTGACAAATTATTCCATACCGGAAACACTCATACGAGCCTAATAGCCTTAGTAAATATACGATGTTTACGTCGCTGTTTCTCGTAGTAGAAGTGTTGAGATGGGTGTAAAGGGCATTGAGATGAGCTAAATATACGGTAAACTTCACAGTAAAATTGTCTTACTGATAAGTGAAATGTCACGTGACAAGTTATTCCATACCGGAAACGCTCATACAAGCTTTAGTCTTAGTAAGTATACGAAGTTTGTGTTGCCATTTCTCGTAGTAGAAGTGTTGAGATGGGTGTAAAGGGCATTGAGACGAGCTAAATATACAATAAGGTTTACAGTAAAATTGTTTTACTGATGATGAAAATGTCACGTGACAAATTATAGCATACCGGAAACACTCATACGAGCTTTAGCCTTAGTAAATATACGACGTTTGCGTCGCTATTTCTCATAGTAGAAATGTTGAGATGGGTTGAAAGGGGATTGAGATGAGCTAAATATACAATAGGGTTTACAGTAAGATTGTCTTACTGATAAGTGAAATGTTATTCCCTACCGGAAATAACCATACGAGGTTAAGTCTTGAAAATGTACGATGTTTGTGCCGCTATTTATTATAGAAAAGTTATCGATTTGGGTGTAAAAGTGATTGAGATAAGCTAAATATACGGTAAGGTTTACAGTAAAGCCATTTTACTGATAACTTAAATGTCATGTGAAAAGTTATTCATTACCCGAAACGTCCATACAAGCTTCAAGTCTTAATAAATGTGCGATGTCTGTGAAGGTCTTTCTCGCAGTAAAAGGTGTTGTGATGGATGTAAAGGACATTGAGGTGAGCTAAACGTGCGGTAAGAATGACAATATAATTATAAACTTGTATCAAACTAAATAAAAATATAAATAATACTCGACGATTGTGATGTCACGCAACTGTTATGCCGCCCCTTTCTGAACGACAGTCTGCGTTTGAAACCCTTATTTAAAGTATTTTGGAAGTATTGACACACGAATTTTATGGTTCTTCAACTGATTCTCAGCCCTAATTTTACTTCTTCTCGTCTAAATCGAATTGGCAGACAACTTCAGCTGGTCGAATTGGCAGCCGGCGAATTGGCAGTGAATTGGCAGACAACTTCAGCCCGGTAACGAGAGTGTGAAGTTGAAAAAGTAATATTTCTCAATTCGCGTAATATTATCTATCCTATAAAAGGGAAATAACAGCAATCTATAGATGATAAAGAAACAGCATGATGGTATATAACTGCTGTAGCATTCCTTAAGTTCTAATAAGTGGCCACTTAAAATAGTAGAAAATTGTCATTTTGCCTAAGGTGCCTGTTTTAAATCACGTGCCCTGCAAAAACCACCAGAGTGCCCGCGGACTTTTAAGCATCAAAAGATTAAGAAAGGATCAAATATTTATTTACAACTTCGAATTTAATCAAAATGTGAATACCAGTTAGATTTTGTTTTAGTCAAAGATGTCTCATTTTCAGTTTTTCAAAAGTAGAGTTCCCCCCTTACAAAGAATGGAGGGCCAGGGGTCCCCCCGGTAACAAAGAAAAAATCTAATAACATTTTTGTAAAGTGGAAGGAAGATAAGTTGCTAGGATGTGAACAGAATTTCAACCAGTCTTTTGTGCTTTGATAAAATTAGCTAACAAAAAGTCTATTTTCAGGGATTAAAACATCCAAAAAATGCATTTTTGGGCATGAACTCCCCCCCCCCCCCGATACCAAGTTCGGTTTATCACGAGAAACGAAAAAAATGCCTTCATGATTACTTCCACCCGAAGGACTAACTTCACACAAAAAATGAAGGGAAGTTTATTTTGACCATTTCCAATTTTGCTCAAACCTTAGCGACATTTGCTCTTAATGCACAAACATTCAGTGAATTAATACCACCCCCCCCCCCCACAGACACACATGCAGCCCGTTGTCAGATGTAAACTGGGATACATGGGAAACCACATGAACTTAGTATACAGACCACCTCTGTGGACCTAACTCCTTCTACTGAAGAAGTGTGTGTGACTACTAATGTGTTCCACTTGAAAGAGACAAAAATGCTTTAAATTCAGTCATTGTCTGTTTTTCTTTACTCACATAAATGATTACAGACCAAATTGGCCTCCGTAGTGTGAAAGAAATACACACTCATTGTGTATGTGTGCATTAATCTTTTGATCTTTCTTGTCAGACAAGACATATCTTGAGTCAGTTGTCACTTCTTTTGATCTTTGCAACAAATAATAGAATACTGGCCAGGATACCCACCAGCTCACACTGACCGACTTAACAGGTGCAAATCAAGCTAATGTTTTCCAGCTTCTATTCTAGGTCGGGTACAAGGATACCTCTTAAGGTGGAAACTTATTTACCTAATAAGTGTAACAAACCTCTAATTTTGACTCTTGAAAATACAACAGGGATAAATGTCACTTCTTTATTGCAATTATTATATTTAAACATTACATCATATGGGAGTTGCCTCTCCAGTGGTCCACCATTAATACAAGTTAAAAAAATAATGGAGCGACCCAAAGTGGGGCTTTGGGATAGTAAATGTGTGGTCCACGAAATGCAGTTCATGTTTTGTTTACATTTCTTAGCTAAAACTCAAGATTTCTGCACAGCCCCATACTTCATTATCCATACAGTTCTTACTCAAACCACAGGATGCCCAAGCTCAAGATAAGAGAAGACAATCGAGTTGCAAAACACGACCTTTGCTAACAGGCGAGTTGTGAAGGCTCTCGATCTATTTAAGACTTTATACGGGAAATTCACTTTCATTATCAAAATGCTAAAATAAAGTTATGAATGTGAAAATGAACTTCATTTAACTCGACATAAGGTTGTTTTTGTCTTGTGTGTAATTTGGGCACCATTCGTGGCCGGTTAGAGTGAGTTTTTGGTTCGGTGTTGTTCATGGCATTGTTTCTCCACGTAAAACGAAGGAAGGCGGGTGACTCCAGACAAGCGAGTCCCACAAATCGCTCTCGTATCACAAAGCAATGCAGAGAATCACCATAACTGAAAACACCATATTCATAAAATTCACAAGCCCCATAATTTCCTCATCCTATTCAGCCTTCACGGTGATAGCATGGTATTCCTGATTGGAGAAAATGTGAAAAACATTTTGGTATCCGTGATCTTCCTGTGCGGAGACTGCGAGTAGTCTCTAATTTTGGCGGTGGCGATTGTGTGGCGGACGAAATACACACACGCGCGCACGCGAAATTTCGAGGAGACCGACGCGAAGGGAGCGCCGAAAGTTAGAGACTACAGACAAAGCCAGGGAGTTTGAATTAAGCGCTTACATTCCAAGTGCAAAACTCTGATTGGCCCTTTCTCCGATACCTGTCAACAATCTGGCAACAGTACACAAGTCGCTGTCAACACTCGTGATAACAGCGACTCCGTTTCAGTTTACTGAGATGGCGCTTGTCTGGACAAATTGCGAGGGTTGTTTGAAAGATGTGTCAGAAGGAAATTTCAAAATTATATTCGGTTCGACTGACGATTGTTTGTCCAAGCCATTCCAAGAGCTGTTAAAATCACAGTCTAGTGATGTGAGCTGAGATTTCATTTAAAAAATTTTAACATCAATAAGTGACCGCTTGACCGGAACAAAGTATTGTCTGCACGGATGAAGTACAAAACTCAGTCTCGGCTCGCTGGCTGCTTCGTTTTGCTGTGCGTTGAAATAAAACTTTCGGTGAAAGTTGAAGGAGGTTTCTCGCGTCTCTAGCCACCGAATTTTTTTCGATGTGAACTCAATGTTCATTTCTTCTTCGAGATGAAGGGCTGTAAGTTTTCCTCTCGATCGCGGGCGATCCGGTCGAGCTCTGGTCGAATCAAAATAAACAATGCGTAGTGTTTCATTGGCGATAACATCTTCCGCAGTTTATTGATGACAAGAGCAAATGATAGGAGGCAAGAGAAGGAATTCCATTGGTTGCTACTTAAGTGGCTTGAGAGACGAAATTTACACCCCAAAATCACTCGGCCGTGAAGGGTCAAACTCCCTGGCTTTGTCTGTAGTCTCTAATTTTCGGCGCTCCCTTCGCGTCGGGTCTCCTCGAAATTTTGCGCGCGCATGCGTGTGTATTTCGCCTGCCCCACAAATCGCCATCGCCAAAATTAGAGACTACTCGCAGTCTATCCTGTGCACTGGACTTTTGGCATGGACACGGCTGGTAGATAGCCTGTTGTCATCTTGGCACGCGTGCGACTGGTGGTTAAATTGACCAATAAAAGCGCAGAATGTAATCTAAACTTGTGCAGCTTGAAACAAATGTCTTCCGGCTGTGTCCATGCCAAAAGTTCAGCGCACGGGAAGATCGCCGATACCAGAATGATTTTCGAATTTTGTCTGATCAGAAATACCGTGCAATCACGGTGAAGGCTGAATAGGAAGTGGAAATTATGGGGCCTATATGAATATGGTGTTTTTATGGCGATTCTGCTTTGTGATAGAAGAGCGTTTTGTGGGACTCGCTCGTCTGGAATCACCTGTCTTCCTTCGTTTTACTAGACCGTTTTATGTGGAGAAACAACACCGCGAAGAACACCGAACCAAAAACTCGCCTAAACCGGCCACGAATTGCGAAAACAACCCCATGTCAAGTTACCGGTATGTTATGTCGAGTTTTAATTAGCAGTTTGATAACGAATTCAAAGTGAATTTCCCATACGAAGTCTGTAAATCGAGAGGCTTGAAACACAACACGCCTGATTTCGCAACTCGATCGTCTTCTCTCATCTTGAGCTTGGGTCACCTGTGCTCGAACGATCGAAGGTGTCGACCGAATTGTAAAATAAGGGGTTCGATTGCGCTTCGAAATCGAACGCAATCGAACTTTCACACACATTTGGTTCGATTACCAAACCAAGGGAGCCCAATCACTTGATGAAATCCCACAGCACTGGGTTCGATTAAGTTCGATTACCGAACGATAACAGCGAGCGATCAGGCTTGCTGGGCGATTGTGTCGGCATGCATACTCAAGTGCTGAAGCAACAAGATTGTACAAATGAAGTTCACTTACCTTCATATACCATGTAAAAATCTTTAACGGAAGAAAAAAGGCTAATGTAGATCTACTGCACTGGCGCTCAGTTTCCTGGGGAAAAACTGGAAATTTTCAAGCCACCGAACCCACCGAAGTAGAATGGCTAAAGTTTCTCACAAGAAGGCTTCCGAAAATCTTCCTCGTTCCCAATTCACTTTGTCTTGCACAGGTATACCAGCCTCAGCCACCAGACCCACTGGCCTCACCCGCGAGGGAAGTGAGGGAAGAGGGCCAAGTGAAGTTTTCGGCCCGGGTGTTTTTTTCCCAAGACCAAAGTTTTCTCACGCCCGCCCCTGCAACATGTACGATTTTTTCTTCTGCAAAAGTATCCAAAGGACTCCCTGCCCTTCCCCATCCCCAAAAAATTAAATTGCCGACTCGGAACGGCAACATCTGCAACAGGCCCCTTACAACCAACGATTACGACTGTAAGAGTGTCAGATCATGAGCCAGTTAGGCAGCCTGTGGGAAGATCCGCGCTGACTACGCCAATGCAAAGGCATTAAAAAAACACTAAGCCGTGCGGTTGAGAGACAACAATAGAACATTTGCACGAAGGCGTCATTGACTGCAATTTCCCAGAATTGCTCGTGTCCCGGATGTTGTTTGGCATCGCGTTCATTTTCATTCAGATTTGAAGCACGCGAAAATATTGAGAGCACAGAGTGGTTGTGAAAACAAGCTTTAAGTTCTCATCTGCTGATAGGCGCCCGCTGGGGAGAGACACCATCACGTCGTGATCTATTTCGACCAATGACAGCCTAGTACCCAGGCGTTCTCTTACCGCTCACGCGACTTGGCGCGAAATTTCGTGCTCATTCAGTGACGTCATGACTGGCGCCAAGTCGAGTGAGTGAGAAGAGAACGCCTGGGTACTAGGCTTGAAGCGTCAGAGAAGTTGCCTTGTTAAGGCCGCGGGTGACAAGCTGCTCATGAATAAATTTATAAGGCAAAATTTTGGTGGAGGTCGTACGTTAAAAAGCTTTAGATCTTGATCGTTTGGGAGCCGATTTCGTTGAAACTTAATAGAGAGCTTGAGGAATGTTGGAAGTGTAACAAGACTGTTTTTCCTTCGATAAATTGTTTTTCTTTGCGATGCTTTGAGCTTCCAAAGTTAAGATTTGGTAAAACGCGACTCCGTGTCCAAGTTTTCTCCTCGTGGAGAAGACAACACTTCTTGATTTTGCCACTAGTTGATCAGTTTAAACCTCTATTGTGTCACAACAGAAGCCGATTTTGTGATTTCAAGTTCCACTGAAAGTTATAAGCCTTTAAATTAGTAAAATCGTCCTTGTTTAAATTTGAAGACTTAAAACTTCTGTTAAAAAGCCTGTTTGAAAAAAGTGCTTCTGTTGTGACAACCTACAACACACCTATTTTACCTGTCTGCTGTGTCAGTTCAGGAAATTTTATATCCGCGCTGTATTCTTGGACACAAAATTGGTGGTTTTAGGGCTTCCGAAGGCTTATCGAAGAAACACGAGTGTTTAAGCCAAGAATATTTTATTATGTAAATTATGGATATAAAAATTACGAAGCTATTGTTAACAATCCAGAAACAAACAATAGGTTGCATGCAATCTAAAAAAATTGTGTGTTTTCCGTCGAAAATAAACGAAAGAAAAAAGCATTGGTGCTGAACAATTAATATTTATAACGCACACAAAATAGAAAGAGAATTTTACTATCGAAATTTTCAAAGCGGATTTTTTCCGCTTAAACGTAGAATTAAACACTAATTAAAACCAAAAAGAACGACGAAATCGAACTCTTTTATTATTTTCCGGTCTGTGGAGCAGTGTGTATATATACACAGACAAAAACTTCACGGAGTTCCACTTACGAAAGACCCAGATGTTGATAAATATTGGACACAAAATTGGTGATGTTGATAAATATTCGAGATAGAGATAGAAACAGTATTTTATTTTCGTTTTGTTTTGCTGTAAAAATTCTAAAAAGTTGCAATTAACGTTTCAACTAACAGATAAAGAATAAAAAGAAGGGTACAGATACAACAAGCGAGCGCTCAACGTATTTATTAATTATTGTTATTATGAGAATTTTTATTTAACAATACTTTAAATGCACAATGTTTCCTGCCACACGATTAAACGCACAAGCAATCATTGATGCATAAAAAAGAGATTTTATACTGCAGAGCTTATCATGAATATTTCGCGCAATGTCGCTATCATTCGTCGCACTTCGTGCATACGCTTTAAATAAATGAATACTGATGATCTAGTCTCTTACCCGCGGCCTTAAAAGAATCATTAAAGCAATGTAATTTTGGTCTCTTCAATAGGCCTGGAGCAAACAAATTAAAATTTCCCTCCTGATTTGCAAAGAAACCCACTGGAACTAATTTACCAAAAAAGTAAGAAAACATTGGGTTCGCCTGTATACAAACGAATTTTGAAATATAGAATTAAAATACGACAGCATTCTATATCCACGATCTCGGCTAGCTACGGTCAGTGACCGTAGAGTGCAGTGAAAGGAAACGAGCCAAACCAGACGGGTGTTGAGTAGGCTAGAGCAGTGCCTCCTTCTACTCTACGATGGTTGAGTGAGAAAATCATGCGAGTGTACGTGAAACTTAACAGCCGTCTATTTCTCCCTCAACTACTCCTGAGCGAGAGGGACTGCTCATAGTCTAGGTAATAAGAGAAAGGATTACAACTCCTAATATGGTCATATAACTGGTCATAAGTTACCCGTTCGTAAACTTTTACCATCACTGAAATTACTGATTGACTTTCAGAGTTGCTTAATTAAGGAACATATATCACTGTCTTTTATTATGATCATGAGGAGAGAAACTGTATTGCGTGGTTAGTGATGATGTGCTTAATTTGCACTGGAAGCTGATTCATATTCGAGGGTATAACGGAAACTTGCGCTGAAAAGTTCATGGTTCATATGCGTTATATACATGTAAATTTAGCTAGGAAGGAATTACATCTTTCATTTCTGTTGAGCATTTGATGGTAAATAATATCCCATGTTATGATTTAAATTAGTGAATTACAAGGATCTCTAGTGGTGATGTGTTTAATTTTGCAATGGAAGCTGATCCACCTCATTATTAACTTTGGTTCCTTCACGATTTGGAAAGGAAGTATATAGACATTTTGAATGTTGTTTGCAGGGAAGCTGTGATTAAAAATTTGACTCTCAACGGTTGGTGCTAAGTAGCTATTGCCCCCCGGCAAGTACGGCGGAATAAGCGATTTTAGTAGAGGTAACGGGGAGAGAACGTACGGCTTCTGACGGAGACACTAGAGGAATCTGAATTTCGGATATTTACTTCCCAAATGAAGATGAAAATAACTTTGTTGCAAATGATTCAATTCTCTCAATTCTGATTCGTCATTAGAGAATCGCTGTATATGAGCAAAGCTTGAAGTCTTTCTTCCCTACCAACAAAAGTGTCATCTGAGTGTTATAAAAAAATCATGGAAGTTGCGGAAATCTAACGATAATTGGAAGGAACAGATTGCATTTTCCCGAGTTACAGTCGCACTTCTTCTCTTATCAGGAAGTAGGCCAATTTTTAAGACTGGTTAAATCTTCTGAGTTTGCGATACACAACAGTGCTTTTGGAATAGTAAGATGTTACCCTAGACCAGGGGCCGGTTGCATAAACGCTGTACGTCCGGACTAAGTACGGACGTCGAGCCGAAATCGACCTTAACTTATCGTACACAATGTATCAAAAATCGGTGGGAGTCAGTACCAAAGAAAGAACGTCGTTGTTTATCAAACTGAATTGACTATGCCAAACGACAGATTCAGAATTTGAGGTCAAAATCTGATAGAAATTAACCTTGTGGAAATTAACGCTCCACTTCATTACAGTCGTGAAAAATAGCACTCCTGAAATTTAGCACGTCTTAAATCAACGCGATTTTTTAGAAAAATTCGCGTTTAATTCATGGAGCCTTAAATTCTTTTAGAAAATAGGAGGTGCTGTATATGCGCCATTGGATCCGGATGTTGCTTGGCTGTGCGTTCATTTTCACTCAAAAGCGCGCGAAAATACCAAGAGCACAGAGTGATTTCAAAAACAAGCTTTGAGTTCTCCGGTTTTTTCTTCTTAAGCTGAATTTATAGCAATTTTTATCTCTGTGTCAAACATGTTTCTAAAGAAGGAATAATTAACCGTATCTTTCAAAGCGAGGCATTTTATAGTAAACCATGATAAACTTGTGAAGGAACGAGGTGAGAAAAGATTATCCAATTAAGTCTAAAAAGAAATTTGTTCATCGTTTCTACTCTCTGCGAAAATTGTCCTTTTTACATTCCGTATTAACGCTAATAAAAGAGTAAAACAAAGTTCCACATGTGATGTACATAAAACATTGCTTTACAACACTAAACAGCAACGCACTATGAACAGACGCGGTTTCGCTGAACGACGTTTCTTTAAAGTACCGATTACTACATAACATAACAAGAGATCCTCCGTGCACAGACTAAATTATAGCGCAGAGAAAAATTTGCCTCTTCGCAGGTTCCACATCAAATGGTATCCAACCCTCTCAAAATCAAAACACGACGAAACAGTTTCACCACTCGGAATGCCTTTCCTCTTTCGCCAATTTTTTTCTCGAGGACAAAAGATTCTCCCGTCCTTACTGTAAATGGGCACTCGTGGTAGCCATTCGCTACAACTTCTATTAATATAACATTCATTTTACCCGTGATTTTAAGACTATGTTATGTCCACGCGTTCCACGCGAATAACGGATGCGTTGAGGGGTTGAATTTCAACGCATCGGCTTACAAAACGTTGTAAGAAATCATAAATTACTTATTTATTAAAACCGATAATAATCAATAAAATCGATAAAAATCGATACAATTAGGAGGAGGAGAATTGTGAGTACCGATTTTCATCGATTAATGGAACCAATCAATAATACTTTCTGCTATTTCAGGTTAAGGGGAAGTAGTTCAACTGATAGGGTAGTTCAGATTTACCAGTGGCACCACCAAACTAATTTACGGTTACCTGCAAACCTGTGACAATTAAGATTCAGAGGGTGGGAAATTCTACAGCCCGTTTAAATATTTGCATTGCATTCGAGGTAGCGTATAGGCTATGCGGTTAATCAATGGTGTATCGACATATCGCATCCATTGTTCAATAAATTTGCATTACAGCAGCACGGGAAAATACAAACCTTTTCTTCGCAAGTATTTAAGCAGACATCTTCCTAAGTCGATAGCGTTAAAATAGCCAATGAAGGGTGGATTCATTTGCTGCATACGCGTACAGCAAGAAATGCGACAACCTGTTTGTTTGCATCGCATTTAGGTGACGCGTAAGTGGTAGGCGACAAGTCAACGGCGCGTTCCAGAGTGCGATCGTACTTTATTGGCTATTTTGATGCTGTCAACTCTGATTACTTTTCCCAAAGGAAGCAATTGCCTGCTCAAATACTTGCGAAAGGATTGCATTTACCCTTGCTACCAAAAATGTAAATATATCTTCACTGAATGCGAGAAGTCGATGGGCCATTGATTAATCGCATACCGCATACGCGTATCCCAAATGCGATGCAAATAAACAGGCTGTCGAATTTCCCACCGTTCCAGCATTTTGATTATCAGAGTTCTGCAGACAACCTAAATTCGTTTGCTGTCACCATAGGTTAATCAGAAGTACCCGGCTATCATGAATGAATTCCCCTAAAGGAGAAGGTGACTCCAGAAACGGTGTATTTTTTGAAATCGCCAATAAAAAGATAACACTAAGTTGAGTTACTGACCGTGGTTTTAGCTTCTAAAGTTCATCTTATCCCACTGAAATTCCTCTCCAAAGAGGGCCAAAATTCAACACTGCGCGCCGCCATTTTGAATTGTACTTAGCAGCTTGGCCGCTTGTCCGTGACGTCAAAATGGACAACGAGACGAGCGGTCGGGTAACGTGGGCTCGTTTTTCAGAGCCCATCGTCATCTTCACTTTGTGCCATTATTCCATCTTCCCGTCTTCTTGTGCTTGCCATATCCTAATAGCTACCTTCCCCACAATTACTAAATTATAATAAGGTTTCACGCTCCACAGCATTTAAAGCCAAGTTAATCGTAATCTTTGAAGCTTTTCTTACTTTTTGCCTTGACGTTGAACGTAATTATCAAACCTAAAACAATACGCGTCTCGCACAGGTAGTTTTCTGGGGGTTATCTACACGTTTATTTGCAACAGGGTACGCGTTAAGAATGCGAGGAGTATACGCGTATGCTGCAAATGAATCCACCCGAAGTACGAGTGCACGCTGGAACGCGTCACTGATTTATCGCTTAATCTATAACGATGTTAACAAACAGGTTCTTGCATTTTTGTGCTATACGCGTATGCTGCAAATGAGTCCACCCTAAGTGTGCCAGTTCAGCTAGAATAGAAACCTTCGGGGGAAAGCTAACAAGTGGAATTTTTGGAATTCAGAAAACGCTGTTTTTGAGTTCTATCAGTCATCGTTTTGTAAGACTTTAGAGCTCTCCAAAACAGCACTAAAAACAATAGGTCATCAACTGACCTTTTTAAATACTGCCAAAAACAGAAATTTAGAGGTTCTTTTTGTGGAGCTTTATTCTTGCTATGGTGGCTGCAATGGCATCACAATCAGCCTTAAAGTATTGCCCAAGAACAGAGATGTAAAGATATTCATAGATTGTCCACATGGTCAGAAATACTTTTTGGAATCACTCCTTGTTTCAAAAACACGATAACAATGAAAAACTTTTACGCGCCTCCTTGAAGTAGCAAACTTTAAAAAACGTAGGTATGCAATGCGCGCAAAGCCGATGAAAATGGCTTAATGCTCTCAGTGAAATTAATTTTACGTCAGAAAACAAAATGTAAGCTGTAGTTGACCCTTTTGTTTTCGCACCTTTACCGGTAAATCTCCAATAAGTTTTCAGAGCTCATGGACGGTCAACATTCGATAGGGTTTTGTGACGTTCCGCATGATTTGCGAGGTTGTCCACCACCTACGTTAGTAGTTTTAGAAGAAGTAAACAAATACCACCTGATTGTCAGAGGTTTATTTTAGAATTTTAAAGCTCCCAATATAATAATCAAGCTCCTTGCGTCGCATGATTATTATATTGGGAGCTTTAAAATTCTAAAATAAACCTCTGACAATCAGGAAGTATTTGTTTACTTCTTCTAAAACTACTTAACCGAAACAAACCGCCCAGCATAAAAAGATTTTTAATTAAAGATTTACATATCTTTATAATATCCAAGTTGTAATGTCTGCACATAACATAAACATTGAAGAGCTTTTGAAAGAATTTGATCCAATTACTCGAGAAAAAATCCGAAATGTTACAAACTATCAGAATGAAATTCTTGATTTATATGACATTGCTGAATATGAGGGAGAAGAAGAAGTAAGAGGGCGCCAAGAAGAAGTAAGAGGGCACCAAGAAGAAGTAAGAGGGCGCTGTTTCATTAGATGGCGTTTTATTCGAGATCTTGAAAAAGATTTTACACCCGTTTTTATGGAAAAAAATAAGAGAGAAAGTAAACACATCTTTTTACGCAAGACATATTTTTTCAAATCAGCTACGCAACATTGAAGATGGAACGGTTATTGTTTATTACATTAACAAAGGCTCACCATGGTTTAATCATTTTTCTGATGCGGAGAAATGGTTGAGTGAGCGGGAGAAGGTACGTCTGCACCCTGACAACATCGAAAGACCGAACACAAAATGGGTGTTTGAAGCTTACTTTAATGTTGATGTAAAGGTGGTGCTTGATAATCAACCGCTTTTAGGTACAGGACCATTACCAGATTGGCTGCGTAACCTTTCACATAGTCGTAATATGATAGCTTTAGACACTTACAGAGACAATTTATGTCTTTGGCATTGTATTGCGGTTCATCGAGGTTCAAGACCAGATCGAAGTACTACGGCAGCACGGGAACTTGCAAAGGGTTTCTTCAACCTCAAAGCTGCTCCACAAGATTGCCGTAAAACATCTTTAGATAAACTTGATGAGGTTGAAAAACATCTTAATAAAAAACAAATTTTCAAAGATTAGTTGGGTATTCGTGTATATGAGCCTGAACGTTTGCAGAATAGTGAAGTGGTATGGCATCTTAGAAGGACACCACCAGCCAAATTAACAAATATTTTGACAATTGGAATTTACGAAGGGCATGCTTTCTTTATAAAAGATATTACGAAGCTTGCAAAAATTTATGCATGTGTTCATTGTCGTTCAAGATTTACTCAAGCTTGCAACCTTCAACGGCATATCCAAACGTGTGCGCAAGGGAAGACTGTGATTGAATGCCCGGCTGAAAAAGTTGAATTACCACAAACAGTTTTTGAGCAGGCTTTTTATCCAAAACATTCATCTTCTCCAGAATCTCTTCGCTGGCTTGAACAAGAAGCAGCACTTCGTAAAATTCACATTCACCACGCTGCTTGCGGGCATGGAGGTGAAAGATGGGTTCCCATTCACCACGCTGCTTGCGGGCATGGATATGAAAGATGTGTTGAGTGCGCCCCTGTAGACGGTTATAACCATGAAACAAAAACTGTTTTTCAATATCATGGATGTCATTGGCATGGATGTCGAAAATGTTTTCCTCATGATCGAAATAGAATTATTACTCATAATAACCAAACAAGAGAAGATAGATTTAGAGCAACTGTTGAACGTACACAAAAGCTTCGAGCTGCTGGCTACCGTGTAATTGAGGCATGGTCTTGTGAAGTAGGAAAAATAAATATAAAGTTACCAAAACCTCAAACACAAAGTTATCCACACTTTATATTGTTTGACTTTGAAATATACGGAGATAAAAATCAGAAGAAGGAACCTACAGGCATGTTAACTATCGAAAACACACACGTTCCAGTTTCTGTTAGCCTTGGTGACACTTTAGAAAGAGAACCTACTCATATCTGTGAAAGAGACCCTGCGGTGCTTGTTCGAAAGTTTATGGAAGAACTTGAGAGGCGTGAGAAAAACATTAGTGATCAAGTAAGAGCAGCCTTCATACCTGACGACATAAATATGCTTACAAAAGCGCAGCGTTTCAAAATAGAAAGATGGTGTAATCAGGTGCCAGTTCTTGGGTTTAACTCCGGGAGATGTGATTTGAATCTTATCAGAGAACATTTTGCGGAGCTTTTAGCTGATACAACAGATAAAGTAAAAGTTGCAAAAAATGGAAACAAAATTATGTTTATTTTGACTGAAAACTTTCGCTTTCTCGACATCATAAACTACTTAGGACCGGGTATAAGTTATGAAAAATGGGTAAAAGCTTATGAATGCGAAAATGTAAAATCGTGGTTACCGTATGATTGGTTTGACACACCTGAAAAACTTGATTTTCGCGGAATTCCGAAATATGAGGATTGGTATTCGAAGCTGAAGGGTGATTATATTCTTTCCAAAAATGAATGGAAAGAATGTCAGCGTGTGTTCAAAGAAAAGGAGATGTGTAACTTCGCAGACTGGCTGTGTTACTACAATAATCTCGATGTAGCTCCTGGTCTCGAGGCGCTTGAAAAGATGCGTGCTTTCTACACTGATAAAGGAATAGATATTTTGAAAGATGCTGTAAGTATTTCAGGTGTTAGTTTACATTATTTACTTCGCGGATGTGTTGAGAGGGGCGCAGATCTTTACAGCCCGTGTAAAGAAGCATATGAGATGTTGAAAGAAGCTGTTGTTGGAGGACCGAGCCTTGTTTTCACAAGATATCATGAAGTTGGAGTAACGAAAATAAGGTCTCATCGAATAGCGGAACCTCGTTTTTGCAAAAATATAGTGGGTTACGACGCCAACGCTTTATATTTGTCAACCATGCTTAGAGACATGCCTTGTGGAAAAGGAAGGGTCGTGCACTACAATAACGAAGCCGTCGCTCCCACACTGACACAAAGACTCAAAGAAGAAAAATGGTTCGGATTTGCAGAAGTTGATATAGAGATCCCTGAACATTTATATCCAAAATTTGAGGAAATGTGTCCGTTCTTCTACAACAAAAAGGTTCCTATTGAAGCTGTGCCACAGCATATGCTTGACTATCTTAAACATACAAAAAGGAAGCGAGGAGACGGAAAGAAGTTAGTGGGAGCATTGTCTGCAAAGAAGATATTATTATACGCACCTCTTCTTAGATGGTATCTTGAGCATGGAGCAGTGATCACAAATGTTTATCGGACAATTGATTACCAACCAACAAAAATATTCACTTGGTTTGTGGGTCAAGTGACTGAAGCTCGTAGAACTGGAGATAAAGAAAAAAGCAAGGCGCTGCTGGCTGAGGTATTCAAATTGTTAGGAAATAGTGGGTATGGAAAGCTAATCGAAGCCTTGGAGAGGCAAACAAACGTTATTTACACCAAAAACGAAAAGAAAGTTGACAGAGCCTTGCGAAGTGCCTATTTCAGTGATCTTGACGAGCTCGGGCAGGCGTATGAGCTGGAAAGTAGAAAAACAAAGATCACAATCGAAAGACCATTTCAGGTTGGAATAGCTGTATATCAACTGGCTAAACTTCGAATGCTTGAATTCTATTATGACTTTCTTGACAGATATTTTGACAGAAAAGATTTCGAATTGATTCAGATGGACACAGACAGTAATTACATAGCAATTAGCGCAGAAACGTTGGAAGACATCGTCAAACCAGAGCTGCAAAAAGAATTTGAGGAAAAAAAGAAAGAGTGGTTAGCTTGGGATAAGTGGAGTAGTCGAACCCCTGGGCTCTTTAAACTCGAGTTTCAAGGCAGCAGAATGATTGCACTCTGTTCAACATGTTTTTACGGTGACGAATCTGAGGGTAAAAAAAAGAAGTTTAGCACGAAAGGGGTGTCGAAGAAACAAAACGAGATCACGTGGCAGCGTTTCAAGAAAGCTTTGGAAGGCAGCAAGGACATAGCAACTAATAGAGGTTTCAGGATGCGGGATGGACAGATGGTCACTTACGAACAGCAGAAGCTGGGGTTGAGTGCTTATTACGATAAACGGTGGGTATTGGAAGACGGTATTCACACAGAACCGATCGAGTTTCATTGTTAGTTTTCTGGTGGTAGTTGTGTATCTGGAGGGACAACCAAAAGCTCTTCGCGGACAAACCAACGTTTTGGTCCGTCAAATAAATAATAGATAACCGGCGCGTCTGGTTTTATCATAATTTTTTCAATCTTGTAAACATTCAAAGACCAAATTGGGTCGGTAGCTCTTCGTCGACCACCTTCAAGTTCACCAGGTTGATAAAGATAGCGAACACTCAAACCGGAGGGGAGCTTTTTTCGTTCACACCAACGGGTCTCAAATAAGGTGTCGAGGGTTTGGATGGAACAGTTTTCTTTTTTATTGCATCAACAGGTTTCTGACCAGTCAGTCGAGTGACTTCTTTATTCAAAGCTGAAATAACAGCTGGCAGTCGGGTCACCCACGCAGTGGACCGCTGACCCTCAGGGAGGCGCATTTCAACCCCATATTGGTGTCCAAACAGCCGTTCAGCCAGGGTGCGGTTGAATCTTTCAACGATAGCTTGATCACGGTGAATATCCACACGACCACGTCTAACCTCAACATTATGTTTCGAAAGCAATTGATTCACAGCACCCATGAACTCACGACCAGGATCGACCTGAAGCAGTTTCGGCCACTTCAAAGGACCACGACTATAAATCCGTTCCAGAGCAGCTGCAACTTCTTTAGCCTCTTTTGTGGTCAACGGTTCGGCTTCTTTGTATCGAGAGGCCACATCTACCACTGTGAGAGCATATTTAAACGTTTTACGGGAGCGTGGTGGGCGATCGTGTGGGAGATACAGAAGATCGGCTTGGTGAACTTTGTTTGGAACAGGGACGTCAAATTTCGGTCTTGGAATGTAACGTGGGGCTGGTAAATAAACTTGCCAAAGAGCTTGCTTCATCAACCAGTTTTGAGCCACATCTTCCGAAACTTTTGCTGCCTGGGCTAATTTCTTAATTGCTGCAAACCCTTTCCAATACCCTTGCGGGCTGTAATAAATTTTTGATAATTTATTGAAAATACGGGAGCTCATTGTATACTATACAAAATAAAAAATGGACGACCCATTTGGTTGGTTGCAAGGTGAGAAAATTTCGGCGAAAAAAATTCAAGAAACATTGCAAAAAAAATTAAATTCATACCCATTCACAAAAAAGATTTATCGTTGTCCTTCATGCGAGGAGCAATTAATTTATGTGGTGAATGAGTTCTGTCGTGCATGCCCAAAATGTGGTAGAGCGTCTGAATTTGATGATGAACAGTTTCAAGAAGAAAATCGGGAAAGAATTTTCACTGCAACTAATTTTCATTTAAAAAGTGTTTTGCGGAAATGGAAAATTAACGAAATGTTTTCTTCCAGCGAGGTAAATTTTCTTGGCAACGTTATTGCTCAATTTTCAGAAGATGTCCGGCAAGTCAGTGAACTATCCCTGTTTTTTTTATAATTATTTTGAAAAGGTACCTTCTGAATGCTGGCCCAACAAAAAAGAAATTATGAAATCTATTTCTCAGCACCTTCCAAAAAGCTTAGTAAGCTGGTGGCTCGCAAAACAGGAGTTTGATAAATGGTCGTTAAAAGCCAATCAAAGTTCTTCATAAACATTTTCATATTTGCCTGTTTTTGGATTTTTCACCAAACGCATAACAGTACCCTTTTTCGGATGAGTCCAAAATTTCTTGCTTGTGACACCAGTTGGACCTGTGAAAGCATTTTTCGCAATATCACCTGACCAATACCGATTAAATACGTGTTTTGTGGAAGGAATCATTTTTTTTGTCAAAGTTTCAGCAAATTTCGCTACTTCCAATGGTTTATCCAAAGCACCAGTTCCTTTTTGTTTTTTCAAACCCAACCCTAACTTTTGTTTAGCATTAATTGCATTTCTTGCAGCTGCATGACCCCACTGCCTCTGTTTGTAAGGAACTGCGTCAAGAGACTTCACCATTTTTTTATCCGCTTTGAGTTTGCATTTTTTGAGATTTTCACCATACTTTTTTTCACGGTTGGAACAAACATCATAATCAACATCGTGTTGCATAGCAATCGCATCTGTTGCACCCGTTGGTGGTTGATATATTTCCAGAATTTCACCCGTTTCTGGGTTGTATTTCACCTGCTTTTCAAGAGGGGTATATGGCCCTGTCAAATTATGTCCCGGCAATGTCCAACCTTTTTTTGGTTTCGGAAATTTTCCAATTGCTGCATGTATATCAAACCCAGCTCCATCCAAATCAGGTCTGTCAGTTTTGTAACGGTGGTTTGGTTGAACTTTAGTTGAACGTTGATCTAACATTTCACTTCCAACTTTTTGAATGACTGGGCGGGCTTTGTCAAGTGTGTAATTTATTGCTTTCTTTTGCAGTTTGGGGTCTCTCATTGCTTCAGAACCGTAATATCTTCCAGCTTCAACACCTTTTTTCACAATATATGGGATT
Organism: Siderastrea radians; assembly: GCA_964017195.1. Classification (NCBI taxonomy): domain Eukaryota; kingdom Metazoa; phylum Cnidaria; class Anthozoa; order Scleractinia; family Rhizangiidae; genus Siderastrea; species Siderastrea radians. Next base: position 9,870,932 of record OZ024890.1, on the reverse strand, counting down.
CCTTTTGTAATTGCAAGATCACCGACTGCCATAGCAACGTCACCGAATATTCCACTGCCCTCCGCAAGGGAGGGCTCACCTAGTTTCCCGGCAAAAAACTTGATTTCATTTTTCCACAACTTGCGCACTTTACTTTCAAGAGTTTTCGATTGTTCTTTGTGATTATAACTTTTTCGGTCCCCTTTACATTGGGTGTGTGCCGCTTTTCTTTCACACAGTACACTTCCATTGTATATATATATATATTTTAAGAAAAATAATTTTTCACTATTTCCTCGTTTTGAAGTAAATCGTTGGAGAACATTTTTAAAATATCGGCAAAACTTGTTCCTTTATTTCTTTCGTTTAAAAAGAGAAGGCAGTAATAACCACATGTCACACTTTGTTCCCATTGAATTTGGTTGTCATTTCTGAAAAAATGTGTCATCCCATGCATTGACATTTCTTTTTCCCATTCCAAAGGTGGCGGAAGCCCAAATGAATCGAAATACTCGTAAAGACCTTTTCCTTTTGGCCAACAACATACCCAGTGAGTTCCCAAACTTCCAAAATCATCCAAGTTTATAATACATGGAGAATGAAACAAAGGTTTTGTTTCGTTTCTGCTAAAAATACCTTTTATTGGAATTCGTAAAAAGTTGCACCATTTTCTCAGGTCAATGTTGGAAAGAGGTTTATCAACAAATTTCACCTTTTTTTTAAACGATAATAATCCTCCCAAGTTCCATAAAAAGGTGGAGGTTGAATTTGCATCCCTTTACCTTTTGGTATTCCTGGTGATCGTCTTGTTCGTGGTGGTGGCGGTGGTGGTGGTTGCGTTTGCATACCTTTTCCAATTATTTTTCTGACCAAATCAAGGGCCAAAGGTACTCCGATAGACGCCAACATACCAAGGAAACCGCCGTATTGTGCGCCGCCTCCTTTCACCAAACCTTTTCCAACAAGATATTGTTTTGCCGTCTTTTTCTGAGTAGGAGTCATTCGCTGGACAAGTTTATAAAGCTCAATTTCCCTTGGTCCAAAACCATTTCCAAATATCTTTTTCAGCACCTCTTCAGCTCCAAAACTCAAACCTGCACTTGCTAATGCTCCAAGGGCTGGCTTTATCAAAGGTCGTGCCAAACCTAACATAGCAGAAAACAAATTTCCACCACGCTGCGCAGTGTTCTGAAGCTGTGTCTGGCTTAATTTTATTACCATTCCTTTCCCTGCCGCCGATCTTTTTTTCAATCGCTTGATTTGAGTTTCAGTGAGAAAAAGTCCGTCACCACGCCCAATTTGGTCTGGTTTGACTTTCAGACCAACAGGGGTCTTTGTTAAATAAGCTTTTTGAAGTTTCTTTTTCTGACCATCAGTCAGTGCGATTTTGAATGGATGATAAGTTGTGCTCATTGTTTGTATATTATATTCAGAATTTTTTTTTGAATTTTTCATTTTGTTTAGACGGCGACAAGCTCATTACCAATTTGCTTCAGCACGAATTCTTCTTCATTCAAAACCAAAGCGAAGATCATATAATCTTGAGCGTTAGCGGCTTCACTAAGTCTGTAATGGAATTCGAGCTTTTTCGGGTCGCCTGTCACACTTTCTTCAGTGTTTCGTAGATCAAAATAGATAATTGGGTATAACTTCTCAAAATTAGCAATCTGCAGCTGAACGCCGTTGTTGTAGTCGTTTTTTCTGTATCGGAAATTGATCAAATCATTCAAAATTCTTATTTTAAAATCATGGTCGTAATCAGCAAGATCAGGGTAAAATTTTGTACCGTACTGAAGGCGGCAAGTGTCCAATCTTGCTGTGTCATCACCATCGATATCAAATGTGTCAAAGATGTAAGGGTTGTACCTGTAATCATTTTGTTTCCGACTTTGTTGAATGAAGACAAAACCATGCTTGGGGTTTTTTACCCCCGGTGTAATTAACCACGTACCATTTGCATCCCTTCGGGCGCTGCTGCTATGCAAAGTTTCATTCAGGTATTTCCATTGGGTTGGTTTCAAAAAATTTTCATTTACCAAAGTCTGTCCTTTACCAGTAAAATGTAATTGGGGGCCCACAGCTCAAATTTACGAACAACAATTCTTCTTAGATCTGTGTTATTGTTTTGGAAAATCATTTCTTGGTCGTCTTGAAGTTGAATTTCAAAAGTAAGTTGCATTGGTGGCAGCAATTTATCGGAAAGACCTTCGAAGAAAGAGTATCTGTTTAAGGGGATAATAGTCTGAACCATTAAACCTCCCTGTGATAGAAGCGCCCTTGCCCGCATTCCGGCGTTTGTCGCATTGCCATCAGTGTCTGTGGTAGCGTCAGAGTCAAGATACCAAAATTGGTTTTTTGCCACGCTTCTTGAATAATCGTCTGAAAAATCAAGCAGATTTTTGATGAAAATATCTTTGTGAATATCGCTTGCCTCGTACAATTTTTTCCCTGATGAAATTACTTTCAAACTTTTGATCAATGAGAAAGAACCGTTAATAGGAGCTGATTCAGTGTCAGCAACAATGTTACCTCCGTTTGCTTTTGCTTCAAACTTGAAATCAACTCGAAAATAAGCGTTGTACCAGTCATAAAAATTGTCTCGGTTTGTTACATTGAATTTGTAACCATTTTTTCTTTGAAATTGGTTGTTCGCAGGGAGTTCGATCGGAGTGTTTAAAAGAATTCGAACGTATTTTGTCTCTTCGAGGTATGGTTTACTTCTGAACATGTTGCAAGTGCTTATTATATTTATAGAAAAAATTTTTTTTATTAAATTTCATTTGCCAAAATTTGATTTAATTTCACAAGAGCGTCTGATTTTTTTGGTGTTGGGTTTTGCAAAATATTTGAAAGTTTCTTTTTTGCGCCTTGTGACAACGGTTTTTGTTTTTTTCTCTCTTGCAGTAATTTTCGTATTAGTTTTGAACCTTTTTCATCAGCAAATTCACCAACTTTCTGACCCGCTTTTTCAGCGATTGTTTTTGTGGCTTTTTCAGCAGTTTTTTTTGCAACATTCTTTACATTGTTTTTGAGTACTTTACCAATTGTCATGAAGGTGTCACGGATCACACCCGACCCTTTGTGTTTATATCGATAACTCCCGGTTTTTTCATCAAAGTATCTTGCCCACTCGCTTGGATGATACATGATTGTATATTATAGCGACAAAAAAACTTTAATCTTTTTCAATCATTAAAATCATTGCAATGTCTGTCCCGTTGAGATCCAGGATATTGTTTCTTCCATCTGTATCCCAAACCCTTATTTCATTAATAGAACTTTTATTCACAGGTTGCCACTTAAGTCGACGCGGCTCTTTTTGAAATGGATAGCTAACACGAAGATCTGCTGTTGAGAAACTGTATAACACATCGCTTGAAATATTGTTTGTTCGGCGTGAAATAAGATCGCAGTGCAAATATACCCAATCAACACCTCTTGTGATATTTGGAACTTTATCTCCAAAACTAGGACCAGTCAAGATTCTTTTGTTATAACCAAGCAATTCATTGAAATTTCCTTGAGACAAGTCAAGCTCATAATCTCTGTGCACTATAATTAAAATTCTATAAGTTGAAAACTCGAAATGTATTGTGAAAATGTAATCGCTATCTTTTTTTGTTGGGTCAACTTTACCGGTGTGTTGCTGAAGAAATGTGTTGATTCTTTTATAATCATACATTCCATTCGGGAAAGTTAAGGTCTTCCACGCTTGTTCTGTTTTTTTCTTCCAGCGAATTTTGTTATTATCATAACGAGAATCGATGTTGTTCCATGAGTAACTCATTGTGGTAAGTTCGTCTAAAGCGGCTTTATAGTTTCCTGAACCCAATTCGATTGGAGGATGAAACTTCACTGTAAAATCGTGTGAAACATTCCGTTCTCCACCTCTTTCTTTTTTTGCAAGGCTCGAGTCAAGCAGTAGGTCAAAGCTCATTGTATATAATCAGAAATAATTTTTTTCTTTTCCTTTTTATTAATTGTGCCGAGGTCAACTAGTGAATCAAGAAGATATGATACCTGATTTTTCAGTTTTATTGAGCTGTTTCCTGCTTTTATCGATCCTAAGCTCAAATAAAGTTGGTTGATTAATTTTTCAGCTTCATCAGCGATGCCACTTCCTTCGGTTTCCCAGTCCTGTTCATAAGAGTCATCTTCATTGTCAGAAAGTTCAAAAGCGGGTCTTCGGCTCATGACAGCTTTTTCAAGAGGAGTTTTGGAGATTTCTCTTTTTTCTTGTTTTTTTGGTGGTTTTAATTTCGCCTTTTTTTCTTGTAATTGTGTTGATAAAGGTTGTTTCCTTTTAAGTAACTTTTCTGCATGTTCTTGATGTGCCTTAATTGTTTCGAGTTTAAATGCCTCAGCTTCAAGTTCTTCCACATTATATCCATAATATTTGGATCCTTTACTTTTTACTTTGTAAGTTGGATCACTTCCAAATTTAGCAAGAATACTTTTAACATTTCTAAGCCGTTTTGATGTTTCTTCCCTTGTTTCATCTTTGGAAGATCCTGGCATAACAGTTTCTTCCATCAAAGGTGGAGGTGGTAATGGAAGATCATCAAATTCTTGATATGGGGGTGGAAGTGATGTTGGTTCTATTGGTGTTGTGGTTGTTGTTGGTGTTGTTGGTGGTGATGGTGCTGGAGTTGGTGCATCCGGTCTGAATTCATCACCAAACGGGTTGATTTCGTCAAATTCATCCATTGTGTAATCAGGAACTTCCTGCTCCTCTTCTTCCTCTTCTTCTTCCACAGTGGTGCTCTTTTCATCATCAAGCCTTTTTGTGATTGGTTTAAAAAACTCTTCTCCTGAAAGCTGACCAAACTCTTTGTTGATTTTATTCATTTTGAATTTTTGGTGAATTTCTTCTGTTTGTTCATCAAGCTTCGACTTTTCTTCAGCCCGCTGACGCCATTTTTTCATCGACATATTTCCAGCGTTAATATATAGAAGCGAAAAAAAAATGAAGATTCCAAATTATGACCCAGGTTCTTCCAAGAGTGACTACAAGCAAGGTCACCCTTGTATGCCAGCAGATCTTTTTCGGATGTTAATTTGTGGACCCAGTAATTCTGGTAAAACAAACACATTACTGCATATGCTTTATGAGTTGTTAGAGTATGATAAAATTTACCTCTTTTCAAAAAACCTGCACCAGAACAAATATCAGAATCTTTTGCAGGAATTTGCTGAAAAATACAACCCCAAGGTTGGTTATGATATTATCGAGGCTTACGGTGATGAAATCATTCCACTCGAAGAACTTCGAGCGGACAACCAAAAAATAGTTGTTTTTGATGACCTTGTTTGCGAAAAAAACCAAAACGATATCATTTATTATTTTATCAACGGGAGGCACAAAAACTGCTGCGTTATTTACCTCACTCAAACTTTTTACAAGGTGCCGAAAAACATCCGTGATAACTGCAGCCATTTTTGTATTTTCAGATTTCTTCCAAGGGAAAACAAACGAATTGCAGACGAAATAGGTGTGGATCACAACGCTTTAGATCGCGCCACCGATAAAAAATATTCTTTCTTTTACTATGACAAACCCCAGAAATTAATGAAAAAAAATTTTGATGAAGATATATAATGGGGTATATTAACAGCCAAATAGGTGGAACTAGCCAAACTACGACGAGTGAAAGTGGAAAAGTTGGTCCTCCTGGCCCAGGTGGTCCTCCTGGCCCTGAGGGTCCTCCTGGACCGAAGGGTGATAAAGGCCCTGGAGGACCACAGGGTCCTAACGGTCCAAGAGGAGAAAAAGGGCCCGCTGGACCACAAGGTCAGGAGGGAGCACAAGGACCACGGGGTTTAAAAGGCGACAAGGGCGATAAGGGCGACAAGGGTGATAAAGGTGATAAAGGTGATAAAGGTGATCCTGGGTCTCAAGGTAGTGTTAGCGGTTCTGCTGATATTGACATGCAAAACAAGTACGATATTTTGCGATTAAAAAGCAACCCTTATCCTGTCCACGGTGATCTGACAAAGGTAATTAACTATCAAGACACGAGAAATATCTTTCTTTCAAAAAAGGACGGTGGAAAAATGGAAGCAAGCATTGATATGAACAATAATACAATCTACAATGTAAAAGACCCAGTACAGGCAGATCAAGCAACAAACAAAAAATATGTCGATAATCAGCTTGCGAAAAAACTGGATAAAGGAGCTGATATTGATATGAAAAATAAATCAATTATCAATCTTGATCTTCCATCAAACCAAAGAGACGCCGCATGTGTCGAGTTTGTTAACAACAGAATTGATGACATGACACAAAAAAAGTTTCTCAAAGTTGATGGCACTAACAATATGACTGGAAACTTGAATTTAAATAACAATAAAATTATTAACTTACAAACCGATTACAAAGATTCTAAATCCGCAGTTAATGTTGATTTTATGCAAGATGAAATAACAAATATGAGAGATCTTGTCACTCAAAAAATTTATGAATCTCAGATCATTAATTCAGGGCAAAAACGAGACGCCTTCAGATACTTGATGGAAGACACTGATGAATCTTCGAGTGAAAACAATATCGAGGTTTTGGGTATTGTTGATTTTCCCAATTCTCCACATCAAATTAATAAAAAAGCTTACCAACTTAAACTCTTGTTTGAAAAAGGCTCACCCTACCAGTACCGGTCACGCCTCGGTCTTAACTTATATAAACTTCCAGTCGGTTATTACACAATGGTCGTTGAATGGTTTCCGCCGGAAATGAATGAGTTGAGTGTTATAGCACAAGGCACTACGATTTCAATTTCTGATGAAACAACCAAAACATTCGAGAAGTACACCAAAACAGTTATCCATTTTCACAGATGGGGTAGCTCACCCCCACAATTTATATATCTCGATCTGCACGGTACAGTCAGTAAGCAATCATTTTTAACAATTGGTCATCTAATTGTTTATGGTGTCAAAGAAACAATTTCAAATGTTGACCCAAGTGTCTATGACACCGCTTTTGTTATTGAAAATGGAAAAATGGTTATGCAAACAGATCTTTCTTTAAACGGACATAATTTGAATGATCCCATTTATTATTTATATGGGTATTTAGATATGGTAAATTAAAAAAAATATATGTTTTTTACATTAAATAGTTATGATGATTTACTCCTTCCAGATAAAAGTTATATATTAGATGTAACAGTATTATATAGAAGAAGAATAGGTCCTTTTATACCAATTTCTTTAAAAATATATCAAAGTATAGGTGATGCAAGTTTCCATTCAAAAACGACTAGAAAACAGAAAATAGAAATTAATTTAGAAATAAGATATGGTCTTTGTTCAATTCAATTAATTTCTAGACACTCACAATATGAAAAATTCTTAATTTTAATTAAATATAGAGTGCCATGAAAATTTTTACATTTATTATATAGCACAATGCGGGACATTTTCGAATTCAACCATATCGACCAAACACTTTCAGCAGAGAAGGTTAAACTTCTGAAAGATTTATATACTCATTACCACAAGAAACATTATGGCTATGAAAAGTTGCACCGCGGTTTTCGAAGAAAAAATTTTGTTTGTAATCTTTCAGCTGGCAAGTTAATAATCAGTGCCGCAGTAGCCGGAGGAATAACACTGAACCCTGTTGTCATGGCAACTTTAACTGGTGTTGGTCTTATTTTGAAAGCAGTGGCAAGCCTTAAGAAATACGATAAGAAAATAGAACAAGCAAATTTTGCCCGTATCGAATACCAGAAAATCCTTGACGAGATTCGCTTTTACCTCCGAGGCGAAGATTTCGACGAGAAGGCCTTTCTTGATAGCTTGAAAATGAAAGATAATTTCGTCGCTGATCATTGTATGGAAATTCCACTATCTGTTCAAAGAAAATATGAAAAAAATTCGCTCAATTGTAGATTTTTTAAGTAATTATATACGCTAACAAAAATGATTGCACTTTTTGCAACTATTTGTTATTGGTTTTTTGAACTTCTCACGCCACCCGAAATTCGGCAAATACGCTTTATCACTCGTGATTGCGTTTCAAAAATGTTGTTACCAACTCGTGACAAAAATGGCTACCCCATTTCCGGCCAAGATGTGGTTCCATAATAAAACAGATAAATTTACATACCACGCTTCAATGCATTAAAAACATATAGCCGGTGGTCGCGGGACTTTCCCTTGGAAATGAGTCATCACATTGTCAAAGTTATGTAAATAGAATCATCTAGAACGAACTATAAAAATCCTAATATATCAATAAACCCGAGAAACAACCAGTTCAACTCTGTAACGAACATTCTTGATCTTTCGAACATGACTTCACATCTAAATCTGTTTTTCTTTCATCATTGCCGGGACTTTCCCGAATAAACTTCTACTATAAAAACTGTCATCACCCCATTTTATATCATTTGAAAACAAACATGGAATGGGACGACTCTTGCGATTTGAAAACCACTGATCAATGTACACAAACTTCAGGCATCTCTGAGGAGCAGAAGGCAATACTTCAAATGTATATCAGCTATCATGATGAAATGAAAACATTTTCTTGAAAACTTCCTTTTACTAAAAGGAAGCTGAAGGATCGCTGGCAGCAAGTGTGTACTTCAAAAAACCTACATTAAGTCTCGCAAATCCGTAAAGTTTTGGAAGTGCCTGAATACCAATCCTATTACATACATACATACTTTATTGGCAACAAGTCGTTCAAACACGAAAAAAAAACTGTGTCTGGTTCGCGGTTTCAAAGGAGATATTTTGAACGCATCGACTTACGCCGTACTAAGCCGTTAATTATTCATTAGCTTTCAGTGAAATCACATCACATCGGCTTACGCCGTAAGCCGTTAATTATTCATTAGCTTTTTTTCAGTGTATTAGATATTTTTAACACATCGGCTTACGGCGTAAGCCATTAATTATTCATTAGCTTTCAGTGTAATCAGATATTTTTAACACATCGGCTTACGGCGTAAGCCATTAATTATTCATTAGCTTTCAGTGTAATCAGATATTTTTAACACATCGGCTTACGGCGTAAGCCATTAATTATTCATTTGCTTTCAATGTAATCAGATATTTTTAACACATCGGCTTACGGCGTAAGCCATTAATTATTCATTAGCTTTCAGTGTAATCAGATACAATAAAAATCCTTATTAAAATATGTATATTCATTGTGTCCTGTTTTTTTGTGTTTATCTTATTTTCTTTTTTTGTGCGCTGGGGTGGTTTAATTTTGGTCGAGCAGAAAAGTAAATACTATTAAACAAATGTGTATCAATTGTATCTCACAATGGATGTCTACACAGATCAACACACGATCTCACAAGATTTCCCATCAAAAAAGAATATATTAATTGATGAACCAGATTTCTCTGACAAAGAAGAATGGCCAACAGAAGAATGTTTTGAAATTGTTGAAATTTTCAAATGGAGAGATATTTCTGGTGGAATATACAGAATAAAAAACGTTACACACCGAAAAGGTAAATTTGGGGATTCAGCTATTTTAACTTTAAATACAAAAGATAGTGATGATTTTCGTGTATGGGCCCCAAAACGTCTTGTTGAAGATCTTACATATTATCCTTATCGATTTGTTAAAAAAATGGGTGTAGAAATGTCTAATGAAGGAAATGAATATTTTGTTTATAGATTAAAAAAATAAATGATTATGATAATCTTCTTCAAACATATCAGTGCAAAACTTAATTAGGGTTAAATCAATTATATCGGGGACAGAAATGGTTATTTCATGTAAGATTTCTTCTTGTTTATAACAAGGGTAACAACACCCTCCCTGACAACAGTGCATATAAGCTACACACACCAGAATATGCACAAGCCGCTCCATTTCAGGACAGAAAGGTTGTATTAAAAGCTCGTTATGAACCAGGTTCCAACCCAAAGCCTCTCGCTCTTTCAGTTTTATGGCGAGGTAATGTTTGTAAATTATCTCACGTAACTCTGGTGGTAGGTTTTGGATTGCTTCCGTAATCTGACAGTTGTTGAACCCGGCAGCCATCAAAGTTGACTCATTAATATTTAATCGATTATAATTTTTTTTGTGTGTGTGTGTTCGGTTATGTTTTTTTTTTTTTTTTAAATTGGTAGTTGGTACTCTTCACAAAATCACACCGAGGTCAACCAATTCCTTAAAGTCGTTATATGCGCTGTGCCAGTCGTAAGTATCAGAGTAAATCTTTACTAAAGGTATATTCTCAATCGGAGGAGTGTACAACAGTTTATGTTTGATTCCTTGCTCAAAACAGGGATAACAAAGCCCTTCCCAGCGACAGTCTATATAATCTAAGCACATTATTATACGCACAAGTTGCTGCCTGTTATGACAGAAAGGTTGTTTTAATAACTCATTGTGTACCTCTTTCCATTTTGCTAATTGCTCTAAAGCTTGTAACGTTGCTGGATCAAATTCTTTCAAAAGCTCTTCAATGTTTATGTTATGTGCAGACATTACAACTTGGATATTATAAAAATATGTAAATCTTTAATTAAAAATCTTTTTATGCTGGGCGGTTTGTTTCGGTTAAGTAGTTTTAGAAGAAGTAAACAAATACTTCCCGATTGTCAGAGGTTTATTTCAGAATTTTAAAGCTCCCAATATAATAATCATGCGACGCAAGGAGCTTGATTATTATATTGGGAGCTTTAAAATTCTAAAATAAACCTCTGACAATCAGGTGGTATTTGTTTACTTCTTCTAAAACTACTACGTTCTTCGTATCGGTACTATTATCTGTTTGTTAAAACAAAAGTCTTTCAACACATCTACGTTTCCTGTATCCACAGGATTTTCTTTCGAAATCGGTTAACACTAGCGTTTATTATCGTATTTATTTTCCTGTGGACTAAGGTTCCCCTTAAAATCGACTCATGCCTTCTCGCTCTTTAGCCAAGTCGGTTATAATCGTTTTTTTTCTTTTTGCTCCACGTTTTCTATCACACCTCAAGCGAAGCTACCAAAGGGTGCCTATTTGTTTACATTTCCGAATTTTCTCGTGCCCTTCTTTATTATTCAGAAACAAGCTCGCATGTTTGTTTTTTTGGTGGTGGGGAGATATCGGCTTATAGCCGAATAATTACGGTATGTCAAAATTCGTTTGCTTTGCTTTCAAACTGAACGAAAATGTCTAAATTCAGCTCGCTATTTCGAAAGCTGCTCGCCTCCCGGTCTCAGTAAACATTTGTCTCGTATTTGAATTGACTTGGACAAGCTGGTTGAAAATCAAAATGTTTTCCCACAAAAACCAATAATTTGGCTTGGAAATAAAAAAGGAAACTGGAAACAAGTTTCATATGCATGGGAAATGGCGAAGTAAATGGAGTTGCGTTCATTGCGGCCTTGAGCCCATCTTGTGTGTAATTTCTGATGGTTAAGTAATGAATATTTAAATATCATACAAAGAATTAAATGTAAAGAGGATCATCACATTCTCGTCCCCAGAGCTGCGATCCTTTTGGCCAGCGCCACGGATCGAGAGCTCTGGCGGGGGCCAGGATAACGCGCAAGCGCAATAGCTGCCCGTTTTTGTAACCGATGGTAACCGTTATTGTTTCAAATTTCTGAGGTTGTGCAGAAAGCCGGAAGTCCGTGATTCGCGGACTTCCTGCTTTCGGACCCTGCCAGAGCTCTCGATCCGTGGCGCTGGCCAAAAGGATCGCAGCTCTGGGGACGAGAATGGGATCATCGCAGTTATAGACACAACTTTTGCAGTTGCGAAGAGAAAACTTGAAAAAATTCAGGCTTGTTCGGGATTCGAACCCTTGACCTCTGCGATACCGGTGTAGCGCCCTAACCAATTGGGCTAACGAACCAACTGGGAGCTGATCCGTGAAGAATGAAAATGAAATAATGAATATATGAATATTGTATATTAGAACTGCGGGATGAAGAATTAAATGACTGTAAAGAAGATCATCGCAGTTATAGACGGGTTTATTAACAACGAGCCGACACCGTGCTTTCCTCCGGAGCTAGTGGTGCGGGATTGACGGGTTTTTTCTTTTTTTAGTACTTCAATGAGAGTATTTTCAGAAATAAATAAGTACCAGCGAAAATAAAAAATTTGGAGCCCCGCTTTTGGCTTGACAAAATCTGTATATTAGCACAGTAGCCAATCGCGTGGCATCATCAAAAATGCGCGATTTCGCTTGGTTAAAAGATCACAAAAGAGAAGGTAAGGAAATTGAGCAGAAAATGGGAAAACTACTTCTGGTAACACATATAACACGATGTGTTTTAGCAGGTGAGTGCTAAGAAATGTAGCAAGCATTATAGTGCACAAAGGATTTGACATTCTGTCTTCTTTGTTTTTCAGATTTTTGTAGTGTTCTTTGCTCGTTGTACTGTTCTTGTTTCTGTGAGGCCGATGCACGTGGTCGGAACCACCTCGATGTAATGCAGGTGCAAAGTATGCATTCTACAGGCTTTTCGCATCGCAGTGTTTTCTTTGCCTTTTGTAAACCTTCTAAAATCAAATTCGAGAGCTTGCAAAAATCTCGCAATTGCTTTCACAAGCTTTCCCCAAAACTAGCATGGAGGTGTCAATCAATCAATCAATCACTCAATCAAGTTTATTTAGACACGTGACGTTAATGAGCCTGAAAAAGGCTCCTTACAAAATGTACATGTATCTACAACAAATGTTTTTCTAGTGACGAAAATCTGGGTTACTCTTTGTAAGTGTGAAATTAATCGCTTCTAGAAAAACTTTCTCAATCAAAAACAAACTTGAAGCGCCACTCATTTGCAAAACAAATGCTGCAAAGAAGTATCGTGCCAAATCTAAAAATCCGTCTATGTTTGCTATTAAATGAAACATACACAAAATCAGCAGACACCAATGTTTGATTGCAATCTTAATTATTCACCTGTTTACTTGGGATCGTTCAGATTGCAGTCGAATATTGGTTTGTTCCTAAATGGAGTGGCAAATGGAATTGTCAATCGCCAAATCTCGATTTAGATGGGCTAACGGGAACGCAGCCTGTATAGAACAGAGTGGCTTTCTTGAGTCGTGAGAGGAGTTCGGCACGTTTTATCAATTCTCAGTTAGATCAGTTACACTTTCAATTACAGCTTGACGACTTCTGTCAGATTCGGTGATTATTTAGAAGACAAATGAACTAATACATACAAAGAATATCAATAAGACAGTGGGACAATGTTTAGAATACTAACGTGATGAGGAGTCTACCGAAAACTTAAAAGCTTGAACGTTTTCTCCTTACTGTGCATCGCGCATGACAATGAGCAATTCACAGGAATACTTGTCTTAAAAGAAATACTTTAAAAAATACTTATGAAATACTAATGTCTTAAAACATCTATATAAAAACAAAATCTACCCTAAGACAGCAGCAGTAACTAGAACGTCTTTACATCATTTGAGACACAGAACTGAACTATGAAGGGTTCTTTCACCAAATTACAAAAATCTCTCAACTGATCTCGCCTTTCGTACCACCCTTTTCTTCACTATGGACACAGTTCAAAGGCTACAGTTTAAGCTAATTAGAAGTAAAAATCAAAAATTCATTCACTACATCTACTACATCTACATCTACATTTTATTACGTCGGTAAAATGCATACGGATATCACATCAACTGAACAAAATGTTAAAAATATGTAAAAGTAAATATAATATATAAAATTAAAATAGCCGAAAAAAAATCTAGTAGATCTAATAATGATTAGTTAACTAGGTAATTATCAGCTCAGACTTAAAAGTAGTTAATGAGTTACTCTCTGCAATTTCAGCGGGTAAGCTATTCCAAAGTCTAACAGTCCTTGGAAAAAAAGACTAACAGTGTTTTAATGACACTATGAAAACCACTAGAATGGTCACCAGAGTGAAAAAAACTGCTATTGAGATTTGAATTGAGAGCAATTTGATTCTTATCACGTGGTTACCGGTTGTTTACAACGTGAACAGTACCTTGGGTAGCCTCCTCCACAGCGAATTTTAGGCAGTCATATCATCTTCCTCTCACAAAAACGATTCCTCTGAAATCCACTCCCGGGGAGCATTCGCATTCATTCGTGCACATATATCGAATTTCATATCCTCAGAAAATGTTTTTTAGACGGAAAAATTCACCCTGTGCAAGTTAAAGACATGGTTTCTACAAAAGACAACTGATCTTTGAGGATTAAAATCTCATTCATCGCAAGTTTAAAGGAGCTACGTCACGGATAACGCATCTTGAAAAAATTGGCAAGTTTTTTCAAGTTTGTCATTCGTAACCCATGTTAATCTCCCTCAGTCGTAACCGTCGTTGTTTAGTATTGGTTTATTATTACCTCTTTGGTGTTTTTCTACCTTAGGAAACTATTATTGTGAGGTTTCCTTCAATGAGAAAATACTTTTGTCAGATCAGAAAAATGAATGAAAATACCGTGACATAGTTCCTTTAACTCTACCAGTCCCATAGTAAAGTCTGCAACTTAACACAGAATTCCTCTCTATACTGAGCTCTGAACTACTTAAAGCATGCAAGTACCCATGCTACTACACGCGAACCATAAAGTTTGATAATTACATTATGGATCAATTAAAAACGCCATATAATATCAAGGATGCATTATACACTTTTTTCAAATACAGAAAGCATTGTTCAATCTAGAGTGCAGCGTTGCAGGAATACGGCAATTAAAAATGTATTTCCACATGCAAAATGCACCAACGCTTCAAACATGAAGACTTGCCAATGGTTACAAAGCGGTTTAGCATTTGAGTGGCTCTTTCAAATGAAACATGACCATTTGCCAATCATTTTGCGGCTGCTTTACTACAAACCTGACTGAGTAGTAGTACTACAAATTTTATTTACCATTGGAGGAACTTACTAAATAGTTAGATATCTCAAAAGATTAATCTTACACCATCAATTTTGCGAGAGCGAAACATGCACGCTTCAGGGGGCTCCCAACGCTTCGTTTCGGGGAATATCTGTTCGGAAGGCCTAAATCGCCGGAGATATTCGGATTTAACTGCAGTGAAAACTGGAGATTTGTTTACTTGATTAATTTCTATTGTTTTCGGGGGGACAAATATGTCGTTTAGAGTGTAAAATAAGGCCAGCTAGCATCTTCGGAAGGCTATCAGCAGCTCGCAAATTGGGCGGATAAGATTCTGTTTCCTACAATTTTCTGCGCCCTAAATTTTCAGCTAAAAATTCTTGGATTAATCTGTATTTAGCTTACATGTACACAAGCATGCCTTAAGAAAGCTCTGAAACAATATAAGAAAGTAGAAAATTATACTTCAAGTATTTTGCTAAAATTTTCTCGTCAGGTGCCCCTGACGCTTTTAATCACAAGTAACTTTCATGGAGCTTTAAACATCCCTGAATTTTGTCGGAATTTGATTCGAAATAGCTGCCTCGTCCCCAGTTGCTCTCATTTCCAGTGATGGTAGGGGGTTCCTCTATTCCTCGAAACCTACCAATTCTTGATATCATCTGGATTTTCACATAATCGGGTGAATTTGCCGATTTTCTAGGTAGGATTTAGCAGGCTCATCTTTTCTTTTGCTCCCTTCCCATCAGCCTCCGCTAGCCCTTGTTCCCAAAGATGAATGAAGAAGCCTGTGGAAGAGGCAGTCTACTTTACCACATAATACATTATTTTCTTATTCATTTGTTGTAAATCATTTTCTTTCATGATATCTTGCTCTATATTAGACAACTACCATCTAACATTCTTTCTCGGAGGATTATTTGCAGAGGAAAATGTTACGTACCATTAACTATTAAAATTATTAAAATCTTACCAAAACATGTGTATCGTGGAAGCGATAATCAAACTTACATGACACTTAAACACGATAGCCATTAAGACGTGTCCTGAAACTGCTCCAGTTCCTCAATGATTTCTTCCATGTTTGGTCTGTCATCAGGGTCACGTTGCAGGCACCGCCTTACCAGGTTTTGAAACACACGGTTTGTCATCATAGCCACTTGCTCATCACGCCTATCAACGTTTGGTAATTCTCTGGTGCACATCTCACAAAGAAGAACTCCAAAGCTGTAGACATCAACCTAAAAAAAAAGAGGAATCTGAAATTCTTAACAGGTGTAACGAGCTTTTCATTACTCTTACCAGGTGTTAAATGTACCTCTTCAAGCCCCAATAACGATACATTCCATAGCAAGTCAGTATGCGACTCAGTATCAATCCACAGAAGACGTACACTGGGGCAACTGGGGGTCAGAATTCTACTTAGAGGCAGGGTATTAGATTCCGCACCGTTGTGTACAAATACAAACTTGTAGTTCTTACTTGTAAAACTCCCTGATGAAGTCCGTTTTCGTCGGACGAAACGCATGTAGGAGATAAGAATTTTAGAGGCGAGTAGGCAAGTAGCAATAAGGTAACAATTTTGCTCTGGTAATAACAACTGTAGGCATAGAATCTGGGCAGCGACGACTTATTATTCCGGCAAATACGGGACGGAGCGCATCTGCACGACAAAACAGCCAATATGCGTCTACAAAGGTCAATATACCAGTTGGGCATAGTTTTCCGCCAGCAGTTCGGAATTCATGACGTAATTCCCCAGCCATGACAGGTTCATCATATTTTGCACACCGCAAAGGAAACACATAAGGACGTGCAGCCTCGCCTATACCTTCACCTATGCTGAAGTTTAATTTTTTTTTTCAGACAAGTTGAACTGCAAAGACCATAAATAAAAACATATCACCATGTTTAAGCCCCTTTCCCACATACACGAATTTTCGTACGGTCGATCACGATTTTGGAATTTTTAAAAATCGCGGTCTACCGTGGCAATTTGCGCGCGAAATTTCAAGGTCACTCGAGTGCCACGTCTTGTGAAGAAGGTAGTAAGACGCTAGCAAGACGACGTCATGATGTGGCACGGTAATTATACGGCATTACCACGGCATTGCCGCGAATGACTTGGGTACAGATACGATATCATTATGATTGGTCACGGCGTACAACGAATAAGGATGAGGGTACTACGACTACAATACGGCTTCACTACGATGTGCCAAGACGCCAGTGTCACTTTTCCCATGATCCATGTAGTCACGTGGTACAAACAGGAAATGAACAGGGTTTTTGAACAGGAAGTGAATTTGGTTCTTGTTGACGTCTTGCCAGTATCTTGCTAGATCGAGCTAGGTCGTGGAGCCATCGTAGTGGCATCATCCTGGCATCGTGGCGTAGTCTTGGCTTGCCGTCGGTGAGGTGTCCAATGCGATCGATCACGAATCACCAAGATGCTGTTGCGGTCGACCACGGCAACGCTACGGTGATACTACGATGCTACTACGAAGGTGTTACGTTTGTATAAGAATTTGTTTGTGCTACGATGCACCACGATTTTTTTGGACATGTCCAAAAACATCGTGGTCCTTTCAGGTGTCGTCACGGTCCACTAAGGCGCACCACGAATTGCTACGGTCAACCACGAATTTCGTCCCGACGCCACTACGATTTTTAAAAATTCCAAAATCGTGATCGACCGTATGAAAATTCGGGTATGTGGGAAAGGGGCTTTAAGGGGGAGTCACAGGGAAATTTTTACGAAACATGATACCACTTATCAAAGAAATAAAACAAGGCTCATATTTTTTTTCCAATCCACCAGAGAGAACCTCCGCAAGAGCACTTCGGGTTGGAACCAGCCCATTACGGTGTCTCCCCAACCCTTCTTTCTTCTCTTTGTCGTGTTTTTTTGTTTGTTTGTTTTTCCGTGATTTTTTTTAAATATCTCTTTTCTTCTTATTTTATAAGCATTACAAAAATCATGAAAAAAATTGGAAATATTTATGGAGCCTTGTATTGAGTTTTGGGATTGTACAGTGCTGTGCAAAAAGTAATGAAAACGAATTTCTAAAAAAATAAATCAACTTTGTTTAACGAGGGTGACACACAACAGTCTGGGACTGACAAACCTGTGGTCCTCGGGTTCCGGATCGAATTGGAATTTCGAAATGTTGGTATTTGAGGAGAGAGGAAAACTGGAGTACCCAGAGAAAAACCTCTCGGAGCAAAGACGAGAACCAACAACAAACTCAACCCACATATGACACCGGGACCAGGAATCGAACCCGGGCCACATTGGTGGGAGGCGAGCGCTCTCACCACTGCGTCATCCCTGCTCCCCTCATTTCGCGCTTCGAAATATCACCGACATTTCGCCTCGCCTGAAAACTATATTTCGGCGAAACGACGGTGAATGATATATGGCCGTGTCCTTTACCAGGGAAAATAGATTCAATAGCTTTAGGTGTTCATTTCTTTAACGGCACCCCTAACGTGTACGTAGGGCACTGTTAAATTTGAGCCCTTTAGCGTTTTAATCAGCTGTAGGCGGTAATCGAGAACGTTTTTAATACTTTTAGACAATTTTGTGCTCTGGAACCGCCGAAGAGGCGGGCCGGGACTACTCCCGGAGGTGGGCCCGGCTCGCCTAATTTCTTGGTACGCGGGCTGATGTAATTTCCATTTACACGGCCTTAAATTATGGGTCCATGTGCCAAAATTTCAGAGTACCGTGCCCAAAATAAATGTGTAAAACCGATGCAATTTTTTTATTTACACGGCAACTATTAGAGCCCGGTTTACACAACAAGTGTTTTACTCTGGCACGGCATCCCTACTTTTGGTACCCATGCCCACATTTTGGGTCCCTTCGCTTTTCTGTTTACTCGCCACAATGTTTACACGGCCAGTTTTGCGATGGGCACTGCCAAAAAGGGGTACAGCACCCAGGAAAGTCTGAATACGTCAATGCAATTGTCAGCGGCATAACCACTTTTAGCGGGCACTTTTTTAAAACAATTTTTCAAACCGATTTTATAAAACAATTTTTACATTTTTTTTTTAAAGACAACTAGTGAACAGCACACGGCAACGTATCTTGTCAACTTGTTTTATTCTCCGACCGGTTCTGTCTGATCACAGACTTCATCAGGGAGTTTAGTACTCAATCTGTCGCCCCCAAAAACAAATATGTCACGCATTTGTAATAGCTTAAATCTGTCACACATATGCTACACCTTAGTCACGCCTTGCGAAAAATAACAGCTTCTTTCCCATACGTAAATCTGCAAAATAGTTCTACAGCTTACGTTGTACGTAAAAGTGTTCTAGTGGTTACGTTGTGTACAAATACAAGCTTGTAGTTCTTACTTATAAAACTCCCTGATGAAGTCCGCTTTAGTCGGACGAAACGCATGTAGGAGATTAAACAATTAAAGAGTGCTGCTCACTAGTTTAGCTTTTCAAAAAATGAAAAAAAAAATTAACAATGATTCTTAAAAAAATTGTTTTAAAAAATTGTACGTAAGTCAAGCAAACTTCGAGTTGGCTCGTCACTCCCCTTTTTGCTACTTGTCTCCAGCTCCGAAATTTCCGAGGGCAGCGAACAAGACGCCATTTTGGAAATGCTGAGGCATGCTATTTGTTTCGTCTTTGGTGCTGATCAAAAGGAGTGCGAACTCCAGAACCAATAATTACTTCCGGAAAAGGCAAAAAAAATAGGCACGGCACGGCTAAAAAGCGGGCCGGGACTACCTATCCACAAGGTCTCGGCACCTCTAAAATTTTGGGGACTGGTGCCCATCACATCCATTTACACGGTTAAAATCGAGGGTGCCGTGCCTTAAAATTTGGGCACCCGTGCCAGATTAACACGGGTACAGTGGCCAAAACACTTGTCGTGTAAACCGGGCTTAGGAGTGCCGTGCCTTAAACCGTGCGGCTAAACTTTGGAGTGCTGTGCCCAAAATGAATGTCGTGTCAGTAAACCCCCTCATCCTAAAAAGGCAAAGCACGTGTCCAGTGTAACCTTGTCTTCAAAGTGCATTTAATTAACCAGTCTCATAAGAACGTATTTTAGCAATTATCGGTGCCGCACGCAGAACTTTACGTCGTCACGTTATCGTAAATAAATGAATAAATAAATGAAATAAAATAAATAAATAGAATAAACATCCACCTTCGTCAGTTGCTGAGATTTACATGTAATGTAAGTCTCCTATCCTCTCGGCTTATGGGGTCGCTCGTTTTGAAAAACTACGGTCCAGATAATTAGGTAACTTGCTGTGTGTAAACGTTACTGTTTGCGAGCTTGTTTAATGTTGTTGTAAAATTTTTTTGACGTATGAAACATTTTATTCAAAAACAAGGGTTTGAAAAAACCTCTTATAGCTATTAGTTCGATCGCCATAACATTTAAATTTTTATATTTTTTGGAGGATATTTCTGTTTGCTGCTGAAATTTTGAAGAAATCGGTTAACGTTTTGGTTTAAAAAGACACTGCTGACCCAACAAATACCCGCAGGTCACCTTAAAAAGGCCTCTTCTGTAAGCTAGGTGTTAACTGCTAAGGTCGTTAGCTGCATTTAAACAAACACCTGTGATGGCAATGAAAAATAATGAAGCAATGTCGTTTTTTACGGTAATCTCGAAGGATTGAACATGAAAATGTCGTCAGAGAAAAAAGACCATGATGGCACACACACCCAACAAAACGCTGGAGGACAAGAGGAAGTCTCCGACGTAAGTGCCCCTTCTCTGATTGCTCCGTTATTCAAAATTTCAATCATTGGACGGCAATTTTAATGCAACTTTAAGGCAACTTCCTTAACGGGCCGTTTATGACGTGCATGTTTCCAAACATACGAAGAAAAGACGCAAAAATGAGCAACGTTTAAATGGTTATATCTATATATTAGACAAAAATTTCCTTTGACACTTGAGCTGCTGAAATTCTAGATTTGGGCTGGAGGTTTCCTGATTTGGGACCGTTTGTCAGCTAATAATTATTCACTCCTTTGAAGATTAACGTACGTTTGACGATTGACAGTTAAATTTTAGGCCGTTTGCCGGTTGACCCCATTAGCCTATTAACATGATATAGATTTAGCCAAGCCTAAAAGTGGAGCCCCCCCCTTTTTTTTCTTTTTCTTTGTTGTTGTTTTTTTTTTTTGCTGGCACTTATTAATTTGCGAAAATACTCTCATTCAAGTCGTTGTTATCTTCAGATGTTTTTTACTACTTATTTCTTTCTTCGTGAAAGGCTGCCTACATGTATCAACATGAAAATGCTGGTGTTTTTCCTGGCAAAATGTGTTCGGACCACCGTAAAAACCATGGTTGTGGACACAAAGAACTAAAAAGCACTACCTCTACTATATTTGGCGTCGAAACCGCTGCCAAAAGCTGCAAACTCAAGCTGTGTGCCGACCGAGTTCGCAACAGGCAAATTTGAACTTCTCGCCTGAACTTTATCGCCTAATTTCTTTCGCCTAAATTGAACTTTTCGCCTTACACCAAAAAGACAACTGAGCATTCTTTTGAACTTCTTTTCCATTAACAAATATGTTTTTGACTTTTGTTGTCTTTGCTTGTTTTGCTACAACGCGGGTCACCATGCGATTTCGCGCCAAAAACACGGGATTCAGCACAGGGTTATATCCAGTGTATGCCACTTCATATTGGTGATCCTGTGATGCGGACGGACGGACCGACGTACGGACCGACGGTCACGTGTCTATTACGTCACTACCAAAATTTCTTGGCTTAATAGGTTACCAAATTTCCTTAGCAATGGTGCTCCGCTGACGCACTAGCGCGCGGGCTTCGCTATTAGTCCATTTGACCACAGCATCCCCATACCTATCCCAAGGCTCGCGAACAGCACACCTAGTGGAGAAATACCAGGATTTGATGCGGCATGTAAACATGTCTGTTTAACGTCATTTTCTTTCGTTCACTGACTAGGCCTATTGTAAAGTCCTATCAAGTCCTTATATTTTGCCACTAAGTCAATCTCGTCCCCAGAGCCCGCGCGCATTTACGGTCAGCGGGAACGAAATGCCACGGACTCTGGGATAATCAAAAACCGGATGCCACTTTTGCGGCTTCCGGCTTTTTAAAGCGGGTGTGCGGCAGATTTTGAACTGAGCATGTGTTATGGGTCATGTAAAGACAAAAATTAGGACGTCCCCTTGACCGTCCCCTTGTCTTTGGCGCCTTTGACATTCACGCGAAAAATAATATAATCCTCGCTCGCAGACTCGCGAAGATGGCCACACCGGTTTCTATAAATTTGGCTTAAATTTGCTCACTTCATGTTAGAAAATTCAATTCAGAAAAGAGACCGTACCTCTAATGAAAAGAACGCCAATATGAGGCGCTGAAGACTTTGTTGTTGAGGGTAAAGATACCATTTGTGTACTGCCAGCTGAATATGGAAGATCTCTCAGTGACTGGCTACCTCCATGCGTTTGTGACTGAATGCGTGTGTGTATTTTAGCAAAAGTGGTGAAGAGAAAATGAACTCTTTTATTGTAGTCGTATCCTCATTGAACTGATTGATAGACAAACAAATATCAAACATGAAAGTTTTCAAGGGTACTGAAAACATAGCCATTGTCGAAGAGTTTGAAGTGCCGCCCCAAATTTTATTTCACATCTTACGGCCCTTTACAAAATTAATTAACAAATTTTCAGCGACATCATGCAAGAAAAAAAAAACGATAGTCATGGATGAGGTTCATTTAGCAGTCAAATAGTGTGTAGAACCTTTTTGTGTTTTGTAAGCTTACTATTAAATTTGAAAAGTCTAACTGAGCAAGAAATCAACCTTTAAAAAACATGACCTTGTTTTTTAGCGCGTGGTAAGCTTATATACGCGTAAAAATTAGCTTTCATTACAGAGTCCGACTGCTTATTTATTAAGGAAGACACAAAGCAAATCAACTGTACTGTTGCTATTAAACAGTCTTGGACAAAGTAGAGAGGTATTTATTTATGAAACGTACCCGAGCTGGCGTTGTGTTGTGTTCGCCTTTCAACTGTGCTGGTGTTGTGCTTTCTCCACCACTACGTCGGTAAATATTTTACAACGGTATAGTTTTTGTTCCGAAAGTTCGTTTGCCGAAATACTAAAACATTACATAGCATAAACACAACAAAATGACAGGTACAATTTATTAACAAGTATCACAGGTCTTAGTCAGGTACACAGAAGCCCAAAATGTGACACCCACGGGCATTTTTGTCTGATTTTTGGCAACATAGCTATTTTACTAACTCGAGTACGCTGATTTCGAAAATCATTGTTGCCAAGCTCAATTCTTGTGTTAAGATGGTGTTTAGGGGCATTTAATTATGACGTCATTGTCCAAATAAGGAGTTTTCTTTCCTTTAGCAATTTTAAGTTTAATAGATCCAGAAATTCTCTCAAAGCGTTATTATTGTACTGTAAAGATGATTCTAAGAATTTCTGACAGTTTTTGCGCTGTTTCTATGAATATGGAGCCTTCACGTGACAATTGACCATGCCCTCTCATATAAAATTCACTTTATCACGGATATAAGTTTGCCTTTTTTTTAAAGTCGAATGTGATTCTTGTTTTAATAAAAGTTGCAATTGAAAACATGCAACCCTTCCAATATCGTCAATAGCACGAGTTCTTGCTAATTGGAACCCGCCAACAACTTAACAAGGTCAACCTGGATACTCTAACTGTAGGTGATACTAGTGTTTCTACTGCAAATGAGGCGCGAAATCTTGGTGTTTGGTTTGACTCACAGCTGAATTTCAATGCCCACATTAGAAAAACATGTAGTCTATCCTTTGGAACACTATATAAAATTAGATTTATCAGAAAATACCTAACGTTCAAGAGTGCACAAACATTAGTCCTTGCATTAGTAATTGGACGTCTAGATTACTGTTACAGTCTGCTGTACGGTTTACCAGCCAGTTACATTAACATGTTGCAACGGGTACAAAACGCTGCCGCAAGACTAATTTCGAATACCCCGCGTTTTGGTCACATTTCTCCGGTTATGAAAGACCTGCATTGGCTACCTGTTAGGTACCGTATAATGTTTAAAATAGTTGTATTCACATTCAAGGCTATATATGGTAGTGCCCCCACATATATTAGTCAGTTAATAAGACTCAAGCCAAAGTCAACTTATATGCTTCGTTCAAATACAAAGCACTTTCTGCTCGATCAGCCACGTAAAATGAAGAAGACAACAGGAGACAGGGCGTTCCTTGCCGCTGCACCAACTTTGTGGAACGCCCTCCCAGATGATTTGAGAACTTTGGACAATTTAAAAAGTTTTAAGTCACAGTTAAAAACTCATTTTTTTAAATTAGCATATAATTTGTGTTCGTAGTGTTTTTAACATAGATTTTTATATAAGATAGACAGGGGCGAAATGTGTATTGGGGGCTTTTAATCTTTTTTTTTTGTTTTTTTGTTTTTTTTAAGTTAAGTTTTTACGCGATTTCAATGACATCGGTTTTTTTATAGGTATATATATATATGAATAATTTTTATAAGTACATTATTGTTGTAATACTATGATAACTATTTATGTAAAGCGCATTAGATCATATATGCATGGATTTTTGCGCTATAGAAATAATAAAGTTATGTTTATGTTAATTGGAAAACCTTCCCGTGCCTACCCTAATTAAGGTAAGGTAAAAAAAAATTTACGGCTAATTCAAAGGTGAAAACCAATGAAAAGACAGAGAGTGGATTTATTTGAAGCGTATGTGAATTGCTGTCGCATTTGCCCGTTGGAATTTTTTTTATTGTTTTGAAGATTAAAAACAATATTAAATTCCAATGTGAAAACGCGGAGTGCGACTGAAAAGAAGGATGGCGGCATTGCTGGTATCACAGCGGTAGCAGATGGGCTTTATCCCACAACCTGCGTTCCCACATTGCTGCGAAAACATCAGCGATGTTTGACATACACCACGACGAGAGTTCGATCCACAAAGAGAGTGCTAAGGAGAGACAGAAGCAAGATAATGAAGCTGAGAATGCTCTACATTCTACACAACAAAAATCTGGGGTGTTCGTGTCACAGACAAATGGGACACTGCAGAACATTGCCACAAAAGATCGTGAGACCCCAGAAATTGAACAGTCTCTCGTCCAAGCTCGTTCTTTGGGACAGACCCAGCTTGAAAGATTCGTGGAACGGAGGCTGCTGTCTGCAGACAGAGAAGAATAAGAACGGGTATGGGAAGAAGGGGCGGAGGAAAACTTCCTTGACCCTATTCCCGAGAATAAACCGCCTACATTTGCCAACCTTTATGAAGTTAAAAGTGCTTCAACTAGTTCCGAGAAGAGAAAGATTCTGCATGCGGACCGGAGTATCTTATGTCGTCTAGTGACAGCGTATGAAGCCAGGCGCGAGGTAAACATGCAAGCCATGATCCAGCATGCGCTAACGCAGAAATGAACCACACCATGCGAACGGGAAACAAGTCTATTGTAGCAGACGTTCTGATAGAAAAGTTCAAGCGCCCGGAGTCAGTTACAGTTCAAGGAAATGCTGCTTTCTTCATCGATGGCTTTGCTCTGGTGGCAGCTATTGAAAAATCAGAAAAAGCAAAAGCTTTCGGTGGCTTTGCGGGCTGTTCCTTGGAAGCTGTGTTAAGGAAAGGTTCTGGATACCAGAGGATTGACGTGTTTTCCGATCATTATCGCAGGCACGCCATCAAAGCAACGACAAGAAGTCAACGCTCCAAGAACACGGCGCGGCCTGCGCGCAGAGTTATTGAAGGAAGAGAGGTTCCGTTGTCAATGAGGTGGCAAGCATTTCTGGCACTAAGAGACAACAAAGCGCACGGTTTTTCTCAGAACAACTTATCGTGCAAGCACCTGCTGGCACTACATGGTAGTATCTGGCGGTTGTTCAAACGAAAAGGATGTTCTCTGCTCGGATCCTAGCCTTGATGCAGCCGTTTTGAGATCCAACCACAAAGAAGCCAATACGAGGTTTGTTCTTCACGAAGTCGGGCATGTCGACGACGTTGTAGTTTCCGCTCGAGACACTTGCGTGTTGTTACTTCTCATGGCGCATCGCGCTAAGCTCTCATCAAAGGTGTGGACATGGGCAGGAACTTCAAAGAAGCCAAAGTACATACCTTTGGAGGAGGTCTCAGCAAATCTTCCTCGTAGCTCGTCAAGTGCATTGTTACAATTTCACGCCATCACCTGCTGTGACAGCACCTCGTTCGCTGATCTGTGGACATTCAAAGAAGACTGCGTGGACGGTTTTCACATAGCACTTTGATCTTCTCTCCTCGGTGGGCGAAGACGTCCTCGATGCTGACACCATCGCATCCGCAGAAAAATTTGCTTGTCGAATGTATAAGACATGGGAGGACTCACTTGACTTGGCTTGTGTCGTGCTACTTGGCAACATCAGTAGCCCAGAAAAGCTACCACCGACCAGCGACGCATTCAAGCAACACTTGGAGAGACGACACTACCAAACTGTGGTGTGGGGCCAGGCGCGCATTCAGAAACCAGTGCTTCCGAACCCAAAGGAGACAGACTGGACGCTAGCAGAAGATCTACTGGTCCCTGGATTTATGACACTAGATCCAATCCTGAAGGCCTGTTTAGAGATGGTTTCATACCAATGCACCACTGGCTGAGCGACTCTTGGCTGTAAATTCAGAGAGTGCGTGTGCGTGTGCGTGTGCACTGGACTGTGTGGATGCACCAAGACCGACGCAAATTGCTGAATCAACTGGCTCTAAAATGCATTAAAGATGCTTGAATAAAAAGTAATTAAAATATTAGTTCAGTGTTTTTGAAAGAGTTTAGTAGATTTATTAGTAATCTTTACAATAATGATTAACAATATTATAGACAGATTTAAACCTAAGAGTAAGGAGCAATATCCTGTTAATTTGATTTCGTTACTTTTACATGAATTCAACCAAAGTCACCATCATGAGCCCGTGACAGACAAAGTACATTGTGAAATGGCTCAGATTCAGCAATATACAAGACGAACAATAAAGTTTTATCTCCAAGTGTAACAACGATGTTATCTCCATTTTCCTACTATAAAGCTGAAAAAAATGGAAAACTCGATACATGGACATTGTCATGACGTCGTTCTTGATGCTCGCTAGCTCGTGGATTCAGCGTGGCATGACAACAACATTTTTCTTTCTTATTTCAATTACAACTTTTTATTAATACAAGAATCACGTTCGCTTTTCAACAAAATGTCAAAACTATACCTGTAATAAGGTGAATTTTATATAAGAGGGCGTGGTCAATTGTCACGTGAAGGCTCCATATTCACAGAAACAGCGCAAAAACTGTCAGAAATTCTTAGAATCATCTTTACAGTACACCAAAAACGCTTTGAAAGAACTTCTGGATCTATTAAACTTAAAATTGCTAAAGGAAAGAAAACTCCTTATTTGCCCCAAAACACCACCTTAACACAAGAATTGAGCTTGGCAACAATGATTTCGAAATCAGCGTACTCGAGTTAGTAAAAATAGCTATGTTGCCAAAAGCAGACACAAATGCCCGTGGGTGTCACATTTTGGGCTCCTGTGTACCTGACTATCTGTAAATAATTCAACTCAGTGAATCAAGGCAAATTGATCTGACAGCCACTTTTCAGTACAGCTAGAAACATTGAAAATTTATCACAATCAAGGATGGACGATGTCTTACAAAGACAATGAAAGTTGACAGTGAAAACAATTTAATACTAAAGAAGGACCTTTATCTACGCTCCAAGAGGTTTACTAGTCCTGCCGCCAGCTGCAAACTTTCAAAGCTTTACAAATACGACAGATACGATGTCTTGCAAAAATAAACAGGATCGCTGTTCTCGTTGTTTTTGTCATTCTGTCCGGCCGCTGCACCAGTTTCTGCACCACGTAATTCAAGAAGCCAATCCAGCATTCACTTTTCAGCTACAGTGAGATTGTCTGCTCCAGTTCAACAAAATAAGCTTAAATCCTGTCTTCTGTTCCATCAAACTCTCACATGGTTTCGCGGAGTAAACGGATTTTTAACACAAACCGCTTATTTTAACTTCCACGACTGCACTGGAAAGACTGTCAGCTTTCATCCGCTTTAGACAATGTTGAGAACAATTTTTAAGCCACCATTGTCCATGAACCATACTTTAAAGCTGGAAATTAGAGGAATTATTTCAAATTTGTGCTCCTTCCACCGTTGTTTATCTTGAAGCGGGTATTCATTCAGCTTTTGGCAAGAACCGCTGCAACATATCACAAGGTTTTGGCGCCTTTTTCGTTTTAATCATGCGACCGACACTTGTTCCCTTTTTACGTCTTGTCTAACATGAATGTGAATTTAACTGCATTTATCGATTCTTTGGGAGTTTGTATAGCCCATTTTCTGACTTCTTTCCCACTGTCCGTCTCTGACGTGATCGAAAACGTCCAGTAAAATCATCGCAAGACATTTTCGTTTCCTGTTTTGAAACTTCTTACTCGTAGACTTCCGGTAAATTTTAGTAGCCAATCAGATTTCGATTCGTCAGCATTTTGACATTGATTAATAATAATGACTTTACTAACGTGTCAAGCAGAAATCTAGCAGAGGGTATTCCCCAATGCTAATAGAGGTCACCTAACTTTCTAAAATACAATCTAAAAATACAAAACGAATTAGCATAGAGTCAAAACTAGAAACTACTAAGAGTTAGAATTAAAAACTACTAATGATAACTCACTCAACATACATACAACAAAAACTCCATTTATAATTATCAAAAATTCTAAAATCTTGTAATTAAAATCGTAATTAAAAAAATTACGAATTGCAAAGGTAGCAGCCACTACATCCATCTAAAATGCTACTTATAAATCAAGACTGCGTATCCGGGTCTTAAACTGCTTAAGACTGGCAGCCGATCTGCCCTTGCTTGGTATCTTGCTCCAGAGTCTTGGACCTACAACTATGGCCATAATTCTTGGGACACTTTGCTCAAATGGCGTCCCGTTAGCGTCATTTGAAAAATTCTCTTACCTCGCCCCCCTCCCCCCTGTACAATGTTGAAGTTAGGATTTGAAACTGGTGACTGATCTTCAACATTGTTTGGGGAGGTGGGGGGGGGGGGCACAGATAGTCATAAAACCTGTAAAAGACTTCTAATTACAGTGGAGATTACATTTTCTTACTTCTCACTGAAATATTACCAAGTGTCCCAAGGTCTAATGGCCATAATTGTCTATAGACCAGTTTGAAAGAGAGATCGTTTGTCGCTTAGAATATAAGCTTTGACTAGCAGAAATAGCCAGTCTCGTTTCGGAAATAGCTCGAACAAGCCATAGTCCTGGGTAGTTAGTATATTTTATCATCACATGCGGCATTACTTTGCGGACTATTAATTGAAGATACAGGAAGTGGTATTTATGACATCTTTTCATATTTTCTTTTCGGGCTAAAATATGCGTTTATAGGGTTCTGTTTCCTTACTGATATAAAAAAGCGTTGTTCAATGACAGGCAATATTGCTATTTTCACAAACAGTCTGATTTAACAGAGGAACGCTATATGAGCGTTGAAACATACACGTTTATGTTATCACTGCGTTAACAGTACTCAGCTAAAAAAGCGACAGTACTCACACAAATTGTCAGGCGTAACAACACAGGTTATTCAGGTTTACTTTTGTTTTCTATGGCAATATGTTAACAATAGTTTCTTCAACTTACTGAGATTGAAAAGTCTGGAATGATCCCTAGCTATCAAATTTTATCAACAGTACTCACCTATAGACAAGAAGTAAATATTCCCTCTCTTGTTTATTTTAGTGCAAATATGCCGAGTACTGTGCTAAAGTCGACCAAAACGAGCATCATTGATATGGAAAACCTGATTAAACTATTATTCTAATAGGAGTGATACATTTGAACCACTTTTACTGGGATTCTTTCTATTCTAGAACGAGAAAAAGCAGAAAATGTTGCTGAGTACTGTTGCCGAGTACTGTTGGCGTTACTCATTAACCATGACGTATTATACGCGTGACTTGAATTCCAGTTCGAAGTGTCTGGTGAGGAACTGCGATTTATTAGCATTCAACGGAAAGAAAATATTTTCAAATGCAGAGTGAATTGTGTCACTTGGGTAAAAAGGGCACCCTATAGCCTCATTGATTTGCTGTTGGGACAATAAAATTCCGTTTTCAAGCTTGCTCAGTCAATGCTATTACTTCGTAAAATAAGCCTTACATTTGTTGCAAGTACGTTCTCTCTCTTTTAACAGTAATTAGGGTATCGTTTTCGTGTGATAACTTCGTCTTTCAATGAGAAAAGTCACTCGACTGTATTATATTTTACACACCAAGAACCGTTCCACCAACATTTTGCTGGAATGACACTTACCCACCCCTCCCCCAACTATTCTTGTGTCACATGTGCCATTTGTAATGCAAAACGCCCGCAACCACAGTTTACCACTGAAACTGTACATAAGTCACAGAGTTTGGTTGGTTTGCAGTTACACTGGGCAATTTCATCATCGATCTCATTCGGACAACTATGGCCATAATTCTTGGGACACTTTGCTCAAATGGCGTCCCGTTAGCGTCATTTGAAAAATTCTCTTACCTCGCCCCCCTCCCCCCTGTACAATGTTGAAGTTAGGATTTGAAACTGGTGACTGATCTTCAACATTGTTTGGGGAGGTGGGGGGGGGGGGCACAGATAGTCATAAAACCTGTAAAAGACTTCTAATTACAGTGGAGATTACATTTTCTTACTTCTCACTGAAATATTACCAAGTGTCCCAAGGTCTAATGGCCATAATTGTCTATAGACCAGTTTGAAAGAGAGAGCGTTTGTCGCTTAGAATATAAGCTTTGACTAGCAGAAATAGCCAGTCTCGTTTCGGAAATAGCTCGAACAAGCCATAGTCCTGGGTAGTTAGTATATTTTATCATCACATGCGGCATTACTTTGCGGACTATTAATTGAAGATACAGGAAGTGGTATTTATGACATCTTTTCATATTTTCTTTTCGGGCTAAAATATGCGTTTATAGGGTTCTGTTTCCTTACTGATATAAAAAAGCGTTGTTCAATGACAGGCAATATTGCTATTTTCACAAACAGTCTGATTTAACAGAGGAACGCTATATGAGCGTTGAAACATACACGTTTATGTTATCACTGCGTTAACAGTACTCAGCTAAAAAAGCGACAGTACTCACACAAATTGTCAGGCGTAACAACACAGGTTATTCAGGTTTACTTTTGTTTTCTATGGCAATATGTTAACAATAGTTTCTTCAACTTACTGAGATTGAAAAGTCTGGAATGATCCCTAGCTATCAAATTTTATCAACAGTACTCACCTATAGACAAGAAGTAAATATTCCCTCTCTTGTTTATTTTAGTGCAAATATGCCGAGTACTGTGCTAAAGTCGACCAAAACGAGCATCATTGATATGGAAAACCTGATTAAACTATTATTCTAATAGGAGTGATACATTTGAACCACTTTTACTGGGATTCTTTCTATTCTAGAACGAGAAAAAGCAGAAAATGTTGCTGAGTACTGTTGCCGAGTACTGTTGGCGTTACTCATTAACCATGACGTATTATACGCGTGACTTGAATTCCAGTTCGAAGTGTCTGGTGAGGAACTGCGATTTATTAGCATTCAACGGAAAGAAAATATTTTCAAATGCAGAGTGAATTGTGTCACTTGGGTAAAAAGGGCACCCTATAGCCTCATTGATTTGCTGTTGGGACAATAAAATTCCGTTTTCAAGCTTGCTCAGTCAATGCTATTACTTCGTAAAATAAGCCTTACATTTGTTGCAAGTACGTTCTCTCTCTTTTAACAGTAATTAGGGTATCGTTTTCGTGTGATAACTTCGTCTTTCAATGAGAAAAGTCACTCGACTGTATTATATTTTACACACCAAGAACCGTTCCACCAACATTTTGCTGGAATGACACTTACCCACCCCTCCCCCAACTATTCTTGTGTCACATGTGCCATTTGTAATGCAAAACGCCCGCAACCACAGTTTACCACTGAAACTGTACATAAGTCACAGAGTTTGGTTGGTTTGCAGTTACACTGGGCAATTTCATCATCGATCTCATTCGGACAACTATGGCCATAATTCTTGGGACACTTTGCTCAAATGGCGTCCCGTTAGCGTCATTTGAAAAATTCTCTTACCTCGCCCCCCTCCCCCCTGTACAATGTTGAAGTTAGGATTTGAAACTGGTGACTGATCTTCAACATTGTTTGGGGAGGTGGGGGGGGGGCACAGATAGTCATAAAACCTGTAAAAGACTTCTAATTACAGTGGAGATTACATTTTCTTACTTCTCACTGAAATA
This sequence comes from Siderastrea radians, assembly GCA_964017195.1. NCBI lineage: Eukaryota > Metazoa > Cnidaria > Anthozoa > Scleractinia > Rhizangiidae > Siderastrea > Siderastrea radians. The sequence goes on along the minus strand of OZ024890.1, from coordinate 9,838,763 downwards.
TTACCAAGTGTCCCAAGGTCTAATGGCCATAATTGTAGGTATCGAATTGAGTGTTTTCCATGCGTAACAGTGTTAAAACTAGGTTGATAAAAATCTGTGTTCCGTAAATTGTAAGCGTGGCTGTCGGTCAGAAACATGTCACAAATAGTCCTTGGACACAAATTATGTTTAACCTTATACATTAGAATACATATGTCCTGCAGTCTCCTATTATACAACGATGGTAGCTTTGCTTTCACTAACAGCTGTTGGTAGCTAGACTGCTTGTCTTTAAATACAGCGCGCAGTCCACGCTCCTGTACTCTCTCCAATCTACGGGTGTCCGAGGCTCTACAAAAATGCCACACTAAGTGGCAGTATGTTAAATGTGGGAGAATGGCTGCCTTAAAGAGATGTAATTTGGCCTCAGTTGGTATGAGATTCCGCAGCCTCATTATCACACCTATCCTCTGGCTAGCTTTCTTACAAACATTACTAATATGCAAATTAAAATTAAGTCCGCAATCAATGGTTACGCCTAGGAGCTCTAAATTGTCTGATTCCATTATATCTTTGCCATTGACAGTTATACTTGTTTTGTCACCATAGTTCACACTTTTATTCCGAATGTTCATCGTTTGATATTTTTTCAGGTTTCCCTGAAGAAGATTCGAATCATACCAATTAGTTGCTAGAGTGGCACTCTCTTGAAGTTTCGTGACCACAGTACATATGTCCTTTCCTTTCACGTAGATCTGGTGATCGTCTGCGTACATTGATAGCCCAGAATCTACGCTATATGAAAGATCGTTCTGGAATATGTTCCATAATAGTGGTCCTAGCACCGATCCCTGGGGGCAGCCTCGTTTCACATTTCTCCATGAACTGGTTACCGATCCAATGCGCACTCTCCCTAAGCGACTGCATAAGTAGCTGCGCAGCAAATCCAGTGCTCTGTGCTGGAAACCGTAGGCTTTTAACTTACATAGCATAAGAGCTGGGTGTAAGCTACCGAACGCTTTGGACATATCTGTTGATAATATTCCCACTGACAGACGATTGTCCCTAGCCAATTTCCAATCTCCCACTAGGCCAATCACTGATGTTTCACAACTATTGTGCTTTCGGTAAGCCGTGAGGCCATCACCAAGACGATCATCCTACTTTGTTGTTATTTGGTTACACAATAACCGCCCAAACACTTTGTTTACAAATGACAGCACAGCTATCGGTCTGTAATTCTCCTTAGCGTGCTTGTCATCTTTTTTATAGACTATCCCAGTTCTTGCATCCTTGGTACTGACCAAAAGGAATGCGGCCTCTGGGAACGAGATTGCCACTAAGTGGGCTGCTCGTGAGCCTGCGATTCCTGTGACGTGTGACCAAGGTTAATAAAAATTGATTTGGTGCCTTGGGTTGGATCATCTAGCACCCGTTCCAAATTTGTTTTATATGCGCTCAAGAATATGTGTGCCAGTTTTGGTGCGTAAATTTCAACTCTAACTGCCTGGACATAGATGCCCCTCGTATCGTCAGATAATACCTTTCTTAACACTAATGTTGTAACTAGTACAGGGTGAACTGCTTTCCCCAGGAAATTTTCGCAGGGCAGTTTGTGGCGGGAGAAGGTCAACATTCATATCCCTAAGTTCAAGGGTAGCGATCTTTCAACCTCCAAGTCCACAAAATTGTGACCAAGTGATGAAATTATTTCAACTGTGGAGTGAAACCAAAAGTGGGCACCGAAAAGAGCTGACTTTCAAGACATCTCATTTGGGATTTTTACTTTGTTTCTCAGTGGAAACTTGTCTAAAGACTAAGTTACTCACAAGGCATGGACTAACACAAACAGCATGGAGTAAAGATTGTCTCTCGTTGGTTAAATTATTTTATCAATATCCTTATCTCTTATTTTACAACATGCACAAAAAAACAACGACAACAAGAAAAACAAAACAGACACACGAACAACCAGCTTACCTTTACTGTTTGCAAAGAAGTAGCCGCTTCAGGTGCACTGTATATCATGGCCCCTGGAGACCTTGTCATCACCTCTCCCACAAATCTGGCGGTACCATAATCTGAGAGTTTTCCTCTCCACCTTTTATCACGTATCCACAGCAATACGTTAGCACTACTCACATCACGATGAACTATCGCAGTCGGTTTCCTTTGATGCAGGTAATTAAGTCCTAAAGCTACATCAAGAGCAATGACGGCGATTTCGGCATCCGTGAGCTGTTGTTCGCTTGGTTGCAGTAACAATGCTCGCAAACTTTTTTCCATGAGCTCCGTTACCAAGAGATGATTCCCGTCATCTTGGGTAGCACCGATAAATTGCAAAAGACACGGATGGCGGCACCTTGATGCGATGTCCATTTCCCGTTCAAACAACTTGCGCAAGTCAGGAGAGAGAGTCCAGTGGTGGAGTTGCTTAATGGCTACGGCACAGCCACAATACCTGCCTTCCAAAACACGTCCCAATCCCCCAATCCCTAGGCATTTATCAGTCTCTTGAATGTCATTACGTGAAATGACCCAGTCACGTGTTTTTAGCTGGGATTCATTTGTGGATAATCTTTGCTTAGCTGCTGAAAGAGCATTCCGTAGTTCAACAATATCTTGGTCTCGATCTCTCAGCTGTTTTTCTAGTTTAGCAACCTTTTGCTGCTCAACTTGTAAATCAGCAGCTGCTCGCTCTCTATGCACTTGCAGGTTTGTCACCTGTTGGTCCCGCTCCCTCAACTGTCTTTCTTTTACCTGCAACTGTTCCATTAAACTAGCCTCTCTCGATGTTTGTGGTGGCATGATCTCTAGATAAGGAAGATGAAACAAGAATATGAATACTAGAAACAGCATAAGAAAGTTTCACCTGAAGTTCTTTATCTTTGTCGACATGAATATTCTGTTCACTTGCCTCTTAGGGTATTAAGTTATGATTGTACCAAAAAAAAGAAAAAAAAACAATTTCTGCACAGTAACTGCTTGGGCTTGAATTACCATCTAAGATATACTACCCATACGACGAACACAAAAGGAATGACATGATACAGAAAGACTGTCTCTGTATTCACCTCTAAACACAGCGCGATCGTTGAGGGGGGGGGAGGGGGGCAGCAAATGGACACTATTGTTGACTCACCCACCAGACAGGAAGCCATCAAGGTGCGCTCTAAATTCGCTTCGAACTCTTGCAATTTCTTCTCTATAAATAATTTGCTTTTACCTCCGCGGAAGACACGGTAAGTAAGGAAGATGGATACTTTTAGATCATCGTATGAATTGAAAACATAATCTTTGTTTTAATCCTCAGATTTTTTGAAAGAAGAAAATAATTGAGAGGCAAAATACCTGCCACTTATACTTACTGAGGCTGCTCGGGTAAAATAATTTGCAGAGCATGATGAAGATGACATGCAGTCGGTGATGAGCCACAAGGTTTTGAAATAAATTGAGTAGACTTCTGGCTCATTTCATTCCAGATTTTTCAGAGAAAATAGCGTTTGTTTTTCCTGATAGTTGATAATGGAATTGGAGCATTCAAAACAACACAAAATAAATTTGGATACTGTTGGCAATAATATTATTTATAAACTGTTTGAAAGCTGTCAGATCAGACAAAATAGAATTAAATGGACAAAATAAATAAATAATATATAAATTAATAAGTAAGAATAATGAAATAAACAAATAATACTAACTAAATACACAAAATAAATGTGAAAACTGCAAGCAAATTGTATACGGTTTGTGATCTGTCGCATAAAGTCCCACAAACTGACCAACACTTTAGGAGGCTCGCAACAGTTTTTTTGACCTTGGCGTGTATGTTTTGAAATCAAAATTTCGCATAGAAGATAAACTTCGATTTCCTTGATACTACACCACCTTTTAAACATATGACCAAAGATTATTTTTTCATTGGTTTCCTAGCAACAACTGTCACCATAGCAACGGTAATGGACAACCCCTTCTTTTAAATAATGTCAAATATCTCGAAAACTAGTCAGACACTTAATGACGAAACTTGAACTATTTGAACTACTCAACCTACACAACTTGTATGCGAAATCTGTAAGAGCGTTTTCAAGTAAATTGTGATTCATTTTTTGCGGGCTGACCTTCGTCATTCCGGCAATTTTCTCCAGTATTTCAAGAAAGATAAAACTTAACACTTTCTCTTTTCAGTTGAAAGATCTTTTATGATAGCAAAACATTCTTAATGTACATTGAGCTTCCTAGGTGGCTGCGATTTTAAGATATTTATATTTAAAAACTGCTAAAATGTAGCACAAGTCAGTCAAAAAGTTCGTAATTTGCATAAATAGAAATATTTCTAAATTGCCCTTACAGATTTTTCTCTTAAAATGATTGTCGTTAGAATAATAATTCTTTTTGATGTTCCAGCAAGTTTTAGGCTTAATAAACATTTCATTTATTAGATAAGAAGGCTGAATCTCGGTCAAGTTTCAGTCGTTATTAACTTTCAAAGAGCAACAGTTTTATTTTCTTTTTACTGGTCTATTTCACGGTTATTCACGTGTAATGAATACTTAAACACGCCGCGCTTGTGTCCTCTCGTGCATTTATAATTTCTTCTCAGAATAATAATAAAATTTTCGTCTTCTGAGCTTCTTCCTGGAGACTCTTTTCCATTATTCTTTAAATACTGACTGACGTTTTAGCATTTTAAATTACGGATTGCATACATGTTAACGCCCACGATGCCATTACACTGATCCGTAACGAGAATCACCTGCAGCAAATAATTGAATCGAATTTTTAAAAAACCACAAGAGTCAGCACTGACAATAGCTATAATTGAAACATTTCCTTAAAAAAGTCTGGGAAAACAATTAGACATTGAGTCACCTGATTGGATGTTTTGTGACATCCTGCTCCTAATATTTAAAGAACCTGGATTTTCATAAAATTCAGCGAGAAACAAAAATCGACAAAACAAAGCCGTTGCAGCAATCAATGTCACAAACGTCCATGTCATGTCCATCTCTTGTTAGTCGTCCATTGACAGCTATTAAATGCACGCGGAAGTAGAGATGCTCATAATCTGAGCCATGATGTCGTTCCACAATCACAGCCAGTTATATTCACCATGTTGAAAACTCCTTAGCTAAAGTAACGAATCGTTAATCGCAAGCTTTGATTGGCGAACCACTAACTGCACAAGCAAGTTACTGTTGTAACATATGAGGCAATGATGTAAATGTATTTCATATCTCGTTCAAAGGTGGCAATGTTTGCATGCATGTCCGCCTGGCAGTGAAATGCAGCCCCTCGCCTCGACCTGAAGCGAATTACACTGCATTCATGGCTCCAGTCACTGTTAAAATCATTCAAGCGAGGCTTTCAGGATAAAGTGAGCTACATATTTGCGTAACAAGCATTAACATGGGTTTACTTTTATCTGCCAACTCACCTAGCAACTTGATTATGCCTGAAACAAGTTTGATTTGTCTGAGACAAATTCACTGTAGTTATCATATGTCACTAGCAAAGCTTAAATTGCTCTTTGACACCACTGGGCCACCGACCAATAGAATTGTCATTTCTTCAGGATATTTAATCTTTTTGTATGTTTTTTCCACCTTTCTCGCGCGAACCACACTGCGTTGGAGCGACAATTTGTGTCCGCACCGGGTCATAGTTACTACAATTGCAGCACGACCAAAACGAGCCTAGCCCTCCCCATTCAGTGTTCTCCCTAGTTTTCAGGGTAACAGGTAAACCAGTTTTCTAGACCGGTAAAGCAGCTCTGTTGAAAATCCTTTTCTACCCCGGAGTGGAAGTGTCGTCATGAGACCCGGAATGTTGCCCGCATGACACTAGACTCACACGTATCTCGAACACCTTACAAAATGCTTGATGTTTGCGATTCCTGTTTCAAGGAACGTACTAACGTACAGGCAAACATCTGGACGAAAAAGCTTAAAGTAACCTAAAAAACGTTCGGAGAAGTGCCTAAAAGATAAGACAAATGCTAACAGCACCTTACGAATAAACCTGAACAAACCAACATGCGGATAAACGTGGAGAAGGTAACACTAATATCCTGCGACAATGCTAACGTACGGAGAAATGTCAAGGAGATACAACTAACAACATTTTAATTAAGAATATACTAACATACGGATGACTAAGAGAACAATAATGCTTTTGAATGTTCTAACGTACGGAGAAATGTGGACAGTTGTGAAGAAAAGACCAACACTGACGAACATACTATCGCACGGAAAATGTCGAGAAGGCTAATACCTTAGGAATGTACTAGCATTTTGAGCAACTTTAAAAAGATATGACTAACATCTTACGAAAGGTAGAAACACGCAGAGAAACGTTGAGAAGATGAGACTATTATATAATGAACTTAGAAACGTCGAGATCATAAGACTTTGTCTAATGTTGTACGAACGCAAGGACAATGAGAAAAGTTACTAAGACAAGACTGACGTGGTATGTTATACGACTGACATAAATTTTTTCGTAATTCAATCCGATAAATAAATCTTTTCACAATCCAAATCTGTTGGATGTTTCTAATCGGGGCCTTAGTACGTGCTTCTAACCGGTAACAAGTGGTGATACAAGCGGTAAATTTTACCCTTTACCGCCTAATAAGGAGAACACTGCCCATTGGGGCTTAATTTTACTGGTGTCCAGTGTCGACCGTGGTCAAACGGGACTATCGTGATCCTCACGGATCCATGGCGGCCTATTTTGAGATGCTATTATGATTTTGTGCAGTGGCTAATTCTTTGGGAACACGAGGAATGTGCAACTGGTTATGAGGAAATCATTTCGATGTCATCCTTTTATCATGTCGCTAAGTCAGAATGGAAACCCGACCTATATTTGTGCGTAAATTCGAGCAATTTCCGAAACGTGTCGAGTGGTGAAAGTGGCTAAATCGGGCCAAATGACTCCTTCCTTGTCATTGTATTATACATGTACTAATTTAATACACAGTAGAGTAAATGGACCTAAAATTGCTCAAAATTCGTTGTAAGGATAGCAAACAACACCATGTAATGTTTCATGAACTTTATTCAGCTAGTTCGCTGTTATGTCATTGCTCAAAATGTTCGCTTTGAAATCCCATACAAAGTCTTATATTTTGAAATGCCATTTTTAACACGCTTGGGTGTCCTGTGGTATTTTTAGTCTGTTGTAATAATTGGATTAGCGTATTTTGAGTTTTACATGAAAACAGCTGCTGCACCAGTGTTTCTTTGAGTAAGAAGTTAGTTGAAAAGACTATATTTGTGTTTGATGTAGCTATTATTCAATGAATTTGCAAGGTTTTTTTATTTGCTCTGTTTCGTAATTTGAGAATATATGAGTTTCGGGTTACTTTTGAGATGATTTGTTTACGAAAATGACGAACTTTGGTCCGTGTGGGGCATGAATTTGCGTAGGTTATTTTTCGCGTCCGGGTATGTGGTACGTATTTAAAAATCTTGCGTACATAAATCTGGAATGTTTGGTATGGGCGATGTTAAATTTTTGCGAAGCTTTTTAACGAGGAATGAGTTTTTGCGAATATGGCGGATAAATGTAAGTGGATGAGATTTTGTTGTCCACGTGATCGAGGCGTGGATTTTAAAGCAATAAGCGAAGGAGACATGTGGATCAGTGTCATCTACTCTTTGGCGTGGTGGGAAGCATATACCTAGAAAGGTAGATTGTGGCCTTGTGTTGGCCTTGTGAGTTCTTCGTATGAGTTTCTGACTATGCTTGAAGTTAAGTAAGTTGACAATAAGTAAATTGAAGTTCAGTAAGTTGACACTGATAAAAAGGGTTGCATTCAACGCTCAGCTGCTTGCAGCGCACACGTCGTCAGCAATAGGCCCAACACTAAATTGTTGTTTGAGCATGTGTTTTGGTAGGACTATTTTTGCTGTCTTAGGTACGAGAAAGATGCTAGTAAAGATACGAGCAAGGTTACAGTACGGGTGGTATTTGAAAGATACCAACATTTTCTCTTCCCATAATACGGTAAAGTTTTAGTTTACGATGTTGTGTCCATGATTTATATCAGTCATTTCCACAGATTTTCCAGCCGACATAGAAATGATTTCTTTCTTGGTTTTATCATTACAGGAATATATGGCAAGAAAATTTGTTTGAAAAACGACCTTTGCTCTCTTTCGGTCTTCAATGTTCATAAACAAGTTTGTGCAACTGGGAGTGCCAATGGCTGTCCTCTCCTCAAATTATTATCTAATACACTTGTTTCTTTCACATCGTTTTGTGATCTCGTTTTGTATCATTCAGTAATATGTAGAAAAATATTAGTTGACCTTAGCTGTGGTTTTAGATGTAGATTTAAATTGAAATTTTTATACAGTTTTTTTGCTCTAGTGTCAGTTTGACTTTTCAGCCTGTAGCCTACTCGCCCGATGATTAGTGGCTCTATCTCCTAATTTTGGTTCGACTGGATTTTTAGCAGCATTTTGTTTTGCATTCCAAGGGAATTGCTGAGTGAAAGATAAAGCTGTTTTCAAAACGGTTACTTTCCATTAGCGCTCATATGACAAGAAAGTGAGTTGAGATGAGCGTGATGCAACAATTGCAACAATATGCACTCAGTGTACTATAGTGGAGGGGGGAATATTTACGAGAATGATCACGTGAGTTGTTTTGTCCTCAGAGTATGTCTTAAAACTCGCAAATAAGCCAGAATGAGACTAGTAGTCCATGGGCCAATACCCCAAAAATGGCCATTTGGTACCAAAAAGAAGGACAAATTCTAACATACATTTTTGAAAACGTTGTTTTCTCCAGTTTATTTTGGTGTATGATAACCGTGCCAAATGAGTAGCTTTAAAGGGGTTATCACGTGATAAAGTGACGTCACTCAAATGTACAAAGACCAAATAATGCACAGAGATGTCTAATAATAGTCTAATGAAAGCCTGAAAGCGCCATTATGGATAGGCACTTATAGTCTAATAATCCCAAGCAAGGTTTCCAGAGTTAAACTCTACTAAACATAAGTGTGGATCCTGAACGGTTTCCATGGCAACGGATAATCTCGCTAAATTTAGAGAATTTTTCAAAACTCACGACAGAACAAAAACGGAAAAGTGGTTGTGGAAGCAAACACAACTTCAAGTTAGAGTTGATATAATTACTTCTGATATTTTGGCAAATAGCTGGCTGAATTAGAAAGGAGCTATTTTGAAGAAAAGTTTTACTCCTTAGCGTCATCGTCATCATCCTCAAGCAGGATAAGGCCTGAGTTCAAACTCGGAGTGGGAAAAATGATTGATCGATAATATCTTCCACTAGATCGCATAGAACAGCATGAAACTTACCTGGAATATTAATATTAACGTCCCCTTTTGCCTGAACATACAATTTTGATCACGTGACAGATCACGTGACTAGAATGTAAAAATTTCGAAAAATCACGCGAGTTTTAGTTGTACTGATAAACAAAACAGGGAGCGCTTACCATTTGAATGGAATGTTCGGTGGATTTTTTTGGACAAATGGAACTGCACCTGTTCTCACCAAGAAAACGGAACGGATTGAGCCGTATCATTTGATTCGAAGTTTCGGATGCAAGTGTTTTCCCGCGCCATTAAGCTCAAAAGCTCGAATCATGAAAGCAAAAGTAAAACACAAGAACAGACGGCCAAAACTTAAATCTTTCTCACCTTGAGTGCTACAATTGTGTTGCAAGAGGTCTGTTGACAGTAGCTGCGAGAATAAAACAACTGTCACGTCACGAACGGTTTGGAACAGTAAAGATTCATCACTTAAATCCGCCGTCATGGGCATTGCTGTCCTCTCGGAAATAGCCTGGCACTGGTAATTGTGGTCAAATGGTACAGAAATTTCCGGGAATTCCGGAAAAAACGAGAAAAAGGAATACCTCGAAAGGTATTACCTTTATTCCGAAAACATTCCACCGGAATGAACCGTTCCATTTGAATTCTCCCCGGAATTACCGGGTTTTCCGTACAAATGGTAAGCGCTCAGGGTTTTCGATAGAAATTAGAGATATCTAACATTCTGCGTTTGAAATGAGTGTCCTGGTTTTTTAAAAGTGAATATGTGAACGTTCAAAAGTGAATTTTTATGAAAGTTCTGGATTGCTATAAATTTAATGAACAACACGACGCTATTGAGTTTTGGTTTTGCAAACATGTTTCGGCAGATACGTCTGCCATCTTCAGTGTAAATTTGAACATAGTGTGCAGTAGAATGTAAATAGTGAAGAAATTACAACTTTATATTAAATTTGCTTTAGTTAATATAAGCAATATACAACGCATTTCTACGGTTTATTGGCTCATTAATCAACATTCCAAATGTGAGGCTGGAAATACTTAAACTGTATCTAGAAAGCGTTTTTGTTCCATGTTGCCTCGTAAATCCATATGGTAATAATTCATCAAATAATTGCTATTTTTGGGAAAAACAGCCACGTGACGTGACGAAAACGCATGAGTAATGCTCTCAAAAAAGTTAAGCACTATGATCTTTCTCTACGTGCTAAATTTTGGTTTCATCTGCATACTTCAAGCCAATAAACAATTCATTCCTGATTACTCCCTTGACCCAGGCCTTAAACTACTTGAGTCTGTGTCATCTAAGAAAAATTCCTGGATGGGTTTTTCACGTCGGTTATCAAAGTCTAGTAACTTGCACATATCCCTGCACTTCAAGCCATTTGCTGGACAGCTGCAGATCGAACGTTGGCATGACCTTGTGCGGGACGAAGACAACAGCTCTAGTATGGCAGTAAGCACTGGCTCACCGTTCATCCAATGAATGGCCAGCTTATTTTCCTCCTAAAACCAGCCAGAACCGATGGGGGTGGGTATTTCAGGGCAGCTTTGAGGGCTCCGCTTCCAGACTGCCGTTTGGTAGTTTGAACGAGAAGTGTGCTTGTATAAGCAGTCAGCACATGGTGGTAACTGGGTATTGAGTCGATGTTACCTTTCTTAACAAAGAACAGCCTGTGCCTGAGCTCATTTATCTTACTTGCTCCTGGTTGAGAGCTGTACACCTGGCACGTACACTTCTGGAGTTTATTAAGGCGGGAGACTCTAAACTTCCATACTGTTGCTATGAAAAGTTCCTAACGGTCATATCTTGAAACCCCTAACTTCCACAGATAAGCTGTTTGGCCATATTTGCATAATGGGAGACATTTTCAAGATTCTCGAGTCACAACCATGTTTGGTAGATCACGTGACCTTAACAGAAAAAAGCCTAAAACACAAACGGTGTAAAGTTTTAGTTATTAAAAATGATGCCAACATTTAACGATCATTAATATGCAAAACGTGATGTAACAGTTTCTTGAAATTTGCATTATTTAAGAAGTTATGACGTCAGAATTACATAAATTTATACATCTTCTACTGCAGTTTTTCTGTTATTTACGTCAACAGTAATTGCGTTCGTCAGATTGTGAAGAAGGCTGATTTATCTCTAATTCGTGAAAAAATCGGAACCTTAGCTCTTTTCTTCCGAGTTTTAGGGGGTTTTTTGTACTGCGCGGTTGGAGACTGGTACTAGCTACGTGCGGCGCAATGTTGAATTTTAAAATTCAGGTGTTCATCCTCACACATTTCATCAATCTAGAGGCACGAAACGCTGCAAAACAGCGTATGACAAAATACCTGATCTGTAGTTAAGAGTCTCTCCCCTTAACGAATTCGACTGAAACGACTTTGTCGGTTGACAGACATACGGGATATTGCTGCTGAATGGGTTTAGTCAGTGGCTTTGGAGCATCGCTAGCAGAGATTTGACATCGGCCTCATCTCTTGTAATTCTAGTACTCTGGAGATCGGTGTGCTGGAAACTTAATTTCTTCAAATCTAACATGTCCTTTATCTCTTTCAATAAGATACTGCAGTATTCGGCAGCCAGATAGTACTCGTGGACTGCTTTAAAGTAGAATCCCTTGGTGCCCCTACCGATTGTGTATCTTTATTGACAGTCTCTTTGCATGCTTGGTCAATAAGAATTTTTCCAAAGGGTTTTCATTTTCCTAACTGGACGGAGAATCCTCTAGACGTAAGGTATTCCCAAGCTTCTGGTGATCTTCTTCGGGGTGAGACACATTAGAGAGATCTGCAGACAAGCAGCGAGAATAGTTCAGATCATCATATGCGAAACACCAAAGAACCATTAGTCTTTTTGCTGATAGATGCCGATCCCAGTCTACCTCTCTTGGTGCTCTCAGCAAATTCAACAGTCTCTGCGATTTCGATATATGACATCCAGAAGCTAGACAGTTTTCAGTTAGTGAAGAGAAGATCATCCAGGTAGGTGTCACAGAGCGCGATGAACTCTGAGAAAGACGAACTTTTCTTGTAATTCTCTCTGGCATACATCATTGCCCAGCGGCAGTAGGCAGTACACAGTAGAGATAGTAAGCAGTAGACTGGAGCTCTAGAGCCCCAAATTTTCTGTCTTGGAGCCCTGCGTTTTTTTAGGCCGGAGCCCTGGAGCCCGAAACCTCTTTGGGATCCTGGTTACTAAACAATGAAGTTTGATCTGATTCTATAACTTTCTTTCTCTTGTCAGTCTCTCTTATCAAGAATTTTTCACGTAAAAATCTCGGTTTTTCTTTACTCGTATCTGTTGTTGGGCTGATGATTGAAAGCATCTTCTTTACCACTCATGCTTAAGTTTGAACCTATTACCTACATTTTAAACCTACATTTCAATAAGGCACAGCCAAGATAAGTTATGAATTTTGTCTGGATGGCCGATGCAAATAACAGTAGGATCTTCATTTTGTCTTCGGAGGACCTCCCTGAAAACCACTTAATGTGATGGGAGCTTCCTCCATAAAGATTATTATTATTATTATACATACATTGAGCACTCTAAGGTGACTCTCTTGAGAGCGTAGACTTCTTGATATCACGGACACTACCTCTAGCACTGTACTCCAAATTCCATAAACGTTATTGTTCTGTGGATAATCTTCAATTACCACTCTCAACGATGACATCAAAGTAGAACATTAAAACGCTTTCTCTGATCTCCTCTTAATACTGGGCTTAATAGCGCAAATGTTTCCATTCGTGTTTCCTGTTTTCTCTTGTTAAAATAATCATTTTTTATTTATCTCTTGCAAAACAATCGCCAGTGGACAGAAACTGCAAAAAGTGAATTGAATGTTCCAACACAGAATTTCCAGTCACATCAGCAAAATCAAACTGTACCATACAAGATCTCTGATTATGTGATCAAAACTGGAAATCGACGGTTTTTATCGACTATGTATTGCTTCATAATCAACACAAGTATAATCACGATAAGCTCCTGACAAAAATATCCTAAGAACACATCACTGTTCGCTGTGATCTTAAACGCTGTCTCTTAAATTTTACTGTTTACTGCAACATATTGAATACTACTGATAATAATAATAATAATAATAATAATAATAATAATAATAATAATTAGCGTGAAATCATTGATAAACGACACGGGTTTAATCCCTCCAAAAGTATATAATCAGCGGGAAATCTATTACCCTAAGTTTTCTGATACATGAACGCCTAAAAATAACGAAAACATAACCGACAGGGCCGAAAGCAGGGCAAACATCACATGAACAACACCGAATCTACACAACCGGTCACAGAAATACTGTAAGCACAGGAATGCACCAAAGTGGTCACATAATCTCTTGGTTGCTATTGCAACCACGAGATAAAAACTGTTGCTGTAAGAGCTCAATCAGTTCAGCTAATTCGCTCTTTTGTGCATTTATCTACTTGCCTAATAGCTAGTTATTCTCCAAAAACAACGGGGCTGTGTAAAAAACATCCAAAACTAAGAACACAACGAAGCACTACTCACCCGTCAAGGGAGCCACCATGTTGGATTTAACCTACACGGTCATGCGGATTTCCCATTTTTTTATTTTTTCCTTGTCGTAACATTCCTTCAAAAATAGCCTTTTAACCAAATCCGATAAAAGAATATACAATAGTTTTCCTTTTTACCATCAAAATTGCCCAAAAACTGCATTCGTCCCATATTTATAGGAGTTTTATGCACAGCCTCGTTTCCATGCTAAATGGGAATTCTGAGAAATTTCAAATTTAAAAAACTACATAAAAGCTACTTGTCTAGAAGGGTTATCATACCAATTTCAAAACACCTCAGGGAGGACTATCAATTGATAGCACTCAAGTTTTGTCCCTCGATTTGGTACCGAAATCTGGTCTGGCCCATGGACTATAGTCATTTCAACATAGGTCAAGCACGCAATGCGTTCCTATGTTTTGTTTGGTCGAAGCAAACAGGCTGGCGAAGTAGTTTGTAAATTGTTCAGTGAAGTATTTTGCTGAGCGGCCGGCGAAGTGACTTGGTAAGCTGTACCACTGTGCTGAAACATCGGCGGTCAGCGAAGTGGTTTGTGAGATGTACAACTGAAGCTCTCTGACAAACCTGCATAGTTCTTTGCGAAGTGTACAACTGAAGCATCTGTGACAAGCCAGCGAAGTGATTTGTAAGTTCTAGAAATAAAACATCTGTGACAAGCCAGCGATTTGTGAGTTGTAACACTGAAATATTTGTTGACAAGGCAGCGAAGTGGTCTGTGTGTTCTAGAACTGAAGTAAAAGTTAGGACAAGTCAGCGAGGTAGTTTGTTAGCTTGTATCCCGAGAATTATATGAGGTGGCCCGCGGCTATTTACCAGCGCGGAGGCTCCATTTTTAATATAAATCGAATTTTCGGCAGGTCAGCGTCAACCGATTTCCATAATTTTTGGTACTCTAAATAAGGAACTTGATGTTCAAATATTACAAAGTCTAAGTTATCAGGGCAAACAAAACAAACGATTAAGAGATACCTCCACTATTTTACAGACCCATTCCTTTTAGGAAAACGCGAATATTTTTTTCAAAGGAAGAACGATTTTTTTCTAATTCAGTTGACAGTTCAATAAGTTCCAAAACTTCAAGGTTTACTGTGAGCAAGTTGTTATAAAATCGGCTGGAAAGAAATTGCTGCACAGTTGTTGTTGAATCTTGGCTCCAAAGAGAATGTAGATGTGTGACGATTTAGAAGTTAATTTCAGTTAAACATTGCAGAAATCTTGGGTGTTTATTTTAAAACTGCAACGCTACACCACAATATTGTAACAACACAGAGCTAATTCCTCACCAAAATAAATCTATTTCGCCAAACTGTTCCGACGGATTTCTAAGTGTAATGTGCCATTTGAAAGATTAGCCGGCATGTACATATCCTCACCTACAACGAGTTCTGGGATGAAATTTCGCCACGCATTACCTTTAAGTTTCATGTGCCATTTGAAAGCTTAGAGAATCGGTTACGCCGTGCATCACTTACAGATTGCAACACCAGGCCGGGTTTGCAACGCGGCTTACCAAGCGATACCACATTTTTGTGGTAAAGGTTAGTTCAAGGGCCCAAAAAATATATGCCTTGAGCCACTTTACCTTCTGCAACGTGATTGGTGACATTGGTCACATGTATCACGTAATTTATTTCTCTGAAAACTTGCAGTATGCACAGCAGCATCAATTTGTGACTATATAGATCTATAAACCTCTCAGAAATTAAAAATAACTTTCTTCTCCTTAAGCTCTGGATGGATTTAGTTTAATGTGTCAATTGAAAGCCAACAAAACAATTTTGGTGTCCATTTTAGTAAATATTGTACGACAGATTTACAAATTTCTAATGCATAAGATGGGAGACTACTGCGAATTTAAAGTTTCAATTTTGCTGATGTTGGTACCGCGTTACAGCGCAGTATCCATATCACACCCACATGAATTTTAGACATTGCTGACATGACTTGAAAAGGTTAATTGATCACGTAGAGTTTACTTCAGCTCTCCGTTACGTAATGATGCCGATGATTGCAACATTCATATTCTTCAGCCTATTTTTTCGGGCGATGTCGCAGCTCTTACAAGGTCTTCTCCGATTTGCTGAGAAAACAATACACCAAACAACAAAACAATGGACCCTAGCCCCGAAAACAATAGAGCTGCGTGATACCAAGGTCCAATGAAATTAGGGGTTGTTAAGAGCTGCGTGACTTCTCATTTTTTCAGTATCCTGAGAATGAAACAAATGCTCAGGTTATAACAATCAAACACTTCTTTTGTCTTTTTTTATTGACTATTGAAACATTTTACCATGTTCTGTTACGACTAAGCGAATCTTCTTGGCTAAATTGTCGTTTTCTATTCTTGCACTGAGATACTACTACGTGAGGTAACATCATCCTGTAGAGAGTACCTTTATGACGCTCAGTTGCGACGTCAGTGTCCTGAGAGATCCAAGCAGGTGGAGAAGAAAATCTACGTTCACTATTTGTTGAACTCTGAAATCTGGATGAGGAACCTATGAAAACAAAACATTGACAAAACTTATATTTGTTGTTGACGCAATCGTCCAAACAAATGCATCGGTTACCTATATTATTGGTTTCTTTTTTCGGAAAAATACTATTATTGCTAAGGCTGCATTCATTATGTATACCGCCGCCAGAGGAGTGGGGGTGGGGAGTGTACAGAAGATTTCTTTCACACCGGCATTTTTTCCGATCCCCCCACCTTAACCCACACAATTTTGATACACCCCCTCTAACCTCAAAGAAAAAAATATTGCCCCCCCCCCCCCACCTTACTTCAAAAACATTTAACTGGACCCATGTAGTCCAGTATGTGGAGGCATGGTGGTCTAGTGGTTATGTTCACATCAGACTTCGGATCTGTAGGTCCAGGTTCAAGCTTTGCCATGGCATTGTTTCCTTTAAAGTTGATGCTGATTGTTTTTTTTTTTAAGACAAAGGTGAAAGGAAATGGCTGCTCCGTTAAGCAGACGTTTGATGATGATGATGATAATGATGACGACGACGACGATGGTGGTGGTGACGATGACGAAGATTGAAAAATATCTTCAAAAAGAAATAAGCAATTTTTTCAATCTTTTAATTTGTACACTTAAATAACTTAAAGCAATTTTAACCCGTGACTTTCTCAAGTTGTGTCTGTTATTAAAGTGTGCCATAAAATGATTACGGCATTCCAATGTCAATTTGTTCATACGTTCAGAAATTTAATAGGAATATTAATTACATACTTCGTATTTCAGTTACGTTTGATACAGCCCTATTTGAGTCCATTATTTTGTTAGTGGCTTGACGTCTGTGGCTAAATGGTAAACACGGAGCTATTAGCACCTTTCCAGTTATAGAAAACGTGGATTATTTATTGAAAATTAGAGCAGTTTTTTTCTAGTTGTTGTTAGAAAAAGGTTTTTGGGAGATAGATAAAAGCACTTAGCTTTAAAATAAAAGCACTTGACTTAATAATTAAAGCCCTGTAAAAGAGTATATTAATTTTGTAAAGAAATAAGCTTGCAACCTTTTTTAAACGTGAAGACAAATCAATATTAAATTTTAAAAAGATAGTACAATTGCTTTCTCTTTAAGAGGAGAAAAAATTAGCATCCCCCCTTCCTTCTGTTGAAAATCTTGACAAACCCCTTGTCCCTTTCAAAAAAACTTGAGATCCCCCCTCAAAATCCTCTGCCCCCCCCCTGCGGAATACACAATGAACGCAGCCTAAGCAATATCATTGACAAAATCCATTCCTATTTGATGAGACAAAATCCATACCATGAACCAGATTGAACATCTTTTCAAGAAGAACCTTGCTCTGTTTGGCCCAGCTGTAAATCTTGTTGTAGGAGGAACGCAACAATTTAGCTTCCTCTAGTCGTGTTTGCCTGTCTTTGCTCCAGATGTCCTTGATGGCTGTAGCCCATACCTTGGGATCCTCTGAGTCAATCACAACCGATAAGCCAGACGGTACTTTACTAAGGGCCTCTCCAAACCCTGAGTTCTTACTGATAAGAACAGGCAGACCAGCTGACAGGGCCCCAAGACCTGTCAACCCAAAGCCCTCTGTTGTAGAAGGCATGAGCACCATGTCGACTGCACAGAACATGTCTCTCAATCTGTCGCGGCTGCTGGGGTAGCCTCTTACTATCAGCTGCCTATCGGAGATACCACATCCCAGTAAGCGTTGTGCTATTTCCTCTTTTTTTCCATCGGGTGTTCCAAGGAAAACAAGTTGAGTGTCAGGTAATAAAGCAACAGCTCTTCCTACGAGATTAATTCCCCTTGACGTAAAATCTTCATCTCCACGGCCAAATACCAAGATAGAGCAATGTCCTCTCTTCTCATCAGGAAGTTCAAAACTTAAAAATTCATCAAACAAACCAGGGGTTAAGTCAAGAACAACTGGAACTTTGTGGTACCAGTGAAAAAATGAGCGAATGGTCTCGACCGACTTGGATCCAAGTCCTACAACAAAATCAGCCATCACACACAGTTCTACTTCAATCTGGCGTTTTCTCTCGTCCTCTGAAATCGGATATGGATCTGTTTGTACAACTTGCACCCACTTGCATTTATGGGAGTCTCTTATAATTTGTGCCTGGCGACCAACCTTCACCCCATGACCAACAATTACGTCGATTTGCAAATGTTCTGGTGGAAAGGTGAGCCACTCCAGTTCCTCAAAACCAGGCCGCCGTGTTGCCTCAACAATATTTATTTTGTGGCCGAGTGCTTCTTTCGTATCCTGCTTACTGCATTTCAGCAGAAAGTAAGTGATTTCCACGTCAGGGAATTTGGCCAGCTGAATTGCTAACTCTCTGGTGAAAAGTGGTGAAATGGTGGAAAGTCCTCCCTTACTCAATCCCCATTCAGAAGCCAAAATGGTGACTTTAACTTTTCTAGATCCATAAGCTTGGTCACGTTCTTTAGATTCCCAAAAAGCAGACGTCATAGTCAAGCGTGTTCTCTAGACGCCTGCAAAGTGGATTTCAGGGCAGATTGCCAGGCTAATCACCTGGAAAAGAGAAAATTGCATTGTGAAGAAAAATAAAACTCGTGCGCATCTGATCACAACTAACACTGCCATAACTTGTTTCAACACTAGTTAGGTAGCAAAACCTTGATCAAAGTCAAGCAGAGGGGATGTGACGCTCCAGAATGCATGTACATTCCTCAATGCCAGCCATCGACGTCAAAATCCTAGGTAGCTAGACCCATAACAGTACCACAAGTTGTTCTTTTTTAATATTACATTTATTAACCTAGCTCATTAGATAGGGGGATTCACTGCGCACACGTGTATAGCAAAAATGATCTAATAAACAGTAACACTTTTCTCCGATAAACGCCCGGTATCTAACAAGTGCCCCATACAAGGGTTCCTCACCCACCCCTTGAAAATCAGCTTTTTTAAATACTGGCCTCTCTCTCTCTGTTATGAATCACGAAAGCTTTATTAAGAACCACAATCTTGGACAAACCTAGTTGAGACAAATGGTTCAATACCCAAAATTATCCCCTTATTTAACTCATTTGTTTCAAACAACATACCAATTTATTTGCGACCCCCCCCCCCCTCCCCGTATTCAATGTTGATTTGTGAGTTTGCCTTTGCAACCATACATTTCTCAGTGCCCAAACAACATTGATTAGGGGGAGGGCGGGCCTTGAAATCCAGCGGATTACTGGGTGACTGATTATTTCTCACGTTAAGAAGAAAGTGCCTCAACAGTTTCGTCCAAGATTGCAGTTATCTTTTAAGCTCCCTCTTGTAATATGCCACACCCCTTTGAAAGTCACCCCCAATTTAGTAGTTAGTAGGAAAAAAATGGATTTCTGTCAGTAAATTACGTAAATCAAGTAACAGTCAGTTTGTAGGGAAAATTGTCGCTTATTTTTAGATCTGCTGATGTAAGATTGAGTCAAGGTACAGATAATTGTGATTATTAATTTTCCTAAAACGGTGATACACGACTTGACTTCATTTGCTTTGGCTAACTTAAGTGGTGTCATTGACGTTTAGAAAAAAATTGGAGTTTCTCAGAAATTTAGGATTTGCATTTTCTCTCCTAATCACACGCGTTACCAATACTCCTTTTAAGTTCCGTGAGCCTGAAATAAATTAAGCCCACCAAATGGGGGAAGTGGGGGAAATGGCCGCTTTTACAAGAACTGGTTTCAAATCAACTGCATACACTTACATACACTGCTGGTGCTCTGATAGACACTGTGATTCCTCACATCATTGTCATCTACTGAGTTCAATATAATCTGACTGAAAATGCGAAGTAAAACCTAAATCAATACCAGTCTGTAATTGACAACAATAACTTAGTTCTAGTATGAATTAATGAGGGGGTAAGTTTCTGACGAAACTGCAGTGCTGCATCAGTGGGGAAGTGAAGCACAAATATATATATATATATAGGGGGTTAGGATCATGTTATAGACCCAATGGGACTGAAATGTATTCTTATTGTATAATATGAGACAAAAGACCACCGCAACGTTTAATATTTCCATGCATAATAGCCGCAGTTTTCATGTCACACAAAGAAGGTTACATTATTAAGGATCCCTCAAATTTTCAGTTCTTGGTACTCAGCTCTCATTGTAATTGTCATCCAATATCACTTTTAGCTGCCACTTTTATTGGGGCCTTAGAGAACCAGCTAATTATCAACATTATTTTGCATTGGTCCATTAACAGTGCAAACTCTGCTCAAATAACACATTGTTAGCAATCACATTTATATGTTACTTATATAGGACAACCGTAAGCAAACATGATGTGCCTTTGTTGACTAAAGGCAGATAACAGGCAGAGGGATAACAGTAGGGGTACGGACACTACAGAGTTTTCTGGAAATCCTAGGGTGTGTGTTTGAGCAGTCAGAGAGAGAGCTGTCCATTCATATAATTTATGTCCTTTATGGCATATGAACAGGAAATATAAAGCCAACTTTTTTTTCAAAACTGTTGAGTTTTTACTTTTTTTAAAATGTTTTAATGAATTTGAAATTACCGGGGTACTATTATAAAAAACATTAGATAAGAGAAAATTTGTAACAATGGTAAACTGGCAATAGGATGCTAATATATGGAAAATATGGTCTATTTGTTCTTCAATTCGAAGTTCAGCAAAAAGGAAGATGATAGACATTATATCTTCTGCTTTGATTTAATATTTAAATATGTGAATTTTTTCTTCATAGATTCTTCTTATTCTGTGATATGTAGTTGCAATATGAATGTCACACCATAACAGTATCATAGGCCTGTTTTGAAATGATATAAACCTTTGTATTCACATATAGTAACCGACTTGCATCTTTTATTTTGTTCAGCACAAGATTCTTACTGTATACAACTTTAGAATGATTTTCTGCTTGTTTTAACTTTTAAAGTAAACTCTTGTAACATCATGTCAATGAAATGGGCACACTTGATTGTGAAATAGCCGAGTAGGTTCTTGTTGTGAGAAAACTGGCTCAGTCTGAATGGAGTATGAATTCCATTCGATTCTACCGGCTACAAATTGATACATTTATGGAATCTGCAACTGCTTGCTAATAAATGATCACATTGTCAGCCCAATGCCAAGCTAAATGCAGCTCTAAAGTGTTTATGTAATACTCCATTCACTATTTTTAACAACTTAATTTTTGCTTTAAATTTATTTTTATCTTGTGCTTTCACAATGCTATATTCTGTGCTTAAGTAAGGTTACAAAAGAGCACTCTAGTAAGGTGACTCTCTTTATATGTACTTACTTCCAGATAACAGGAATGCTGTGTTGAGCACTCCAAATTCCATAAACATTACTTTTAGGTGGATAATCAACACACTTTACATGTACATAATTAGCACACTCATGATAAACAAGTGCCTTCATCTTGCAAATTATTTCAATCATGTTTCCTGTCTTTGCTTGTAAAACAATCCTTTCTATGTATCTCTTGAATAACAATTGCCAATGGACAGAACATAGAATTCTATATTTTTAGTTCTACATGTCAACAAAATCGAACATTGCACCATGCAAGAATATTAATTTGTAATCAAAACCAGAAATCGCCTGTTCTCATCATGTGTGACAGAAAGCCAATTGAACAACAATTTCAGTTCGCTTTGATCTTAAATACTATTTCTCTTAAATTTCCTCTCTTGAAGCTCAAGAAGCACTTTACTTTGAGTGATCAAAATGCAAGTCATAATGATGTACTTTACACTGTTTCACCTCCAATCCCAGTCCTCTTTCCATATTCTTACATGAATGACCAAGGGACCACAGAATTGGGTGATTTCAGAAAATATCCATACCCTACCACAGGCGGCATCTTCATCTAGACACCCCCTTGCCCTAGGAAATTCCAAAATGCTCAATCCCCCCTTGCCCTCGGAATTCCAATCTGTTCTAACCCCCCATGCCTTCGGAATTCCGTAATCATTCAAATCCCCCTTAGGAATTTCCACTTTTTTCTTCCAATTGATTTGAAAAGGCCTGACTGTATATTCCAGACACCTTTATTGAACGGAAATTAATCCTTTTGCTTCCTCCGAAAGAAAAAAACGTTATTCAGCACAGCAAACGATCAACATTGCGTGATGACAAACAGCGGCCGACTGAGTGACATTTTACATTGTATCCTTCCAAGGGAAAATGTACACTACCGATAATCCGTTGAACATTAGAAAACTCAAACGGCTTTGAAGTCATTCCAACGCTTGGTCCAATGTTTTAACGTGTGCCTACAATTTTTGGTGTCGAGGGTTGCCGTGAATAATTTGCATGCCGAATGCGACGTAAAATTAACAACAAAGCTAAAATTTTCAGAATTGAAATTGGAAATTCCGTTTGCCAGACAAACCTGCCGTCAAAAGCGAGACTGTTGAATGCAACCTATTCTAAAAATCGAAGGTTATGATGTTAGGAAAAGAATTAGAGTAAAATAGCAAGCTTTTTTTCCTGCAATTACTTTTAGTTCACAGTGAACTTAATTTGCATACTGTACCGCGGCCTCAAATAAATTGCGCGAGAACAAATCAGACTTTTTCCCCGCACTTTATCCTTCGATTAAAATTAAAACAGTAAATGAAACTCATTTTGAAACTCAAAGTCAATGACAACTTTAAAAGAATTTGTACAAAATAGCGAATGTAGTCCGAAGTTAGTTTCAGATCAAAAGCGCATCAAATTTGCATAACGCATGAAATCTGACCTTTGCAATGAGCGTCACATGGTATGTAACGCAACAATTTCACGTGTCTTGATGATAGCTGCTTATAGGGGCTGAAAACCCTTTGCTGGGATCTACGGTATTGTATTCGAGCAAAACAATCGAAGAAAAGCCTTTGATCGCTTTTGTTACCGATCTACTGGCAAGTGAACAGCTTTCAGCCATTCATGTTAGCATAAACATCAGGCATAAACATTACATTGACCACGACCATTGGAACGTGCACCCGGCATGTTGATTGAGTTGAATGTGTCTTGTGTTTACGAGTCAATCATCGTCCTTAGACAAGTCGTTTTTGATGATTTTACCTTTAAGCGACTTAACTACACCAAACTGGAAGTTACTCTCCTGAAAATCCCCCCATGCCTTCAGAATTCCAGTCCAATGAACCCCCCCCCCCCATGTCCTCGGAATTCCAGTCGATGTAACCCCCCCTCCCCTTCGGAATTCCGAGATGCCGCCCGTGGTATGGGTATGGATATTTTCTGGAACCACCCATTTATGAGTTCAAGTTCAAGTTCGAGTTGGGTAGAGTTGTTTTTGAGTCACTAAAAAAACTACAACTAATTTTATTTTTGACGTCAAACCAGATGCCCGTTTGCATGCCTTTAAATTGGTATTTGATTGAATGGGCTACAGTTGAAAGAATATTTGATAAAGGGTTGATGTTCCCAAAGAAACAATTGACAAAAATTGTTTTGTTGGAAACCAGCAAAGGTAGTTGTTTGCAGTAAAACAGGTATAAAAAATTTTGTGAACTGAAAGATGTTCCTGTGCAAGATGTTCATGCCAGTAACACATTTAAAAATTTGTATTAGAAATTTTTCTCAGAATATAAAACACACACATGCACACACAAAATAATTTTTTCTCAGAAAAACTAACTACAGAAAATAGCCTGAGAAAACAGCTGACCTTTCATGAGGTTGCCACTTGAGCCCTTGCAAAATGATGTCTGAGTAACGAGCGCAGAAATTCCATACTGATGAAGCGCCAATACCCAGACCTAGGTAGTGCTTCTGATTGGTTGAAACGTGAGGGAATTTTGTTTCAACCAATCAGCAGCACTACCAAGATCTGGAAAGTGAACGTTATCAGTATGGAATTTCTGCGCTTGTTACTCAGATGTCGTTTTGCGAGGGTTCAAGTGGCGTCCTTGCGAAACGTTGGCTGTTTTCTCAGGCTATACAGAAAACTGCTTAATTTTGTAGAAAGCTATAAAAATTCGCAGAGGTGATAAGAGCACTTTCGTGGAGAATATGATGTAGTTTTTGCTGTTTTCTTATACAGCTGATTTCACAGCTGTATGTGTATACGTAGATCCATGTTTTTCCATTGGAAGCATGATTCACTGGCTATGATTCGCCCGTCTTGAGTCTCTCATAACCCCAAAGCGATGATAGAAATTAGCAGATGTTCTGCTCTTTTATGATTGTCTATATCTCAGAAAAGTGTGTTAATATTATTCTTCTGTTAACTCATTTCATTTGCAAATTTCACAAATTATTTCGTGACCTCGTGCAAATCATGATTCACCTCAGGCCATAATTCGCCCATGGTCACAAAATAATTCTAGAAAATTGCAAATTAAATGAGTATACACAAGAAAATTACTAACTTCCTGAGATATAAAAAATAACTAACCTTTCCTAATCACTCCTTGATTCTTCCCCGTATACGACCATTGAAAAGATCGAACACCAGTTCATAACCACCACCATTTATCCGTGACTCGCATAAAACTCAGCCGGCACTGCTACGAGCGTCAATTGACAACCCCACCGGGAGAGGGCATGATATTTTTAAGAATACATGTTTGCGAACATCATGCCCTCTAAAGGTGGGTTGTCACATGTCACTCATTCCCAGTACCGGCCGAGGTTTTAACAGTCGAACTGAGCAACTTTCAAGAGTCAAAGATAAGTGGCGGGGGTTTTGGAACTTGTGTTCAATCTTTTCAATGGTCTTATATGGGGGAGAAATAAAGTACACTCCACTGGATTTTAGAAGGGAGAATTTAAGACACTACTTTGTCAGCCTGGCGAAATGATGGGCCGTTTTTGAGGCAGGTTTGATCACCGATTGGGCTCCTCTGTGCTACCTTTCCCTTACATGCTGTTAGGATAGAAGATCAAAAACCTCTCCAGTGGCGCTAAGCCTTCACAGAAGGACAAAATCTCAGGGAGTGGGGGGGGGGGGGGCACTCTCTTATTTGGCCTAAATGGGTATGTGCCGCTCAACAGGGTATGGTTTCCATGGTCTTGCGTCTTAAACAGGGTATACAATTTCACTAGTTAGCATCTTGAACAGGGTGTCGTTCTGGACCAGATGCCTTGAACAGGGTGTGAGTGTTGGCAGTGGGCGGTCTGCATGTGTGGTACCAACAATTTTTTTTTTAAAATCTTATTCTATGATGTCATTATAAAAAAAATACTCTCTGAAATAATTTCTTTCTGGCCATAAAAAAGGTCTTTTGTCTTAAACAGGGTAGCACAACTTGTTTGTCAATGGGAATCTTCAGTTTGATTTTCCATATACATGTACAGAGGATATTACACAGTGGCACGAAGATATGAATTTTATTTTCGAGTGGTAAAAACAATATTTTACGAAGGAGCGCAGCAAGGGAGTAAAATGTTCTTTTTTACCACAACAAAATAAAATTCATATCTTCAAGCCACCATGTCAGAATTTTCTGTTTATTTATAAACAAGAGTATTTTTGCACAAACAACAGCATAAGAGCGGGAAATGATGTCATTGATATCCTCACTAGTGAGGATATGGAAAATACGCCACTCGAGTCCCGAATGTAGTTTCGTATGAACTTCACGAGTGGTCTATTTTCCACTGAAGCACTCTTGTCGATATAATAAAAACTCTTATATTGCGC
This sequence comes from Siderastrea radians, assembly GCA_964017195.1. Classification (NCBI taxonomy): domain Eukaryota; kingdom Metazoa; phylum Cnidaria; class Anthozoa; order Scleractinia; family Rhizangiidae; genus Siderastrea; species Siderastrea radians. Next base: position 9,812,760 of record OZ024890.1, on the reverse strand, counting down.
TTGGGCTACCTGTGAGCAAACTGTCAATCACAAAACTAATGCTGCTGTGTGCAAAGTTGCAAATGTAGTGTCTGGGGAACAGTTTTAATGATTAGCGTTTTGATAGGGTTTGGGTCACTGCTGCCACATTCTGGAAGTAAACTCGAACTCAAACTTGTACTCAACTCGAACTCGAACTTTTCGATGCCAACGAAGGTGTCGAAATAAGCTTGTAATAAATAAGTTAACAGCAGGACGTTGCTAAAGCAAACCGAATCGAACGATTGATTAAATCAGGGTTTCATGCAATTGCGCTTGGAAATCGAACGCAATCGAACTTTCACACAAATTTGATTGGTTCGGCAATCGAACGCAATCAAACCCAATCGCTTGATGAAGTTTGGCTGGGTTCGATAGAGTTCCATTACCCAGACTACCGAACGATGGCAGCGATCGACGGTAGTATACTCGAGCGCTGAAGCAACAAGACTGTACCTATGCAGTTTACTTACCTTTATTTCCCATCCGGAAACCTTTAACGGACGAAAGAGGACTATTATAGATCAACTCACAATCAGGTTCTTGTAGAAAACCTCGGAATTTTCAAGTCACCAAACTGGCTAAAGTTTCTCGGAAGAAAGGTCTTCCGGGAATGTTACTCATTCGCAGCTCACTTTTGTTACTTGACTGGCGAAAAATGTCTGATTGGTTGACGCGTGACCACGTGATCAAGCTCTTGAATTCAAGATGGCTACCAAATACTTCTCGGAAATCTTTCTTTCTCGTGGCGGTTGTTGACTGTTAGATCGAGAAAAAACGCAGAATTAAAAGGACCGAGAACAACGTAAGGGCCATGCGTTTTGTACAGGGTCGGTTGTGGACGGATAGGACCGTTTGTTTCTGTGTTCGCCGCCTACAACTTATTTGTTTTGAGACTCGTTTTAACCCCGGGGTATCCAATCGATGAAATCGATAATCGATGACAATCGATATCAATCGATACCAATCGATATCAATTAATCGATTGATATTGATAATCGATGACCAATCGATGGCGAAGATTCGTGTGGTTATCGATTGGTATCGATTTTCAATACCAATCGATACGTTAATTGATATCGATTGGTATCGATTGGTTGCAAATTTCGTCACGTTTCAAAATGTGAAAGCTGACGGAATCGGCACATAAATATCACATCTTTGTACGCAGTAATTGCAAACACATTTCAATTTAATGCCTTTAACGTTAACAGGAGAACAATACTCTCAGAAACAGGAACGTTTGAAGTTTAAAAACGTTATCCAAAGTGGAAAACTATTAATACGTGCGGACATGGGTCAATAATACTACAGACTTCAAAATACGGAAAGTGGTTGCATTGTGCCTGCACAGAAAAATTCTGGTAACAGAATGGTAACGTCGCCATCGTCCTTTAGGATCGTCAACTGGAGGTCCTGTCACAGTTCTAGCAAAAGGATCAAATACAATAATACATATATGAGAACAGTAGGCGGAGATAACAATCAATGTGTTTTTATATAATTCGGGATATTTCATATTCGTTTGCCCGGATTGTTTGTCACAGTTTTAATAAAAACGTTACACTTACACAGAAATATTTGCATGTACAAGTGGCCAAAGAGGATCCACAAGCTCGGATTGTAGGTGGCCGAGCTGTCCACGATGGTTAACTACTTTAAACGCGTTTCCGCGATCTCCCCTCTTCTTGTTAGCAGTAAACACTTCACCAACATTCACCTCAAAACGGCAAAGATGATAGCCTTTGACGACGCATCTTATACTCAGTAGAGCCTCTTCCCGGACTTCTTGCGTAGACATAATGAAACGGAAAGGCAATGACGGACAAGTGAGTAATTCGAGTACACGCGCGTGCAGCGGTGTTTGTTCTTTGCGTTGAGAAGACGGGGTCGGAATTTTTTACCAATTTCGTCACCAGGGCTTCCTAAAAATGGCGGATGATCGGACAGGTAGCGTACGTGACGTCTGTTCGAGTTTATTGTGCCAATCGATACCAATCGATGCCAATCGATACCAATCGATGGACGGTTTTTGTGTGGTTATCGATTGATCATCGATTGACCGATACCAATCGATACCAATTAACTAATTTTATCGATTGATATCGATTGATCGTTTGGTTTTCCGATCATCGATTTCCATCGATTGGATACCCCGGGTCTTAACTTAGCACTTTTCATTTCCTTTAGCATCGGTTTTTTTACTCTAGACCGAAGACGTTTCGCTTCGGATATAAAACAAGCTCTAACATTTATTTAGTCTGAAATAGCTCGTTAGATGGATTTTTGGCCCATGGGACGAGGTTGTAAATGCAAGAAAATGGAACATTTTACTGTCCATAATAATCGATTTCTTAGGAAGTCTGCAGCAGTCAGGAAAACAGGTGAAGGAAAATGTTATGCCATTTGTAATCGGTGTCAACTCTAGTTAAAAAAATTGCAAGTTCACAAAGAAATATACACCTGTAAAGAGACAGTGTTTTGCACTGCAGAATAATGTCGTGCCTGACCTTAGCAAAAGAAGCTAAAAGAAATGCATAACTTTGGGGTGGAGTTAGTACCTGCATTGTGTACCTCTAGAAAAATATTACAAATGCATTGTAAGAAAATAGACAAAGAATAACAATAAATGTTTGCAGATTCTCAGATTCTAACAAAAGTTGTTTGTTGTCATCAGTTTTTCTACTCAAGGGCAACCCTTTTCTTGGTTGAAAATCTTAAATCTGTGGCTATGCCTAAAGAGACAACACCATTCTATTTGGATTCTAATTGGCTGTCATGGGGAGCTTTGGTGAGCTCAGGATTTCACAGCAAAAAGTAATTCAAGGCGCGAAGTTCTGTCAATCTGCTAATGATCTTGCGGTTAGTTCGGTTCCACGGGTGGTATAATAAATTGACATTCTACTGTAACATGTTAATTTACGCATCAAGCATATGCCTGTGCAATCACTGTCGTAAATACATTTCGCCAACTATGTTCTTCGGTCAGTAACAAAACGACGAGGGGTGTCAACTCTAACATTTGCTGTTTGAACAGCACTACACAGTAATGAGGGTCGTCCCGAAAATCTGGAAAAACCTCCCGATTTTGTTATGAAGATCCCACAAAAATAACAAACGATATCAAAAATTATAGTTGGAAAGAGAGACGGAGAAGGCGACAAAAGGGAGCTCTGTCTCTCCTCATTGCCGTACCCAAATTGTGAATTAGCCAATCAGAAGCCTTGTTTACTGTCATGATTTTCTACGATATCAAGTCACTGACCTGATATCCTACGATATCATGGACAGTTTGTAAAACTCGCATTTTTTTGCAGACTTTAGAGGCGAAAATTACAACAGAAATACAACGAAACGTAAAACTATTACATTTGTTAAACGAGAAAGTAATTTGTTTAACGGTAAGAGAGGAAAAAAAATACAATTTCGCGCCAAAATTGGAAGCGGCTACACTGGCGTGAACTTTACGGACAGCGCTGAAACTTTTTTGGTTTCAAAATGGAACCGGGTTTTCCAAATTTCTTTCTAAACTTGGACTTCCAAGGTTCAGAAAATGAAACTCCAAACAAAAGAATTAAATAAAATGGCAGATGAGGAGTTGGAGAAGAGTATTGACGACAAGAAAAGTGTCTAAATACGTGTCGCTCTACAACGCCTGACTGATCACGGTAACTGAAAAAAAAAGCCGGGTCTTAGGACGAATTTGGGTACGGTGAATACCTAATCGCACCTTTTTTGGTACGGTTCGGCAGCATATCAAGCTCGTTTGGTCTCACCATGGGTATTTTGGCTCGACTGCGTCTCGCCAAAATACGAACCATGGCTCGACCAAACTCGCCTGATATGCCGCCGAAGCGTACCAAAAAGGTACGATTAGGTATAAATATCAACCCGCTTTATCTTTTCGTCCGCTTCCACATTTCGCCGATCTTAGGGCCCGTTTAAACATGCGATTTTTTGTGCAATTTTTGTCGCACATTTCAGTGCAATTTTTGTCGCGCTCAAGCTCGCGATAAAAATTGCAAGTGAGTGTAAACTAGCGGCGATTTGCGGTGCGATTTGTCGCTGCGATATTGCAGAGGTTTCGAATGATGCAACTTGGCGGCGGTTTGGGGGAAAGTGCAGCACATATTGCACTGGAATCGCAGCGAAATCGCTGCTAGTTTACACTTGCGACAAAAGTTGCATTGGAGAGCGCGACAAAAATTGCACCAAAAATCGCATGTGTAAACGGGCCTTTACGCAGCTTGCATTTCCTATGTCTCTTCTGGTCGCTTACTCTTAGAGGTAAGCAGAGGTGACAGCTGAAATTTAGGCCACGTTCCTACTAGAATAGACTGTGGGAAGCTTAAAGAGGAGAGTCAATTGCATTGTGTTTACTGACTGTATTAGCAACGGCCAGCAGTTCTAAACGATGCTGTTGCAAAGTAAAGGCTTTCAGAAATTGTGGTTAATCAGATAGCCGCATTGAAAACTAAAATGTCAGGAATTAGTTTCTAAAGATGCTGTGATGCTGGTTCGGTGGGTCCGTGAAGGTATCTTTTCAAATTGATAACAGCTTCAGTTAAAATAAGGTAAATTGGCCACTGTAAGAAAATTCAAACACTTTTGATCTTTGTCAGTTATTGTAAATCTGCAACACGCTCAACATGGGCACCAGACAGGAAAATGTAAGCAAAATACATGAAATGTCATTTTCTGTTTTCTCCGATTGTTTCAGGGCCTTCAAAATGGATATTAATTTAAATACGATAACACAGGTTGATCTGTTCGGATTCTGTAGCTAAAACTTTTTTTAAGTCGCAGAGCGTTATAGGAAACAAAATCTTATCGGCCGAATTTAACCGAGCAGCTGTTTGCTCTTCAAAAATGCTACCTGACTTAATTTCGTATTATATATGACGTATTTTATTTGTCCCTCCAAAACCAAACGGAATTAATTTTCCTATGTTACAAAGGTTAGGGTCTGAGATGACATGCAGGCAAACATTTTCCCACGATTGAACCCGAATTTGTGAGGCGGTTATTATTTTCCGAACTGGTATTCTAGAGAAATAACTGGTTGGATGCCCCTCACCTGACTCAAGGTCCAGCGTGTGTTTTGTGCACATCTTTTGAGAGACCAAGGCCGAAGACAGAATAAAATTCTTCAGATGTTTCTTTCCTTTGATCGGGGTCAGGTGTAAACACCTGTAAGTCGTGAAAACTTAAAGCAAGAGTAGACTTACTTTCGACATTTCTATGCATATATTTTCGTCAAGACAAGCTGAAGCAAATAAACGGGTCCATTTTTTGCACGCGCTGCTTCTTTTAGACAAAAGGTTGGCATATTTCATAATTTTGGAACTGGAATGAAATCGTATTTTTCAGTTGGCCTTGTCGAGACTAAAATAGCAATCGATCTATTGTCATTTTGACGCTGGTGATAAATAGCATTCAACGTTTAGTGCTTCGATTCAGTGGGTTGCCTAATTAAAGAATTTTTCGGCTGCAACGTGTATGCCTGGGGGAGGCTCCTCTTTTAAAAAAAGGAAAGAAAATTTTACATGGTATCCTTAAGAGGGGCCAGCATCTCGTTTTGTGGGCAAAGTTATGACTCCAGTAGTATTTTTACCGGATTCTACCTTAGAAGGGGCGAAAATAACTCTGGCTATTTCAGATTGTTAGTGCCTCAGTGATTACCTAATATGAAAAGTGTTCACAAAGAAAAGCCGAGTTCTAGGAGGTATCTCTGTATTGTCTTTGGCAGACAGCTAGGCGACAGCATTTGAATTATCCCTCAAAGGTAGATTGAAACTATTGTTTAATATTTTTCACTACTTAAACTTTAAAAATAGCCGGCCCCGATCTAAACCAATTTCAGAGTGGCCAGCTCTGATATTTCAACGTTGCTTACAGTAAACAGGGTAAAGAAGGCGTATAGCACAGAGAATAATAACTTTTATGTCCTTAAAATGACCCGCCTATGAACAGATTTGGGAGGTACAGTCATTGTCTTAAGCCGCAGTTTCAGTCAGACCTTGTTTAAATAACCGGCCCATAAAGGTTAAGATTCCTGTATCGTCAGATTAATTCATGAGCGACAGAGCCGAGTAGAGTATTTGGAGATGCTGTTGTGCACCGTTGATGTGCACAGTTTAACCCAAGTTTACATGTTTGACTGATTAAAATCTCGCGTCATTGATTTCTCAGTACTTAGAAGAGATTTTCCCAAGATAATACAGCGGATCATTTTTAGCTAGAGGGCTAAATTAGTTTTACAATTTACAATTAACCATGCTCAGACAAAAGGAGACGTCTCCTGAAAATAAAACAAAGTTAGATGCAAGCCCCAAATATATTATGTAATATTCCAATATTATTTGCAGTTTCCCGAATAATTTCTCGAGGCTCCCGATTCCCGGCAATATCTTCAGATTCACGAATAAATTTTGCGGTTCTCCCGAAACAAATATTCTTAGAGTTGGCACCCCCCGTAAAACGCATGATTTAGATGCGTGCGGGTATACAGTGGAATCCCGATTTTTCGAATACTCGATTATTCGAAACTCCCGATTCTTCGAACCAAAAGTCGTTTCCCTTGGATTTGCTTCAGTCAAACACTGTAATTTTACCCCCGATTTTTCGAATGCTCGATTTTTCGAAACTCCCGATATTTCGAACTAATTCTTTCTTCCGTTCAAAAATTTACATTCGATTTCTCGAACTCTGAAAGCTCAGGAACCAACAAAAACCGGTTTTAGCCACATATACACCTGAATGCAATTAACAAATTCCGGAGAAGGTGTTTTCATGCGTTTTTTTTTTAATTACAAAGCAAGTGACAAATCTGTCATTGAAGTCATAAGAAACTACAACGCCGTTGTTACACAATCGAGGGTCTTGAATTACTGTACATGATCAGAGTTCCTTTGTTTACTTGCATTTTTTAAGCTCTTGCCGTAGCGCATTAGTATTTTGCAGTTCCTTTAAAAAATTAAACGGTGGAGTACAGGGTGCTTTTTTTCTTATACAGTAAGGGGAACTGAGGAAATGCAGTCAAGAGTCCGCGCAAATTTACAGACACATTTTTAAACAGTACAGTACTGGTTTTTGTTCTGCCGAAATTGGCTTAAATCCTTAAATTTTCGTTTTGTTTTAAATGTACGCTTTGTTGGTAAGTAAAGATGGGTCGCACACATTAACAAGTTAGAGTGATATACCATTGTTGTCTGCCTTCTTGGATCTTATAAAACAATTCCACGGTAAAACAGGTGTTTTGATGCCACCTTCGATTTTTCGAACCCCCGATTTTTCGAACCAAGTTCCATTTCCCTTGGAGGTTCGAAAAATCGGAATTCCACTGTATTTTGAAACCAAAACCTGTCCGTTTTGATTGACGATCTACATAACGAACGACAAAATCTATGCCTTGATGTACGCATTATTTATAGTTTTCAAATGACTATACATTGGGAAACAGAGTACTGTATTTAGTACGGAGACAAGTCAAATAGAACCTGGCATACATTTCTGTTTGTGACAAGGTATTATTTTGCGACGCATTTCAACTTTCATGTGAAATTGAAATTCGACGTTTTGTACACCCGGTGTACACCAAACACTAATGATGTATTCGTAAACCGGGCTCGCCGATCAGTTTGACCTGAGTTTGATCTGTTTGATGACGTTCAATGTACAACATATAAAAAGCTTTCACACAGGAAGACACTCAATTCGTAGATCTGATTGGTGTTGAAGACTAATAAGTTAAAAGGTTACAAAAATCATTAATGTTCTACTTGAGCGGAAATAACAATCTACAGAAAACAATGAGTTTACTGTGTCACTGGTAAGCTCGATAAAATAGAGCTATGGCGTCGATCGCGCGTCGTCCGAGTATCCTTGGTAGCTTTCTGCATGTTTCCAGAGTTACTGGCTATAATCGGGACCCAGGAAAGCACTGGTATGTAGTCACTAGACTTGCGTACGGCTTAAGGCTTAAGATGAATTTGCTAAGAGCGAAATTTTCACCACTTTCCTGACGAAATACACTGTAGCATCAATACATCGGAAGCAGAGTATATGTGCGGTATTTCAGCGGATTTAATTAGCATACTAATGAGGCAAGAGCGACCCGCGAAGCGGGTCGTAACCCGGGAAGTGGGTCGTAACCCTAAGCCGCCATCTTGTTTGTCGTAACCCTAGATCGCGAAGCGGGTCGTAACCCTAAGCCGCCATGTTGTTTGAGGGGAAGGTTTCTTCTTCGAAGCCGCCATGTTGTTTGAGGGGAAGGTTTCTTCTTCGAAGCCGCCATCTTGTTTTGACTTTCTCTAAGAGTCTCTATGAGTCTCTTTACTTAGAAAAAAGAAAGATATAATCTCTCGCTTTGAAAAAGCTCAGAAAAATTGTGCGTCAACCGGGATTCGAACCTAGCGAATTTAGAAGAAGATGAGAATGTAAATAGATGTAAATACCATCACGAAGCAGTGTAAACACCATTTAGTTTAACCATTGATCCCATCAACATGTCGGACCCTTGTTTCTATTGCGGTCGTGTTTTTAAAACCAATTGGGTCAGAAAACGCCACGAACGATTCAACTGTTGGAAACGAAAGCAAAATTCGCCACCGGTTTCTCCAAAACATAACCCCAAAGATGAAATGATACAACAGCTGGAAAACATTCAGAAAAACATTCAACATCTGATCCTAGATTTAACCCGGTTGGAAGCAGAACTTGGATAGGGAGTATAAAAGTCCTTATTTTACTACATTAACACATTTTAGTCAAGACACCAACCAGTGCAGATGTCTCTCGATGAGTAGTCACGAATGCGACTATTGTTTGAAAAAATGTAGTCGAGCGGATAGTCGAAAACGACACGAAAAAACTTGTAAAGTCAAAGAGTATTTGAACCCCATAGGTGAACAAACAGAGCCGACGAGTCCAAACCGACCCGACGTGATTTCACCTGTTGTCCCACCAAGTCCAACGGAAACAACAGAAACAGGGGATCTAGAGAGTCCCAAAGTCGACTGTTTTGGAGATCCGCTGTCACCCGATAGTCCAAAACCCATGGATGTGTTCCCCGAATCACATACATCCCCAGTAAAGATGGATGAAGTCTCAGATATGGACCCCTGGGACGAGTTTCGAGAAAGGGTTAAGACCGAAAAGTTAAAGGACTTTAAAGTTGTGATGAAAACCCTCAGAAAAGAGGGTCTTGGTAAGAAATTGGCCAAAATTCGAGCCTACAATCAAATCTTGCCCGATCTGCAAAAAGCATTGAGACAGGTCTATATTGAACATCTCAAATGGGTTCATGTTCTGCGAGAGGATCCATTACACAAAGCCATTTTGGAAACCAGAAATCGGTTGATCGACGAAGACGACATGGACTTTAACGAAGCCGTCGAGGCTGCGGTGAACCAGCGAAAATATCTTCTCAATCGTGTCTTCCAGCCGATAGAAGAACCTGACACAGATGATGAGGACATGGACGAAGAGGAGATAGACGAGTCCCCTGACGAGGATGAAGACGATATGGTCACAGATGGAGAAGAGAGTCCTGAAGAGGATGAAGACGAGGACGAAAGTCCCGACGAGGAAAGTCCCGAAAACAGTTCATGCACCCAAGTATAGTCAGGGCCAAATGGGATATATCCCCCACCCAAGTTCTGCCACTCTTGTATAGTATTGAAAAGAAAAAATAAAATACACTTGTAACCGTTGTTGGTTACTCAAAACAGAAAATTTATTGGTCAAAAGCTTTTCTAACATTTGGTGGTTCCTAAAAGAACCGTTTGTTTTAGTCTTGCACAAACTTCATTCCTTCGTTTGTTTTGTATCTCAGCAAACCTTTGCGACTGAATACAAGTCGCTTTTCTACGAAAATCTGTGTGAAACAGACTGCATCCACTGGTAAAACAGATAGGTTTCTTGCTTGGGACAATGTAGTTGAGGTTGTGTATGATGACCACAGCTGAACCCAGGATTCAATCCGATAGCCACCAATGTTTCTATCTTTGGACATCCAAAGTCTTCTAAATTCACACAAGGAATCTGTAGCTCGTTGAGTAGATTCTTTTCCAAACATCCACCCTTGTAAGCTACTAACCAACGCTCTGGCGTTCGACAACTTCGATACAGAGTATCCACGATCGGTTTGACCATATGTTGTGGGTGGGCTTTTTCTTGAGATCTGGTTTGCCAAGGGAGTCCATGCACATGTCGGTAGACATAGTGACAAGTCCGTTGATCTTTCTTATCCAAGTAGAAGAACGGTAGTGGGTTGTCAAACATCCAACTGAGACTTCCATCTTTCAGACTGTAAACACCTAGTTCGCGTGCAATAAATCCTGAACGGATACGATATCCATCCAAATCGATGATCATGCAGATCTGCTCCATGCTATCTTACACAACTTGACTTGTTGTCTCTTGATGATAGACATGCCCGATGACGTCACACCCAACTTGTTTTCTATATAACCAATGGGTAGTCAAAACCATTTCTAAAGCAAAAAAGTAAAGATGACGTTGACTGAAGTTGAGCTAAAGATTCTATGTGACGAATATCAACAGGTTGTAACGGTCTATGATGAGATAGAGAGCTGTCGATATGACTACCTAAAAGTCAAACGATCACGTATAGATGATGAGGAGGTGGAAAAACAAATGAACCTTCGCTACAAACGACAATGTGATGAAATTTTTTGTACGAACAAACGACTACGACTCCCTTCATTCTATGGTTTTCTCTGTCGATCCTGCAAGACACACTACGACACACCAGATGAACGTGATGTCTGCTGTAACGGGTTTCAAAAAGTCTACATGCGAGCGTTGTTGGAACGAATGAAACACAAGTGTCAAGAATGTGGACGTAAGTGGACTCAAAAATCGGATGCAGGTCATTGTTGCCGAAACAGATATGTCTGTGAACACTGTCAAGTAGAATTTATACGGAAACAAACTTTTGATTTTCATCAGATGAAATGTCAACCTTGGCGTCGCGAAGTTGTCTGGGTTGTGTTAAATTTAAGGCCTGGAGCAATGATCTTAGCTAGAGCTTTGGTCTATGCAAAAGCACGATCACAAAATCTAAGTTGGTGGGAAAAGGAAATTAAAGAGGCAGCCGAACAGCTACATCAGGAGACTGGAGTACCGATGCGAAAAGGAGTTAGAAAATGGCAAATGGAATCGTATTTCGAAGACGATATGAAACGATTTCAACATCATCTGCACGACTACAATCTCATCATCATCTATGCGGAGGAATGTTTTAGATGGCAATCCTTTGGACAAGAGGGAAACACAGAACTGGTTTTACTGAAAGAAAACTACCATTTTGATGTTGTAAAAGATTTCAAACAATTTATGACTCTTGTAGAAAAGTTAAACTTAACATAAACAATCTTGTAAAAAATACCTGTTGGTCATACACTTTATTAAATTGGTGGTTCCTAAAAGAACCGTTTGTTTGTTTTGAATGTATCACCTAAGCGTACATCCAACGTTGACATTCTTCGATCGTAGCTAATCGTTTCTTCATGGTTTCATAGCCCAACCCGAGATAACAAAGTCTAGTGTCTTGAGATAACCAATATCCATAGCTGGTTCCATTGGAGGCATGAACATAACCTCGCCAAACTTCGGGGTTATGTTGAAGAATCTGTAATTTTTCAAATCGATCTCCCACCCATTCTTCTTCCATCGGTTCTGGTGGAACTCTACAATAGTCTTCTTCATGTCTCTGACGTTGTCCCTCGGTAGTAAATGTTGCATCGCAATAGCTGCAAGGAAATCTATGTCTTTCTTTACAAGTCTTTTCGTGTCGTTGTTGACTGTCTTTGCGAGTGAACTTGGATACGCAGAAACGACATTGATATCTTCTTCGTTCTACCAGAGGTCTTATACAAATTTCGTCTCTAACATGATAATCGCGATAAGTTCTTTGAGTAAACAATTCGCCACAACGAAAGCAAAGGTAGCCATAGTCAAAGTTAGGTTGTCTGGTTCTGAGTTGCCTCTTTTAACCGTAGCAGACCATCCAACGTCACAATAGAAGGAATAGTGTAACGTCGACGTATTTCTTGAAAACAATAGAACGCGTTTGGGCATGTTTCCAACCAATTCATAAACACAATCCAACGACCGATATTGCCTTGACAAAGATCCAAAGCTTCTAAAGGGTTTTCTATGGCTCTGGTAAATCATGTCCTTCATAGAGCTGCTTACACAAGTAGAGATGTGTCTTGTAAAGAAACCAATCCGTAAAACTTGACGAGAGATAGAGAAAACAACCAGCCATCTTTTGCTTTAGAAATGGTTTTGACTACCCATTGGTTATATAGAAAACAAGTTGGGTGTGACGTCATCGGGCATGTCTATCATCAAGAGACAACAAGTCAAGTTGTGTAAGATAGCATGGAGCAGATCTGCATGATCATCGATTTGGATGGATATCGTATCCGTTCAGGATTTATTGCACGCGAACTAGGTGTTTACAGTCTGAAAGATGGAAGTCTCAGTTGGATGTTTGACAACCCACTACCGTTCTTCTACTTGGATAAGAAAGATCAACGGTCTTGTCACTATGTCTACCGACATGTGCATGGACTCCCTTGGCAAACCAGATCTCAAGAAAAAGCCCACCCACAACATATGGTCAAACCGATCGTGGATACTCTGTATCGAAGTTGTCGAACGCCAGAGCGTTGGTTAGTAGCTTACAAGGGTGGATGTTTGGAAAAGAATCTACTCAACGAGCTACAGATTCCTTGTGTGAATTTAGAAGACTTTGGATGTCCAAAGATAGAAACATTGGTGGCTATCGGATTGAATCCTGGGTTCAGCTGTGGTCATCATACACAACCTCAACTACATTGTCCCAAGCAAGAAACCTATCTGTTTTACCAGTGGATGCAGTCTGTTTCACACAGATTTTCGTAGAAAAGCGACTTGTATTCAGTCGCAAAGGTTTGCTGAGATACAAAACAAACGAAGGAATGAAGTTTGTGCAAGACTAAAACAAACGGTTCTTTTAGGAACCACCAAATGTTAGAAAAGCTTTTGACCAATAAATTTTCTGTTTTGAGTAACCAACAACGGTTACAAGTGTATTTTATTTTTTCTTTTCAATACTATACAAGAGTGGCAGAACTTGGGTGGGGGATATATCCCATTTGGCCCTGACTATACTTGGGCGCATGAACTGTTTTCGGGACTTTCCTCGTCGGGACTTTCGTCCTCGTCTTCATCCTCTTCAGGACTCTCTTCTCCATCTGTGACCATATCGTCTTCATCCTCGTCAGGGACTCGTCTATCTCCTCTTCGTCCATGTCCTCATCATCTGTGTCAGGTTCTTCTATCGGCTGGAAGACACGATTGAGAAGATATTTTCGCTGGTTCACCGCAGCCTCGACGGCTTCGTTAAAGTCCATGTCGTCTTCGTCGATCAACCGATTTCTGGTTTCCAAAATGGCCTTGTGTAATGGATCCTCTCGCAGAACATGAACCCATTTGAGATGTTCAATATAGACCTGTCTCAATGCTTTTTGCAGATCGGGCAAGATTTGATTGTAGGCTCGAATTTTGGCCAATTTCTTACCAAGACCCTCTTTTCTGAGGGTTTTCATCACAACTTTAAAGTCCTTTAACTTTTCGGTCTTAACCCTTTCTCGAAACTCGTCCCAGGGGTCCATATCTGAGACTTCATCCATCTTTACTGGGGATGTATGTGATTCGGGGAACACATCCATGGGTTTTGGACTATCGGGTGACAGCGGATCTCCAAAACAGTCGACTTTGGGACTCTCTAGATCCCCTGTTTCTGTTGTTTCCATTGGACTTGGTGGGTCAACAGGTGAAATCACGTCGGGTCGGTTTGGACTCGTCGGTTCTGTTTGTTCACCTATGGGGTTCAAATACTCTTTGACTTTACAAGTTTTTTCGTGTCGTTTTCGACTATCCGCTCGACTACATTTTTTCAAACAATAGTCGCATTCGTGACTACTCATCGAGAGACATCTGCACTGGTTGGTGTCTTGACTAAAATGTGTTAATGTAGTAAAATAAGGACTTTTATACTCTCTATCCAAGTTCTGCTTCCAACCGGGTTAAATCTAGGATCAGATGTTGAATGTTTTTCTGAATGTTTTCCAGCTGTTGTATCATTTCATCTTTGGGGTTATGTTTTGGAGAAACCGGTGGCGAATTTTGCTTTCGTTTCCAACAGTTGAATCGTTCGTGGCGTTTTCTGACCCAATTGGTTTTAAAAACACGACCGCAATAGAAACAAGGGTCCGACATGTTGATGGGATCAATGGTTAAACTAAATGGTGTTTACACTGCTTCGTGATGGTATTTACATCTATTTACATTCTCATCTTCTTCTAAATTCGCTAGGTTCGAATCCCGGTTGACGCACAATTTTTCTGAGCTTTTTCAAAGCGAGAGATTATATCTTTCTTTTTTCTAAGTAAAGAGACTCATAGAGACTCTTAGAGAAAGTCAAAACAAGATGGCGGCTTCGAAGAAGAAACCTTCCCCTCAAACAACATGGCGGCTTCGAAGAAGAAACCTTCCCCTCAAACAACATGGCGGCTTCGAAGAAGAAACCTTCCCCTCAAACAACATGGCGGCTTCGAAGAAGAAACCTTCCCCTCAAACAACATGGCGGCTTCGAAGAAGAACCTTCCCCTCAAACAACATGGCGGCTTAGGGTTACGACCCGCTTCGCGATCTAGGGTTACGACAAACAAGATGGCGGCTTAGGGTTACGACCCACTTCCCGGGTTACGACCCGCTTCGCGGGTCGCTCTTGCCTCATTGGTATGCTAATTAAATCCGCTGAAATACCGCACATATACTCTGGAAGCCCGCCAAGCGAGGTTGTGACTTCAACAGACAACCACGCCATAGTTTTGTTGTGTCGTCGTTTGAGCTTTATGCTAGATTGCCTCGGCAGCGAGAGTGTGCGAAAGACGGGTTGGCTCGCTCCTCAAAATTTGGCCCTGTTGTGGAAGCGGTAAAAGGAATTGCTTTGGACTGTGACTCACCGTGTCGTTTTGGCGGGAAAAACTTCGAGTCGAATCACTGCCCTTTTAGGAAGCATATACACATAGATAAAGGTAATTTTGCCTTCGCATTAATCTGCTCTGTGCCCTTTTAGGTAGCACATACCCAAGGACACAAGTAATTTTGCCTTCGCATTAATCTGCCCTACGCCCTTTTAGGTAGCACATACCCAAGGGTTCAGTTAATTTTTCCTTCGCATTAATCTGCCCCGTGCCCTTTTAGGTAGCACATACCCAAGGACACAAGTAATTTTGCCTTCGCATTAATCTGCTCTGTGCCCTTTTAGGTAGCACATACCCAAGGACACAAGTAATTTTGTCTTCGCATTAATCTGCTCTGTGCCCTTTTAGGTAGCACATACCCAAGGGTTCAGTTAATTTTTACTTCGCATTAATCTGCTCTGTGCCCTTTTAGGTAGCACATACCCAAGGACACAAGTAAATTTGCCTTCGCATTAATCTGTTCTGTGCCCTTTTAGGTAGCACATACCCAAGGACACAAGTAATTTTGCCTTCGCATTAATCTGCTCTGTGCCCTTTTAGGTAGCACATACCCAAGGACACAAGTAATTTTGCCTTCGCATTAATCTGCTCTGTGCCCTTTTAGGTAGCACATACCCAAGGACACAAGTAATTTTGCCTTCGCGTTAATCTGCTCTGTTCCCTTTTAGGTAGCACATACCCAAGGGTTCAGTTAATTTTGCCTTCGCATTAATCTGTTCTGTGCCCTTTTAGGTAGCACATACCCAAGGACACAAGTAATTTTGCCTTCGCATTAATCTGCTCTGTGCCCTTTTAGGTAGCACATACCCAAGGACACAAGTAATTTTGCCTTCGCGTTAATCTGCTCTGTTCCCTTTTAGGTAGCACATACCCAAGGGTTCAGTTAATTTTGCCTTCGCATTAATCTGTTCTGTGCTCTTTTAGGTAGCACATACCCAAGGACACAAGTAAATTTGCCTTTGCGTTAATCCGCTCTGTGCCTTTTTAGGTAGCACATACCCAAGGGTACGGTTAATTTTGCCTTTGCGTTGATCTGCTCTGTGCCCTTTTAGGTAGCACATACCCAAGGGTAGGGTTAATTTTGCCTTTGCGTTAATCTGCTCTGTGCACTTTTACAAAGCACATACCCAAGGGTACGGCTAAAATTAATCTGCTCTGTACGGCTAATTTTGCTTTCGCAGCATATAAATACGCACGGGAATCAATCGCGCGCTCGTCACGATTCTACGCAGCGGGCGATTTTCGCGCTGGCTCGCGTTCTTTTTAAATCGGTCGACTGTCCCTAAGCGAAAACAGAGATTGCTCGTAATGTGTACATGAGCCGAACCTAACCAGAATCAACAAGCAACCCCCTTTTTATCGGAGACGCTAGAATGTAAATAATAGTTAGCGTTACGGCAAAGGTTAGGTTACGCAAAGGTGTTATGGAAGACTTTCATTCTTCCTCTGACGTTACGGTTAAGGCGCCGTCTTGATAACTCCGCTCTTGCGGAAACTTTGTTTTATAAAGGTTAATGCTACTTTGATGTATGCCCAGGATCCAGAGAAGCGATGCCCCGATGGCCTTCGATGTCCAATCACGTCAACAAGGTCGAATAAACAGTAGCAGAGATTGCGGTGAAATTTATCTCGCAAGCAGGCTACCTCTTTGGCTTATGTCTTATGCAAGCGACAAAAGCCGGGATACTTGTCCCGCCTGTGCCCTCGAAGTAACTACTGTCTTTGTTTGTTTGTTTTTTTAGGAGAAATCAGTTTAGTTACTTGACAAAAAATAAGCTGCAATCAGGTTCAAATTTCACTGCGATCTTGTTTTCATTAGTCATACAAAGGGACAGACAAAAGAAATTCAACGAAACCAAGCCAAGAAATTTCTTGCGAACACTTGATCCACGCCGGCTTTCACGTTGTAGGGCAAACTGAAGTCCCTAGCAAAGGATGTTAAAAGCGAACAAATTTCTCGATCTTATGCGAAAAATTACGCGTGACCTGCGGCCAGACTCTATTTCCGTTCGGTTAAACGGGCCCTCGGTAACCGCAAAGCAAGAAAAGTTTTTAGCGGACGACCAAATAAGAGGAAATACAAAGAACGCTGCTAAAATTGGGCCCGATAGAAGATTATATTGCGCGCTTTATTTTCCTTTTATTTTTCTCTTCTCTGTTTGCCAACAGGTCTCAATAAATTGTAGTTATCTGTCAACATCGTCATATTTTGCAGCAAGAAGCTAACACCTCGTTTCATTCTTATGAATTCTTAAGGTGACAAATCATGGCGTTAAGCTACTGTTAATATTAACTGAGGGGGGATTCAATCCCCGTTCAGCTAATTTGCATAACAAATCCTGAAGCGATCAAAGCCCGTCATGGAAGGCATATTAATCATTATTTTGCACTGAACTGCAACTGCTTGAACATTAGTTGTAGGTCACTGAAATTAAAACTGCAGGTGCACCATGGCCTCTCTATGATTATTGTGAACATCAATTAGACAAAAGGTTGGCATATTTCATAATTTTGGAACTGGAATGAAATCGTATTTTTCAGTTGGCCTTGTCGAGACTAAAATAGCAATCGATCTATTGTCATTTTGACGCTGGTGATAAATAGCATTCAACGTTTAGTGCTTCGATTCAGTGGGTTGCCTAATTAAAGAATTTTTCGGCTGCAACGTGTATGCCTGGGGGAGGCTCCTCTTTTAAAAAAAGGAAAGAAAATTTTACATGGTATCCTTAAGAGGGGCCAGCATCTCGTTTTGTGGGCAAAGTTATGACTCCAGTAGTATTTTTACCGGATTCTACCTTAGAAGGGACGAAAATAACTCTGGCTATTTCAGATTGTTAGTGCCTCAGTGATTACCTAATATGAAAAGTGTTCACAAAGAAAAGCCGAGTTCTAGGAGGTATCTCTGTATTGTCTTTGGCAGACAGCTAGGCGACAGCATTTGAATTATCCCTCAAAGGTAGATTGAAACTATTGTTTAATATTTTTCACTACTTAAACTTTAAAAATAGCCGGCCCCGATCTAAACCAATTTCAGAGTGGCCAGCTCTGATATTTCAACGTTGCTTACAGTAAACAGGGTAAAGAAGGCGTATAGCACAGAGAATAATAACTTTTATGTCCTTAAAATGACCCGCCTATGAACAGATTTGGGAGGTACAGTCATTGTCTTAAGCCGCAGTTTCAGTCAGACCTTGTTTAAATAACCGGCCCATAAAGGTTAAGATTCCTGTATCGTCAGATTAATTCATGAGCGACAGAGCCGAGTAGAGTATTTGGAGATGCTGTTGTGCACCGTTGATGTGCACAGTTTAACCCAAGTTTACATGTTTGACTGATTAAAATCTCGCGTCATTGATTTCTCAGTACTTAGAAGAGATTTTCCCAAGATAATACAGCGGATCATTTTTAGCTAGAGGGCTAAATTAGTTTTACAATTTACAATTAACCATGCTCAGACAAAAGGAGACGTCTCCTGAAAATAAAACAAAGTTAGATGCAAGCCCCAAATATATTATGTAATATTCCAATATTATTTGCAGTTTCCCGAATAATTTCTCGAGGCTCCCGATTCCCGGCAATATCTTCAGATTCACGAATAAATTTTGCGGTTCTCCCGAAACAAATATTCTTAGAGTTGGCACCCCCCGTAAAACGCATGATTTAGATGCGTGCGGGTATACAGTGGAATCCCGATTTTTCGAATACTCGATTATTCGAAACTCCCGATTCTTCGAACCAAAAGTCGTTTCCCTTGGATTTGCTTCAGTCAAACACTGTAATTTTACCCCCGATTTTTCGAATGCTCGATTTTTCGAAACTCCCGATATTTCGAACTAATTCTTTCTTCCGTTCAAAAATTTACATTCGATTTCTCGAACTCTGAAAGCTCAGGAACCAACAAAAACCGGTTTTAGCCACATATACACCTGAATGCAATTAACAAATTCCGGAGAAGGTGTTTTCATGCGTTTTTTTTTTAATTACAAAGCAAGTGACAAATCTGTCATTGAAGTCATAAGAAACTACAACGCCGTTGTTACACAATCGAGGGTCTTGAATTACTGTACATGATCAGAGTTCCTTTGTTTACTTGCATTTTTTAAGCTCTTGCCGTAGCGCATTAGTATTTTGCAGTTCCTTTAAAAAATTAAACGGTGGAGTACAGGGTGCTTTTTTTCTTATACAGTAAGGGGAACTGAGGAAATGCAGTCAAGAGTCCGCGCAAATTTACAGACACATTTTTAAACAGTACAGTACTGGTTTTTGTTCTGCCGAAATTGGCTTAAATCCTTAAATTTTCGTTTTGTTTTAAATGTACGCTTTGTTGGTAAGTAAAGATGGGTCGCACACATTAACAAGTTAGAGTGATATACCATTGTTGTCTGCCTTCTTGGATCTTATAAAACAATTCCACGGTAAAACAGGTGTTTTGATGCCACCTTCGATTTTTCGAACCCCCGATTTTTCGAACCAAGTTCCATTTCCCTTGGAGGTTCGAAAAATCGGAATTCCACTGTATTTTGAAACCAAAACCTGTCCGTTTTGATTGACGATCTACATAACGAACGACAAAATCTATGCCTTGATGTACGCATTATTTATAGTTTTCAAATGACTATACATTGGGAAACAGAGTACTGTATTTAGTACGGAGACAAGTCAAATAGAACCTGGCATACATTTCTGTTTGTGACAAGGTATTATTTTGCGACGCATTTCAACTTTCATGTGAAATTGAAATTCGACGTTTTGTACACCCGGTGTACACCAAACACTAATGATGTATTCGTAAACCGGGCTCGCCGATCAGTTTGACCTGAGTTTGATCTGTTTGATGACGTTCAATGTACAACATATAAAAAGCTTTCACACAGGAAGACACTCAATTCGTAGATCTGATTGGTGTTGAAGACTAATAAGTTAAAAGGTTACAAAAATCATTAATGTTCTACTTGAGCGGAAATAACAATCTACAGAAAACAATGAGTTTACTGTGTCACTGGTAAGCTCGATAAAATAGAGCTATGGCGTCGATCGCGCGTCGTCCGAGTATCCTTGGTAGCTTTCTGCATGTTTCCAGAGTTACTGGCTATAATCGGGACCCAGGAAAGCACTGGTATGTAGTCACTAGACTTGCGTACGGCTTAAGGCTTAAGATGAATTTGCTAAGAGCGAAATTTTCACCACTTTCCTGACGAAATACACTGTAGCATCAATACATCGGAAGCAGAGTATATGTGCGGTATTTCAGCGGATTTAATTAGCATACTAATGAGGCAAGAGCGACCCGCGAAGCGGGTCGTAACCCGGGAAGTGGGTCGTAACCCTAAGCCGCCATCTTGTTTGTCGTAACCCTAGATCGCGAAGCGGGTCGTAACCCTAAGCCGCCATGTTGTTTGAGGGGAAGGTTTCTTCTTCGAAGCCGCCATGTTGTTTGAGGGGAAGGTTTCTTCTTCGAAGCCGCCATCTTGTTTTGACTTTCTCTAAGAGTCTCTATGAGTCTCTTTACTTAGAAAAAAGAAAGATATAATCTCTCGCTTTGAAAAAGCTCAGAAAAATTGTGCGTCAACCGGGATTCGAACCTAGCGAATTTAGAAGAAGATGAGAATGTAAATAGATGTAAATACCATCACGAAGCAGTGTAAACACCATTTAGTTTAACCATTGATCCCATCAACATGTCGGACCCTTGTTTCTATTGCGGTCGTGTTTTTAAAACCAATTGGGTCAGAAAACGCCACGAACGATTCAACTGTTGGAAACGAAAGCAAAATTCGCCACCGGTTTCTCCAAAACATAACCCCAAAGATGAAATGATACAACAGCTGGAAAACATTCAGAAAAACATTCAACATCTGATCCTAGATTTAACCCGGTTGGAAGCAGAACTTGGATAGAGAGTATAAAAGTCCTTATTTTACTACATTAACACATTTTAGTCAAGACACCAACCAGTGCAGATGTCTCTCGATGAGTAGTCACGAATGCGACTATTGTTTGAAAAAATGTAGTCGAGCGGATAGTCGAAAACGACACGAAAAAACTTGTAAAGTCAAAGAGTATTTGAACCCCATAGGTGAACAAACAGAGCCGACGAGTCCAAACCGACCCGACGTGATTTCACCTGTTGTCCCACCAAGTCCAACGGAAACAACAGAAACAGGGGATCTAGAGAGTCCCAAAGTCGACTGTTTTGGAGATCCGCTGTCACCCGATAGTCCAAAACCCATGGATGTGTTCCCCGAATCACATACATCCCCAGTAAAGATGGATGAAGTCTCAGATATGGACCCCTGGGACGAGTTTCGAGAAAGGGTTAAGACCGAAAAGTTAAAGGACTTTAAAGTTGTGATGAAAACCCTCAGAAAAGAGGGTCTTGGTAAGAAATTGGCCAAAATTCGAGCCTACAATCAAATCTTGCCCGATCTGCAAAAAGCATTGAGACAGGTCTATATTGAACATCTCAAATGGGTTCATGTTCTGCGAGAGGATCCATTACACAAAGCCATTTTGGAAACCAGAAATCGGTTGATCGACGAAGACGACATGGACTTTAACGAAGCCGTCGAGGCTGCGGTGAACCAGCGAAAATATCTTCTCAATCGTGTCTTCCAGCCGATAGAAGAACCTGACACAGATGATGAGGACATGGACGAAGAGGAGATAGACGAGTCCCCTGACGAGGATGAAGACGATATGGTCACAGATGGAGAAGAGAGTCCTGAAGAGGATGAAGACGAGGACGAAAGTCCCGACGAGGAAAGTCCCGAAAACAGTTCATGCACCCAAGTATAGTCAGGGCCAAATGGGATATATCCCCCACCCAAGTTCTGCCACTCTTGTATAGTATTGAAAAGAAAAAATAAAATACACTTGTAACCGTTGTTGGTTACTCAAAACAGAAAATTTATTGGTCAAAAGCTTTTCT
The DNA here is from genome assembly GCA_964017195.1 of Siderastrea radians. Classification (NCBI taxonomy): domain Eukaryota; kingdom Metazoa; phylum Cnidaria; class Anthozoa; order Scleractinia; family Rhizangiidae; genus Siderastrea; species Siderastrea radians. The sequence continues at coordinate 9,790,749 of OZ024890.1, read as the reverse complement.
AACATTTGGTGGTTCCTAAAAGAACCGTTTGTTTTAGTCTTGCACAAACTTCATTCCTTCGTTTGTTTTGTATCTCAGCAAACCTTTGCGACTGAATACAAGTCGCTTTTCTACGAAAATCTGTGTGAAACAGACTGCATCCACTGGTAAAACAGATAGGTTTCTTGCTTGGGACAATGTAGTTGAGGTTGTGTATGATGACCACAGCTGAACCCAGGATTCAATCCGATAGCCACCAATGTTTCTATCTTTGGACATCCAAAGTCTTCTAAATTCACACAAGGAATCTGTAGCTCGTTGAGTAGATTCTTTTCCAAACATCCACCCTTGTAAGCTACTAACCAACGCTCTGGCGTTCGACAACTTCGATACAGAGTATCCACGATCGGTTTGACCATATGTTGTGGGTGGGCTTTTTCTTGAGATCTGGTTTGCCAAGGGAGTCCATGCACATGTCGGTAGACATAGTGACAAGTCCGTTGATCTTTCTTATCCAAGTAGAAGAACGGTAGTGGGTTGTCAAACATCCAACTGAGACTTCCATCTTTCAGACTGTAAACACCTAGTTCGCGTGCAATAAATCCTGAACGGATACGATATCCATCCAAATCGATGATCATGCAGATCTGCTCCATGCTATCTTACACAACTTGACTTGTTGTCTCTTGATGATAGACATGCCCGATGACGTCACACCCAACTTGTTTTCTATATAACCAATGGGTAGTCAAAACCATTTCTAAAGCAAAAAAGTAAAGATGACGTTGACTGAAGTTGAGCTAAAGATTCTATGTGACGAATATCAACAGGTTGTAACGGTCTATGATGAGATAGAGAGCTGTCGATATGACTACCTAAAAGTCAAACGATCACGTATAGATGATGAGGAGGTGGAAAAACAAATGAACCTTCGCTACAAACGACAATGTGATGAAATTTTTTGTACGAACAAACGACTACGACTCCCTTCATTCTATGGTTTTCTCTGTCGATCCTGCAAGACACACTACGACACACCAGATGAACGTGATGTCTGCTGTAACGGGTTTCAAAAAGTCTACATGCGAGCGTTGTTGGAACGAATGAAACACAAGTGTCAAGAATGTGGACGTAAGTGGACTCAAAAATCGGATGCAGGTCATTGTTGCCGAAACAGATATGTCTGTGAACACTGTCAAGTAGAATTTATACGGAAACAAACTTTTGATTTTCATCAGATGAAATGTCAACCTTGGCGTCGCGAAGTTGTCTGGGTTGTGTTAAATTTAAGGCCTGGAGCAATGATCTTAGCTAGAGCTTTGGTCTATGCAAAAGCACGATCACAAAATCTAAGTTGGTGGGAAAAGGAAATTAAAGAGGCAGCCGAACAGCTACATCAGGAGACTGGAGTACCGATGCGAAAAGGAGTTAGAAAATGGCAAATGGAATCGTATTTCGAAGACGATATGAAACGATTTCAACATCATCTGCACGACTACAATCTCATCATCATCTATGCGGAGGAATGTTTTAGATGGCAATCCTTTGGACAAGAGGGAAACACAGAACTGGTTTTACTGAAAGAAAACTACCATTTTGATGTTGTAAAAGATTTCAAACAATTTATGACTCTTGTAGAAAAGTTAAACTTAACATAAACAATCTTGTAAAAAATACCTGTTGGTCATACACTTTATTAAATTGGTGGTTCCTAAAAGAACCGTTTGTTTGTTTTGAATGTATCACCTAAGCGTACATCCAACGTTGACATTCTTCGATCGTAGCTAATCGTTTCTTCATGGTTTCATAGCCCAACCCGAGATAACAAAGTCTAGTGTCTTGAGATAACCAATATCCATAGCTGGTTCCATTGGAGGCATGAACATAACCTCGCCAAACTTCGGGGTTATGTTGAAGAATCTGTAATTTTTCAAATCGATCTCCCACCCATTCTTCTTCCATCGGTTCTGGTGGAACTCTACAATAGTCTTCTTCATGTCTCTGACGTTGTCCCTCGGTAGTAAATGTTGCATCGCAATAGCTGCAAGGAAATCTATGTCTTTCTTTACAAGTCTTTTCGTGTCGTTGTTGACTGTCTTTGCGAGTGAACTTGGATACGCAGAAACGACATTGATATCTTCTTCGTTCTACCAGAGGTCTTATACAAATTTCGTCTCTAACATGATAATCGCGATAAGTTCTTTGAGTAAACAATTCGCCACAACGAAAGCAAAGGTAGCCATAGTCAAAGTTAGGTTGTCTGGTTCTGAGTTGCCTCTTTTAACCGTAGCAGACCATCCAACGTCACAATAGAAGGAATAGTGTAACGTCGACGTATTTCTTGAAAACAATAGAACGCGTTTGGGCATGTTTCCAACCAATTCATAAACACAATCCAACGACCGATATTGCCTTGACAAAGATCCAAAGCTTCTAAAGGGTTTTCTATGGCTCTGGTAAATCATGTCCTTCATAGAGCTGCTTACACAAGTAGAGATGTGTCTTGTAAAGAAACCAATCCGTAAAACTTGACGAGAGATAGAGAAAACAACCAGCCATCTTTTGCTTTAGAAATGGTTTTGACTACCCATTGGTTATATAGAAAACAAGTTGGGTGTGACGTCATCGGGCATGTCTATCATCAAGAGACAACAAGTCAAGTTGTGTAAGATAGCATGGAGCAGATCTGCATGATCATCGATTTGGATGGATATCGTATCCGTTCAGGATTTATTGCACGCGAACTAGGTGTTTACAGTCTGAAAGATGGAAGTCTCAGTTGGATGTTTGACAACCCACTACCGTTCTTCTACTTGGATAAGAAAGATCAACGGTCTTGTCACTATGTCTACCGACATGTGCATGGACTCCCTTGGCAAACCAGATCTCAAGAAAAAGCCCACCCACAACATATGGTCAAACCGATCGTGGATACTCTGTATCGAAGTTGTCGAACGCCAGAGCGTTGGTTAGTAGCTTACAAGGGTGGATGTTTGGAAAAGAATCTACTCAACGAGCTACAGATTCCTTGTGTGAATTTAGAAGACTTTGGATGTCCAAAGATAGAAACATTGGTGGCTATCGGATTGAATCCTGGGTTCAGCTGTGGTCATCATACACAACCTCAACTACATTGTCCCAAGCAAGAAACCTATCTGTTTTACCAGTGGATGCAGTCTGTTTCACACAGATTTTCGTAGAAAAGCGACTTGTATTCAGTCGCAAAGGTTTGCTGAGATACAAAACAAACGAAGGAATGAAGTTTGTGCAAGACTAAAACAAACGGTTCTTTTAGGAACCACCAAATGTTAGAAAAGCTTTTGACCAATAAATTTTCTGTTTTGAGTAACCAACAACGGTTACAAGTGTATTTTATTTTTTCTTTTCAATACTATACAAGAGTGGCAGAACTTGGGTGGGGGATATATCCCATTTGGCCCTGACTATACTTGGGCGCATGAACTGTTTTCGGGACTTTCCTCGTCGGGACTTTCGTCCTCGTCTTCATCCTCTTCAGGACTCTCTTCTCCATCTGTGACCATATCGTCTTCATCCTCGTCAGGGACTCGTCTATCTCCTCTTCGTCCATGTCCTCATCATCTGTGTCAGGTTCTTCTATCGGCTGGAAGACACGATTGAGAAGATATTTTCGCTGGTTCACCGCAGCCTCGACGGCTTCGTTAAAGTCCATGTCGTCTTCGTCGATCAACCGATTTCTGGTTTCCAAAATGGCCTTGTGTAATGGATCCTCTCGCAGAACATGAACCCATTTGAGATGTTCAATATAGACCTGTCTCAATGCTTTTTGCAGATCGGGCAAGATTTGATTGTAGGCTCGAATTTTGGCCAATTTCTTACCAAGACCCTCTTTTCTGAGGGTTTTCATCACAACTTTAAAGTCCTTTAACTTTTCGGTCTTAACCCTTTCTCGAAACTCGTCCCAGGGGTCCATATCTGAGACTTCATCCATCTTTACTGGGGATGTATGTGATTCGGGGAACACATCCATGGGTTTTGGACTATCGGGTGACAGCGGATCTCCAAAACAGTCGACTTTGGGACTCTCTAGATCCCCTGTTTCTGTTGTTTCCATTGGACTTGGTGGGTCAACAGGTGAAATCACGTCGGGTCGGTTTGGACTCGTCGGTTCTGTTTGTTCACCTATGGGGTTCAAATACTCTTTGACTTTACAAGTTTTTTCGTGTCGTTTTCGACTATCCGCTCGACTACATTTTTTCAAACAATAGTCGCATTCGTGACTACTCATCGAGAGACATCTGCACTGGTTGGTGTCTTGACTAAAATGTGTTAATGTAGTAAAATAAGGACTTTTATACTCTCTATCCAAGTTCTGCTTCCAACCGGGTTAAATCTAGGATCAGATGTTGAATGTTTTTCTGAATGTTTTCCAGCTGTTGTATCATTTCATCTTTGGGGTTATGTTTTGGAGAAACCGGTGGCGAATTTTGCTTTCGTTTCCAACAGTTGAATCGTTCGTGGCGTTTTCTGACCCAATTGGTTTTAAAAACACGACCGCAATAGAAACAAGGGTCCGACATGTTGATGGGATCAATGGTTAAACTAAATGGTGTTTACACTGCTTCGTGATGGTATTTACATCTATTTACATTCTCATCTTCTTCTAAATTCGCTAGGTTCGAATCCCGGTTGACGCACAATTTTTCTGAGCTTTTTCAAAGCGAGAGATTATATCTTTCTTTTTTCTAAGTAAAGAGACTCATAGAGACTCTTAGAGAAAGTCAAAACAAGATGGCGGCTTCGAAGAAGAAACCTTCCCCTCAAACAACATGGCGGCTTCGAAGAAGAAACCTTCCCCTCAAACAACATGGCGGCTTCGAAGAAGAAACCTTCCCCTCAAACAACATGGCGGCTTCGAAGAAGAAACCTTCCCCTCAAACAACATGGCGGCTTCGAAGAAGAACCTTCCCCTCAAACAACATGGCGGCTTAGGGTTACGACCCGCTTCGCGATCTAGGGTTACGACAAACAAGATGGCGGCTTAGGGTTACGACCCACTTCCCGGGTTACGACCCGCTTCGCGGGTCGCTCTTGCCTCATTGGTATGCTAATTAAATCCGCTGAAATACCGCACATATACTCTGGAAGCCCGCCAAGCGAGGTTGTGACTTCAACAGACAACCACGCCATAGTTTTGTTGTGTCGTCGTTTGAGCTTTATGCTAGATTGCCTCGGCAGCGAGAGTGTGCGAAAGACGGGTTGGCTCGCTCCTCAAAATTTGGCCCTGTTGTGGAAGCGGTAAAAGGAATTGCTTTGGACTGTGACTCACCGTGTCGTTTTGGCGGGAAAAACTTCGAGTCGAATCACTGCCCTTTTAGGAAGCATATACACATAGATAAAGGTAATTTTGCCTTCGCATTAATCTGCTCTGTGCCCTTTTAGGTAGCACATACCCAAGGACACAAGTAATTTTGCCTTCGCATTAATCTGCCCTACGCCCTTTTAGGTAGCACATACCCAAGGGTTCAGTTAATTTTTCCTTCGCATTAATCTGCCCCGTGCCCTTTTAGGTAGCACATACCCAAGGACACAAGTAATTTTGCCTTCGCATTAATCTGCTCTGTGCCCTTTTAGGTAGCACATACCCAAGGACACAAGTAATTTTGTCTTCGCATTAATCTGCTCTGTGCCCTTTTAGGTAGCACATACCCAAGGGTTCAGTTAATTTTTACTTCGCATTAATCTGCTCTGTGCCCTTTTAGGTAGCACATACCCAAGGACACAAGTAAATTTGCCTTCGCATTAATCTGTTCTGTGCCCTTTTAGGTAGCACATACCCAAGGACACAAGTAATTTTGCCTTCGCATTAATCTGCTCTGTGCCCTTTTAGGTAGCACATACCCAAGGACACAAGTAATTTTGCCTTCGCATTAATCTGCTCTGTGCCCTTTTAGGTAGCACATACCCAAGGACACAAGTAATTTTGCCTTCGCGTTAATCTGCTCTGTTCCCTTTTAGGTAGCACATACCCAAGGGTTCAGTTAATTTTGCCTTCGCATTAATCTGTTCTGTGCCCTTTTAGGTAGCACATACCCAAGGACACAAGTAATTTTGCCTTCGCATTAATCTGCTCTGTGCCCTTTTAGGTAGCACATACCCAAGGACACAAGTAATTTTGCCTTCGCGTTAATCTGCTCTGTTCCCTTTTAGGTAGCACATACCCAAGGGTTCAGTTAATTTTGCCTTCGCATTAATCTGTTCTGTGCTCTTTTAGGTAGCACATACCCAAGGACACAAGTAAATTTGCCTTTGCGTTAATCCGCTCTGTGCCTTTTTAGGTAGCACATACCCAAGGGTACGGTTAATTTTGCCTTTGCGTTGATCTGCTCTGTGCCCTTTTAGGTAGCACATACCCAAGGGTAGGGTTAATTTTGCCTTTGCGTTAATCTGCTCTGTGCACTTTTACAAAGCACATACCCAAGGGTACGGCTAAAATTAATCTGCTCTGTACGGCTAATTTTGCTTTCGCAGCATATAAATACGCACGGGAATCAATCGCGCGCTCGTCACGATTCTACGCAGCGGGCGATTTTCGCGCTGGCTCGCGTTCTTTTTAAATCGGTCGACTGTCCCTAAGCGAAAACAGAGATTGCTCGTAATGTGTACATGAGCCGAACCTAACCAGAATCAACAAGCAACCCCCTTTTTATCGGAGACGCTAGAATGTAAATAATAGTTAGCGTTACGGCAAAGGTTAGGTTACGCAAAGGTGTTATGGAAGACTTTCATTCTTCCTCTGACGTTACGGTTAAGGCGCCGTCTTGATAACTCCGCTCTTGCGGAAACTTTGTTTTATAAAGGTTAATGCTACTTTGATGTATGCCCAGGATCCAGAGAAGCGATGCCCCGATGGCCTTCGATGTCCAATCACGTCAACAAGGTCGAATAAACAGTAGCAGAGATTGCGGTGAAATTTATCTCGCAAGCAGGCTACCTCTTTGGCTTATGTCTTATGCAAGCGACAAAAGCCGGGATACTTGTCCCGCCTGTGCCCTCGAAGTAACTACTGTCTTTGTTTGTTTGTTTTTTTAGGAGAAATCAGTTTAGTTACTTGACAAAAAATAAGCTGCAATCAGGTTCAAATTTCACTGCGATCTTGTTTTCATTAGTCATACAAAGGGACAGACAAAAGAAATTCAACGAAACCAAGCCAAGAAATTTCTTGCGAACACTTGATCCACGCCGGCTTTCACGTTGTAGGGCAAACTGAAGTCCCTAGCAAAGGATGTTAAAAGCGAACAAATTTCTCGATCTTATGCGAAAAATTACGCGTGACCTGCGGCCAGACTCTATTTCCGTTCGGTTAAACGGGCCCTCGGTAACCGCAAAGCAAGAAAAGTTTTTAGCGGACGACCAAATAAGAGGAAATACAAAGAACGCTGCTAAAATTGGGCCCGATAGAAGATTATATTGCGCGCTTTATTTTCCTTTTATTTTTCTCTTCTCTGTTTGCCAACAGGTCTCAATAAATTGTAGTTATCTGTCAACATCGTCATATTTTGCAGCAAGAAGCTAACACCTCGTTTCATTCTTATGAATTCTTAAGGTGACAAATCATGGCGTTAAGCTACTGTTAATATTAACTGAGGGGGGATTCAATCCCCGTTCAGCTAATTTGCATAACAAATCCTGAAGCGATCAAAGCCCGTCATGGAAGGCATATTAATCATTATTTTGCACTGAACTGCAACTGCTTGAACATTAGTTGTAGGTCACTGAAATTAAAACTGCAGGTGCACCATGGCCTCTCTATGATTATTGTGAACATCAATTAGCAGTAGTCTTCAAGGACAGCACAGAGGCCCAAACAGCTTTGAGAATGATTTATTTTTGAAGGCATATAACCTTGTTTCCAGGAACGTGATAAATGCCCAACTGTTTTGTTACTCCTACAGTTAAAGATTTGCCAGTCCACTTACACTATTTGTGCTACTTAAGAGTCCTTCCAATATTATTCAACTTACCTAAAAAGCCTTATGCAATGTTTACCCTGGAGGCGGAGAATGTTTAATATTAAGGTCTGGCTTGCCTAACGTCGTGGTATAAATTCTCAGCTACATTAGTAACCATATAATAACAGGTAAAAAATAATTCAGCTACAGTAACCTTGTCTATTATTAAATCTACTGAGTTCAAAACTAAACAACCACACTGTAAAATGTCATCACAGCTGACATATGTAAGTAAACAATCCTGGGTGCATTGAAAAAAATTTAATTGAGTAAAATCCTAAAATACCATAATGTTGTTAGAAGTAAACCAATTCCAATCATGCTTTGATTCCATTATAAGCATCTTTAGTTCACTGTCACTGGGCAAAAAGCTAAATTTTACTGACATTTAAGCAAAATTAAACAACTCTTAAATCCAGAGTTAAATTTAAGACATGTTTAGGATACCTAAATGTGACTTAAATAGATACTCTCATTTAAGCTGAGTATAAGCATTCTTAAATATCAATTAAATCAGGGTTGATTTTTAAGTCATGTTTAAGTTCTTTTAAATTACATTTAAATCTGTTGCAAAATTTAGGTAAGTTTTACGCGACATTAAATCTTATTGAATATTATTAAAGATTTAAGGTCAATCTTAAACTGCACCTAAATACAATATTAAATTTATTGGAAGATTTTTGATGTGTTTAAGACAACTTAAACATACATACATGAACTTTTTTGATTTATCCAAAATCTCTTTTTTAAATTGTGACCATCTGCATTGTTATTAAGTTTTGAGACTTGGTAATTTAAAATTTTGGGTAGGATTTGTCAAAGGTGAACTATCAATTTTTTGTAGGAATAATTAACAATTATTCACCAAAGTGGAGGTGAATAGTGGTGGATATCATCATATGTACTGAGGCAAGGAGCGGCGAGGTAAATATCCACCACATTCAGTGACACTGAGGTGAATAATTGTTTTATTATATACGTGTACCACACAGAGTGAAAAACTAGCAGACTAAAACATCACTTTCAGTAAACAAAGCTATGAACAAAGGCAGTTTGTTTCTTTTTAGCTGCTAGGAGGTGACTAGTACACTGTACTTTGCTAATCACTACCGAGTTAACTAATCAGCGGGTGCAAAAAGCACTTTTCGCTTCTGTGTGGTATAAACTAATTATTCATATTGGATTCTCTGACAGAAGCCTTGCACTAAAATAAAAAACATTGCTAGCATGCATTGTATGCACATCAAGCAATTTATAACTGAATGACATGTAAGCAGTGTAAACTTCAATAGATAGTGAGCCACATTCATCATTTTCCCATATTGATATTTATTGATACTACAAAGTTATTCATTTTGAAATGCCTTCTTATTTGAGAAAAAAAAACATTTTCTGAAGCTAATGGTTTGAAAGCTAACAACATGCAACATTAATCTAGAGAAATACTAATTCAAATGTCATTTCACCTGGTTCAGTTAAAAAATGTAAGAAAATATAACAAGATCTGTTGTCATAATGTTGCTCATAAAAAAAATAAAAAGGCTAAAAAGTTATTAAAATTCTTAAAAACAAATTGTTTCAACTCGAAGTTCATCACCAGTAACAAGAACTGGTCAACTGTTCATTCTCGGCTAACGTCAAACTAAGTCTGTCAAATACCCTTCTCAGAATGTTGAATAAAGGAAACAGCTGGGTCGATCAATTTACAGTTTTATGTACATGCAAAAATGTGTGAACCGGGCTTATTACAACATGCAGGCTTTTTAACAGGATGGTAAAATAGTGACACGGCGTGAGATAGGGCAAACTGCCACCAGTCTATCACCGTCATCAGTTAAACGAGCTTCAGAATAAAGACTGTGAATCCGACAGACAGGTAAAAAGTAGCTTGGTGACCTAGGTTCAAAGTCATTTGCAGCCCATACAGGGAGAGTAGGAAAATTGCCCAAGCGCTGTTTGAGAGGATGTTTCTTGAACCATCGCACACAAGCGAAATAATGCTCTCTTTCGATACCATCCATAACTAATTTATGGCATATGAAATAATCAACAATTCCAGGTGATAATGGAGATGCAGGTCTGATGAGTCCCTCTTCGCTGTGCCACGAAGCAAGTACTCTGGCACTCCTTAAAGATCTAGACTCTAGTTTGGAGCCAAACTTTTCAGCACCAACAAAAATGCTTGAGAACTTCTTGATAGTAAAATGCAAATCACCAATGTCAATGTTTCTTGCTGTTGGATATAACGCATGGTAAACAGTCAGCAATGAAACTATGTCCTCTGAACTTAAAAGATCAACTTGGTAGCTGGCAGGGACTCTTATATTGCTATTGTCATACCATAAAACAAAGTTAAAATTGTCTAGCAGAGACAATAAATACCAATGTTGTACTTTACTCTCAGTTGAAGCTGTGGTTTGCTTTCCTCTCCATTTGTCAAAAATTGGCAAAAATTCCTCATGATAAACACTTGGTAGATTTCCTGCAGATGGCATAAGAAAGTGCTCTTTAAGGAAGTCTCTCATGAACTGAATTTCTACAGATCGGTTGTTAGTAACGGTAGATCCAATTTGCCCATTATAACGTTCAAAAGAAAACAACCAAAAGCCAAATACTGGTCCATAGTCCAATAAAACAGAACGAAGATGGCAATGAAGATGCATATTACAAGTCAAAAACTGCTTTCCATATAATTTTTCCATTCCTGTACAGAAGTTGACCAACAGGGCATCAGCTTTCAAAATTTCCTGCTTACTGATTACTGGCTGGCATAGAATTCTGCATGCCAAAACAAATCTTTCCCAAATGCGAAGGTGGTTGTCTGGAAGAATTCCATAAAGGGCATACATTGAAAATGTTAATGTCCAGTTCTTCCATTCTTCTGCTGTATAGTTCCCATAGTTTGTTCCAATTTTGCGTGGAATTCTCCCTATGGAGGTTGCTGTGTTCAATTCATCAATCTTTTGAGTAATTTCTTTGAGTTGCTTCTTGCTAAATATATTATCAGCCCAGAGTTTAAAGACATACTTGGCAGTGCCAAGAAATAAATTGTGCATGGGATCAATAATGTGAAACCGAACACAGTCAAAGTACTCAAGTTTGCACAGTGCACTGTAGTGCACTCCATACATTCGTGAAATTCGGCCATACTCCGACTTACTCTTAGCTGCTTTGAGCCTTTCACAGTTCCTATTGTGACTCAGTCGGTCCCTCTTTGGCCAGGTATCCCGGTCGGTAAAACCTGTGAAATCCTTCTTTTCCCCAAATCCTCCTGGAAAAAACTTGAAACACTTTGAGCAGGCTCTATTTGCAGAGTGTCCCACAAAGCCACACACTTTACGCGACGCAGGGATGTCTGATGCAACGTAAAGTAGAGCAGCAACTATTCCTAATGACACAGGTGTAAGGCTCGTTGACATGGGAACTCCTTTCCATAGTTCATTAAGTTCATCCACACATGGATCTAAGAAGGTATGCAGCTTAGGTTCACTTTCTAGAGATGGAATAATTCCTCCTAAGATAACATTCTCAAATTTGAACCTCTGAGAACGAGGTAAGTTCATGACAACAAAATAAATAACACCAACAGAGTAATCACTCCTTCGCTTAAATGGCTGGAACCAATCTACGTTAAGCATTAGTCCATATCGGCGCTCCAGTTCAAAAAAGCGACTTCCATCTTTCCACTTGAAATTTTTCCACACTTCCCCATCATAAACATCGCTTAGCACTGACTCTTCAACTTGCCTTGTTCTCCACTGTTCACAGAGTTCTGGCATTCCTGTTCTTTGGAGAATGTTCTCTAACTGACTGATGATGCTCTTCCAGCAGTAAACTTTCACAGGATAAAACTTAGTGGCACCATTCTTTAGGATAACTTTATCAACGAGCTTATTTCCACAGTGATTTGCTCTTCCACGAGGAAACAGAATGTTACTGCACCGCTTTGGAAGAACTGTTCCATGCTTTCTTTCCAGGCATTCATTCAAATGATAGAGCTTTGCACATTTAGAGCAGACAACAAACTTATCAAATTCATCCCTCTTAAAATTGGAAATTCTATGCAATGTGTAGATAGTAGTTGGAAAAAACAAAAGCAAGTTACTTAAAAACTCAGAGTCAAGTCCATAATTTAAAGTCTGAAGGAACTTTCCCAGAAACACAAGAAGCCACTCCACAGCTGAATCACTTACATGGCTAACAACCTGCCAGTAAAGGATGAAACAACAGAGCCAACGAAGTAGTACATTGACCTTGTTTAACAATGGCTGTTGATGTGCAGGCTCAGGAATGGGCTCATTTAAATCCTGCAGCAAACCTTGAAGGTCATCTTCACTCCAATGAAGTGAACTTTCTTCACCATTTTCAAGGTCCTCATCTTCCTCGCAAGATTCAGGGTTAGGTTCATCCTCCGGTTCACTTTCTGAGATGCCTTGGAAAGAATGTCCCTGTAAAAAAATATACAGAAGTTTACAATGGTCACCTACAAGTATTTAAATCATTTAAGGAAGTCAGTCATGAAGGTTACATGTACATTCTGTGCTTTTCATTGATTGTTTTGCAGAGGTGAAAGATTATCAACAATTTGTATTGCCACAAAAATATTGTGACAATAAATGTTCTCAAGAACATCTGGCTAAATAAAAACTTATATGAAAACATACAATGCATGCAGGACACAAAGTTTTGCTTTCAATTTTTGGATCATCAATTATTTTACGCAACAATGAATAAACTGCAACCTTTTGTTTTTGGAGATATCTAGCAACAATTCGCGATCTTGTTATAGTTTCGCAGCAGTTTAGTAGACCCCACAATATCTATTACACTGATAAAGGATTTATTCATCCTCAATCGAGAAGGTGCCAGCATGCAACGCGGGAGGTCGTAAGCTCAAACCCCAGAGGGGTCAGTTTTACATGTATTTTTGTCTTTTTCTTTTTTTACCCCGTAGTAATAAAATGGTTTGTTTATTATATCAACACGATTTAGCTTTCAAATGCTCCGTCCTGTACGACGCTGGCTTTTAATACAGATAGACACGAAAGTCATTGATCGATGGCTCTCAATGTCCAATTTTTTGGCAATCGATTACTTTCTACATGTAATTGTCAGCCACATTTTGTTTCTTTGCTTCTTGTTTTTCTTATCAAACCCCTTTAAATTTTAAAGGCCACCTTAATACGTCCTTCTTGCTTCGCTCTTTCTACCATCAAACTATGGCCACCATGTTGCCTGCACGACTCCGTACGTACGTACGTACGCGCCCGCGAACCATGCCGCTATGCATGTTGACCATGAAAACTCATTTCGATAGTGTTCCTTCTTTTCATGGTTATGGTGCTACAGTACCGCTCAAATGTAAGTTGACAGTCCCTCGAGCCTCGATCCTAGACGCGATGGTGCGACACAAGTCTACCTTGCACGGCTCCGATGTTTTTCACGTGGAATGTTTCGTTTGCCGACTACAGAATTTTTACAACTAAAAAATTTAAGAACCGGTTTTATTTACGGAAACTCTTGTCTGAATTTCAGTAGCGACCAGAAAGAGACGTTTGAAATTCAGGCTTCTGAATTCGAAACTTGCTTGCGTCTGCGTCAAATGCACTTGCAGTGGGATCATACTTTCAAGTGTTTAGGGTGAGAAAAAGTTTTCAGTTCGGTGTCTATTAATTTCATTCTTACAACTCGTCATTCACCGTCTTTCTCGAACGGTTTTTGTCAATACTTGTAGGCAAGTAAACGGAATATTTAAGTCTCCGCGAATGTTGAGGTTTATATTTCAGGCACTCATGGTGGGCGCGAAACACTTAACAGTAACACTTGTACACGATGTGCAAGGAGCTTTTATTCTCCACTCGAGAAATAAATCGTTTTCTCGAAAGCCTTTTCGAGTTATGAATGTTTGAGATTGCCTTGTTTCTCGATCCTCAAGACTCGTTCCTTGAGACTCGATCCTCGAGACTCGAAATTCGAGTGACTGGAACTTCGAGACGCGAGGATCGAGTCGAGACTGTCAACTTACATTTGAGCAGTACTGTATGTTCTGCAGCCCTTTGGGTTGCTAAGGAGCTCCGCTAAAAAATTTGTATGGTGATGTATTTGACCCAACAGTCAAGTTTTACTTGTTTGGGTCAACCAAAACTGCAGTTTAGTTCATCTCATGTTAAGTTTGATGTTAAGTAGATTTTCTATGACAGTTTCATTTAATTACTGTATACTGTACCTCATTGCGGACATCACAATCTGAGTCATCATCTGAACTGGGCTTAAAAAAGTCACCACTTGAAACATCTTCGATGCTCCCTGTTTCAGCTGAAAACATAATGGTAGACAATGGTCAAATTACACTTTTTAGAATGGACCTTTGCTGGAACCACACAGTACATGTACATCTCAATGTCAGCAGGGTTGGAAACTTAAATTTTGGAGCACTCGCCATCTGGGTGAGTGACCATGAAATTGCACTCGCCCAGATCCTCCATTAAAAAAAAGAAAATTAAGCCCCCCTCCACCCACTAATAATATGTACAATTAAAATTTTTAATCACGTTTGATCCTTACCGTGCCACCTTGGTGGTCGATCACGATACAGAAAAAAATTTATTTCTTCAATGAAAAATCGGCAAAAATAGAGCTTACTCCACAATAAAAACATGAGCAAACTTACTTCAAAAGTTTAATTGCAGTTTTATTTGATACATATTCCTAGATTCCTGTAGTTTATGTTGCAATTCTACAGAAAAAGAGTTAGGAGAATAGCCACCTTGCCTTGTTTCATGGCTCATGGGATGAGTCAGTGTATTTATGACGAGAGGTATTAATTTGTACAATCATTTATTTTATTGAAAATCATACTCGCCAAAGCAGGTGAGTGATCTCTATGAAAGTGAGACTTTGGTTGACCTTGTGATTTTAGAGAAGAGAAGCGATGTTTGTCAACTCCAACTCATTAATTATAAAGCCTTGCCCTGTCAAGGGAATGAATTGCTGAGAACAACTGTACAGTATACTGTATCATGTTTCCCTGCAGATTTTGATAAACTTTGGAATTAAAACAAAACCCTGAATACCCCGCCACTTTTTTGCATCTCATTGAATAACAAAAGTGCCTATTGTGTTATGCCTCGTTCTATAAAGCGTCCCGACACATGTAAATGACGTGGCGGGGTATTCTGCAGTTACTCCTATAAATCAATAACACAGAAATTTTTAAAATGGCTCTACTATGTAGTATTGTCGGTTCAAAGCAATTTTAAAACGAATGAGAAAACTTCAATACTCAGTACATGCACAAGGAAACAACAGTAAAATATTACCTTCGGTTTCATAAAGAGAAGAATCCAACAGGGGGGCAACTCCAACATCTTCAACTTCATCATGTTCATGACCTTCATCAAGTTCATCGGGGAGCCAAAGTTTCCGACGACGCTTTCGTGATTGTGAAGTGCATTCAGTTCTTGAATGTCGTCGGTAAGAAGATGAATGCTCAAAAGACTTTCCGCAAGTATCACATTTGTTTATAGTTAACAGAGTAACAGGAGTTTCTTGGCAGGAGGACAAAAGATCTGAACTGAAAAACTCGGCCATCTTGTTTGAATGTCGAGAGTACGCACGCGCCGTTGCTAAGGCTTCACTGGGCAACGCTAGGCCCCGGGCCCCAGCGCGAAATGCTCAATCCTTGTGCGCATGACATTTGTTGAGAGCCAATCAGATCTCCAAAACTACACTCGCGGGATGTTTGATCTTTCATTGCACGTTGTTGACAAGTTCATTCGCTGATATCATCGATTCTGGCGGGTATCGTTTCGTTGTTGTTACTTCTTTCGATCGCAATATGGCCACGAGATACGACTCTGCTCAAGAAAGACAGCTGCTCTTAATGGAAAACATGAATAAGAGACTTGATGCCATTTTAGAAAGCCAAAAGAAACTGGAGCAATCAAATGCAGTCCTTAAAGAAGACAACGACAAGTTGAAGAACCAACTTGCGCATGCCAAACTTGACGGAACAAGGAGGAAAACAAGCAAGCGTCCAAGCTCTCGTAGTGACTCCAATGTCGACATTCCAAATGATTTAAGGGTGAGTATTCTTTTTTTCCATATCGTTGTTCGTAAAAATCCTTTTAGGTATAGTTTAAAGTTTCACTGGAGGTGAAACTCGAAAGCTCGAAAACGTGTCTTCAAAGGTACCGCCATGATGCCGGCCTCATTGTTTGCTGATTTCAGACGCTTTTAAAGCTTTTGTGTTTGGGAGGCTCATTGGAAAAAAAAATTTCATACATTAAAAATGTGAGGATTCACGATTGACCATTTCCATGACACAATCGTTTCATCGCTTTATTTTCGATCTTGGTCAGAACCAGTACACTGTAGCTAGTACAGATAATTAGAAAACGACACATCAAAATATCTAACAAAAAATGGTTTGATAAAGAATGTCGTCTTAAAAGACATGAATTAAGGAAAATTGCGAATCTTAAACATAGAGATCCTCTTAATACTACGCTCAGGGAGGAATATCATTTCGTTTTAAAACAGTACAAAAGCCTTTTGACACAGAAGAAAAATCAATACTATCATACTCAGCTCACAAAACTTGAAACTGCCGTCGATGATCCGAACAGTCGCAACTTTTGGAACTGTTTAAAGTCAATGGATGATTCTGTCAAGGAAAATATCCTCCCACCAGTTTCCGAAGAAAACTGGATGTCTCATTTCCAAACGCTGCACTCTAATGAACCCTTGAATTCACATCAGGAAGCGATCATTTCTGAGTTGCGAACTCTAGAAAATGCGCCAGCTCAATCGAATTCTTTGAACGGCCTGATAACTGAGCTAGAAATATACACAGCGGCTAAAAAACTTAAAAATAACAAATCTCCTTTCTCAGACAAACTCAAAAATGAAATGATCAAATCCAGCTTAAACCAGTTAATGCCTGTTTATCTGAAATTATTTAATACGGTTCTAAGATCGGGTACTATGCCTCAAACATGGTGTAATGGCCTTATCACACCAATTTTTAAAAGTGGGACTAAAAGTGATCCCTCAAACTATCGTGGAATCTGTGTTTCTAGCTGTCTCGGAAAATTATTTTGCTCAATTCTCAACCAAAGACTTCTTGAACACGTCCAGTCCCTTGAAATACTTCATAAATCTCAAATTGGGTTTTTAGCAAATAATCGAACAGCGGATCACGTTTTTACACTAAGAACAATAATAGATAAGTATGTCAATTGTCATCAAACGAAAGTATATGCATGTTTTGTCGACTTTAGAAAAGCATTTGATTCGGTATGGCACGATGGACTTTTATACAAACTGTTACAAATAAATGTCCGAGGAAATTTCTATAATTTAATTAAAAGTTTATACTCGAACTCTACCTCCTCTATAAAAATTGGAAATAACAGAACGCGTCCTTTTCGGTATGCAAGAGGTGTACGCCAAGGCTGTATTTTAAGTCCTTTGCTTTTTAACCTATACGTTAACGATTTAGCTTTTTCTTTTTACAATGTTCTATCTGATCCGTTTATACTGCCAAATGGCACCAAACTCAACTCCCTTTTTTATGCAGACGACTTAATTATTTTATCACGATCAAAACTAGGATTACAAAATTGTCTTAACAAGTTATCTTCATATTGCAACTCCTGGATGCTAAGCATAAACCCTAAGAAAACAAAAATAATGATTTTTCAACGACGTGAAAAACGATCTGATTATGCTTTTCATGTGGGCAGTGAAAAAATAGACATTGTTCAAGACTATACCTATTTAGGGACTCGCATCTCTTCTTCAGGAAACTTTACACTCTCACTTGAACATCTACGACAAAAAGCTCTTCATGCTTTCTTTAGTCTAAGACGGCACACAGATTTCAATAAACTTAAACCTTCAATAGCATGCAAAATTTTCGACTCAAAAATCTTACCAATCTTAACCTACAACAGTGAAGTTTGGGGTGCCTTTGTGAAATCAGACTTTAAGTCGTGGGACCTTTCCCCAATTGAGAAAACTCACTTGCAGTTTTGTAAACGATACTTAGAAGTACATAACAAGGCATCCAATATTGCATGCAGAGCCGAACTTGGTAAATTTCCTCTGATCATTGATATAAATAAGAAGATACTAAGTTATCTAAATTACTTACACCAAAAGGATGAAAACTCTATAGTCAGACAAGCCTTAAAAATATCGATTGATCTTTATGATAACGGAAAAAATAGTTTCTACTCTAGTGTCATGAAAATAAATGAATACTATAATTTTAATCACTTTAACTATAGTTCATTAAATGATTGTAAAATTAAACAGTATATTAATATCATGAAACAGAAGTATATTTCACATTGGAATCAGACCCTACAAAACTCGCAAAAACTTAGTTTTTATAAAACTATTAAAAATAATTATAGCCCTTCTACCTACTTAGATTTAACAAGGAAGGACCCTTTAAGGAAAACATTAGTAAAACTGAGAATAAGCTGTCACAAACTTAGGATCGAAACAGGTAGATACGACAATATACCTCGTAATGAAAGAATATGCAACTTCTGCAATTGCAACAAAATTGAAGATGAAACTCATTTTTTGTTAGATTGCCCAGCTTATTCTCAGGTACGCGGCATATTCTTTTCTAAAATAGAATCCAAACTTCCATTACTACGACTACTACCACGCGAAACTCTATTATCACATCTTATGAATTCCACTGACTACTTTGTAAGCATTAAGCTAATCTCATTTATCTCGGCATGCTTTGAATGGAGAGACAATCTCGTTACAATGATCACCACTTCGAACAGTTAAATGAACAATTATTGTTAGTAATTGTTTCATATATTATATATAATTTTTTTTTTCTTTGTTATTTTATGTTATTTTCTACTTTACTAATTATCTTAGTTAATGAAATAATATGTAATTAAATTTAAGTAGCTTTTGCAATACTACCAAATTTCTATGTAGTCATGCAAATAAAGCTTGTTGTTGTTGTTGCTAAAATGTAAATTTGTCTGTCTTTAATACGCATGATGTTAAAGATTGCGACAGTTGAATTATATTGTGGAATAGTTTTTGTTATTTGTCTAATTTTAGGACAAATTTTGAGTGACAAAACCAGTCTTTGTGTTGCATCTGATCATACCAGTTTTGCCAAGGTTTAATTGA
Organism: Siderastrea radians; assembly: GCA_964017195.1. Taxonomy (NCBI): domain Eukaryota; kingdom Metazoa; phylum Cnidaria; class Anthozoa; order Scleractinia; family Rhizangiidae; genus Siderastrea; species Siderastrea radians. The sequence continues at coordinate 9,771,604 of OZ024890.1, read as the reverse complement.
AGCACTCGAAACGTTTTTGTGTTATTCCACCCAATCAAAGCCTTGAGCAACTGCAAGCAATTAAAGGGACATGGTCAGCGTTCGTTTTGAAAAAAGTCCACCGTGGACTTTTTTCAAAACGACCCTTCAGAAATCTGCTTCAATCTAATCTCGTTCCCAGATCTCGCGGGTAGACGAGCCGGAAGGCGAGATCTGGTCAAATCCGATTTGTACCACGTGACTGCATGTCAGGAATGTGGCAGGCGAGTCAATTGCGCATGCCCGAGATAATTCTAAGAAAATGGCAATCAAATGAATAACCGATGCTCAACCAAATGAATAACGAATGCTTAACCATTCTCGTCTTTCCTGGAATAATATCTAGCAGAGTATTTTACTAAAGAATAAAGCAGAAGACAATCATGAAAGCTTTAGTTCGGGTAAAAATATTTATTTCATTTAAAAAAATTGTTCATTTGAATTAGCGGTTACATGCAATGACTAGACATGTCTAGATTTTATGCAAATTTGATCGGGTCACGTAATCGAACGTTAATATTCGTACGGCAGATTCTCTATTGTTAAACATCGTTATTCGTTAGAAATAGCTTTATAATGTTACGAAGAACTAAAAAGAAATCTTCTTGATTTTTGAGGCGGACTGTAAACAACCAAACGTCCCAAAAAAGAATATATTATGATTGCGTGCACGATCTCAAATTTGCATAAAAAACAGACATTGAATTCCCTTGGGGCCGCATCGCACGTTCAAATTTTAGCGCTGTGACAGCCATGTTTTGAAACAGCCAATCAAAAAAATTGAATTTTTTTACTTGACCAGATCTCGCCTTCCGGCTCGTCTACCCGCGAGATCTGGGAACGAGATTAGCTTCAATCTTCTCAGTGTTTCACTAAATGGGAAAATTTAGAAAAAAATAACACTGAGAAGATTGAAGCAGATTTCTGAAGGTTCTCTACGCGTATTTTTGATTTCGGGTTAAGGTGGACTTTTTTCAAAACGTGAAAACTAGTGTCCAGGTCAGCGCAGTCTGAACGCTGACTATGTCCCTTCAATAGATGAAGGTTCTGAAATGAAAGTAATAATGTATGTATAGTCAACTCTCTCTATTTTCAGGGGATTGCCAACCTTATTTTTGGCAGTACTGTATTTCATGTTTGCATGTTGCAAAGCATCCTTTGTTTGGAATTACTAACAACCCAGGCCAAGTCACTTCTTAGCAGAATGTACAGTGAAACCTCGATTTAACGAAGTGCCAAGTGACTGATGAAATTTGCTCGTTATATCGAGGTCCTGTTCCATACATTTTACTGTAACTTTGGACGGGCTTGACAATATCGTTTGTTAAACCGAGGACTTCGTTATATAGAGGTTCGTTAAATCGAGGTTCCACTGTACTGTAGTCACCCTTGACTGGCATCTGTTTCCCTGACTGATAAGCAATCATACTGACATTGTCACAAATAGATTACAGCTAGAGTGTAAATGATTAAGGCTACCATTTAAACATATACATGTATGATTGTTTGCTAACACTTTGAGAAAATACATGTACACCAAATTTCAATTTTAAGTTACTTTTTACATGCCCTTTTGTTTTATTATCTTCCTTACAGAAGCGGTTTCGGTTCATCTATAACAAGATGATTGAAAAAAAAGTGACACAAGGTTTCATCGTCAGTGAAGAGTATGTATACACTGTTCTCTTTTTTAACCAGTTTTAACCAGTGTAGAGTAATAAAACCTTAAATGCTCCATGAGAGATTGTCGAATAAGAATTAAGTACTCTTTATTCCACTCCACTTTTTCTGGGAAGGGCCATGAAGTTGAATGCGCATGTTCTTGAATATCATTACAAGGACTTGGCCATTTGAAGCAGCTTTTCAGTGTTCCAAACTACCAAAGCTGCACACTTAGAATAATTGTAACAGGTCTCGACAAAACCCCCATCTGGTCGTCCAGGACAAGTAGATTTTCCTGCCGGACAAGCAACTTTTCATACTCTCTTGCCCGATGGGCAAGGGCCCTGGCAAACCACCAAAAAAAATTGGGTGCCCAGCTCTTAAAAGCTTTCGTAATAGCAAAGTTATACAAGCTGTAAATGTATAAAGGCAACAGTTAGTCACCTGTGATATTCCGCCTTTGCTAGAGCACAACTCTGACTGCTATGTAACAAAATATTTTGCTTTTTTGCAGCCCACAGTCAGAGGCAAACCAGGTTGTTTTCACCAAAATAAAGGAAATTTTGAAAAAAGAGCATGGTGGAGAAAACTGCAAATGGACAGACCTACAAATGGAAGGTACAGTTGTATGAATCAAGTTTTTATTCAGAATCAGTTAGTAGAACAATAACATTACAGTCAAAATACTCAGCGCGTGTGACCTAGAATTCTGGAATGAACAGGTAACATTATTCATTTCAAACAATCAAATTTAATTTGAGTACTGTTGATTTGTTTGGTTAATTTTTGACAGGTTCATGTGTTCATGGTTGGATGATGTACAGTATTCAAATTAAATTTGAATGTTTGAAATGAATGTAATCCATTCACAGTTGAACAAAACTGTTCTGGAATTCTAGGTGGCATGCGCTGAGTAGTTTTACTGTAAAATAACATTACACGCAAGAAGGCCTCAGTGTAACTACAGAAGTAGCTTAAATTTTGGTCTCAAATTATTATTTATGTCTTTGTTTCCTTTTTTTGAGCTGTTGATAATTATTACATGTATGTGAAATTTTTTCAACCTTTGATTAATTCAGTATCCTTTCCATACAAATCATCGCCCACATGTACATGTATAAGGTAGTATTAAAAATGCTAGAACAAAACAAGTTATTGTTAAACTTATTGTTAAGGATACGTATTTCTGTCTGTCTATTTTTTAGGATATTTTATAATTTTTTTTCTAATTCAACAGCTCAGTTCTATCGCTACTTCAAAACAATCAAGGAGCGAGGGCAAAGAATAAGAAAAGGAAAGAATGAGGCGCACAAAGAGAAGTGCAAAAGGAGCAGACGTTTGCTTAATGTAAGGCCCAGTTAATGCTTTCTTCTCTTAGTGCTAATGTGCATAAACTTTACTCACTACACCCACTTTTAGTGTTACATGCATAGCGGTTATTCACATGTATCAACATCTGTCTTTCAACATGCTTAACAAACACCAAAGATATAAATTTGCCAATCGCCGCCCATTACCTTGTCAGCTCATTTGTATGGAACCAACATCAAAATGTATCGGGTAACTTTGATTGGCTTATTTCAAACAGCAAAGAAAGAATGAAACAAAAACAAGTATAGCTATGCATGTAGTAATAACACTGAAGGCTGGTGTAAAGTGATTTTGGTACTTGTAGAACATGATATTTGCAATGTTGTCATTAGCAACCCTCCAAGTTACATGTAAGACCATTTTTGTTGCCATGGCTACTAAAATTTTGGAGCTAGTGACTAAATTAAACCAAAGTTGCCAGCCTGGCAACCAAAATTGAGAAGCAGGATTTAAAGCATGAGCTTAATTTGGCGTTTTAAATTTTTCACTGGCAACCAAACTTGAGCAGTCGGTTGCCAGATGGCAACTAAGGAGAAAAAAACTTGGAGGGTTGATTAGTGTCTTTTCTCCTCTGTAATGGTTCAGCCGATAAGCACAACATCTGAATTCAAGTTGTGTCCCTCATTCATCAACATACTTACCACACATGCATGTTCCTGTACAACTTTGAGATTGTTGTTGAATTCTTATTTTTATTCTACATGTATTTTATAGAAATTGGAAAGACGTACATCTGCATACCAAATGGTAAAAGAATCTATGACGCCAAGGGAGCGACAATGCACGAGTGAAATTTTGTATGTGGACTACATGAGTAGCGAGGAATCAGAATATGAAGACCAGGAAGATTTTGTAACAGGCGAAAAGCAAAAGAAGCTGACTCAATACGTAACCAAGCGGCTGCCATGGCAGAGGACTGCTCTTACCAATATTAAAGCCAAGCTTGATCGGATTCATCGAAACAATCTGACACCACATGCAAGGGCCATGGCCAAACCAAGGAATGCTGGCCATGTTTCTGAGCGACCTGCCCCTGCTGGCCCACTGTGGGCTGTAAGAAAAGACACTGTTACCGATTAATTAGCCTCGTTGTGAACATTGTACCACTTTTATCCCTTGCTTTTTTAGTTTTCTATTTAATATTGATGTACAGGTGTTTGTATTTCAACTTTGTATTTGATGCACGAGTATTGTTTTCTTTTTATAAGTTTCGTCAATTAAATTATAAGGCATGCTCAATTTCAAAATACATGTAAATACAGATCAGCAACATTCATTTTTATTAAGGTTAGGTTAGGAAATTGGAATTAATTTATCCAGTTAATAAATGAAACTTGAGAAAAACATAACTCTGTAGTATCTTTGTGTGTGCATCACATACTAACTGGTGGGATGGTGACTTTTCATTCTGTCTTTCACAAGTGGCAAGGTCAGCCAAAATATTGATGCAACTACCCTTGGAAAGCAAACTTAGAGGGCTGCTCTATCAGATGTTAGCCTGGAACTTGAAATGGAAGTGACATTTCAAAATAATTAAGCTCCTGAGGGACAGAACTTGATAATATACCAGAAGATCAAAAGCCACGAAAAGGCAAAAACCAGCAAATAGATTATACAGAAAGTTTAAAAAAGCAGCATTCTTATAAGCTTTTTCTTTTATTAAACAGCACTTAAATGTGGTTTTAAGACAGATTTACATAAGATTAAACGGGACGTAAACAAATGTTTGGGCTAGATTTAATGTGAACTTAAACTTACATTAAGTTTTAGCCTTAAGGTGGTATAAGCTAGGTTTTAGTCGAAATTAAATCTGGGTTTAAGTGACTTAAACGCCAACTTAAACCAAGTAAACATGAGTTTAAGTCATGATTTATTCAGGTTTAATGTCCCTTAAATTTTCTTTTTCGCCTTGTGTGTAGAGCTAAAGTTTGCAAACTCATTGTTAAATACACTTGTTGGCGTGTAGGTGAACACCCCAGTATCAAGACTCAGTTACAATTAACTTACATCTGAATTGCAGTGGTCTTGACAAACATGCAGTAAAGGAGTCACCCCCTCCCCCATAATAATAACAACGAGTTGAAAAGATATAAGATATGAAGTGCTGCTGCAAAGATCATGTTTATTTGTATTCTCTCCACAAAATATTGTCCTTTCATGTGTGCACATTCATCACCATGCAACATAAATAATGTCCTATTGCCAACATGTGTTTCCATTTTTTTAATGCTTAGCCTCCCATGAAAACTGTTTCATCTTGGTCTGAAAAAAAAAGCATATAATACACATGTTAATTAATTAATCAATAAGTATCTCTTGGATCCAACCTTTGTACAACTAACAACGTTCAAAATAAAAGGCAAGAAAGCATTTTTTATTCTGATCAACAAAGGAGGGTGTAATGTGGTAAGATCTGAGACAGGGTACATTTTGAAAATATTTATTAAGACGCATTTTGGACTAGAATGGTGTTAGAACTAAAATGCCTTCTAAATACCTTTAATTGAAACACTGCGCAAATAGTCTATGATCCTGGGCTAAAAAGTGCACACTTATCAGAAACTCTACCCTGCCCCAACATTTCTGGTGCAAATACAACACTTTAGGTAAAGCAGGAATTACAAAAATTATTAAAAAGCATTTAAATCAAGTTTGATTGCCAAGTGCATGAAAATTTGTGACTGCCAATTTTGGGCCAGTAATACTGTAATTTGCTCTATGACTATAATAACTGTAAGAACAGTATATTCTTATGCACTGAAAACAGATCAGAGCTGACAGATGGATGTATAAGGGAGGGGCCCCAAGAAAAAAGGAATGGGAATATAAAAATGCTTCAGAATGAAAATAAATAAATTCTTTCAGGGTTACACTACTAGTGTGATGATAGCATGATAGCAGCAAATAAAGAATTGACTGATGACTTAAACCAACTTAAAAATTAAAATACATATATAAGACTGTAGAAGTATTGCCAGTGGTTCCGGCTTACTCATCAAGCAATGTTTATAGCAGAGAGGGAAAATCTACTTGCTAAAAATTTGCTGGCAGAGATATGAAACAAGGAAATGAAGATCGCAAACATTAGGAAACAAATAATGTGTAAATCTGCAAATTATGCTTAAAGTCATGTAGAAGCTTAACTTGGGTGAAGAAAATGAGCTTACAGCTTGCATCAAAATGTCACAATTACGTAGCATCAACACACCTATCACCGAAATTACTGCAACATTCTATTAAATACCTGCCTGTACGAACAACAACAACAAAAAAATAGCGAAATTTAAGCTTGCGTCGAAAAAATTCATGAAATAAGGTATTCACCATCTTCAACGGCTGGAAAAGTTTCTCAATCTCACGATCACAGTTTGTCTTTAGTCTGTTTAGAATTTTAACTTTATTGAATCATCGATCTTCAGGTCGCGTCGCCGATTGCATATCCGAGATAAAACGTGCAAAAATAGTCTGCATGTCACACAACAATGCACTTTCCCTGCCACGTGGTACAAGCTAATTTATACACCTACACAAAGCTCAAGAATCATTCTTTCGTTCCTTTATAATATTTTTTTGTACCACGTGGCAAGAGACTGTCACTATCAAAAACGCAAAAATAACTCACCTTTTTCGCAACCCTTTCTGGCGAAGACATCGTGTCAAGACGTCGATTTGTACCCGACTGCAGGTTGGAAGCGACTTGCTAAACGGTGTCCCAACGCAATATTTTCCACAGAATAAGGACCGCTTGAAATCGGCCATAAAACAAGCTTTGATCTCTCAAAAAGGTAAGAAAACCACAGCGTGAGCTTTAACACGTCAACTTCTTGGTATTTTAAAATTTCATGATATATACTTAATACAACTAGGCTTATTCATGTACTCCTATCAAAGCCATACTCTACCTTCAAAATTTCATTGTAAATTTACCTTAAAAAATCAAATTTATTCGTATAATACAAGAAACTCTTATAAATTTCGTTTGCCTTTCTGTCGTACTCGAATCAAACAATTTTCCGTCTTTTATCAAGGACCTAAATTTTATAACACCTTAAATACCGACATCGTCAACTCTTCCTCCCACGTAAGGCATTAATTTGTAATAATTATTAGTATATTCTTACAAAAATCTGGAAAAAACTGTTTAATGTTCAGCATTTGTAAACTTCCTTAATACTGATTGTTACTTTAATTTCCTTCTGATAATAATTTGTATCCGTCGCTGTAATTTTTATGCCATCTTGAAAAATTGTAATTGAGGAGGCCTAATTAACATAAGCTTTATAGTTTCCTTTAGGCCTCCTCGCCATTACTTTCTACATTTTTGTATCTTTTGTAATCGTAATCGTGTAATAATTTATAATGTGTGGTAAATAAATAAATAAATAAATAAATAAATAAATGAATAAATAAATACACATACAAATACAGAGAACAGAGCTCCCCACCATGATGGAATGGAGCATGCAGCGCGAGTTCTGGAAAGATCTTGTCAAGAGTAAGCACAAAGCCAGAGATCAGATGGCTTGACCTACTAGCTCTGGTGGATAACTTTGAACTCAAAACTTAGCCCAAGGGTGGGGGACTTTGAACTCAAAACTTAGCCCAAGGGTGGGGGACTTTGAACTCAAAACTTAGCCCAAGGGTGGGGGACTTTGAACTCAAAACTTAGCCCAAGGGTGGGGGACTTTGAACTAAAATCTTAGCCCAAGGGTGGGGGACTTTGAACTCAAAACTTAGCCCAAGGGTGGGGGACTTTGAACTCAAAACTTAGCCCAAGGGTGGGGGACTTTGAACTCAAAACTTAGCCCAAGGGTGGGGGACTTTGAACTAAAATCTTAGCCCAAGGGTGGGGGACTTTGAACTCAAAACTTAGCCCAAGGGTGGGGGACTTTGAACTCAAAACTTAGCCCAAGGGTGGGGGACTTTGAACTCAAAACTTAGCCCAAGGGTGGGGGACTTTGAACTAAAATCTTAGCCCAAGGGTGGGGGACTTTGAACTCAAAACTTAGCCCAAGGGTGGGGGACTTTGAACTCAAAACTTAGCCCAAGGGTGGGGGACTTTGAACTCAAACTTAGCCCAAGGGTGGGGGACTTTGAACTCAAAACTTAGCCCAAGGGTGGGGGACTTTGAACTAAAATCTTAGCCCAAGGGTGGGGGACTTTGAACTCAAAACTTAGCCCAAGGGTGGGGGACTTTGAACTCAAAACTTAGCCCAAGGGTGGGGGACTTTGAACTAAAATCTTAGCCCAAGGGTGGGGGACTTTGAACTCAAAACTTAGCCCAAGGGTGGGGGACTTTGAACTAAGATCTTAGCCCAAGGGTGGGGGACTTTGAACTAAAATCTTAGCCCAAGGGTGGATATGTTTTGACTCCAAATTTTCGTTTCTGATCAAAGTCCCCACCCCATCCCGTGGTCCCCCCCCCCACCCACACACACACACACACACTATGGACACAAACTAAAACAAATAAAGAAATTTATTTGGGAAAAATATATTTTACGATTCTAGAAATAATTTGTTAAATTTCCATACAAATCCTTATATATCACCATGCTCGCACAGTCATCGCTAGAACTGAGCGGGAGAGATATTTCCACAACTATCCTATTCGCAAAGTTTACACGTATAGAGAAGCTTGAAGAGGTAACGACCGTAAATTTGTCAGCGTAATGCCCGCGCCAGACAAGAACGAAAGTCAACAAAAGTTCAAACTCTTTAAGACCAGAGAAAACTGTCATTGACAGTTCACGCAGAGTTAGAGGCCAAACGAGAGCTAGGGTTTCAGCTTCCATTGATTCAAGTGAATTAATTAAAATCTGAGCAGGTTCAAACCCATCGAGAGTCCCCTAGAGCGCATGTAAGTTGCAAATGAGGGCAAGGTGATTTAAACGCTTGGAGAGAATTCCGTTCCCGTTTGGTCCATTAGAAAACTAGATCTAACTGGGGAAACTGGGCACTGATTAACCTTGAAACTAATGAATTTTCCAACTTTTGAATTATTTTTTTTATGGTACTAAAAAGCGTTCACACTAGGCCGAAACATGTTTACTATGATCACGAACGAAATATGTTTCACTGTGTGAAGTGTTCACATTAGGCATTGCATCGCGCGAATCATGATCGAAACATGTTTATTCTGACCATAATCGAAACTAAGGTAGTTTCGATTTTGCTTAGACGAAACACGTTTGACATGCGGCCGAACGGAGGGGAAACAATACAATGAGACAATTTTTATTTCCAATATGGGCTGCTGAAGACGGATACATAGGCAGTTATTGGTGATGATGCACTTCCGGGATTCTTTAAGCGCAATCAGGCAATGTACACTGTTTGGGCAACTTAGGGCCTGTTTACATGGAAGTGGGGGGACCCCAGATAGGTGAGGTACCCCGCTCAACCGGGATCGTAAAATCGTCGCCTTTACATCAATCTGTACAACCCTGGGGGGCTTGGGTGAGGTTCCGAAATGCTATGGCACGGCTGCTAAGTACGTAAACAGACAAAATGGAGGGCAAAGGGCGTGTTCTTCCGATTGGTGCGATTTTTCTTTCTCTAGCAGCTTTAGCAGCGTCTTTCCAGAATTGTACCTTACTGTTGTCACTTTTAATGATGCAATTTCGCAGCCAACGCCACGCGATAGCCTGTTTTGGCGGGCAATGGCGAACAAATTTGAACTTTAAGACCCCGGATGACCCTCACCCCACCTCAAGCGTTTACATGGAGAAAAGTCACCCCGGCTACGTTGTAGGTGAGGTTCCCCATCCCGGCTGACCGGGCAACCTGCCTCGGTGGGGTACTCTACTTCTCATGTAAACACAGTAAAGGAAAAAGAGAGATTATATGGAAAGGCTCAGGACCTCACCTACCTGGGGTCCCCCACTTCCATGTAAACAGGCCCTTAGTTTTCCACTGCCGTAATTAAGGATCACGTTTGGCGGTTTTGTTTGTCATTTGAAAAGAGAGACACTATTATTGCAGTATGTATATACTCAAAGTGTGACTTATGAAGCCATTAAAAGTGCTTAAAAGAGTGTAAAACGGAAAAGGATTTCTCGTTCGGCTTTCTATGTACAGCTATTTCAATTAACGTTGTCGGAAAGACTACGCGATAACACTGCAAGGTGATATGGGTAACATTTTAATAAATTTACCAAAATTAAGCCCGGTTTACACGACAAGTGTTTTGGGCGCGATACCTGTATTAATCTGGCACAGGTGCCCAAATTTTAAGGCACGGCACCCTCGATTTTTGCCGTGTAAATGGACAGGTGATGGGCACCGGTGCCTAACATTTTAGGGGTGCCGAGACCATCTGTATAGGTAGACCTGGCCCGTTTTTTAGCCGTACCGTGCCTACTTTTTTGCCTTTTTCGGAAGTAATTGTTGGTTCCCCGAGGCCGCAGTCCTTTTGATCAACACCAAAGACGAAACAAATACAGTAAACCGGCCACATTTAATAACCTACTTTTTTCAAGGTCAGCCTGAATAAGTCTTCATATATTTATTGTAAAGTACTTATATAACGGATGTCTGAAATGACGAATTTCAGCCTGGGGGTTCTTAATCCACTTGTTCTTTTATGCCGGCCAGCATTTCCAAAATGGCGTCTTGTTCGCTGCCCTCGGAAACTTCGGAGAAAACAATTTTTTTAAAACAATTTTTTTAAAACAATAATTGTTTTATAAAAATTATTTTTGCATCAACAATTTTTTAAAAAGCTAAACTAGTGAGCAGCACTGTGCGAACTCAAAATTGTAAAACATTTTTATTCTCCTACGCGTTTCGTCCGACTAAAGCGGACTTCATCAGGGAGTTTTACAAGTGAGAATTACAAGCTTGTATTTAAACACAACGTAACCACTAAAACTATTTTACGTATAACGTAAGCTGTAGACCTGTTTTGCGGATTTACGCAACTGTACGTTTGGGAAACAAGCCGTTATTTTTCGCAAGGCGTGACTACGGGTGTAACCTATGTGTGACGCATTAAGCTATCACTTATACGTGACATTTATTTTGGGGGGCCACAGATTTGGTATTTAGTATTCAGTACGTCACGAGTTTGCTTGCTTTCAAACGGCCAGTTAAAATTACCAGTGAAAGTTCTTTCAACAAGATAAACATGAAACTTGGTTAAATATAATCCCGGGTTAGCATTAACCGGCTTTCTAACAACAGAGCCCGGTTGTTCAGTGAATTTGACACTACTGCAAACACTATTCTGTTTATATTACAATCCCAGAGAAATTGAAGTCCGTGCAAAGTGCCCGCGATTTCCGCAAAATTTACAGATCCCTTTCTTATATCAACAACAACAACAACAACAACAACAATCCATATATTAACATCAATGCGTGGGATGGGGTTGCCCCACATATCCGAGCCAGAGGCTCATGTATAAAACGCATGACGGCAAAAAAACATGAAATACAAAACTTACAATGATTAAAACAGTACTTTTAGGAATGTAAAATTTAAAAATTAAAATAAAGAAAGAAACATGTTTAAACTGATTACTTTCTTACTTTTAATCCAGACCTAAACAGGATAGGCCCGGTCTTGAGTGCAGGTGTAGCGTGTTATCTTTGACGTATCACTGCAATAAAAGCAAAAATAGGCACCCCCCCTCAACTTTTTCTCCCAGAACTCGCTATATCTTAGTTCGCCTTGCGAAAAACAACAGCTTGTTTCGATTCCCTCACGTAAATCCGCAAAATAGTTCTACAGCTTACCTTATACGTAAAATAGTTCTAGTGGTTACGTTGTGTATAAATACAAGCTTGTTATTCTTACTTGTAAAACTCCCTGATGAAGTCCGCTTTAGTCGGATGAAACGCGTAGGAGAATAAATATGTTTTACAATTTAAGTTCGCACAGTGTTGCTCACTTGTTTTAAATTAAAAAAAAAACCATGATGTGTCCGATAGAAATGGTTATGCCGCTGACAATTGCATCGACGTATTCAGACTTTTCTGGAGTGCCTTACCTCTTTTTTGCAGCGCCCATCGCAAAACTGGCCGTGCCGTAATCAGTGTCGTGCAAACGAAAAAGCCAAAGGACCGAGAATCTGAACACGAGTACCAAAAGTAGGGGTGCCGTGCGTAAAACACTCGTCGTTTAAACCGGGCTTAAGTTATGGCTCACCCCTTCAAAAAATAAATCACATAGGCAGATATTTATGGTACTTTCACCCATCCTATGGTAGTGACAACTGTGAAATTACAGCCGAATCACAAAAGATGTACAGCTACCCCTACTAACTTTTGGTCTTGTCGCCTAAGCTCAATTGTAAGCTCGAGTTTTAAAATGCGACAACGTTAATTGAAATAACTATGAACATTCCAGACTGCACATGTATATTTAACAATTATTCAACGAATTGGAGGTTAAAACTGGTGGATATTTGCCGAGGCACGAGGCGGGGAGATAAATATCAACCACTCTTCACCGACACTTAAGTGAATAACTGATTTAGTATGTACCAAACCAGTGGATGACCAGCACCAAATTGTTCCTTTTTTCTAAGAAATAAGAAAAAATTCGCGCTCGAATTCCAGAAAAATGGCGGGAGGTGAATAGCAGATACTACCCCAGGTTTGAGTAGCCAATCAGAGCGCGCGGAAAACACTATCCACTGGTTTGGTATGTATACTAAAGACCTATTTAAACAATAGAGTTCTTCTTCTTCTTTTCGACCAATGGGAGCACGCCAAAATTTAGCGTTGCACTATAATTAAACAATAGAGTTCTTCTGTCGAAGGCACTATCGTGTGATAGCTTGTCCGAGGAAATTTGATGTTCACAACAAATATTAGCCTGGAAACATAGTTCGAGGGCTTATATGATATTTGAGCATCAAATTTCCGAGGGAACCTGTCACACATAGGGCCTGAGACAGAAGGACTCTATTGTTTTTATTGTGCAACGCTAAATTGCGAGCGAAAATTGCCAAAAACGGGCACTATGCGCTGATAGGCGCCCGCTGAGAAGACACACTATCTGGCAACATGGAAGGAAGAAAGTGCGTTTCTGTAAAGTTCGATTTCGGGCAGGCGCACCATTCAAAATTTTGAGATAGTTTTTGAAGGGGAAAAACAGCAGCCAGAACTGCTCATTCGACTTGGCCCGAAATTTCGTGCTCATTCGGTGACGTCATGACTGGCACCAAGTCGAGTCGAGTGAGCGGGAAGAGAAAGCCTGGGTACTAGGCTTGGGGTGTCAGAGAAGTTAGCTTGTTAAAGCAATCATTAAAGCAATTTAATCATGGTCTTTTTAATAGGCCTGGAGCAAGCAAATTAAAACTTCCCATGAAGTGAATCCCATAAGAACTTATTTACCAAAAAAGAAAGAAAACATTGTGGGCGCCTGTATACAAACGAATTTTGAAATCTAGAATTAATATACGACAGGATTACATATCCACGGTCTCGGCTAGCTACGGTCAGTGACCGTAGAGTGCAGTGAACGGAAACAAGCCAAACCAGACAGGTGTTGAGTAGACTAGAGCGGTGCCTCCTTCCGCTCTTCGATGGTTGAGGGGGAAAAACACGCGAGCGTACGTGAAAGAGACTGCTCGTAGTCTAGGCAATAAGCGAAAGGATTACAACTCGTAATATGGTCATATATAACTGGTGGTAAGTTACCCGTTCAAAAGCTGATTGAATTTTAGAGTTGCTTAAGGGTCTTATATCACTGTCTTTCATACTGATCAGCACCAGACAAACTGTATTTCGCGGTAAGTGATGATGCTTTAATTTTGCAATGGAAGCTGATCCACCTGTTTGTTAACTTTGGTTCCTTCACGATTTGGACGGGAAGAGACATTTTTGAATGTTGTCTACAGGGAAGCTGTGATTGAAAACTTGACTCTCAACGGTTGGTGCTAAGTAGCTCTTGCCTCCGCGGCAAGTACGGCGGAATAAGCGATTTTAGTAGAGGTAGCTGGGAGAGAACGTACAGCTTCTGACGGAAACACTTTAGAGGGATCTGTATTTCGGATATTTACTTCCTAAATGAAGTTAAAAATAATTTTGTTGCAGATGTTTCAATTCTCTCAACAACATGTTCTGTTCTTGTCATTAGAGAATAGCTGTATTGAGCGGAGCCCGAGGTCTTTCTTCCCTACCAACAAAAGCGTCATATGATTGTTACAAAAAATCCTGGAAATTACGGAAATCTGACGATAATTGGAAGGAACCGATTGCATTTTCCCGAGTTACTTGCTTTAAAAAGCATTACTATTCAGATTAGTGTTGCAAACTGTTTTGTTGAGTTTATTCAACAAAACAGTTTTCTGAGTTTTCTTTTTCTCTCATAGGAGTCGAAAAGAGTTTATGTTGAATTTGCACGTGAAAGGAGGACGTAATAAAGACTCGCTAACGTTCAGCTGGTGCAACCTATTCTAACGTCAGGCGTACGTCTAACCTCGTTCCCGTGCCTCTTCCCTTTTTTCCTAAAAAAAAACTGAAAAGCCCTGGGAACAAGGTTTGCGTGCGTCCAATGTAAGTCGAGGCTTGTTACGATGAGCTTCCAACGAAAGTTTAATTTTTGCGACCGGCCAACAGCTGTCTTTGATCACAGAAAGAGTTAAATTAATGTAGAATTAAAGGATGTGTTTAACTTTTGAGGAAGCGCTGTAAGAATTAACTGATTTGATCACAGGGCCTCTTCCGATATGTAACAGCAGGAATATATAGCAACAATTGCTTGATTTTGCCACCTGCGACCCTCGGGAGGACTCTCCTACAAAAATGTCAGGGGTGCTCGACGGAAACTTGAGGGGCAACCCTAAAAGATACCGGGATCTTGTTTTGTGCGCGCACCTTGAAATCGGCATTTTGACCTCTAAGTTTCCAACTTACACCCTAAAAGGTATACCAACACAACCCCAGTTGTGCTCATTTCAGATTTTTAGACGCCAGGCGGTTCCGAACCACAAATTGAGCCCCTAAAAGTTACCGCAAGCACCAACGTTATTTTAATCTAGGAGTTTCCCTCTTCCCATTCTGGGTGGGCGCGCGTCTTCCGTAACCATCATACATAACACTTGTGCAGATCTAAGACTGATGGTAAAAGTTCATGTAAAACATTTTATTTACTTTTGCAACCGGTACATTTTTACAACAACATTTTGCACAGTTTACATAGTTTAGCGCCTTTAACACTTTCTCTACGGGGGTGCCAAGTTAAATTGAACATTTTTAAAAATTTAAGAGCAACACGGGAAAAATGTTCGTCGGTAACTCTCATCAAAAATGGTAATACTTCACGATGTCATTCACAGACTTGAAAGTATGAATCATCTTGAACAGCATAATAAACAGAAGCACAGACAGGAAAGTGTTCACTAGCTTTCGTTTAAATAGTCACACTTCAGAACTTCACTCACAGAATCACCTTGAGCAGCGTAATAAACTATATCACTGGAAAGTACTGTTCATCAGCTTTCATTCGTATGTTTACAAGTTAGAGCTACCACGCAGCCAGGAGCATCACATGTATGAGCCAACGCACTGAACTTATTTGTAATTTCAACAAAATTGCAGTCCCCGATACAATCCCCGCCTCGTGCCCTTTAACCACAGGTACCCCAAGCTCTATCCGAGATACAAACCGTGTGACCTTTGATTTGTTCAGCGTTGTGTGAGTGTTGTAACTTAAGCGTCACGGCGGCCGTTGTGTAACAGCGAAATTCAAGGATCTGTAGGGGAAAAACGATTCCTACTAAAAACCCGAACGAGTTTTTAATGAAAAAAATCCCTACCTGAACTCTTCTGCCTGTTTACTTGTCTCCTGTGTGGTTTCTGAAGCGATTTACAGCGATTCCAGTTAGTTTTAGTTCAATTGCTTTCTCTCTAGAGTGTAGAGAGAAAGAAGAGAGAAAGAAGTGTAGAGAGAAAGAAGTGGAACTAAAACTCACTGGAATCGCTGTAAATCGCTTCAGAAACCGCATAGGAGACAAGTAGACAGGCAGAGGAGTTCAGGTAGGGATTGTTTTAATGAAAACTCGTTCGTATTTTTAAATTCAAGTAGGGATCGTAGGGATTGAAGTGGGGATACAAATCCTTGTAATTTCGCTGTTACACAGCGGCCGCTCAAGTTACAACACTCGCACAACGCTAAACGAAGGCCACATGGTCTGTATCTCCCATAGAGCTTACGGTACCTGTGCTTTAACAATAAGCTGGCACATCAGATGACATAACTGTCAGCAGCAAAGGGCATAAGGTGGTTTAGCATAATCACCACTGTGACTCCGTATGTCCGAGCACTTTGGGACGCGAGTGTAGCAAGGCTTTTGTCATCGTGATTGGGCCTTGACGCAAACGCCAAGGGCTGTTTCTTGAGGCAGGCTTTGTCTTGCAGTGTTCCTTTCTTTATTTTGGAAGCAAACTTGTTGAAAATGTAATCGAAATTGGTGCGCCCAAGGACTGCATGAGCGATGCCAAGGGTCTGTTTGTCTACAAGAACAAGGATGACGTCCAAGCTTTGAGAATCAAGATCAGCCCCACCACCTGGATATGCCAGCCATCCCAAAAATTTTGTACTAAAGTTTAGCTTGTAAATAATGTTCCAGCCAAGTTTGTTCGCGAGCCTATTCCTAGCGTCACCGTCAGGAAAAGCAGCCGAGTTCTCTTTTACCTTTGAAATTACCACTTTCGATATCCTCATATAGCCCTGAATCGCCTGCTCAAAGCACTTGCTGATGCTGTCAGCATCACAGTCCTGTCCAATGTTCCACAGTGCTCTAAGAGAATCCCATGCCGTGTCCATTCCACCGAAGAAAGACTCTCTTATCGTCCAAAAGATCTTGAAGTATTCGCTGCAGTCCAGATCACAAATGGATGTTGCCCCCTCATCGGGTTCCAAGAAACATGAAGTTTGAGAATTCAGTTGCTTTTTGTCTGGCCTGACATGTTGGCTTCACCCACGGACGCAGAAGTGGCACAAGAGAGACCAGAAGGCACTTGCGCGCACTATCATCCAATTCTGTGCTTGATGGCTGTACTTGTTGGCATGTTCCTTATACATCGCGCAAAACATTTTTGCAAATTTTAATGCATAGGCAGTGCTTGAATAATCGCAAGGATACTTTCTTTCCAAGCAGTTGCGAAACCGGTCGCAATCATCTCCCGACGGACTATAGCACCCTGGAGAAAGAGTAGGTGACATAGCTGTGGGTGCTAAGGGGTCACAGTAACAATCCATGCTCACATGACCAGATGACTTGCTGTGTGTCTCAAGCATGTACTGGTACCAGCAATATGTTCTGGTCTGGTCCCTACAAAGGTGTTTATGATGGCTTTTTGTCTCATATAGACATCTGTGATGCATGTTGCCCATTGATGTCGGTCATACCTAGAGAATTTTACGCATTCTGTGTTTCCTGATGGACCTGAAAATCCGTCACACTGGGCAGCAGCCAAACCACATGTAAGAAGAAGAATCAGAGCAAACACTGACAGTGACCACATGACTGATCTGTCAAGGAAAAAATAGAACCGATTGAAGTGCTTTAAATGAAATCTTTATCCGACTGGATCTCTTCAGAGTAGATGTCGCATTACGTCTCAGAAAGAAAACCATTGATTTGATAAAGCGTCCTGCTGGAAAGGACTCTTTACATCTAGTCAACAAACCTGGAAATTGCAGTGTTAAACCTTGGCCAGAACCGAGGATGCTGAGATTTTGGTACACATTAAAAAGGACACCAAGGACACACAAAGAATCGGATCACCCAAACTTAGCGACAGATGGTTAATAATTACTTTTAAGACGGTACTTAATTCGAACTTCCATGGGACAATTGTCTGGTTTTTCCGCGTAAATGGTTTTACATCGAAAAGGGCTTTATGGTTTACAGTGGGAAACAAAAATATTAAATTCTCCAGTATAATTTTCATTTGCATTGCATGGGTGGAAAAGGTCAGCGCAATTTGTGACATAAATTGTCTGGTTAGATCAGAAACAAATATAGCTAAAATACTTGGTAGCATTTCATAACTTTGAACAAGATGGCCAGAAATGGGCATCATGCAGCTATAACTATTATAGCAACCTCATCCTCATACATAAATATAGACATCATCACTTAAGCTAGTAATACACAAGAAATCGTGAGCAGTAATTTAAAACATGGAAATAGCAAGGATCCGGAGCGATCCGCTGTTGGGGACGTAACACTTCGAAAAGCATCTATTTACTCACTTCAGATGTTTATCGAGATGTTAATGAGAGTTTTCTTAGCAAAATATCAACCAGAACTATCGTAAGTTTTATTCCTTTTGTTTTCGGGGAGACACAATGTCGTTCTGGGTATGCGGAACAAAGGTCAACCAAATTAAGTTTTCGCGGAAAAAGTAACACTTTGTCTGATAACGTCTTGGTCTTAAATTTGGGGAATCCGTTTGCGTATGATTTTCTGCACGTAATTAAAAAATATCTAGGATCGTAATCTTATTCAGCTGTTAAAGCATCCCTTGAAAGGTGCGGCAACGATTTTGGAAGGATGTTACTAAAATAGAGAATGGAGAATGGGGAATGGGGAATGGGGAATGGGGAATGAGAAATAGTGGTCAGCGGTAATACCAGACAATTAAGTTGGAGTCTGCGCAGTACGGGAAAGAGACGAGGATTGCACGTGGTAAGTGAAAGATGAAAGGTAAGAATGTTTATCAGTCAGTTTTTCCCGAGTTTTTGGAAGTATTGAGTTTGTATTTATTAAAATTATCCAAAACTATTATTTTGCAGGTAATGAGAGTGATGATAATACTATTAAATGCACTTATCAATTGAAATCCCGACCCCCCCCCACCCCGGGCCAAGGTGGGGGAATGTGGGGATTTTTATGGTATTGGAAGGCACGATTCGCCCGTGGGGGTGGGGGATTTCTCAGGATTTGCTTTGCACATTCATCGAAGTGGGGGAGCGAGGTGGGGATTTGACTCGTGCCTAGTTTCCTCACGGTAATTTCTGCACGTGGTCACTGGTGTCGTTTGCTGGATTGCTCGGCCGTGCTTTGTAGTTTTGTTTCAGTTTTAGTTAGAAGGGGTTGACGGGCCAACACGACTCCTGTACAGTTCGTATGTGGTATTTTCTAAGCCTTTATAGTTTAGCTTTAACTAGAATGTCTTTGAGAGATTTCCCTCTTCTGTACGATAAGAGAGGAGGCTCCTTGAAAATTTCTGGTACCATTTCTCTCTTGGTATATGTTTGAGACCAGATAGTGCTGGGCAGTATTGCGTTACAAACGACAATTAGAGGGAAGTCTCAAGCTGTGATATGTTTGGAGGGTTTAACAGACGTTCTTAGAGCCGTTTAAAAACTTTGTGCCATCATGTGTGCTAGCTGGCTGGCACTTAGAATGGTTTTTGGGCTCAGTTTGATTGCAAGATCTCTAGAAGCCTCTAAATAAGTGATGTTTTCTGAAAAGATCCACGTGTACCAGAAGTATAAACGGAGTTTAATTCAGAGCTAGAACGACTGTGATATAACATATCAAAAGGTTTCTATACAGGAAAGCTCTTTCTTGTGGCTAGAAAATGACAAGACGCTGTGGAAAGTCATACAATAGCCTTTTGAGATTACAGATTGAGCTTGGCAAAAGTAAGGTTCGAAAATCTCAACAGCCTATTGGCCAGGATACGGCCTCCCCGTGGTTGATATTAAACAACCAATAGAAAAACATGCGCGATTTTTCCATCCACTCAACCGCTGTGAGAGATATATAAACGGTCAGAACTGTATCAGCTACAGAATAGAGTTAACACTCACCCATTCCCAAAGACTATCTTGGAGCAACTGACGAGACTCACAAGAGTCGAAACAGCAGTATTGCTCGAGAAATAACACAATACGACATCCATGAGACTTAATCAGCATTTTAACTACTGCAGACTTTATAAATGGAGGTTTAGAAAATCCAGGCAGAGAAAAGTCAAACAATGTCATGACCTCTTTGAGAATTACTTAGTGCAGTTAGACTGCTTGAGATCTACATGTATCTGATACGTTGGATGCTAGTAACGCCATAAGACAATGGAGGTAACTCCAAGAATTCTACTTCTATATATTTCAACCACAACCATGAAAGTGGAGTTAAAACGACAACTCAAGAAGCTGTAGCTTTTATAAGATCAACCGAAACTGCAAGAGTCACAGAATACCTTGGATGCTTTAGACTATATATGACATCCGTAATAATGCGCCGATCAATTCGAAAGTTCAACATCCCCCCCATCCTTGTCAACCCCCGGGCATTTGAACTTTTGAAGATGGGCTTGTTCAAATTCCCTCCCGTTGAGGCAAAAAAGCTGTTCAAATGCCCCACCAATTAGTAGTGAACTACCTCGCCTCAAAGACAAATTTCGTCTTCAATCAAACGCTTAACACGAGAGAGATAGAGATATGCCAGAATGACACCTTCAAATTTCTTTTAAAGACCCTTTTGAGTTATTCACTAACAAAGGCACTTCCCCCTTGTAAATCCGTCAAACCCTGTAAAAACCGAAAAAAACTCACGAGCGTATTACGTCAGAACGAGAGATAAATGCGGTTCAAATTCCCCACCCTTCCAACGCAACGTTCAAATGTCCCCTCCCCGGGCACGATGCACAGTCAAATGCCTGGGGTATGCGCAGGAAGGCGGGATGTTGAAGTTTCAAATTGATCGGTGCATAAAGAAATATACAGGTCTTGCAGGAAACCACAAGCAAACATCAAATCACATTCTTAAAAATTTAACGGATCCTTTCAGATAACATCACTTATTTAGAGGCTCCTGGAGATCTTGCATTCAAACTGAGCCCAAAAACCATACCAAGTGCCATCCAGCTAGCACACACGATGACACAGTTTTTTAAACGGCTCTAAGAACGTCTATTAAACCCTCCAAACATATCACAGCTTGAGACTTCCCTCTCAAATATAAGGTCAGTACTAGTTAGGGTATAACAAAGGTTTCCCCACCTGGGTGGGGGTTTTTACCAGTCAATATACCCCAGTAAGGTAGGGGTTTGTTAAGATTTGCAATGATGTCAAGTCAAATCCCCACCTTGGCCCGGGGTGGGGGGGGGGGGGGGTCGGGATTTCAATTGATAAGTGCATAAGGATCACGAGGTTATCGTTATCGACAGGTTGGTATAAAAAGATTCGTATCGCTTTGATTAGAGTCGCTTCGAGAGGATGATTCTACGTTTGCAACTGGCGAGAATGAATCTTTGTTTAAGGTATGAAAACGTAGAATACGGCTTGAAAGCTTAAACCGACCGCTGCTGAACTGTTAGAGCACTTGCCATCGAATTTTGAATTGATTTTAATGGTGTTCATATTTGAGTTACAATCTAGATTCATTTACGGTTTGCAGATAGAACTGAGTGAAGTGATTGCAATATTAAGCTATTCTCCACGCTTCTTCTCTGGGGTATTTTCTTTTTAAGTGAAGAACAGCTTAATATTGCAGTGAATTTACTCAGTTCTTTCTGCAAACCGTAAGTGAATCTAGATTGTGACTCAAATATGAACAAAAAATCAAATTTGGATGGCAAGTGCTCTAATAGTTCAGCAGCAGTCGGTTTAAATTTTCAAGCCGTATTCTACGTTTTCATACCTTAAACAAAGATTCATTCTCGCCAGTTGCAAACGTAGAATCATCCTCTGTCACTGGTTCGCCGCTAAAACGTCAAAATACAGACAACATTTACTCGTTGTTTTTATATTAAACACTCGAAGCGACTCTACTCAAAGTGATACGAATCTTTTTATACCAACCTGTCGATAACGATAACCTCGTGATCCTTAACATTATCGTCACTCTCATTACCTGCAAATCAATAGTTTTGGTTAATTCTAGTAAACAGAAACTCAATAATTCCAAAACCTCGGGAAAAACTGACTGATAAACATCCTTACCTTCCATCGTTCACTTACCACGTGCAACCCCATTCTCGTTCCCAGAGCCTACGATCTGTTCGGTCAGCGGTGGGATCGTAGGGCTCTGGTATCAGCCATTACCGGATGTCGTGAAATTCACGACATCCGGTAGCGCATGTCTAATTCGTTAAGGTGCTATTGCGCCTGCTCTATTCTCGTCCGTGGAGCTCTGGGCATGACAATTCTGACAACCAAGAATTTGAATTCCCACCGGTCGAGTCGTGGTGTTAGATCGACTAAAAGCTGTTCGGGACCCTCTAGATCTCCTGCAATTAGCGGAAAACCTGGAGCTTTAAAAGGAACAAACTCAAGAAGCTGCCTTTCGTGCCGTAAATGTTCAGAAGAACGATTGTCCCTGCATTTTGCTCACGGGTTTTGGATTTGTATCTTGTCTGATCAGGTAATAAAGGTATTGCATTTGCGTTATACCAGAAACTCATAAGGAGTTGAAACGTGTAACTCGCGTTCGATGCTCGTAAATATTCATTTTTTCTAAGTACCATATTTGGAAACCCCTCGCTCCGGTCCACGCACGAGTTTAAGGCGCCAAAACCTTGCGAAGTGTTGCAGCGTTTCTTTGCAAACCTAAATGGATGGATGAAACTGCTCCGAAGTGAACGTCCGGGAATAAGTTTTTTCGCAAAAGTCGTACAATTATTGGCTCTAAAATGTGGTACAGGTTTGATGTTTCCTGAAAAAATTGTTGTATTCATCGCCAAAGTGGATTGAAGCTGTATGATTTTAACATTGTAGATGGAGAGTTGAAACGAACACAAAACGTAGTGGTTCCAGGTTCAGAGGCCGCGGACGGGATGTGGCAAAAAAACATGTTAACAATGAATCAAACAATTGGGAAAGCGATCATTCAACTTATTTTGCATTACGTTCTCTTTATTTGAACATTTGGAGCTACTTGAACTCAGAGCTACATCTGTTTAGTTCCAACTCAAAGATCAGCTTTTCCGCAATCTATCCGTAAACAATCCCTTTAATACGCTGCGTTGCGAACAAATTACAATCTTCACTACGAGAGGTTTTCGACGACAAAGCACATGTTCATACATCCCATAATATTAACACAACGAATGTCCAGGGAGGAGTGGTTTAACTACAAGTCCAGTTGCACGGGGGGTCGAGTTGATCTCCCGCTTCGGGTCTGGGCCCGAACAACATCGACTGCAGGTAAAACGATGTTATTTTTGTAGTATATAGCCGAAGAAAAAGTCGTCCTTTCTTATTCAGCTTATTTAGCTTGATTTTGGTAGCGAATCAATGAAAACGTATGACACTTCAATATTATTAAACGGTTCTCTTCAAGTTTACTGTGTTTTATTTTTGTATCATGTCTTGATATTTCGGTGTCAAAAGTTTTCTGTATAAAATCTACCTTTTGTGAACATTTGTTGATAGCGCGACGGTGAAAGAAGCGGGACTGAAATCATAAAACAACGCTAGACTTTTTTGGTTTGGTTTCACAGTCTGATTTAGTTCTTACCCCAGCGCTTTGCTCCATGTTGTTTCAATTACTAATTTTTTTTGCCTCAAAAATTTCCTGCTCGGTCTTCGAAACCGGTATTTCTTTTCGTTTTGTCGTTCCTACGTTTGAAAGTTTTTCGGCTTCGTTTTCCCCAGTTTGTCGGCCATTAATCTATGAACAAGTGCGCGAACTTGGTGTAAAATTACGTCACGTCGTTCACGAAGATTGATTGGTCAGTTCTCTCTCTCTTCATGTTCCAAATATGGTACTTGCGAAAATGAATAATTACGAGCATCGTTCAAAACTTATATATGCGAGTTACACGTTTCAAGTCCTTATGAGTTTCTGGTTATACTGAATTGTACAGTTATTTTATTACATTCGTCTGGTTTCTGTTGTGCGAGAATGTCAACTGTGTACTTATCGTTTCGCCACTAAACGCTACACTGTATCACGTTTTACTCCCATCGAAAGTTGAAGTTTTGTAGAAAATGCTGTAGCGAGAAAAGAATCGCTGGCATTTAGCGACAATCTCTAACACTTTGAATTCTTACGTGCTTAAGCAAAGAGCAAAATTTGGTCGCTTAATCTGCCCCATGGCCACATTCTTTGCGTGGAAATTGATCAGTTCAATATGTTGATTAATGCCCTGATTAATTCAATAGGAAATAAAACGTTATGCGTAGAAGTCAAAAAATTTTAACGTTATTGCGCATACAGTTTTAATCGGCCAATCCAAAAAAAATTTAATTTTAGCCGTTACCAGAGCTACAAGAGACGTAATTTAAAAAAAGCCGCGTAGCTCTGGGGACGAGAATGGTGCAACCCTCGTCTCTTTGCCGTACTGCGCAGTCTCCAATTTAATTTTTAGGTATTACCGCTGACCACTATTTCCCATTCCCCATTCCCCATTCCTCGTTTTAGTAACATTCATTTTGGAACAAAGAAAAAAGGGTTTTGTTGTGTAAAATTTTATTGTTGATTTGATGTAATGAGCTTTGAATTTAGTTGACCATTTTCTGTTAATTCGTGATGCGATGTCAAATAGTTTGGTTGATAATATGATCCGTAAAGAGAATCACCTGCAGCAAATATTTGAATTGAATTTACATCGATAAGAGTCAGCACTGACAATAACTATAACTACTCACAAAACCCACTGAAACATTTCCTTGAAAACGTCTGTGAAAACAATTAGATACTGAGCCACCTGATTGAACTGTTTTGTGGCCTCCTATTCCTATTTCTCCTACTTAACGAACAGGATCATAGATGCCAAGTTTTTTGGTTTGTATGGAGTGAGAAATGGATTTTCCCCGACGGGGTAATATTGATGCCTGCAGGGCCGAACTTCTAAAGGGGTCTGGAGGCATGTTGCAGAGATGCGATTTCCTTCATCCTGGGCGAGCCATTGTTGTATTTAAACCATCGGCGTGAAGTTGTTAGTTCGTTTCAACGGAAGTTTAACTATTTATTATCTCTTAGGCATGGGTCGCACTAGAGCAAAGTTTTCAACATTTCTGGGAAAAGCGAAGGCAAAACTTTGAAACCGCAACCGGAAAGCAAAATTTTTGCAGTCAACTGCAGGGTCGCACTCGTGGGAGATAATTGTTATTGAATACACCTAACGTCAACTGAAGTATACCATGTACCAGTTGCGCACGAAAGTAAAAACCCAAACTGCGTCCTGTTGAATTGAAGGTTTGGAGATTATCAAATAATGTTTATATTCTTCCAAAAACCTGTAACAGCTTTCCTTGTTGAACATCTTGTATGAAAGAAACGAATGTTTTTCGTGGTCAGCTTCTCGACCTGTGTGATCACATTTTGATTTTTCGACTTTTACAATCCAACGGTACCACAACAATTCTTTCGCGAACAGCTAAACGTAGCAAATATTACATTTAGACGCATTTTAAACAAGTACTGCGCGCAAAATGAAGGAGATGTACGCTTATTTGATTGTGTCGTAAATGTTCTGTTTTTTCTTCCATTGACAAGCGTTGACAGTTGCCGCTGTGATTCCTATTGTTCAGCTCGATTTTTCCAAAATCTGCCTGCCCCACCCAAGCACTACGGCGTCTTTGATGTTTTTGCCGATTTTCAAAGTTTTTGCGAACCGGAAAAGTTAGGGTCGCACTAGGAAAACTACACTGTTGACAGATTATGACCGCAAAGTCAATAAACTTTCGCAAAAATTTGCCAAGTGCGACCCATGCCTTAATAAAGATATTTTTACACAAGATGTAGTAATTTTTATAAAAGAGTGAGATTTTGTGTGAATGGCGTGGTTTCGTGAGATTGGGTCGACAAGCGTGAGTCTAGCCTGTTCCAGGCGTTCAGATAGTGGAACGCGAGCGACAAAGAAAGCGAGCGAAAGAGCGAGAAAAAACGAGGGGAGACTGGGGAAGGGGACGAGGGAACGCCTGTGAAATTAATTTTAAAAAGCCCATGCCGCCCACTTTTAATAGACCGCCGACAGCGTGAGAGAAACATGAACCCAGGGTCAGGTCAAAGTAAACAAGAAAGTTATGTAATTATGCTCACCGAAATAGGTTTCACCCGAGTTTGAAGCGTTGGGAAAAGTAGATGATGCTTTAAGAAATCTGACATGCCGAATGAACATTGCAAAATTTTCTGCGATACGGAAACGCAAATGTCATCTCCACTACTGGACCAATAAAGGTAACAAGAATCACAGACGACTTTATATACACATCGGTTTATCAAATTGATGAATAGAAAGCTTTTCACTCTGTGACGGAATGAACTTCGTCGTCTTCAGCGATTGCGATGGCTACGATATGTTTGTTGTTGTTCTTTTCTCCATTCCTTAGACAGCAGGCTTTCAGGACTTTCGTAAACAAGCTAGCCGATCCATTTTTCCTGCTCCTTCTTCGTCTTCTTCTTCGTCCACTCCGAAAGCCAGCGCTCTAATTTCGATGCTTTGAAGCTGTTCTACTTGGTCTTTCATGATTGCGACAAGCGGAGTGACCACAGTTATCTTAGAAACAGCGTTTCTTTGCAATGCGTTGATTAACCTTGGAAAAAGTTGAAAGATCAAGCTATTTCCAACTCCTGTTGGAAGAATAGTGATGAGACCTCTTCCCAGAAGCACGTTTTGAAGACAATCTTTTTATTCCATTTGTTAAGTATCCACATTTGGGAAATCGTCAAGCGCTTGCCGTGCAGTTATTCAACCGTGCGTGACTCGATGGAGGATGACCTTCGCACGGGGACGCCATATCGCATTTCTTGTCTGCGTCAACAACCCTCTGGTGTTGACAGGGGTGTCAAATTTGGCCAATCTGAGGGTATACCAGATTCTGGTATACCGTCATGAGCTTTTTAAAATTAATTTCACAGGCGTTCCCTCGTCCTCTTCCCCAGTCTCCCCTCGTTGTAAAAAACAAAAATCGACAAAGCAAATCCGTTGCAGCAATCAATGCCGAATAATCATAACGGTCCATCTCCTGTCCATCTCTTGTTAGTCGTCCACTGACAGCTATTAAATGGACACGGAAGTAGAGATGTTCATAACCTGAGCCATGATGTCCTTCTACAATTACAGCGACAGTTAGGGACGGACCATTATTTTTTTGGAGGGGGGGATGAAAAATCCTGAAAAAAATTGTTTCCCAAATAAATTGTTTGCAGACATGAAAAGGAGAAAATAAAAAGATTGCAGACTAGTTGATACGTAGTTTGATTTATATAAGTAAATTTAGCCCTTATTGTTAAAATGCAAGATAACAATGCAACAAAATGATTTGCATCGATTCATCAACTGGTTTGACATGGTAAATTAGCCACCACAAACTAATTCAAAAGTTGACATTTTGCGTGTTAGCTATTCATTAGAGCAAATGAGCTATTTAACACTCAAACATCAGTTCTGTCATTTCCTTCCGGTGGCTAATTTACCAAATCGACTTGGTTGATAAACCCCAATTTCTGTTTTTTACTTTTCCACCAACAAATTACCACAGTTTCTTAAAATCAGTAACTAACCCCTTTATTAAAAATAATCTCTCCTGAGGACCTTGAAAGCATTAAATGTGAAAGTTAGGTTATTGTCGTTTCTATAACAAGACATTTTTGTAATTGGATAGCTGTAATCGGACAACTACGTTGCGCACGTGTCAATCAGGTGCACTGAAATGGGTTCTTTTTATAGCTGTTTCTCCACTGCTTGCAAAACTGATAATTAAAAATATATCCCTGAAGGACACATAGATTTTCTAATCTCGCATTTTGTTATAGATAGGATTAACTGGTCTTCGTATTGTACAATTCAGGGGTTATCGTGCTCGTAATTTCAAATCGTCCTCGCGCTACGCGCTCAGCTGATTTAAAGTAACTCGCCCAATTACTCCCTGAATTGTGCTCCACTGAGTCCAATTACCATTACTAAACTAGAACTCTTCGAAGTGCAATGAAACTCTAACTAAGAGAAAAGATTAACTTAAATTCCTGGGTTGCATGTATTCACTAATAGTCACACTGGCTTTTCAACAGGATCCTAGGCTGGCTTGATGATGACATTTAATAAATCATCGCTTAAACAGCAAGCAGTCTCTTGTTTTCCACTTGCATGAAGAAGGCAAATTGGATCCAGTCTTGTATAAACTACAAAATAAAGTGCAAGTGTAAGCAAGCGCTGTTTCATTTGGCTCCTCAATCCTCTCTAGGATCAGGGGAGAAAAGGCCACTGGTGCAGTTCTATGTTATTACTTGCAATTACGTTCACATTTTAATGTTTCAGGATACTTTGATGTGAGATTTTCAATTTTTTTAGGAAACAAAACAAGCCGTGGTGCAGTCTTACTTTTATAAGTTAGAGACATAGAGACACGGCATTCATGGAAAGCAGTTTCAGGCAGTGGTGTTTTTAGTATTTTTACTACATAAGATTACCTGATGAATTTTAACCGTATATAAATAAATGTAATAATAATAATAATAATAATAATAATAATAATAATAATAATAACAAACACACCAAAAAATTGTTTGCAGGAAGATGCAGCCGGAAAAAAATTGTTTGCACAGACAACAACACAGAAAAAATTGTTTGTCTTGAAAATATTTTCATCCCCCCCCCCTCCAAAAAAATAATGGTCCGTCCCTTATATTCATCATGTTGTAAACTCCTTAGCTAACGAAACGTTAATCGCAAGCTTTGATTCGCGAACTACTAACTGCACAAGCAAGCTACTGTTGTAACATATGAGGCAATGATGCAAATGTATTGCATATCTCGTTCAAAGGGGGCAATGTTTGTATGCATGTTCGCCTGGCAATGAAATGCAGCCCCTCGCCTCGACCTATCAAAATCACTAGAGTGGTAAAACGGTCGTTGGGAATTTGAATTGGCGGCGGCTCAATTCTTATCACATGGCTTTAAAAAATATTGGTCACATGGTCTAAAATAATTGTCATGTGATTCGTGTTGTGAGACACGCCGATCGGAATCCTCTTTTGCAAAGTGGTCATTAACCTTGCTTTTGTAAGAACTCTTCGGTTAAGAAAACGTTTTCGTACCCTCTGAACCCCACCAGCATTAAAATGCACTTTCAATTGGAAATCCGGATCCATGTTTTGTCGTTTTTCGTTAGAAACGATGGAAGCGACTCCGAAAGGGATGGAAGCACATGGTGCAGAGCTTTGCCGCTCGTGGTACTTCTCACGATCACGAGACATTCTTTTTTTAACCACGTGATAAGAATTTAGCCACCGCCAGTACAAATTCCCAACGGCGTTTTTACCACTCTAGTGATTTTGATAGTATTTGCGTAACTAGCATCAACATAGGTTTACTTTTACATGCCAACTCACCCAGCAACTTGATTATGCCCGAAACAACAACTTTGATCTGTCTGAGTCAAACTCACTGTAGTTATCATATGTCGCTAGCAAAGCTTAAATTCCTCTTTGACGCCACTTGGCCACCGACCAAAAGAACTGTCATTTCTTTAGGATATTTAATCATTTTGTTTGGTATTTTATTTCTAGTGTAAAAACAGTAGAGATTGAGTTACGAATCCCAGTAATGGAAAGAGCATCTTGAAATAAACATTATTCCCTGCATGGGCACATCTTTTGCTAACATATACTCTTTCCATTCTTTCGAGCTGGGCACGCGTCTTTATTCTTCCTTTCTGTCCGGTCTACTTTTGACAGACGACTTTTGCCTTCCAGCTTAGGTTCAAGACTAGAAAAAATCTCAAGTTACTATTGAACATATTGAAAAAGAAACAGCGCAGCAGGAAGTGATGTTTTTTGTGGTCTTTATTTGAATAGCCACACATTGGATTTCATCCACAGACTTAAAAGTTAGAACCACCCTCTACAAACGAATAAATAGTTCCATGAGAAAATGCTGCTCAATAGTTTTCATTTGAATGGTCACACCTTAGAATGTTTTTGACTGGCTCAAGCAACACAAGAAAGTACCGTTCAGTACATTTCATATAATTTCCTACGGCGCGAGGCACAAAAATGGGACCACCAAGGGGTGAATCATTAGAAAACACGATGAGATGACAAAGACACCTCCCACCAATAATTGTCTCTTTTCCAATACCTCCTCCCCCCCCCCCAACAAAACCCATGAAATATGCACTTGGAGATAAACGCCCTGTATACAATAAACGTTCTCTATCTAGTGAACGCCTTTTCCGTACAACTGTATGAGTTAGGCGAGCTAATACCTCCAAACCCTTCTGAAGCTGGTACCACTAATAATGTTTTGACACAGGCAATGAAACGAGAGGTAATTATACGATGATTTGTCCAAAGGTATTAATAATATTAAGAAGTACTTTGTAGTGTTTGGTTGTCCGAATTCATTCACATTCATTCTTTGAGTTCAAGGAAAGTGAAACTTTGCTTTTTACTTGTTTGTGCAAATTTAATAAACGCTTCTGATTAACGCCCCCAATTAATAATTGCCCCCATAAAATCTACAAACTTCATCAACGCCCTGGGGGGTCATTTACGGTACGACGCTAACTTGTGGAACCCAAGGAAGCCAAGGTTGCACAGGTGCCATCTTTCCTAACAGTTAGTTTGCAACTATTCGTGAGAATCGATCATCTAATCAGAATCTGAGGGTTGTTCTGGAAAACGAACTAAAGTCGCGCGCGGGGGGATCCATCCAGGAATTTTCGATAGCAAGGGTCCAAATGGCACCTTGTACTTGATACTTCAACAGCTGAAGAATGATACCTCTGATTTAGGAAATTTACAACAATCGACAAGATTTCCTGGTAAAGTAAAAGTTAAAGTAAATCGACGATTATAGTGGTCAGCGCGCTTTCCTATCCACGCTACTGCCTTACGACAGACCAGCTAATTTGCAGGCGCGCCATTCAAACAACTGAAACAAATATTACAAATGAAAAATAACATTTTTTAAGAATCTCAACTGGCGGGAGGCAAACCAGTTGGCTATTTACAAGCGTAGCCAAAGGAATTATAACTCGGGACTGCCGTGAAACAAATCCATGAAGTGCTCAGAGTGGGATTCGAACCCGAGACCCACGGACTCGAAGTCCAACACCCTAACCACCTTAACCACTCGGCCACGCTGCCTCCCAATGGTAAACGTGCTCCCGCTCGTCTACCCTGTCCTCTCTCAGATTTCTTTCTTTCTTTTCTTCTTTTTTCTTTCTTTCTGGTTTGAATGCATTTGATTATTTTCGAAACAAAGAGGGGAGGTCTGGATGTCAAAATACAAAAACGGGTTGGGTAGCCTTTTAGGTGTTTCACTAATCCTTGAATTCTGTTCACACACTTGATCTCGAGAACAACGTTTCGGAGGAATATCTGATTGGAGCGACACTTGTAACCTGATGATTGCACAACAAGGCCTTAAAACGAACTTGGGGACAGGAATGCCAACTTTTGTGGTGCTACAGAGTTCTCATGATCAGTAACGGACGTTGGTACAGTCTGTTTGCTGATCATCTTCGTTTCTTGTAGGCTTGGAGCAAATTGAATTCGTAAATCGATGTTTATAAATGCTGACGACGAGCTTCTTGGATACAAAGGACAGGCAGATGAGCACACCTGATTCAAAAAAAATATATAAGAGACGTTATCAAATTTCCCCTTATCGCATTAGTGCGTCATAACACAAGTAGTTAATGGGAAATGATCACCAAAGATGAATTGTCGTGATCAGTTTAAACAAGTTCTCCCAACTAGTACTCAACAAAATGTTTGAAGACCAGTAAGGAGAATTTGTATAACGATATTGGGTATTAAGGGGTTAAGCAACGAGTCTATGTAATGGGAAGTTTTACTTTGGGGTCAAAATTGTGCTAATATTAGAAATGAGTACCTCCGTTTTCTCGTCCACCAATGCGTCTAGAACACCAAAACTGATCAAAAGAAAGATATCGAGTAATAGCAAAAAATAGGAGGTCATAACCATAATTAGTTTATAGTGATTTTTTCAACACAAACTTGGCCCAATTTTATAAAGTTTCAATCAATTTTACTCCTAGCCATCTGCAGCCGTACATATTTTGTAGTTTTAGAAGCTTTATTTCCCACGACCTCAATAAAGTGCTTCGCTAATGTTCTATCATTTTGACTCCAAATTCAGAACACTGGCCTTGTCGTGGCCAACTAATAAGTAACAGCTTTCTTAACTCTTTGACATATTAAAATCTTTTAATACATTGTCTACAATAATTTTAAGTTCATTATCGCCCTCAGAATTATCTCTCAACGCACGGTTATTGTATTTCAGATCAAATGCCTTTGCCAACATACTTTTCCTCGATAGAATACGAGACCTGTACAGCGCCGCAAATGATCCCGAGACCGCAAATGATCCCCGACCGCAAATGATCCCCAAATTGGACCGCAAATGATCCCAGAACCGCAAATGATCCCCTCGGCGGACTGCAAATGACCCCGCTAAATAATAGGAATGGAGTGGATAATAGAACAGCGATGACATTGTAAAGGTGTGGGTTCTTGAATGGCGTGGACGGAGGCATGGCGAGGTCTACGGAATAATCATGGCTTAGATATTTTATTTCGAGGCAAAAAAAGAGGAAAATGTTACGATGTCATGTAGTCCTTTAAACTCGCAATTGTTTTTGTACCTTTGGTTTAGCATGCAGGTTGTAAATATATCTGATTTAATTGGTGTATTTTCTTTACGATCTGTTAACAGAATAATAAAATGCTTTCTTATGCATGTACAAGAAGTACGAGCGCTAGTCACGAGGAAATTTGCAACCGCTCATGTTAACTGATTTTACCGGCCAGCTACGAGTACGTATATAGTATTAAATGGACTTGATAGCACAAGTGTTGTAATTATTAAAAAAAGAAAACAACGTTCTTCAGTTTTCGGAACATGTTTCGATGTTTCAAACATCATCATCAGCCATAATGAATACATACTAAGGTTTACAGAATGATCGTTATTATGTATATGTAACAGCCTATACAATGAGCCTTTATAAATTCAAATATACGGAAAATGCAGACTTATTTAAACTAACCAATATAAATTTAAAAAGAACAATGGTATTACATTATATAGTTACCTATTAAAAGGTATCTGCTGCCAAGGGTAATACCGGATTTCCGCAACACGCACAAAAAGCTCAGACGCGACAGTTGCTGACTACCAAGGAGTTGAAACGCAGTTTAACATTTCTAATTGCGCTGATTTGTGTTTTTTTTTTTCCAAAAGCAGGTGTGCAAGTGAGACGCTTGACTCAAACCATGTGCGATGTGTCAACACACTGCAAGATCCAAATCTACCTCGGTTTTTGTATCACTTTCATTTTTCTCGTATTTGTCACCTCCATCAGCATTTAACGCCAACAAAAAACACCAATGAAAGGACGAGAGTAATCAAATTGGAGACCAGTTTAGCCAATTCTACAAGCGCGATCGCAAGCGAACGGTTAATACATGGGCTAGTGACTTTCTCACACATTGGAAACCCGTGGCTTTCTCGACTGTCGCGGACTCGGTCGACCATCGGTCGGCCATTCATCGGAGATCTGTGTATGCATATGAATATAAATATATATTTTTTAAACATAATCATTTTTGCCTTTTATGCCATTGTGGACTAGGGCCTTTAAAATGCTTTATTTCACTGATCAATGAGAATTTTTTCTGTTTTCGATTTTTTTTTTGGTCAGTGTTTTCACCTTCCAGTATTTTCACCTTCACTGAAACTCCACACCATTCCAAATTTTTTAGCGGGATCATTTGCGGCCCACCCTGGGGATCATTTGTGGTCCTGGGATCACTTGCGGTCCAATTTGGGGATCATTTGCGGTCGGGGATCATTTGCGGTCTCGGGATCATTTGCGGCGCTGTACAGATACCCCCCGATGAGAATTTGGCGGGAAATAGAACTGAAAGATAAGCGTGTTGGAATTTTACGAGGTCGTTTGCTTCAATCTGCTTTTAGATACCAATTTTAACTGAACTGGATTTTGAAAACAACACAATAAACTAACGGAATACGATGTGACTTTTGAAATAAACTACCGCACTTTTGTAAAACGTTAGCGTAAAAATGACTAAAACTGAGGTCAAGCTCAATGACGCTTCAGTGGCAATCTTTAGCGCGTTATAAGAAAATAAAAGTGTAAGCAGTGGAAGTTTAACAAATTAAATTCAACCCTTTAGGGGATGAATATTATGGATAAAATATACAGACATATGGTGGCTTTCAGGTTTAACAGAAGTTTCTTAAAATTTCGGTATTTTTTGACCGCTGGGAGGCCCAAAATTCTGGAATGACCATATCTCGAAGAAACAAGGACAATCTAAGGGAATGTCGCTGTTGTTAATCTTTTCATATAACTTTAAAATGGTAGAAAGGAGGAGGCAAACGGCCGACCTCGATCTTTTGCCCCTGCCCGGTTTTCTCTGACAATAACACTTAAGCTTAATTTACAAGATACAAATGTCAAGTTCGTTCATTTCGCACTTCTACAGAATTGAAAAAAAAATACGCATTGATAAAGATTAAGCTTACTTGTTCTAGTCTCTTTTGAAACAGAATTGACAGGTTATGCAGAGTCTCAGCTGCCAGACGTTTTCTAAATAAATCGTTTCCGTGCCTTCGCTGTTCTTCGCTACACGACACTCGTGAATATTAATGCCGAATCCTAAAATGATGATCAGATTTGACCCATCATGACAAAATAAAAGCCTTTTCGAAACACAGTCGTCGTGCGGGCAGCAAACTTTGACCGATTTCCAAGCATTTAGGAGCGTTTTCGTGAGTAATTCGTCAACATCATGCAACCCGAAGAACTTTGCACCCATACCTGCCATTTTACCAACAAAAGCAAAAGTACGCACGCCACCCCAGTTATAGACATTTAAAAACTTGCATCCCCCGGATGGCGGCCATATTGGGCGTGGCTTCTGGCAGAGGCTCCCCTCGCCGCTTACCCCCTACTTTTACGCCTGCACTCATTTACAGCGGATTCTCTCCGTAAGAAAAACCCTTTGAGCCTCTGCGGAGGAGAGAGGGTCGAGCCACTGATTTGCTAGGTCTGGATTTCATTTCTTTCCTTATCTTTTTCAGACATATTTTTACAGTATGGGACTGTGTAAGCAAACACAACGGCGACGGCTGATGAGAACGTCGCAAAACAAAAGGTTTAATTAGCAAAACAATGACTCTGCACGTGCGATACAGATTTTGGTAGATTTCTTAGCTGTCCTCTGCAAAACAACAACGTGAAATTACCAAATTCAAAGTTTTCTGTAGAACGTTTACACACGGCAGTGAATTTTCTTTTTTCTACCTGAACTGTAACGCCGTCCTTACAGAGTCAGCTCCCGGATTGTTCGGCTACATTAGACAGATTGAACGAGTTGAAACTATCGCGAACAAGTTTGAAATATTTGGAAGTCATTTTTAAAGTGACGTTTTCCTTGGCGTTGCCGTCGTGGTTGCTTAAGCTCCCTTTTCGGTTCACAACGGCACCGCGAAAAAGAAATGAGAGCATCCGAAAAGCTATGCACTTGAAATTGGCCAGCTGCGTTTGAGCTTCGCGCCAATTTCAATTGGGACAAATTGACGTCACGAATGAGCGGCCAGGCTCCTAAGCGCTATCCAAAATGGCGGCGCCCGATGATGAATTTTTTGCTTCTTTGGAGAGGAATTTCATTGGGATCGGATGCACTATGGAAGCTCAAACAACGGTCACTAACTCAACTCAATGTGGCCTTTTAATTGGTGAGTACAAAAAATATACGGTTTCTGGAGTGACCTTCTCCTTTAAGAACAGTTCCAAAGTTTGATCCTTGCCGCGTTACTATGACAGAATTTGAACCAATCACAAGCATCTGAGACGACAGTATCGCGAAATATCGTCTCAAAAGCGACCAGTAAGGATGCGCATAAACAATTAGCTCGAACGTCCTTAAGGACGGGGCCTCCTTTTGTTACTGCGCATCTCGGGATATTCAAGTTTCTTAAGGAATTTGCCCACTCATGCAACAACAGTTTTGCGCGGTTTATGACTATGTCGAAAAAGCAGATCTTAGCAAGGGCTATCAGAATCCAAAAAGAAACTTGGGGGTAACCACGCATTTTTCAGAGATAATTGAGCTTAAATTTGGAAAGAAATTGCCATACGTTCTTTGTATTTTAGCGCTGTTTTGGAATTATGGTTGCTTAATTATCTCTGAAAAATGTGCTGTTACCCACATTTTTCTTTTTAGATTCCAATAACCCTTGCTGAGATCTACTTTTTCTCCATAGTCATAACCTTCGCAAAAATACATCTGTATTAGGAGGCACCATCCTTAAGTGAAATCGAGACAGCGTGGATTGTCTTGTTTAAGGAGTCAACGTTGAACATAATTGAACACATAAACACTGAACAAAATTTTTTGTGAGTAATCCAGAAATTAGTCATTTGTTTTTTGCCTAAGTTATAACTTTGTTTAATATGCTTCATAAAACAACAGCAACGAAGTAACCCTTTTTAGTTACGTATTTTATATGAATACATAAATTCATCTAAAATTTTAATATTAACTAATGTTGAACTAAGGTCACTCCCATGTACGTCTAAAGCTTCGAGTTAGTACTACGTGATGACTTACTGAAAGAAATAAGCCTCTTTGCTCATATCTGTCGAAATAAAAATACAGGATTTGAAAATGGAAATTCGACTCCTTACGAAAGAATTACAAATCCAAATTTTAGAAATGCTGATCTAAGAGGGTAAATAAAAATTTCCACGTGATTTACTTCATACAATCCAAATATGTTTTGTAAACGCTACCTCCCTCCTTTTATTAAACCCTTCCCTTTTTAATTAACTTTATTTATTCCTGAAACACTTTCACGCCCAATAGTGTCAAAGATTGAAAATTCTCATTTTTCTAGTTGCAAAAGTATATTGTGTTTCACAGCAGTATAGTAAGGTATTTTTAAGTATGGTTTAATTATTTAAATGGCTTCGTTCTGACACAGTCTCAACGTTAGTCACATGAACCCTGCCTTTTTGAAAAACGTAAATAATTAAAATCAATACATATTAAGATTAAAATGTATTTGGCCATGCATGTATTTGGCCATGCATAAACTACTCAATTCCCAAGTGTGAAAGACGTCTAAATTTCCCATAAACATATGACTACATTGTAAATCACCCAGGTCACAACAACAAAGTAACCACAAGCAACTATTTGTCTTCTTAGACGATGTACAACGGGATTTCCGTTATTCGTAGCCTCGATTTCCGCCGCTGTCTTTTCTCCGATCTCAGCGGTTTGAACACGGGCTCACTTCCGGCAGGGGTGCCAATCGAGCCTAGATTGTTCCGGCTTCTAAACAAGCTTGTTCTAATATGACCGAGCCTTTCCTAGGACCAATTAAAAGTTACCTGAAAAATTGAATGATATGAGAGTATCACGGAGAGAGCCGTCAGGCAGCCCGCGGTTTTCCCTCATTACTAAATTATTCCACTGAAATATCTACTAGAAATCCAACGAGTACGAACTCAGAAGAGAAATCCATATTTGTAGCTTCGTAATGAAAAGTTAAACATAAATATACAGCTAAGGAAGCGAAGTGTACTTTATTATAGACTGGTAACAGTCCATTTCTATTTGGCGAGCTTATCACGCAAGTACTAATCGAACGAGCAAGACGAACTCACTCGCTCCGGCGAATAGAAGCCCGCTCAACTATCTGGAAAGGGATGCCTGCAGTGTAACTGTAACACTTTAAAACAAAGTTTAAGTCCAGGGAAGATTTAGCAAACGATCTTCGTGAACGTCACTTATTAGCCCTCGTGCTCGAATTCTTTATCCGAATTTTGCCTTTATATTCACGTTTTTCGGTTACCTTTCATTAAATCAAACATTCACCTGTTCTGGTCCACACGTTATTAATCGCAATGAAAGCCTGAGAACAGTCTCTTAAGTCATCTTGTACTCAATCTTGGTGTTTGCTGTTGTCATCGTGCCTAAGTAAAGACGGTTGCAATGGCAATATCAAACCATCAGTTTCCCTTGATAAAACGAAATTCATATTGTTTAAGAACAAGCCCGTCAGCTATATAAGCATTTTTTATCCGGGAGCGTGATCATTGACAACCTCGACTTGATTTATAAATGTAGTTCCTTTTGTCAGGCGAATCGAATCTTGTTTCATGGTGCAATGTGAGTACGCTCTTTCTGACAAATGGTAAGTGGCGTTACACGTGTTTTTATTGATTACTGTTTACTACCTAGTAATACATTATCGGATCACCCTGAACTAACTGAGAAATAATAGCTCACTTGTTAAAGAGTTCGCCATGGTGCAATGAGAAACAGTTATATCTTCGCCCGGCTAGACTGACGGTCCGACGACTGGTAAGTCACCCGACTTCCTTGTATGAATACGACAGCAGACAGCAAAAAAAAGATCCGCCGAATGGGAGGCGAACATCGTAATGCACGAGGTCTCCTTCTGATCCTTCTAAACAATATCTACGCTTTGACCTCAACCATAGGTTAGTCGGACTCGTCAGAGACGACAAAATCTTCGACCGTTAAGTAATAATCTTCTTCCAAGTCAGAACCTCTTGAGGCCTCGGCAATGTCATCTTCAACACAACAGGGTGGAGTCATCGAAGATAAAGCGCTTTGCCATACCAGATTTGTCATGTTGCCTTTTGTCGGTGCGGTCAATAGTTTCGAAGTGAAAGCACATTCCAATTTGCACAGTTTTATTTCACATATTCGACCAGAGGATGTAAAACAAACAACTCTATCCTCCTCGGGGGACACGGCCATGCTTAAAATGTTCTCATTACCCTGTGCTACCCTTACGAAACCAGCAGCTGTCGACCTGGTTACGTCCCACAAGAAAACCATCCCATCAACACCGTAGGAAATAAGATAACGATTTACTTTCAAAAATTTGCAAAACTCAATTCTACCAAGATGGCCGCGAAGAACTCGCTTGGAGGAATGGACATCAGGAACATGAAGGCTGTAGATAATAATCATGTTTGCGATGCAGCAAACTAGCAGCTCATTGTCGGACGAAACAGCACAATGACTGAACTTAACAGATTTGTAAGACCTCTCGACTCCGGTTCTTGTCATTAAGTGGCAGGGACGTTGGTCGTACTCCCAGATTTCAATCTGATACTCACCGCACAAGATAAGCTGCCTTGCATCTGATGACAGGCCACAACATTCGACACTCAGCAATCCTGAAGATTTAAAAGAGGTTATTATTGCTTTCTTTTCAACATTCCATACATAAACTTGCGGGTCGTTAATGCTCTCCTGGACACAAAAGAGAAGTAAGGTGCTGCCGGCTGAAAATGTCAAACACACAACTGTGAGCGCACAGTCACCTTCAAATATTGTATAAGAAAACCACTTTCCAGATTCTGCGATACTGTGGAGCTCTATCTTCGTTTCTCGGTGAACGGCAACTAATTTTCCGTCTGGCGAAAGGGCGCAATTCTTGAAGGGGAGCACCCGCGAACTCGAATCTGTTAGTCGAGACTTGGAAATGAATTGAAAGGCAAAGCCTTTCTTTTCGTCCAGACTACTCCAGAACGCAACAACTGAGTCGGAACTAACGGACATAATGGTATCACGTGAACTGAAGATTGCTGCGATGGACTTCTTCACCAATATTATGTTACCATGTAACGCTGGAAGAAATTTGAAAGGACAAAACAGATTAGTTAGGTAGATGGCAATTTCTTCGCTTCCTCTACAGAACAAATAACCAGCCTGCTTTCTTACTGTGAAGTAAAAAACATGACGTCCCGACACACTCGTATAAACTTTGCCTGTCTGAAGAGCTAAGGCGTACAGTGATCCTGTTACGGACAAATAAACAAAGTAGATATCATCATTCGTAAATGAAAAGCGGTCTACCTGGTTGATATTGTGTTCTTGCTTGTGATTACTGTTATGTCCATCAAATCCAGTTCGCACCAAATGAATTTGTTGAAAATCCTTGAACTGGACTACCCATTTCTTTTCTGGTGATACACAAAAGAAAATACCTGAAACAAAAGTATCTCTGCCAACGAGATCTTGAAAACCTGTTGGAAAGTTTCTACAAATGTCAAACTTGAATGAATCGATAATATCCCGGCTCTTTTCTTCACGTTCCTGCTCCCACGTAAGCTCCTCCTCCCGTTCCAGTTCCAGCTTCAGTTTTAACTCCTCCTTTCGATAATGCTCCAGCTCCATCTCCAGCTTCAACTCCCCTTCCTTTCGATAATGCCGCAGTTCCAATTCCAGCTCCTGCTCCTCCTTCACCTTCCTCTCCTGCACCCATTGCCGCATCAGCAACTGCGTGAGCTTCTCCTGCACATGCTTCAACTGGGACTCCTTCTTCGTTACCCACAAAGTGAACAGCATTGAAACAGCATTAAATATAGCAATGTTAGTAATTGATACAGCACTGTCTATGTCGGAACACTCGATGTTCCTTCCCCAGTTGTCAAAGGCACTGGTCATGTGACACAAGTAAGTAAATGGGTTTAACTGAACGCCCGGATGAAAAACCTCCTGCAGCTGAGGTCTCCCAGTCTGAGAATTCCAAACCTGATATTGGAAAATGTGAGGGTACAGGTCAATGATAAGTTGACGTACAGTTGCCAAGGATGGTTCCCGATCTGACTCTGTTAGTTTTTTAACTCTGCAACAATAATAACAAGTAGGATCACATGGAACGGTGTTCGTACGGGTCTCATGCCATCTTGGGTGGATTTGGAGACGTTCAAGCAAGCGTTCTGTTGGTCCACCCCTGGTTATCTCAATTCTAGTCAGGGTCCTTGATAATGAACTAAATGAACAAGTCCTTTTATCGTCTTGGGTCTTTTCCATCTCCTCTACAGCCCACAGGGAAAGCAATTCCACTATGCAACACTTATCCTGACAGGTCTGAGGGACATGAATAAAATCTTTCCTTTTTACAACAATGCACTGCTCATCAGGAGTGAACAAACCCCACTGATAAACAACGGACTTTTCTGAGAACTGAGTGAGGTGCTCGACACGTCTTCGCTCAAGCGAAAACCACTTGGCAAGTCGTCCAAAAAACACAAACTTGTCGTCAGGCGAAAACTCCAAATGGTTAATTTCTTCAATTATATACTTGCTTACTTCGAAAGGGCCACCAGTCATTTTGAGTGTGGATGCATCAACGAGAAAGAGAGAGCGACCCTTTGCCCCAGCCACTGTCTTCTTATCTGAAGCTGTAGCAAAACAGTTAAAGTCAAAAAGAAACTCAACATCAGAAAAATCACAAACATTCCACTCTAACCAAGGAGCTGACAACTGGGGAATTAAAATGTTCTCTTGGGCAGTGTCCGAAGCGCTTTGAATACACGAGTGCAGAAGATGAGGGCAGTCTAAGAGAATATGAACGTTGCTTTCAAGAGCCGAGGAGATCTCTTCAAGGATCCTATGTTCATTTCTCTTCCAGTCAGTAAGACGGCCAGCTGCAAGTTTCAGATCTTCAAGCAGGTGATAGATCTCAATTCTTCCATTCTGAATCCTTTTGTCCAAGTAATGATAATTTGTTAAACAACTGAAAACATATCTCAGGGAATCCGGGTCACCAAGTTGACACAAAAAGCGAATGGCAACGCGCGAAACATAGTCTTGCAACTCTACCTCTATCATTGGCAACAAAGACGGCGATTCCTCCCCAAAAGTGGAGAGAATTTCAATAAAAATCTTTCTGAGGTACTCACCTGCGGACCTCGTTTTAATGAATAACTTTCGAGTAGCTTTTCTCCTGTTTGTTAACCACCCTGGAATCAGATTGTGAAGAAATGTCACTGTCTGATCAGAAGTTCGCAACACCACAAATTGCGAAACGGCATCGATTACTTCTTGCTCGTCGAGATCCGAATTCTCTCTCTCCAAGATAAACGGAATAAATGACACAGGAAGTGGAGATGGAGCAGCTGTGACACAACCAAACAACTTTCTGTAGAGATCTGCTCCCACTTTGTCAAACACTCGCTGAAAATTCTCCCGAAAAAAATCGTCAGTATCTTCCGGAAAAAGCTCGCTGAGATGATCAATCTTACCTGAATGTGCTGGATCGATAAGAAATTTTACAATGTAGAATGCAATCAAAAACAGTCCGTTGCACTTCCTTGTTATGTCTTCCACTGAGTAGGGGACACGGGAAAAATCGACACGCTTCTGCAGAAACCGCTGTACGTCCTGCTCGTGCTGCTGATAGAAGTTGTGTTGTTCACTATTTCCTGCACAAATCCTAACACACGGATTGTATCTCTCCAATCTGCTCTGTACTGTTTCTTCAGGGCGACTAGTGATAAAGAACACAAGCCATTTTGGAAGCCGGGGGAAACGCTCCTTTATAAGATAAAGAAAATCTTCCCTGGACTCATACTCTGTCTCGTCCAGAGCGTCAATAATGACTAATTTTCGGTGTTGACAAGGGTTGCACTTAACTAATGGTTCTTCTAGTAGTTTTGTAAAGAGTTCCTGAACTCCTAATTTAGGATTCGATAACATCATTCTAACACCACCCTCCCCTCTCACTACATTATCGTACTGACTATTGCAATCACAGAGTTGGGAAGCTAAAGTCCCAAGAAGACACCTGGGATCATTTCTCGTGCCATCGTTGTGACGACAAAAGTAGGCAGCACCCAAGTGTCCAGCTTTCCTTGTACGCTGTGCCAGGGCTCCCGCCATGACACTTTTGCCGATTCCTGCATCACCCAGGAGAACATAAGCTCTGGAGTGGCCAGGATCACTGAACCAGTTGTCAAAATCATCAAACAGCCACTGTCTGGTATCTGCATCATGACGAGCGGCAAAAAATGCGATGTCTGCTTCACAGCTGGCGATATCTGAAAGCAATTAACTTGTGGATCAGATGCAGTAATTACAAAAAGGACACCTCCATAAAACGGACACTCAGCTCTGTCCCTTTCTTGTATTTAAGGATCCGTTGCCAGGGGCTGTTTACCTCTCGTAAACAGAAATCCAGTTGGAACCAAGCATGGGTGTCCGCTTACAGGAGGGTGGAAAAGCGCAAAGTACCATAGGGTGCGATAGGGTGCGATAGGGTGCGATAGCCCAGTCCTCTAAATCAATAGGTCTAATGGTTGAATTTTCATACATCTCTTCTGATTATCACGCACATAAAACGACCATCAAGCACTGATGGAAAGGAAGACAAAGATGTGACAATGATCTCTTTTTTAAAGGGGCTATGTCACGCCATTTTAGTGTCTTTTTTAAAGCTAAAACGTATCTTGGTATCAATTCAATTCTAAAAATAATGGTCTAGCTTTGTTATTTAAGACTATCTTTACGGCACTAAAACTGTTTCCTGTCGACTGTTGCTACCGATGGCAAGGATGTAAATGGATTGAAACTTGAAAAAGTTGGGCCAATTTTTTCATGTTTCGATGCTATGTTCTCAAAAATCACCAAAAAACTATTATGGTT
Source organism: Siderastrea radians (assembly GCA_964017195.1). Lineage (NCBI taxonomy): Eukaryota > Metazoa > Cnidaria > Anthozoa > Scleractinia > Rhizangiidae > Siderastrea > Siderastrea radians. The sequence continues at coordinate 9,728,157 of OZ024890.1, read as the reverse complement.
TGCTCTCCCTGATAACATTCATTTGATATCTTCCTCATAGTTTTACAGGAGCATTTTGTGTATGAGTAAAGGCACTAGGTTATGATTTTAGCACAGAATTGACTTAAAATAGCAAAATCCTCGTGACATGACCCCTTTAAACTTACCAACAAACATGCTGCTGTGGTGCTGTCCAGACACTGTATTTGCTAAACTTTGTAGACTAGGTTGCCCTAAAATATGAAGACAATTTTATACTAATTAATTTCTTACTGCGGTGCAATCTGAGGAATCGTATTTATCGTGATCCTTTTTTTAGGACAAAATGGGATGACTTTACGCCGGAAGTCAAAGGATGCTAAACAAATCACTTCGATTTATGTTGACCTTAAGGCGTTCAATGACAATTTTAGTTAAGAATTTAAGGATGGTGCTCAAATGCTCAATTATGGAAATGTAGTAAATTGCCGGTTATATCGTACATGGCAATGTAAGTAACGCTTTACAAGACTCACCTGGAGCCTCCGTGGGATTAACAGAACTCAGTTGGTCTTCAACATGGGCAAGTCGTCGTTGCACATCCCCCTGCTGAGACTCCATGCCTTTCAAGTTCGTGTGTAAGGCATCTACTTTGGTCGACAAAGAACTTTGGTTTTGTTTTATACCCTCCTGCTCACACTCCACACTGGTAACTCTTTTCTCCAGCTCCTCTAGCTCGGTAAAAATATCCCTCAGTGCCTTCAATACTCTGTACCTGTTCTCTTTCACTTCAAATGCTAACGCCTCTACATCGTCGGACAATGCATTAACGTGGTGTTGTACCAGCCTCAACAGATCTGGGTCCACAGTTGCGTTCAAACAGAGCAGGGTACCTGAAGTGACAAACAAGAAAGAAGGCTATCAACAAATCTAAAGTTGCGAATCTAGTTGCCTACAACGGCCAGCGCGCGGTAACTCCGGTTTACATTCAGCATGAAATGACTGGCAAGTTTTCATTAGTACTCATGCTTGGATGGAATCCTAGTCCATAGCACGGCTTTCCTCAACATCTTATTAGATTTAAATGCAAAGAATTGAATTGTGAGCAACAAAACTTCAACTGAGAGGCAGAAATGAGTCGTGACCATTGAATGGAACCAAAGGTAACAGCATTGGTGGGAGTTGTACTTCGTGTTACTGTGTTTTTTTGGCTGACTATCTCTTTCTGTTCATTTATTGGTCTATTACATATGGCAACACTCAGTGCTTTCTGACAAGAGCTGAATGCGGGTTTTTTTACATTTTCAAACATCTGGTGGCCTTTAAGAAATCTAAGCAAATCGAAAATGAGGCCGCAAAAGATCACCATACTGAACCGTACATTTTTAAAGTGCTACTATGATCAAAAAATCACTTTTATTTTTTTTTTTCGGATTTCGAAACTATGTTTGTTAAACACTCCCCAAGCGAAATTATAAGCGTTAATTTTGAGAAGAAGACCGTTAATTTAAACTGCAATTTTCCGGTTTAATGGTCCGCCATTATTACACCAGAAAGGATACAATGACGTCATGCACTCAAGAGCTGTAAAATGTAGTGTGTGAACGCGGCTTACAAATTATGCAAAACACGAGTTTGAGAGTGTGAAAGCTCAAAACTCCCGTGCTGCATACTAAATAAGGCACTTTCACACACACTGCATTCTACATCTCTTGAGGGTATGACGTCATTGTATCCTTTCTGGTGTAATAATGGCGGACCATTAAAACGGAAAATTGCAGTTTAAATTAACGGTCTTCTTCTCAAAATTAACGCTTATAATTTCGCTTGGGGAGTGTTTAATAAACATAGTTTCGAAATCCGAAGAAAAAATAAAAGTGATTTTTTGATCATAGTAGCACTTTAAGTTCAATGTCAAGTCTAGAACCTTAAGTATGATGTTCAAAGAAAAGTACAACAAGAAATTAGGCAAAGGCACATACCTTTCGTCTCCCAGTCTTTAAGATCTCCTAAAAGTTTTGTCTCATCAGCAGGTGGCAGACCCAAAGCTTTCACAAGCTGTTCCATCACATCAAAGCTCCGTCTGAATTCCACAGGATCCCAATCACTGAATGCGCAGTGCGCCCAGGCATTTCTAGCTTGTCGAACATCACCTGCAGCAATCTGCACAGCACTAGAGAACACTGGGACTTTACCAAGCAGGGTAAGCACGGCGGATGCATCACAGTGTTCATCAAACGCGTTAAACTTGGCCATGAAGTTCTCCACATAGAGCTTTGCAAAGTCGACATGCGACGTCACTCGACAGTCAAATGCAGCGTAATTGTACTTTCCATGCACCTTTGGCAATGCATCATTGCCGTTAATGTTCTCATACTTTAAAACAGTTGGCCAGTTCTTTAGTCGTCCAGATGTGCTCTGAATATCAATGACATGGCTGCTTTTCAAATTGACATATTCTCTTAGAACTTCTTGTTCTACAAAGGGGCGTATCTGGTCAACTAAAATCTTGTTCAGTACAACGCCAAATACCACCCATCGCTTCTCGTTATCACTTACACCATGCAGTGTGGACCTTAAAAGAAAAAAGGTTTGATTTAAAAATACGTGCATTTCATTTTGACAACTTGTCTATGAATTGAATTTGACACACTGTAAATCATATGAAAGGCAGGGTGCAAGCATAAGCAACAATTCTGCAACAAAATAAAAATCGTTGAAATGCTTCTAAACTTGTCCAGTGTCTTTCCAAGCTAACGTCCAAACTTCTATGAATTTTTCCACGGCAAATGCCATTGTTTTGTGTACTATACGTTTGCCGGTAAAATGATTAGAAAAATGACCTGACACATGACGTCTGCCTTCAAAAAAAATAATGAAATCAATATATACGGTTTTCGTTTCCTTTGCCAAACAACATAATTTAGAAACTCCTTTTGTGCCATCCCTTAGTAATATGAAGGTAACCACTTAAGGGCTCTTAAACACCAAAACTAGTAGTGTTTGGATAAGCCTAGGGTTGTAAAATCGGCCTTTTTCCTCACCAAATGTACCACAGGGCATTTGAACACCTTGTTTTTTTCCCCACCATGGGGCATTTGTGATTTTTTTTCCCAAAAGATGGTAATGCACGAGCGTTGGCCTTGGGGAAGGAGGCGAGGGGGGTGCAAACTGCACGGGCATTAGAGCAATTAACTGATGCCATAAGTCAAACATGGTTGACCTTAAAAAACTCCGAGAAGGCAATGCAAGCTGTGTCTAAAATAACTGTAGTGTTAAAAATCATATTCTTAATTGAAACAAGGTTAACAAACTTTGGTTTATACACTTATCAATTGCAATCCTGATCTCTCAGCCCCGGGACAGGGTGGGGATACAAATTAGGGGATACAAATTAGCTGATTTATTTCATTAGAATAATAGTCTTAGTTCATGTAATGTAGCTTGCTTTTTACCATCAATTTTTGTAACATAGGATATGTGTTTTTATCTTATGAAATAAAGACTTATTATTATTATTATTATTATTATTATTAGTTCAAGTCACTTCAAATATTGATAACCCCCCCCCCCACCCTAGTGGGGCACTTAAACTGGTAGAGTCCCCACACAGTAAGGGATCACTTTGGGCTCCTATCCCATCACGACTACTGCAAAGAGCCCTCAAACTTATCTTAGCAGAGAACTCCTTTCAATTTAATGGAGAAAACTATCAAGAAATACATGAAACTGCCATGGGCACTAAAATGGCAGTTGCTTTTGCAAACATTTTCATGCTAATGTAGAAACAGTGATCTTACATCAAAGCGCTTTAAAACCGCTCGTCTGGAAACGATTCATTGATTACATCTTCTCCCTCTGGGACACAACCAGAGAAGAGATTAAACAGTTCAGTTTAACAAACACCATCAAACTATCAAGTTTACGGCTGAAACATCTGAAACAGAAACAAACTTCTTGGACACTACTGTTGACAAAGACAAAAGATTTAAAAGCGAGTCAGTGCTAGACGTCCGCACCCACTTTAAGTACACTGAAACATTTCAGCACTGACCCATTTTTCAACCAGCCATCTATCCAGAGTAAAAAGAGGCTTCATCAAAGGAGAGGCTCTTCTAAATAAGAGAGCCTTCTAAAGGACGGTTCTGACGCGATAGCCAAACCCCTGACCTTGCTTATGAACAGAACCATATCTGAAGGCTCAATACCTTCGGAATGGAAGCATGCTGTTGTAACACCTGTATATAAATCTGATTCTAACACGGATCCAGCCAACTACCGTCCAATCTCTGTACTTCCAGTTTTCAGTAAAATCCTATAGCGTGCAGTGCACAAGATGGTCTATACCTATTTACAGCAGCACAATCTTCTCTCTGTCTACCAGTCTGGCTTTCGCAGCCTACACTCCACCAGCACGTGCCTGGCTGATGTAACTAATACCCTGCTAAAGAACATTGATAATGGTCAACTTACTGGCCTTTTAAAAAGGCCTTTGATACTCTCGATCACAGATTATTACTCGAAAAGCTAACTGCGCTAGGGTTCAGTAAGGCCTCTGTGCAATGGTTTAATGCTTATTTGACAGATAGATTGCAAAGTGTCGTTGTTAATGGGTTAACTTCCGACCCTCAATCCATCTGTTTTGGTGCCCCTCAAGGGTCATTGATTGGCCCCTTAATTAATAATTTATATCAATGATCTGCCCTCAATTGTGTCGCATTGCAAAATTCAGTTATATGCGGACGATACCCTTCTATACGCTAGCAGTAGCTCCGTCACTGATATTGAATTCATGCTATCTGAAGATCTAAAGCATATAATAGAATGGCTAAATGAAAACTTCCTATACCTTAACTACAGCAAAACTAAGATAATGTTAACGGGTACACACCAGAGGCTTGCCCGCGTTGATAATTTTACAGTTAAGGCAAAGGACACTGTCCTGTCACGAGTTTATCAATCAGTTAAGTATCTTGGGGTTGTACTGGATCCGTGCCTCTCATGGAATGATCACGTGGATTACATCGGACGTAAAGTGTCTGCAAGACTCGGTATGCTTCGCAGAGCACGTAAGGTCATTTCGCGGGAGTCGTGCTTAACTCTTTACAACGCCATGGTACTCCCAATATTTGACCAATTGCGATTACTTAGATAAACTAAACAGACGTGCCGCCAGCATTATTGAGGGAAACAAAGTCTCTCAGCCACAGGTTGCGCAGGTATTTAGTTGGCCCTCACTCCAGTCCCGCCGGGACTATCTGAAATGCATGCTAGTTTTTAAGTGTTTACATAACTTGGCTCCACCCTATCTGCTTAAGGAATTTCACCATTCACGCGAATTTCACGATTATAATACGCGCCATAGAGATTTGCTGCGTCCGCCTTTTGCGAAAACATCTAAGTATCAGGGCTCCTTCAGGGTTAGCGGAACTAAAATATGGAACAGCCTCCCGTTGAAACTGAGGAGGGTTCAGGAATTAACAAGGTTTAAGTCTGGCCTCAAAAAGCTTTTTAAATCTAGTTGAATTTACCCCCATCGCTTACAGTAATTGAGTGTTACTATGTTAATACTTTTGTAATCTGAAATTCTGTATTTTGTAAAATGTTATTTGTAAGTAAATTTATGTTAAACAGAGCCCCATTCAAACCAGCCTCGCTGAACTGGGCACCTCTGTATAAATATTGTTTAAATAAAATAAAATAAATAAAATTAAAAGAGTACTCAGAGCTAACTCTTCTTAAACATTATTTGAAGAGAGTATCGCCACCACAAACTTTAAAACACATCTTCTTGAGAGAGGATATGCAGCGGAGAACTTTATTCAAACAACCCACTCAGAAGTTACTTTTGAAGACAGAAATCAAGCCCTCTGTCAACAATAACAACAACAACAACAAAAACAAGAAAATCTTGTCCTTTGTAAAGCTATATCACCCAGCAGTGTGGAAGGTAGAACCAGTACTCATGAACAGCTGGCATTTCATAAAACAGCAACCACTGCTTAACAACATGTTCAAGGAACCATGCCTAATATCATACAAAGGAGGATGTGGAACTCATACTCGTGAGAGCAAAACTCTAGAAAGGGTAGGAGTCGTGCAGGCCTGTAACTCTTTGTAACACTATAAAGAGGATCAAGTTTTAATAACACAAATCACAACTGCAGTTACAACCACTGGTTTAAATTTTCAAGCCATTTCAAAAGGCTCAAACATGCATGTGGCAGTCGTGCAGGCCTGTCACTCTTTTTAACTGAGTAAAATGAAAATAGTAATTCTTGAGAAATCCCCCACCCCCACAGGCAAAACTTGTTGTCAAATCTAACAAAACCCCCTTCCTTCCCCCAACTTGGCCCGGGTGTGGGGGGTCAGGATTTCAATTGATAAGTGCATTGCATAGAGTTACAAGCTCTAAAGCCCCGGCTAAATGACCAAAATTTTCGTCCAACATTGTGTTTGTCACACAAAATGTTCAGTGGCCAAACAGGCAAACAATGTTTGACCAAAACATCAGACAATGGAAAGCCATTTAAATGCAAAGTTGAGGGAGGCGGCTAAACAGTAAAACATGTTCATCCATCACGATGTTGGAAGAAAATGTTTGATCGTTTAGCCAGGGCTTAAGTGACACATTAAGAGGCAATGTCCGCTAAGACCGAGCGAAATCGAAAATATGTGGCACATGATGAAAAATCAAAATTCTCCGTTTTTCGCCCAGAGATACCTTATGGTAGCTCTAGAAACGTGGTGGCATTTTTTGTTGAGAAACTATTTTTAAACCTCCAAAAAATTAAAAACCGTTACCGCACTACGTGTCTCTACAAACACCCCGAATAAACGCGAATCATACCTTCTCGTAAACTTCGCTCTGTTTAATTCGCGTCATGGAACAATCCTGTTTTGAGCTTAGAAATTTGCTGTTGAAGAGTTTACAAGTAATTTGAGTCAAATTATTCTTTTGTGGATTAATTTTCAAGGTCATGGCAGGCTGCTGAAAACCACTACAAATCGCTTGCTTTGAATTCTCAATTTGGCACAGTTTTTCAAGAGAAAGTTTCCCACCCCGGTAAAACACCGAATCACTTGAAATTCAGAATTCTTGAAAGAGGAAATGCCGTACTTAAACCAGGTTTAAAAATTAGTTTCGGGCTCTTTATCAGTGCCGAGTACAAACGCTCTCAAAATCCCCATAATTACAACATTAACACGTCAACAATTGGCACATACCTACGACTAAATAACCGAAAATGCGGACATTTCCTCTATTTTGGTTGGTATTCGGTTGTAATCCACAGCAGAAAGGTAATGTCTAGCTCACCTGAATATGGTATTGTCTAAAGATCAGGTTCTGTGCGTACTCTTTCATAATAACCATCTTGGCGTCCGGGGTCAACAACATCACTGAAGCATCGCGTATTGGCAATCAACCCAAATGACTTATTTCCATCCCGCCTCCTTTTGTTAAAATGAAGAACCTTCAGGAATAAAATGATTTTGCCTTATTTGAACTTCAAAAGAGTTTTCTCCTATAAGACGTCTTTTCTTGGTCTGTATTCGTTGTAAAATTTCGAAACGATAATTTCTTGCCGAAAGCTGACAAGCCTGTTTAGCTTGAGTCACGCAACAAAATGTCACGCACTTGATTTTACCTGACGTCGGGTTTGACTTGGAGGGGGAAATGCACAGGAAACAAAACAAAACAAAAAAACAACAAGCAAGCAAGCAAAAAACAAACAAACAAAAACAAAACAATGAGAACTTTGAAAACCTGTGGACCCAAGGACCGATTACCGTCAACTGCCGCTTATAAGCCCTGGGCTTATACAACTTTGTAAGGGTTTTGGGTGGGCTTATAAACGGAGGGGCTTATATCCGGGGGGGCTTCTAAGTTTCGAAATGAGCCACAGCAGTGTTGATCGAAATACGTTTTTAATTTACCAGTTTTTAAATAACCTTTGAAACGTCACAATAAATCGAATTCGTTTCAATTTTAATTTAACAACAAAATCAAAACTGTAACAACACGAACGTAACCGGAACGTAACAAAACAGAAGCTCAGAGTTCATCTTCGCAGTGTTCTGTGAGAGTGCTTAATATTAAGGAAACAGGGAAAACTAGAGGGCGACTTATATCCGGTGGAGCTTATACCGGATGTATTTTTTTGTTTACAAGTAGATGGGCCTATAACTGGGGGGTTGGGCTTATAAGTGGCAGTTAACGGTATTTATGTATTTATCGGTATCATTAGAGGCAGTGAAGCCTTGCCAAAACCTTGCCTGTTGCTAGGGCTTTGAAAAATAAATTATTATTAGGTCTCTATGCATTGGTATTCAAAAATTGGTCAAGACAGGAGTAAGAATGTAAAAATGTATGTTGAGTTTACTCAAGCCCAAACCAGGGGTGTGGCCAGGGGTGCCGGAACCGTCTTTTTCGTTCTTTATGAGCTTGTGAAACCATTTTATGGCAAACCTAGCGGATTACAATTTTATAATTGAAACTCAAAATTAAGTTGAGTTTGAAACTCAACTCATGTTGAAACTCATCATGACAAGGAGTCCTAATGTTTAGGGCTCTTTATCGCTTTCCGCCTGATCTTCTGAGCAGTGCAGGTGACGAAGGTGGAGAACCATCCTTGTGACGAATGGCTAACGCTGGAAACGTCAGCTTTCAATCTCGTCACGGTGGCTCAATTTACCTTATCAACTCAGTTGATAAATACAAAGTTTTGTTTTTCGCTTCCCCACCGATGCAGCACCACAGTTTCTCTAGAAACTAACCCCCTTTTTTGTCAAGATACAGTTGGTTGTGCGCTTTTTCTGCGTCTTCTCACGGCTGAGGAGAACGAGCTCGGTTTCGCTTAGAGCACTGCTATGGACGGTAGACCATCAGATGACAGGGCCTTAGATTTCAGCGCAGTCATTGGTCTTATAGGTCCCACGCCATATGCTCTTCATACACGGACGAATTCTTTCTTTACAAAACTGTATATTCTTACCATCGATCTTCCAAGTGGTAACTAAACGGCTTGCAATGGACGCGCACCGGATGACACTTAAGGATGGTTCTCCACCGGGATCTTGATATCGTGTCCGGAGTATAGGAGGACAAATGTATCCGACTTAGTCTCCGCCGGCCTTGCGGTCGCAGGCTCCCTTCCTTCCATGGGGAGGGAAGGGAGCCAAGAGTTTGAACACCACGCCCAGCTCTGCTCCTAGTACTCCTACGCAAACTATGGTGGCCCTGCAGGCCCTGCAGTGGTAGCAGCCAGCGCTGTCTTGCCGGAAGCTGACTGTCTTCAGGGCTGGTATGATAGTGTTAATCTGCTTAATGACGTCTGCCATCACAGCGAGGAATGCACGAAAGTGGGTATGAGCAAAAAGTGTACTTACCAGAGCCCACTGGAGGGAAGACACCGATGTGTTGCAAAATAGCTTTGGACTCCGACTTGCCATTTCCACGGTCTTCTTTTCTCACTTTCCCGTTCGAGGCATACTTAGACAGCCCTGGTAGAACTCAACATGACCAACGTTGATTAGTTCCCTCTGCGCTATTCCCAGACAAGAGCGATGGGCTGGGCAAATGGTCCATGTTAAGAATACTAATTAAAAATACTTTTGCGCGTGCTAAAAGAAAATCAACGAAGCTCAACTTCTGAGTGGATATCGCTGATTCCAACACTGCAAGTGTGACCCGAAAAGTCTTTTTTGCAACTGGAACAGCAACTGCTTGTTCATATCGCTTGTAAGAGGCGCAAACGCCTGCAACTAGTTTCGGAAAAGAATAAGTGACCTCTATTCGCAGCCAACGGAGATAATGGTTTGATTGGCTATTGTACTCGGTGACAGGGATCCTGACTGCGAGAACTCCAAAGAACCTATCCTTTTACAATGGTGCGATATAGAGGAAGCGCTCTACAACTGCTGCGTGTTAAATCTGGCGTTTTCCTTTTTTTTTTCTTTTTTTTTAACGAAAATTATCAGTTTTTGAACATTTACTCAAAGCCGATCCACACTTAAGACATTTTGTCTAGTTTCCAATAATGCCGCACCTGAAATTCTCACACGCCTGATTTCCAACAAGAAAATTATTTCCGCAAATGGCAGCTTCTCGAGGCGCCTTCTTCGACGCAACACTGGTGGCTTGCAAATAATATTGAAATCCTTCACCGTGAAATTAATTAGACTTGAAAAGTCGAACTCTTGAAATTTGCTATTTTAGACTATCGGAAGCTAATACTTTCTGCTTCTAGTGAACACGTGACAATTTTTTCCTCTCGCCAGAGCGTCACAAAATGTACATCTCTGTAATCTGCAACTTCCTTTTCACAGGTCAGAATTGCGTAGTGAATAGTCCCGTCATATGTAGTATCACTCTATTTTACTAGTCGAAAGATATTTCAGGCATAACTTCGGCGGTGTAACATGACACCAAACAGGAGGACGGAATGTGAGTAAACAAACACAATTGTAGCCAAGTGCTACGCATTGAAAACTTACGATTATAGAGAAAAGTTAACTTACAATTTTCAGGAAACTTGTAAAAAACAAATGGATGCCTTCTTTGTTAGCCTTCGATATGCTTTAGTTTAAATCATGGAAAAAAATTCAGCTATCTCTGCGGTTTGTTTTTACATTGAGGCAGTCCGGCATCTGGGATGAAAACGGGAAAGGATCATTCCGGTCGAGTTGCTCAAACAAACGCCATCACTATTTACATCGCCTTCTATCTTGTGTAATTTTTTTCATAGCTTAAGTTATTTCAGACGTCCTAATCTTTCGATTTTTTTCCCATTTTTGCAATCCCATCACCAAAACCTATCCTGTGACTTGACCAGAACCCTTTGCGTGACAGACAAATTTAGTTAAATCAGACCATAATAACAGTGCGGTTTCTGAGATGAATGTTGAGATCACTGCAAAGTTATTTAGTTTCTTGAGGGAATTAACACTGGGAGATTTTAAAAATTCATTTGCCATTCGTTAAGGGATGCGAATGTATTGGCGGAGTCGTTATTCATTAGTTGAAAGTCAATCTGGCATGAGAACCCTCAGGCCTTAGAAACGGAAAGTTCGGTCATCTGAAATGACCGAACTTTGATCCCTACCCGCGATAAGACAATAGGAGCCGTTGACAGAGCACACAGCTGGATTCTCCTCTGGCCTCTAGTAAACGAATGTTAATCGTCAGTCACACGTCAACACTTGACGAGGCACACAGTTGGACTCTCGTGTGTTCTCTGCTAAAACGAATGTTACCATCAGTCACACGTCAACTTTTCACAGTGCTTGCGAAATATCGAAACACCCAAGCGCAAGAACCGCTTCGCTTCCTTCTTTTTACTTGCGGTTCAGCTTTTCGATAGTGCGCCTCCGCTTCTTCAGACATGCCGTACTGAACCGAATAATTAATAGTCATGCGAAGCAAGTAAACGCGACAGACAATACGACACGCAGTCAGTCCACTTTTTTCAGTGCGAGATTCGGGAGGGGGAGGCTAGGTGGGAGGGTGTTATAATTTGAAATTGTTGTACATACAAACATTAGACGACCTGGACTTGATGTTTTCGGTCATTTACTGCAATATTCTAGTAATGAATGGGTTAATTGGAAAATATATATATTCTCATACTCTCATATTCTCATATTCTCTTATAATTATGCTTCATTCAGTTTTGTTTATCATTAGAAATTAGCAAGGGTAGGGTGAGTTGACATTTTTTATTGTCAGGAAGTAAGATATGTTCTTCATTTCCGTTTACAATTCCGCTCAGTGAGTCTATGATTAGTACTGTTTGTGTTACATTGAACTGTATGAGACGCAACACCCGCCAGTTCAGATGGATAAAAATATTAAGTGCGATCTTACATTTTGTGATCAGTAGCTGTTTATGTCACATCGAACTGTATAAGGCGCAACACCCGCCAGTTCAGATGGACAAAAAAATTAAGTGCGATCTTAATTCTGTGATTAGTATTGTTTATGTTACATTGAACTGTATGAGGCGCAACACCCGCCAGTTCAGATGGATAAAAATATTAGTGCGAACTTACATTTTGTGATCAGTACTGTTTATGTTACATTGAACTGTATGAGGCGCAACACCCGCCAGTTCAGATGCATAAAAATATTAAGTGCGATCTTAATTCTGTGATTATTACTGTTTATGTTACATTGAACTGTATGAGGCGCAACACCCGCCAGTTCAGATGGATAAAAACATTAAGTGCGATCTTACATTTTGTGATCAGTAGCTGTTTATGTCACATCGAACTGTATAAGGCGCAACACCCGCCAGTTCAGATGGACACAAAAATTAAGTGCGATCTTAATTCTGTGATTAGTATTGTTTATGTTACATTGAACTGTATGAGGCGCAACACCCGCCAGTTCAGATGGATAAAAATATTAGGTGCGATCTTAAGTTTTGTGATCAGTACTGTTTATGTTACATTGAACTGTATGAGGCGCAACACCCGCCAGTTCAGATGCATAAAAATATTAAGTGCGATCTTAATTCTGTGATTAGTACTGTTTATGTTACATTGAACTGTATGAGGCGCAACACCCGCCAGTTCAGATGGATAAAAATATTAGGTGCGATCTTACGTTTTGCGATCAGTACTGCTCATGTTACATCGAACTGTATGAGGCGCAACACCCGCCAGTTCAGATGGACAAAACTATTACGTGCAATCTTAATTCTGTGATTAGTACTGTTTATGTTACATCGAACTGTATGAGGCGCAACACCCGCCAGTTCAGATGGATATTAAAGTGCAATCTTAAATTTTGTGATCAGTATTGTTTATGTTACATCGAACTGTATGAGGCGCAACACCCGCCAGTTCAGATAAACAAAAATATTTTAAAGTGCGATCTTAAATACTGTGATTGGCACTGTTTACAAAATGTAAGTCATACCTTGGTTCTGTCCAGCGTTCTTCTTTTATTCTGTTCGACAAGTTCCTTCCATTTGGCATAGTAAACAATAGCCAGTTATTTAGCACGCGAATACGTGTCTCTTTCTTTCTGTTTTCGATTTTCTTGGCCTCTCTTTCCATAATCCGAGACAATCGTTTTCTTTTGTTTCTTTCATTGCTTATCCTGCGTTTCTCATCGATTGAATTTTCACGCGAGCGTCGTGACATGATCGTTCTTTCGAAAGCGCGCGCTTTCCCTTCAATTCCCGCTTCCACGGCTTGTAACGCGATCGCTGGCTTAGTTGCCTCTGGCTTGCGTGTGCGCCCGCTATTTCATAATCCGATATACCAAATTCGAATGGGCAGCGGCTTATCGCAAAACAATAGCGAAAATTGCTTATTACAGAGAAAGTACAACAAAGGAATTTTGAGCAAATTGATCTCTGTGGTGAAAATTACCGAAGTACATCACAATGATAACGTTAGGGATGACACCGTTGTTTTCGATGATGTGAACCTTTTTGTTTTTAATTAAAAAAAGCACTCGTGATTATTGTATATCATCATCGCGTCTGCACTCGATAAAAATCGTAGTGTCTTCACACAGGTAGGGCGACCACTGAAAGATCCTACAAAAGTTCGAAAAACAACTCAAGAAGCTTGAATGTATTTATATGTATTGTATATGTATATGTATTGTTATATGTATATGTATTGTTTTCGGCCGCAAATCAAACTCCAACTCCAAAGTGTCAAGTAAGCTAAATGGGCAATTTTCAATTTAAAGTGTCTTGCGCTGTGGGCAACGGGTAATTGCTGAGTGTTGTCCCAGTGGAATGTAACGACATCATCATCGAAGTATATAACTCATAGATACCGATAATCAACAGACAAGCTGCGGGTGTTGAAAACCACAAACGACAGCCGAACTCCATTCCATTCTTCACCTATTGTTCACCTGAAGCGATCATGTAACACTGGAATGGCCTGAAGTTAATTAAATTTCACACCTCTTCATGTGATCAGTAAAGCGTCTATAGCAACCATGGCTTCCAACAGCGTCCACAAAATCCTCTATGAGGATCCTCATGGATACCAGGAGATAACGGTCGATTCCACGCGTCAAGATGGCCCTTGGACAGTACACCTAAAACTTCACAAAACCTGGCATTTAGACAAAATCTTATTCAAGGTAAGCTAGATATGACCTTTATCCTGTACTTTTCATCCAAATACCAAAGGATACAAGGAAAAAATTCCAAGTTTTCGGCTATTCGGTCGGAGGCACGAGCCTATTGTTTGTACTGGTTGACAGGTTAATGTTGTGATTATCGGGATTTTGAGAGCGTTTGTACTCGGCGCTGAAAAAAAGCCCGAAACTAATTTTTAAACCTGATTTTAGAATGGTATTTCGTCTTTCAAGAATTCTGAATTTCAAGTGATTTGGTGTTTTACCGGGGAGGAAAACTTTCTCTTGAAAAACTGTGCCAAATTGAGAATTCAAAGCAAGCGAATTTTAGTGATTTTCAGCGGCTCGCCATGACCTTGAAAATTAATTCACAGATCTAAAACAGGACTCAATTACTTCCTACACACTTTAGAAGCAAACTTCCACGCTTAAAATGGGGGTTTTCTGGGGTGCAAATCAAACAGAGCGAAGTTTACGAGAAGGTATGATACACGTTTCTTTCGCGTGTTTACAGGACACGTGTGGCGTAAACATGTTAAATTCTTTTTTCGGGCTTAAAAAAAATTTTTCAAGAAAAAAATGCCACCACGTTTCTTAGATTGCCATAGGGTATCCGTGGAAAATTTATGAGGGAATTTTATTTTTCGTCATGTGCCGCCACTCGCTCGATGTTAGTGGACATCCCCTCTTAAGATGCAAAATTCTGAGGAGCGTCCACTTCCACCTTGCCCCACCTTGGCATAGAGCTTATAAGGGTAATGAAAAAAATGTCTTTTGGGCCTGTATTATGATGTTATAGTTAATAATACTGAGGGAAATAAAACTCCTGGAGGGATGTGCGTGTTGCCAAATGTCTAATTTGTAACGCTCAAGGCATGAAGCGCTGAAAACAAGGATCTTCACATGCGAGCCTTCAGCACACCATACAGCAAATTCACTCTATTCAAAAGTCCTGATTCTTCATTGAGGTATGAATAATTCTTTAAGAGCTCTGTCAACAAGAACAATTTGATGCCGACCTGCTAGATCACTCAAGAAAAGAATACTGGTAGATAGTAGTAAAGTACTTAAGCATTCTCTACTTACACATCTTTTTTGTAACAATACATGTTTTGTATTCATGACCTTGTCTTATTTCCTATTGCTTAAAAATTCATCTACAAGTCTCAAGCACTGTCAGCATTTCTCTGAATTACTCCTGTCACCTTAAAGTCTGGCTTTTACGCAAATAACACCCTATGATTCTGTGATATATTACTGAACTTTGCATTTAAATTCTTGCGGGCACAGCAAAGTGATTAATATGTTGATTGTGTCCTGCAGAAATTAACCTTCAACTTGATTTGCTGAAGGGTGGCTAGAGTCAGTACTAAAAGGTGTGCAAATACTTTTTTATGGCAAACTACACCGTTTTGACCACATACATACAGTTCAGTGTGTGACCAAAGCAAATCAGTACTGCTTGTAAGTTATAACTACAATACTGACTGCATTGTGAATGGCAAATTCTGATAACAGATAGCATCCTCGTTAACCAATATTGATAGGAATTTCCTGCTGCTTGAGGAATGCAAAATTCAGAACAAATTTGTTGTATGGAAAGTGGACCGTCATACATGCATAATTATTTTATGGTATCTCTCCCCAGTCCCACTCTCCTTCACATTATGTACACTCTCCACAATTTTTGTTCAATGAGTGCAATAAGGTTCATAAGCTGCAACAACTCATGAAAAATACAGACTGCTTTACGGTCTCATTAAATTAGTTTAGCCAAATAGGAAAAGCCACAAACAGTAAACCACTACAAAGGTGCACTGTACCGTCCCTTCAGCATTTTTAAGCAGTGTTTTCAGCCTAATTAGCAAATTGAAAGGAACAGGTGCATACTACTAAACCAGCACCACTTTTCAGCCAGTTCTAACATTGTTTTGCCTTAAAATAAACAGAATGAGAAAACCAAGGTAACTGTGCTTACCCTGCCGATGCAGCCACAGCCATATTGAATCATTACTTCATGACATCATCATCAAGTTGTAATTATCTGGCTGAGAATGTAACATATGGATCCTTAATCAGTTTATCAGTTTGTCAATTAAAAGTGTGATAACAAGAGACACAATTCACCAGCACTCCTGATACATGACCCTCAAGTTCATGGTAAAAAATACCTTTCATATGGAGTAACACAGACTGGCAGAAAACATGAAAAAATTACTACAAATAATTTGTCTGGCAATGAGGGTTCAAACAATGATCTGGGAGAACAAACTTAACTCTGATCCTGAGTAACCCCGCCTCAGGCACGGCATGGGGTGACCATTTTAGAAACCTCTACTTGCAGTTACAATATGATCATTATCGTTTTGGTGCTCAGATAAAATAAAACATTTGAATAAACATCTTGCGTGATTTCTGCATGTTTTTTCACAGTGATGATACATATAACATCAGTAACAGTAATAAAATAAGAAAAGATGGAATAATCAACATGTCGCGAGCGTGGGACAAAGAAAAAATCTGAGTCCCCGACGGGAATCAAACCCATGACCTTCCGTACACTGGTCGGACGCTCTAACCACTGAGCTACTGGGAGACTCGTGGCGAGCATAGGTCATATTTACTGAGTACTGAGTGGTGACACGCGTCCTGCATACTGCTAGGATCAGCAATGTCGAAGTGCCCTATAGGTGATAAATAAAGAAAGATGGTGAATTTTAAGTTCGGTGAAGAAATAAGAAAAGATGGAATAATCAACATGTCGCGAGCGTGGGTGACGTGTACTAGGGGTGGCAAATGGTAAATGCGTCAGACTTTGCGAGACATTGACATGATTGTTTCTTGTACAAACCCGAAACCCAATCAATTTTTCAACTGCAAGACCAAGCTTTTAGAGTATTTAAATGTGACCCCAAAACTTTTACAAACATAAAAACTCAAACCTGAGACTTTCAGATCAGAACTTCGAGATTCATTATAGCCTTCTACAAAGTCAATTATACTCTAGGCGGCTTCGCAAAAAGATCGAGATTCTGAGATGGCCAAGTTGAAAAAAAAAACAAGACCGTTGCTGAAATTTGAGACTCAGAGATGCAAAGAGCTGTTGCAAAATTTTGCAACATCCCAATTTTTGCTGACACCATTTGCCACCCCTTTAACATTGCACTGTACTCCAGTTCATTAATTAATGTCATTTAAGGACGTTCGCACGAAAAACTTCTACAACACAGATTTTTTTCATACTTTGGCGACAGTTACAGTTACAGTTAGAAATGCAAAAAAATTGGGGGGTCGCTGACTTCGTTTTCGAAATAAAGCGCGTCGAAAACTACCCCAATTTTGACAAATCGGCCCTCATAAATCGACATGGCCTCAGTGCTTGTTAGTTGAAAAATATTAAAGATGAATTGCCGAATACCCACTTTCTCAGTCAAATTTTACTTGCGTGGGTCTGTTAAGCAAATAATTTGAACCGGTGTCATCCTTTTAGTTAAACTCAACCTCTAAGATAGACTTTTATGAACAACGTGCAGCTTCAATAATAGCAGAATTCGATGATGCGAGGGCAGAAAAGTTGAAAAAAAATCAAACTTCCACAATACAGACTTTCTTTAATTTTTCAAAAAATGTAGATAATCGACAAAGAAAGTGACCTATCAAAAGAAAATATGGGGTCACCGAACATTTAAGAGAGTTAAACTCATGCATAGATATTAAAATGCCCACTAGCGCTATTTATCTCCATATTTCTGTAACAGCGCGCGCGCTCAATGCATGACATGGCATGGCATCACGAAGTGATTTGCGTGCGCAGTAAGGATGCGGAGAAACAATTGGCGCGACCATCCTTAAACGATGAGCGAGCCTATATAAGGAGGCTGAACTGTTCAGCCTGCCAATCACAAATCCCAAAGGACGACCAATGCTCCCATTTGATTGGTTAATACTGTCAGATCTAATTTTAGCGCGTATTGATTTTCTCGCTCTCCCGCAAAAATTCTGGCGATCGAAGATCGAGTGTGTTCGCTTGGAAGAAATATCGGCTTTAAAACAACAGGAGCGATGGCTTCAGGCGAAGAATTAAGAAAGGTATATTCTTGTCGATTTTGACTTTATATTTTTGTTCTTTCTTTTACTCGTGGGCGTATGTTGTTGAACAAATGTTTACTCAAACTGAAATAATTTGTCGTGTCTAGGTAGTACTGTTGCTGCCTGAACAAGAAATTGAGTCTCTTCGCTCCTTTGTGGATTACAGCGGTGGGGAGATACTCACCATTGGAAAAACTCGAAAGAGACCGAAACTTATTGCCGAAGGCGAAGATAATAATGTACAACACGACGATGAAGCTGGTAAATAATTTCTAAACATAGCTCAACTTGTATTAATAGTCGCGGTCGACATTCGCACAGTCATTACAGAGGTTGAATGTAATTGAAGCCGGTACCAAAACAAAATATGTCTATGGTAATAATTTGTATTAGAATAAGTAGAAAGTACAACGACTTTGCAATTTATCATGGAAGTATTTAGGCATTGAAAGAAATATTTTATTTAGTTTCGAAGTTCAGTTGCTTCAATTACATTCAGCACAACTTGAATGCGAGATAAATTTATATTTGTAATTTGAAGCTCGTTGTTCGTTTGAAAAGATGTAAATAATGAAGTAAAGCATATTTTTAAAGTGGAATCGTAAAAAAGTAGTCTTAGGCCCGGTTCAAACGTCGAACTTTACATGTGCCGAACCTAATTGCTATTTGGGTCGACCTAAATAATTAAGTTCGACAGTTGATTCAGACGTCGCCCTTAATCAGTCGAACTTAATTCTCCAAAACAGCGGTAAACAATCATCAGTTGTGCAATATCAGGTCTCATAAAGCATAGGAATACAATTAACAGGAAAAAAAAGCTTACTTTTATTATAGTTGTAATATTTAGATATTACGGTTTAAGAATTCGTTCGCCAAATTTGGGATAAATACAGTTTTTATCGTTTTTGTTATATTGTTATTTCAGAATAGCTATCCACAAAAAATAAGAAGCGAAAACAATTCGACTTTCATGCAGTCCGTTAGAGCGGTTTTCAATTGAGTGTCGAAAGTAATTCATGTTTTGCTTTGGTTTTGCTTTACTTCGCTCTGTGATTGGTTAAAACCTTTCGCGCCACTTTCTCGACCAATCAGGAGTAAAACTCAAACCAATCAGTCGCGACTTGCTCGCGCTTGCACGCGTTTTCCCGCGCTTGACGCCGGTTACATGTATTTACTTCGAGTTCTGATTGGTTCATTGGGTAATTTGTGTTTGTTGTGATTGGCTGGGGTAATTACTTTGGTTTTGGTTTTACGACACTCATTTGAAAAGCGCTCTATAAGTAATGATTCTTGTCGATAGCGCGTTTACAGTTTGCGCGGCCCAGTTCTCTTTTTAATCAGATGCAAGAACGTTGAATGCATGACTGATCATGGTTTAATAAGTGACTAGTCATGCTTATCGGTTTTAAGCCAATCACTAGCGCCGTTCTATTCAGAAATACATTAACCTAATTCATGCATTAGGTTCGGCACATGTGAAGTTCGACGTCTGAATCAAAGTCGAACTTTTGCCGTTCTATTCGACTTGCCCAGTCGAATAGAACGGCAGGGTCGATCCAAATACAAATTTGTCGAACTTAATCGATTCATACGTCGAACTTCACATGTGCCGAACCTAATAATTAGGTTCGGCACATGTAAAGTTCGACGTTTGAACCGGGCCTTAGGTCCAATAAATAAGGTCAAGTTTATTTCACGATTGTTTTATATTTTCAACATGCATTGGATTATGTAAGCTTATATAATTCTGTGATGTGTTTGATGAGTTTTATACGATAAGGATAGGTATAAAAATAGCCTGCGCATATAGGAATTACTCCTGTCAGACCTATTACAAAATTTAATGCGTTATATCAAAGGCACATATTTCTGTTGTTGTAGTTTATGGGCTTACTGTTTCTGCCCACAAATATGTTAATTAATTATTATCAAAATAATTTAGTTCAAATTTTATTCAGATATTTACAAAAGTCATATTCAGATAAGCTTATAATTTTTTGAGGAGCTCAATAAATCATATTCTACTTGAAGTCCTCCTTTTCTCGTTTGGTTTGTGAGAAAAACAACTAATAGTACTGGGTCTCCCTCAGCAAGGGAGAGTTCACATTACACTTACAGCTTGGGAACACTAAGAGGACCGGAAGGAGTCTGTTGTAGTTTTTGTCTGCAGCTGCCCTGCATAACAAGTCAAGACAAGGCTGCTTTTCTTTCTGCCCATGGACTTCCTCGTCCTCAGAATATTTCAAAAAGGTACAAGGATTATAAAGAGTTCTATCGAATGCTTAAAAGGGCTGGGTTGTGGGAAAATCCCCTCTATCTGAATAAAAAGCATGAACTGGGAATTTTCATTGAAGATGTACGGGAGGTTCTTCCCAACTGTGTTGTGTCCGATGTCCAAAAGAGGTGGCCCAATCCACCACATATTCCGTATAAAGGACATGTGCCATCATCATAAATAAATTGCTTATCAGCCTGATTGAGAACCCTCTTAATCACAAAGCTTGACATTAAAAAGTAATATACCACTAGTTAAACATCTAACTAGGTGTGATCAGCTTTTAGTCAGTCATATTATGCTATGGTAGCTAATAAGTTAGGCAAGAGGACTTCTACAGTAAAATTACTCAAAGGATTTTGGAAATTATCATTGGCCCTTTGTCATTTGAATTTGAACTAAAATGAAGTCTCATAGAGGAATATTTATAATTTTGTTTGAAAAAAAAAATTCCCGGAATTTTATCTTAAAGTGGAGCTTATGGGAATAAAAACTTGTTTAGGGAGGGTGCTCAGATTATGGCTGATAGTGCAATTATCTTATTTCAAATGTAAAAAAGGAACACTTGTCTTTGCCATCACATTCCTATGCAATACATAACATCTTGAAAATTTGAAAGTAATGGCTCTGAAGGGAACTGTAACCCCAAAGACTTCACCAGTTAAAAGTAAAAAATGTTGCCCAGATGTTGTCCTTAAAAAAATATGTTTTGGGCTTCAGTACTCTGAAGGGTGCCACCCTGTCTGGTCTCTTGATGCTTTGGTACTGTTTTGTTGTGTAGACATCTCTGTCAACATTCTCATTCTGTAAATTAAAGAAAAATACAAAGTGCCAGTATTTCATGTACCATTTAGACCAGACCACATGATTGTCTCCTGGAAATAACATTGGTACAGTTTATAGCTTTGCAAACATTTGTTTCACCTTTCAGCCCAGTCAAAAGGTTTTTGAGCAGAGGCAGGATGGCAGGAGTAGTAGGAAGTAGATAGATATAGAGGCCAGGAGCTTGTTTTAGAGTACAATGTGTTCAAGGTGTTCCTAGGTCCATTAACCCTGCCACTCATCATGCAAGAGTCTTCATATTTGTTCTAATTAGTTCTGTGTAAAGTGGGTGGCAGACACTTTGTTGCAGGTAGCAAATTCACAGGCTGCTGGCACATTTTGTCTGGGCTGCACTTTATAGATAATGGTTCTTTCACTCCTTAGCATAAGATTCAGTAAGTGGTATTGCATGTAGCTAACTAAACAGGGTTGTGTATGTTAGGGTAAGAGAAATTGTACAAGTAGAATGTGACTTACCCAGTCAAGACATGCTAAGTACACTCGCATGTTATACACTTTGTCACCAAAGTGTATCCTTTTGGGGACATAAATTAGTAGGCAGTTATGGAAACTCTCGATGTAGTATGTGTCCCTGCACTGAAACAAGATTAAAGACAGTCAGTACTTACAAAAAAAGGCTTGGAAGGGTACACTGTGTTCCTTTATTAAACTCTAGATATTAGTACAAACCCATCACTACAATAAATACTCTTTCTTATTTTTGTATAGGCATGCAATTACCTATCCCCTTTGTGACAGGTGTCACATAACGCCTTCATTTCTTGTGAATCATCATCATCGGCCATTTTTTTGCGCCATTGCGCGCATAAATGCCTCAGACATTACTGACTATTAAATACCTTAGCAAAATCCTCTGCATATTTGTACACTGAGGTACCCTTTATGGCCTTCAACAGTGCCTCTGCGGCTTCTGGGTTCTTGATAATTCTCTTTGTGGGCACATAGTCTCCCTGTGTCTTGCAGCGTGACTCTTGGTGGCAGTGTCTGTGATTTCCCTTGGGGGAGTTATGTGTGTGTTTTTTTTAAGTGCATTTTCAGCTAATGTTTTGTTATGGCTATATACAAAGCTAGCCATATGGTTATGTAGGCTGATTAAATTGTACAAATTTAGAAATAGTCAACCTCAGAAAGGGTGTTTTTGCTTAATTCAGTTTAATACCTACAATTAATGAGAAAGCGGGTCTTTTTTTCAAAACAGCACAACTTCTTCTGTGTGATATATTAGGGATTATTTTATGGTGCAATTTGGTTGTTGTCTGAATACTTAATACATTCTCATTATCACCAGTAGTATAAAAATCAGGCTTTTTACTTATGATTATGCAAAATAAGGAATACAGAGTCAGTTATACCTTATAATGTTCCACAATGTTTGTCAGACTCGTCCTGAGTTTGTTTGGATCCCCTTCGCAGTTTTTCATGGAGTAGTAGAAGTGGGTTTTAATACTTTTCACTGAAATGTGATAGTTGAATGTTAGAAGTCTTCATTAAAGATGATCATGTTACATTGATTTTGTAGTTGTTTACCTTTGTCTGACAAATCAGTGAACCACACCTTTCCCTCAGTCTTCAAAGTGCCCTTTGCTATTTTTGTGATTGCTTTCTTCACACCTTTACCACCTAGGAAATTAATTTTGAAAGTAAACATTGTTTCTGTTTCCAAGAGATGCCATTTACTAGCAAGGAGGTTTCTTACCATGCCATGTATCAAAGGAATTTGAAATGCCACGGCTTCTTAGTTCATTCTTTATACCAACAACTGTGTCGTGGCTGACTTCTGTAATGTTTAGACCTAGGGTATTTGAATTTTAAAAAGGAGTAAGGGACCCAGTCATTATTTAGAGGGTGGGGAGGGCTCATGCAAATAGGGGGACAGTCAATGATTTTTGTGCAAGGAAAAAAGGGGAGCACACACAAATTTATGCACACATATTAGGGAGGTTTAATGGCGTGAGTGGGTAAGATGGGAGAGGATCAGTGAAAAATGTGCTGCATAAAAGGGGAGGGTCAGAGGAATTTGAACATAGCATCTTTCCATTGGCACCCCTCCCCTCTCAAAATAAAGACCGGTCCCTAACATATTATACCACAATTAGACATTGGTGTTTAATAACACATTTACAGACCATAAAGAGATGGTATACTGTACTCACCCTCCTCTCCTTTCAACCTGTCAATCAACTCAAGGGTCATGGGTTTCTCCCTGGATCCTGCACTTCTTATCTCCTCTCTAGAACAGTTTGCCACTCCTAAAACCTTGTGGCTTCTGTTATGAACATACATATGTTACAGTTTGCAGTCTGTAGTACAGTATTTTGAAACAAATAATGAAATGATACTTACCCCATACTGATAGCAGTGACTGTGGTATGATAAGCTGTCCTTGCAGAGTCATGGCGACCATCAACCATAACACCCTAAATTGACAAGGACTTTGGTTGTTTTACATTCAGGAAAAACTGTTATCATTGCAGATTAAAAATTCAATAAAAAATGTCTCTTCTTACCATTCCCTCATCGTCATATGCAACATCTTGTTTCACATCCTCAATTTCCTCAGCAAAACTGTATTCAACCATCATTTCAACAGCCTCACGGTATCTGGATCCCTCATAAACTATGTATGAAAAATATTGAAGCCTAAATTAACCCATATCAGTTTTATAATTAGTCATAAATGTAAAAATTAAAAATAGTTTTTTTGGCAAATTATTTTTTTTTAAAAAAACGTAATTGTTATTTACCGTCTGCTATATAGTGCTCATTCAGATAGCCCAGTTTTGCTCCTTGACATAAACTTTCGTACTGTGATGGAAGAAGCCCAGCTGAGGTGAATCCGTGAACCATTCTGTATAATGACAACAATAAATAACAAGCCATTATGTGGAGTTTATTCGACTATATAACATAGAGTGTGATATTTTATTGATGGAACTAAAATCTGGTAAAAAAGTTCGCTCTTACCTGAGATTAACATAGTATTTCCCAGAAATAATTGAGGAGGAAAACCACTCTAAAGTATGCTTTTCTTCGGCCATACATTCCACCACTACTTTACAGCAATGATTATTTTTCGTGACTCTGTCCACTTTGAAGGTGGAAAAGTCAAACCTTTCTCCACACTGACAGATTAAACTATGCTCCTCGGTTAGATACAGAAATAGACGCTCAATTGCAGACCCACAAACTAGGTAAATGTCATCATTCTCTCTGCATTGGCTATGTAACTGCGTTTTTGTGCGAAGCATTTCCGATGGCAACTCTGGCAGCTCAACTTCCATTTTTTCTTCCGGTGGCAACGGAACGGCTTTAGAAGGATGCAGCTGGTCTACAAATTCATCTGAGGTGTTTTTCTCCAATGGAATGTGATTGTTCTTTAACCAGTTATCGAGAAGAGCTTCCATAAGGTGAGCATTGGCTGCTCTTGTGTTTTTGGTGCTCAAGTGTAGCTGGTCTTTTACGAAAGCAATTTTTGTTTTTATGGCATTTAGCCAGTCACCTTTTTGCTTTTTTACTTCCAAATTTAATTGGAATCTGACTTTACTATTTTTAAGGTTTTCCTTGTTGTCTTCGTAGTACTTCTTATTGCGAATTTTCTTGTTCTGAACAGAACAGTTTGAAGAGGAAGCGCTGAGCATGGTTTCATTTTGCACGCAAGTCGCAACACAAACAAACGTAGTCACAACACAAATTTGAATATCGCGCCAAAATACGATTATCCGAGGCGGCTACGAGACTCGTTTTGGTTCTGTCAACTCTCGGCATGCTCAAATAAGTGAAAACAGATGGTTCATTGATCGCAGGCTTGGGTTTTGGTGTTTCAGTTAGCGGCAACATTTGAATGTTCGCAAAATGGAGTGTTGTCGAAACGAGCGAAGCGAATTCATCGTTTCCGTTCAGAATTTACAAAAGGTGAATATGTATGTTTTGCACTGTATATTAATTATTTACCATCTTTCATTCTACATAAGTGAAAACGTTGTTTTATAAAACAACGCTATTTCTCCTGGTGCCCGCTTCTGTTGTGCGACGGTTACTTTGGCCGCCATCGGCCGCCATTGCTGAAGAAAAAGAAGCCAATTAAGTGCTAGAGGGGGGGCTATTTATAGGCTCGCTCCGTGTTTAAACACTATCATTGTCCTAAAGGAATGCACTAATTAAGTAGGCCCAATGTTTAAAAATCCCATTAATTTAGTCATGTCAAATATTATTCAAGCCTATCCAAAAAAAATGCATTAAATCATCTCAACAGCAGCATGACCAACAAGTGAAGTTATACACATTTCTTTCAATGGCCTAAAAAGTCAAACAGATTACAGATTTGATTGTTATCTGTAAAATGAATTGAATCGTACTGTACACAACTGAGGTGCTGTTGTAACTTGAGATGGTGGGAATCGAAATAATCTAGCATGCCATGGTTTGTGCAGCTGAAGTACAATACAATAGAATACAATACAATAATATTTCTATAGCGCTTATCCGTTTAAGTGCTAAGTGCTTTACAATGCTTAGAAAATAATAATAATAAAATAAAATAAAAATTACATTGTACATTGCTACAAAGCATAAGCTTGTTTAAAAAGGAAGGTTTTTGACAATAATTCCAAGAGAATTGTGTAATGTATATAACGGTATCTACGGAAATATGATTACGACACACTAGTGCGGTTTTCAGTTAAGTTTTGTTGAAACCAAAACCAAAGTAATTACCCTTACCAATCACAACAAGGCCAAAAAATCGAAGCAAAATCCATCAGTGTCAAGAATGGGAAAACGTGCATGCAGGAGGCCGTTGACAAAACCAGGATCGGACCGGATCGGATCGGATCGGATGGGACTGACAAAACCTGGATCGGATCGGACCGGACTCACAAAACCTGGATCGGCTCGAATTCTATTAAAGAAACCCATATCTACTCATTGAAAGTAGGCGCACTTCAAATTCCCACTAAAAATCGTCAGGTGGTATCTTTGGATCAAGATGACGAAGAGAGATCAAGAAAGTGATTGCCAGTGCACTGTTTTTGCTTTTTCTCCTCCATTCTGTTGTGAAGACTTTTTGTTTATTGTTATGGGTTTACACCCTGTAAAGTACTTCATGAAAAGAATTTTTTTTCTAGAGGGAGAGATCTAAGCGGAATTATGAAGAGCAAAGGTACTGAAAGCGTGTGCCAAAGCATGTACAATTAAGTCAGTACTGAATTGAGCATAAAGTAACAACGATATCTAGATAACTCGCGTCTTTCTCATTCTTCATTCTTTTTCATTACAAGGTTTTTAGAATGTAACCACAGCTACCTCACAGAGGGTAATAAAACGGAACTTAAAGCTCTTAGAATAGCCGTAAAACAAGGACAACTGCTTCCATTTTTTGTCCAGATTCTAGAGTGGTGGAATATTAGATCTGCACTGACAATTACAATAGCCTGATTCATGATCACACGATGGTACAGTGTCCGCATGACAAAAATTGTGTTAAGTTTGAGCAAAAGGTTTGATGTCGCCTTATCAAAACTGAAAAAAATGTGATCTACTGAGGTAATAAGTATAGAACAGTATATTAGTTACTTTAGACCTATTTAACAATGCAAGCTATCACTGTAGTATAAGAAAATAATCCGTTTGCTTTCTAACATTAATGTAGGTTTAATTATTGATTTTGTTTCAGGTATTCTGAAAAATCCCTTTCAAGTAATGACAGTATACTCGAAGTTTCTTTTCAAGCGACAGCCGTGTTCATTCAGGAGCATTATAGTTTCATTTCGATATTCACAATTAAAGTGTCTAATCAAAAGCTTCCCGGGGCAAGCTTTTGCATGCACAATGTTTCAAAGACGTTACAGTGAACACAAATATCCATCAACATTAATTTTTATAAAATAATAATTTACCCTTTTTCTGGTTCATTTCAACAAAATTATGTGATTTAGGTTAAACCAAAGGAAAGACACAGTTCATATGCAAAATTTAATTAGTTGTTACATGACAAAAGAGGGTCTCAAACGGAAACATTTTTGTCCTTACTAATCTTATTTTTGTCACTGATTTTTGGAAGGGGTAAATCGTTCAGTCATGTGACCAGTTTCTGCAGATGTTATTGTGTACAACGTCATCGAGTATTTTCATGTTTGCAAGTTGATTCATTAAGAGCTAAAATTTCAAGTAAAGGACAGCAAAGACAAGATTATCTTGATATCATTGTTACTTTAGGCTATATTCCTCTTTGTCTTTCCACTTGGATCCCTCCCTCTGGAAACAAGTAATCGTTTAATAAAGTAGTTTAAATGTATAACAACAAACGGTATGTCTTGACCACAGAATGGTGAAGGAAAAAGCCTGATCTCTCTTCGTCATCTTGATCCAGAGATACCCCTTGACCATTTTTAATGGGAATTTGAAATGCACCTACTTTCAATGAGTAGATATGGGTTTCTTTAATAGAATTCGAGCCGATCCAGGTTTTGTGAGTCCGGTCCGATCCGATCCAGGTTTTGTCAGTCCGATCCGATCCGATCCGGTCCAATCCATGTTTTGTCAACGGCCCCCGCAGGAACATTAGTCATGATTGGTTTTTGTTTTTCATCTGATTGGTTAAGAAAGTGGAGCAAGTAATGTTCACCAATCACAGAGCATAGTAAAGCAAATTAAATTTTAAGCAAGACACAAATAATCGACAGCAGTAATCGATAACAATCAATCGAAGCCTAGAACAATTTCATGCAATTATCAAATGGTCATCAGTTGGACAATACCAATTGATCAACATGAATTAATCATTAATCAATATGAATCAACATAATCAACATGAATTTTAAAACTGCTATCGATTGCTATCGATTGATTGATCAATTTCCGATAATTTTAATTTCCATCAAAAGCGAAGTCGTGCAAACAACCTCTCGCGGCCTCAATCATTATTGACAATTTGGTAATTTGATTTCAGCGATATATTCTGTTTTAAGGACGTTCGCGCTAATTGTTTCTGCGCATTCTTACTGCGCACGCAATTCACTGCCACGTCATGCATTGAGCGCGCGCGCTATTGGAGAAATGTGGAGATATATAGCGCTAGTGGGCACTTTAGTATCTATGCACGGGTTTAACTCTCTTAAATGTTCGGTGACCCCATATTTTCTTTTGTTAATTCACTTTCTCTGTCAATAATATACGTTTTGAGAAAAACTAAAGAAAATCTGTATTGTGGAAGTTTTCTGCCCTCGCACCATTGAATTATGCTATTATTGTAGCTGCACGGTGTTCGCAAAAGTCCATCTTAGAGGATGAGTTTAACTAAAAGGATGACACAGCTCACATTATTTACTTGACAGTCCCGCTTAAATAAAATTTGACTAAGAAAGTCGGTCTACAGCGAATCATTTTTAATTCTGCTGCACGGACTTTGGACGGTTATAACATTTTTAATAAGCAAACTAAGGCCACCACACTTGGCGACTTTTTCTAAAATTTATCTGGGAACAATTTGATAGAGCAAGTCTTTGTGTATTAAGTTTGACGTTACCATGGCAACCACTTTTTGACAAGCGTTTGTTTTTCAGAATTTTTAAATAAAAAATCACAACTTTTTTGCAGTAACTTTTACATTTTTAGATTTCTGTGTTATTTTATTGATTTTGATCAGTTCCTGATCAATTTTGGCGGTTTTTGAAGGTTTTGGAAAAAGCAACAAATTCAAGATGGCGGATCCAAGACGGCCGCCGTTTGAGAACAAGACGTTACTGTGACGTCATATGACATCATCACCTAATATAATGTTGTGGACCTCAAAGGAAACTTTTTAGGACGTACTGTCTGCCCTCCAAGTTTCGTTGTCATAGCTTTAATATCCCCGGAGTTAAGAGGAGCGGACCCCCCCCCCCCCGGTCCCAGAAGACCAAAAAAGGACCGGTCTGAATAGGGTTAAGGCTCAGGTTTGGCGGTTTTATTTGTCATTTGAAAAGAGAGACACCATTATTGCAGCATGTATATATTGAAAGTGGTCAAAAGAGTGTAAAACGGAAAAGGATTTCTCGTTCGGCTTTCTATTTAACAATGAGATTATGAGCTCGAGATTTCTATCGCGTGATAGTTGATGAGGCCGAAGGCCTCATCAACCGATCACGCATAGAAATCTCGAGCTCATAATCTAATTGTTTAGTATAAATCTACTAGACGTTCAAAACTTAACAGCAGACACTACATGTTTTTATTGAAAAATGATATAAATAGGTCACACCGCGCGCGGAAAACACTCTACTCACTATCTACAACAGAATAGATAGTGAGTAGCGTAGCCAATCAGAGAACAGCATTAGTGATAGAACGCTAGTAGATTTATACTAAATATGAATATTCCAGACTGCACATATATATTTACAACTATTCAGCGAATTGGAAGTTAAAAGTGGTGGATATTTGCCGAGCGATTCATTCTTTTTTAGCCCCCGAAGAAGGTTTGTTCTGCAAACCGAAATATCGGGCAAATACATCACTTTATTTCATTTCTGTCTCAATTTAAATTTCTCAATCTTCTCTCCGTAAGGATCAGTTTACAGTTGTAAACTTACTTTAGTCTTCAAGATTTTTACTGATCCAGGTCTACACAAGATCCGGCACTCCTCCTTGTTTTGTCGTTGCGGTTTTTCCTTTTAGTAGTTCCATTCATTCATTCATTCATTCATTCATTCATTCATTCATTCATTCATTCATTCATTCATTCATTCATTCATTCATTCATTCATTCATTCATTCATTCATTCATTCATTCGTTCATTCGTTCATTCGTTCATTCGTTCATTCGTTCATTCGTTCATTCGTTCATTCGTTCATTCGTTCATTCGTTCATTCGTTCATTCGTTCATTCGTTCATTCGTTCATTCGTTCATTCGTTCATTCGTTCATTCGTTCGTTCGTTCGTTCGTTCGTTCGTTCGTTCGTCCGTTCGTTCGTTCATTAATTCATTCATACATTTAACTTTATTTAAACACGGTTAAAACCAGTGGTTGACCAGCACCAAATAGTTCCTTTTTTCTAAGAAATAAGAAAAAATTCGCGCTCGAATTCCAGAAAAATGGCGGGAGGTGAATAGCAGATACTACCCCAGGTTTGAGTAGCCAATCAGAGCGCGCGGAAAACACTCTCCACTGGTTTGGTATGTATACTAAAGACCTATTTAAACAATAGAGGTCTTCTGTCGAAGGCACTATCGTGTGATAGGTTCCCCGAGGAAATTTGACGTTCATATGGTAGTTCGAGGGCTTATATGAATTTTTGAACATCAAATGTCCGAGGGAACCTATCACACATAGGGCCCTAGACAGGGGAACTCTATTGTTTTTATTGTACAACGCTAAATTTTGAGCGAAAAAATGCTGACAATCGCAAAGCGATTATTATGTCACGAAAAATGGAGCGGAATGCCCCCAAGGTGATTGACGTTTGCACGGAAGCCATTTTCATGCACGTTTTTTATTTCTGATAATTTACAGAAACTAGCAATTTTTTCACCGAAAATTGCCAAAAAAGGCACCATGCGCTGATAGGCTCCCGCTGGAAAAAGACACTATCACGTCACGTGATCTATTTCGACCGATGACAGCCTAGTACCCAGGCGTTCTCTTAACGCTCACTCGACTTGGCGCGAGCTTTCGTGCTCATTCGGCGACGTCAGGACTGGCGCCAAGTCGAGTGAGCGGGAAGAGAGCGCCTGGGTACTAAGGCTTGAAGCGTCAGAGAAGCTGGCTTGTTAAAGCAATCGTTAAAGCAATGTAATTTTGGTCTCTTCAATAGGCCTGGAGCAAACAAATTAAAGCTTCCCTCGGGATTTGCAATGAAGTCGTTGTTTATCAAATTAACTATGGCAAAGGACAGATTCAGAATTTGAGGTCAAAATCTGATGGAAACTAACATTGTGGAAATTAACGCTCTACTTTATTACGGTCGTGAAAAATAACGCTCCTGGAAATTATCACGCCTTAGGGGCCCAATTAACACAATGTTTTTTTAAAATTCGCGTTAAATTCATGGAGCGTTGATATCTTTTAGAGAATAGGAGCTGCTGTATATGCGCCACTGGATCCGGATGTTGCTTGGCTGTACGTTCATTTTCATTCAAAAGCGCACGAAAATACCAAAAGCGCAGAGTGATTTCAAAAGCAAGCTTTGAACTTTGAGTTCAACATATAAGGTATAGACACCAACTGTAGTAATCTGAGTAATAGCTACGACTTATTGAAAAAATGCTCTTTGTCAGCAACCTCATCAGTCTGTATACATGTACCTTTAAGACTACAAATACAAGATTAGTGAAGAATAAAATAATTTGATTCCTTTCCTAACAATATTGTTATGCTAAAAATCACACAATTGCGAAAAGTATACTCCAGGTTGCGAATCAAGTGAAATATGTCATTCTTGAAAGAAGCAAAAATCATTACACATATTAACAAAAATATTTATTTGGTAACTTACGACGGTCAACCTAAATTCGACAAGATACTCAGTAATGTAACTAACTACAGGGTGTTTCAAAAGTTCGTGCCTTTTTTCTATAAGCCTACATGTCTCACTTATTTTCGCTTCTGGAAGCCATATTTTCCGAGCAATTAGCTGATTTTAGCTACTTTTAAGTTTTAGAGTTATTTAAAGGTTAGAAAAATGTTACAAACTGCAACCGCGCGTGTTTCTCTGTTTCCCGCTTTTTTCGTGTTTTTAGTAGTCGTCCGGGTTTGACTGTTTTAGTAAATTGTCTTCATTCACAAAGATGAACTGAAACACGTGAAACAGCTTGTATACGAGCACAAGGCTCAATTTTGAGGACCTCTAGATCTGGGATATCGATTCGAGAAACGTCAAAAATATTATAGGGAAGCGAACATTGGGTGAAAAAAAATGGTGACGTTGTAAAGGATTTGAAGACAATTTAGAGCGGCTCTCTGTAAATATCGAGAATACGGCGACAGGACCAAAATTCCATGTTTCTTTTTATTTTACCAGAAGAACCCATTTAGTGACCTACTTTTGAAAATAACATTAAAAGGTTCGATTTCGCTTTACCTTTCTTATAAATTACAAAAGTTGAAAAATAGCATTTTTAGTCGGAGGAAGCGTTCGTGACCAATGGAATTTAGGGCATTTTCAACATGGTAGTGTGGTCGCACTATTGCTTGTCAGAAGATGCCATTTGCAAAGCTTGTTAAACAACTTTAAAAGGTTCTTTTTAAGGTGAAATTTCGTTAAAAATGTTTCGACTTACAAAAGTTCTGGTTTTTCACAACATCCGTATTTCGACCACCTAAACGAGGTAGAAAATATTGGCAAACTTCGATTTGCTCAAATGCGGTCTGGTATAAAAATTTCAGGCATAAAACCAAGTCCAGCCGAACCTTTCTTTTAGTTATTCTGAATTTTGCTCTGGCGGCCAGCAAAAACTGCGCTTCTGGGAATTTAACCGCAAAGGCTATTTTGGCGTGACAGTCACTTAGCGTTAGATTTTATCTTTGAAACTCTTTAAAAGAAAAACTTAAGTAGAAGCGGAAATAAACTTGAAACACGCTACTTCAGGTTTGAAAAAACATTTTTAATCCTATAATCATCGAATGTAAGGAACTAATTATAACCTACCGTTATACTCCCCGGCGCTTATACTGGAGCAATAAATATCGTAGTTTGTCAATATAAACAGTGGTATTTTCACACCGCGCGTGTCACGTTGAAACTGTACAATTCTTACAATTAACCAAAATGAGCAACAGTTTGTCGAGGGCATGAATATGTAATCCAGAAATTTTGTCACCTATTACTTACAGAAACTCGACCGATGAAAAGATGAAACTATACAGGGACATAGATCTCGACACCTGAACCGCACCGATTTATTACAATGGATGCGACGGTTGAATCCAAGTGCCTCGTCTCTTATCTCCGTTTCAAAACAGATATTTATAACCATGGAATTTGATATCAAGAAACCTTGCAGAATGACCAATGCTAATATTGTCTAAAGAAAAATATGGCTTTGTAAACGTCGCCGTTCTTTGTGAAATTTTCTTCTGGATACACATACAATATTTACTTACTGTGAATATGCATCAGCCCATATGTCAACACCTGACAGCTATGGCACTTTTTCCATGAAAGTAAACAGAATCAGATACATGGCTGTAGCTAGTATGAGGCAAACCGAGGTACTTGCCTCAGTCATTTTTTTCGTTTTCTTAGTTAATTTTTTCGTTTAACACCCTAAATACCTGGGAAGAGAATTTAACCATGGACATTGCCTCAGTCATAATTTTAACCATGGACATTGCCTCAGTCATAATAATTTTCTGGCTACGGCCCTGAGATAGAATTGTTTCTAATTCTTGCTAACTCTTATCAGCTTGACTGCATTGGCGCTGAAGAAAATTTTGTGGC
This sequence comes from Siderastrea radians, assembly GCA_964017195.1. NCBI lineage: Eukaryota > Metazoa > Cnidaria > Anthozoa > Scleractinia > Rhizangiidae > Siderastrea > Siderastrea radians. Next base: position 9,694,468 of record OZ024890.1, on the reverse strand, counting down.
GTGACAACAGTGACGTAGATGTACATCCCCAGGGTGTCATGTGAGGGGATAATCTTGGAGAACAAAGGCCAAACGACGAAAGGAGTATGGGTGCCACGATAGAATGTCTCTCTCGACACCCCGCCCAACATAAGCACACTTTGAAGGAAAAACAAGGGGACCACTAGCGCTGTAAACCTCACCTCCCAGCTGCGTTCCCCACTGACTGCCTCGGAAACACGTGTCTCAAGGCAGGTCCAGGATACAGGTGCAACTTTTTACTGCATCTTCAAGCAAGGAAATGTAAGGTGCTTTCCTCCTTGTGACAGCTTCGACTGGCAATTCTAAATCGTGTGCTTCACAAATTTCATGAACGGTGTTTTTTTTTCGCTTATCCTCTTATACTAAAGTGCAAACATTGTAGATATCTTAGACTAAAGGATGTTGTAAGTCAAGGGAGCACAGCACTGCCGGATTCTCTTACACTGTCAGCTGAAAAATATTTTTATTCTAAACTAAAATCACTCCCATCATTTGGTTTAAAGACACTAAAGTGGTGTTGCTAGAAGAGCTGGCTTATCAGTTTGGTTTGCGAACACAGGATGACATTGATAGACTTCAGTCTTTACAGGACATGGAAAGAATAACAATAGTCGCAAAACCGTATTCCTCATTGTGCTCACTCATAGCCATTAGGTAGAAGAAAACTATGATATACTTCCTTCTTTGCTAATGTCCAAAACACAAGTAAAAGCCACTTATTCCCAAATTTATCTTTCAGGTGTAACAGATGACCGCGGAATGTTTATTTACATCCCCCCTGAAGAACTGCATGCAATGACAAAGTTTATCAAACGACGTGGACGAGTTACAATCAGTGAACTTGCAGAAAGCAGCAACACACTTATCAATCTACAAACAGATAAGCCCCACACAGAACCTGCACCAACTACCCAAGTGTCTGCATAAGGTTATTGACAAAGACATTATGACAAATAATGGCAGACGATAAAAAGTCAGAGGTACATGTACATTGTACGTACGTATTCATTGTAAAAGCCCGGTGTCAAGACTGGCTTCAACCCAGTGATGATGAAGGCATCCTGCGTTCTTAAGACGCTGGCAAGTAGCTTCCAAACCTTCAAATTATTATTTGAAGAGTTACATTTTTATCTGTAAGGAGGTTTTTTTTATTAGCATTAGTCGTTTATTGTGCAGATCATTCAGTATTGAAGCTTAATTTTTGTTTTATCTTCAACTTTTATCTGACCAGAGTACATGTACTGGAACTGAGTTTATTATAATTTAAATGAAAAATAAATTTGGCAGGCATCATTAAATTGCCCTGTTTGTTTTTTATTAGGATTAAGACATTTCATTACAAACCATTCTTGCATTGTGAAAGAACCAGTGGCCTAAAGTTAAAAGGTAGTAGCAGTGGGCCTAATAGCCAGGCGTAGTAGTTGCTTGATCTGCAATCAACACCAAGTGGATCAAGTTTGAGCCCTGTCTTTGGGTCACAATGTTATGTTCTAAGATATATGCTAAATAAACGAACACGCATTGTTGTTCTGTGTCAACTTTGAACAGCAAATAAAATATCTAAATTTGAGATTCATCTTTGGTTACAGAATTGCTTTTAGATCCTTAAAAAAATTGTAGATGTCTAAAATCATAGCAATGGCCATTATCGCTTTGCAGAGCCATAGAACTACACTATATTCAAAACAATTCGTGAGAGGGTCATGACTGGGGGCGGCGGCCATGGCTTAACAAACAAACCACCTGAATATAGCGCGACAAATAACGAATCTTGTGATACTAAAACGACAACTTATGCCATAGCCCATAGCTCCTGATCATATAAAACAACGGCACCCCTCTCTTTTTTCCAATCGTAGCAATCATTACGAATAATTTAAGCCCGGGTGGAGGCTACTCCCTTATAAAAATGACTGGCGTGCATGTCGGAAAATTTCGAACACACACGAAAAAGGTACCGGAATCTCATTTTGAGGGCATGGCCCAAATTCATTTTTCACCCCTAAGTGGTACCAATTCTGAAATAGCAAATTAAGTGGCACTGGCAATTTGATGACTGGATGACTGTTTTCAAGTTTACAAATAATTCAGAAATAAAAGTTATTTGCGTAACAAATGCAGTCACCGTTCCCGTCATTTTTCAGATCGACAACCTTAAAGGGCCCTAAAAGGTACCGCCACAACTTTAGCGGCGGTTGTTTTAGGGTTAAATACCTTAAGCGGTACCAGTCCACAAATTTTACCCCCTAAAAGGTTCGACGAGCACCCGAGTCATTTTTATAGGGCATTACCCCCCGGGAATTTAAGCTCAGAAACACGTTTTATTCGGTAAACCGTAAGAAGAGAGCTTTTATACGGTCTCTTACAAGGGGGAACTAGCTCTTTACGTGTACCTCAGTGACCACAAGTTTTCTTTAATTTCAGCACGTTTAATTAATGCACAACTGGACCGATATTGTACCATGATCACAAAGGCCAGGCACAGGTCCAAATGTGATTGCGCTTTTGCAAGGTTCACGCTCTGACATCGCGTTGCTAGTTAAATATATCAATCAACGCTTAGATGCCGATCGTTGTGTTATTGGAAAAAGCGCATTGAAAAATAGGTTTCAGAGCGACCCTCTGGTGTAAACGACAAAACAAAAGCACAATTACATTTGGATCTTTACAAAGATCATTTCCATTAAACTAAAATAAATACAACTCAGTCACATTAATAGGAAATACAAATCGTAAGTTTTGACGGAGTTACTAAAAGCGTTACATGACAAATCACTTGAGCTTGTTTACGAGAAAATCTCTTTCTATTAACTCTTGTCCAAACACAGCTATTGTAAAAGTGAAGAAAAATATACTTGTTAATTACTAGTAGTAATCGCAGATTAGTGGAGTGCGTTCGACTGCAACCCTTGTCGACACCGAAATTAGGGAAAGAAAGAGTCTCCTCGGCTTTCTGATATTTCTCGACCCTTCCCCTGGGTTGTTATCGGTTGATATATTTTCAACAGAAAATCGAACATTGTCAGATATGAAATACATGTAAATCTTAAAATAACAAAGTTGCGTGACATATGTTATTTTTCAGGCGGACATATTTAGTTACTGACATGACCGCTTGTATGTACTCATCGAAAGTTTCACATGTAAATACAGAATTAAACTGAAATCTTACAAGTACCGTTGAACTCGTTACCTTTGATAACCTCCAAAAATATTGGCGCAGTGGTCCTCTCAACCTCTTTTAGTTCGCGGCTTTGTTGATAAACGACGATTTCCGAAATAAGCAGACAACGCGATTTCTAAATTTAAAAGTGGCAGCATGGACAGTACACAAAACTTCGAGAGTGACTCGCCAAGGCATTGTTCGAGAGAGAAATGATTTAAGTATCAAGTAAATTTAAATAGCGTGTTTCTTTCACGGACATATAAATTTGAATGTTGTATGCCGAGCGGTTCTTCATAGAAGGCGAGAAGGTTAGAATGCCAACTGAACGGCGAACTGCAGGTTGACATATGTACCAAGGAGTCGTGCATACTTCTCTAAGACTTCGATCAAGGATTTACAATCACTCTTTGGGCGAAAGGTTGCTTTTTCGAGCCTGGAACTTCCCTCGTCCGAAACAAGCTTCTTCGCAACAAAGACGCCTTTGGATGTAAAAGCGAGGTCATTTGGTTCCATGAAAGCTAGTCAAAGTATGCACCAGTTCCCGGCCGAGGTTATGCCCCTGCAAAAATCTTCGGGGGGGGGGGGCTAAATTGATGAACATACATAGATACATAGCCCAAAAAAACTGGACAACAAACGGATTTGGACAGCGTCTCCTTCGTCGAACGCAAAAAGATAACTCTTGTTTTGTGTGAAGTGTGAGCCTTGTACTGAGAGTCAGTTAATAACCAAAACTTTATTATTCGGAAAAGAAGTCAAAATCAGTGTAGTTTTGCTGAAAAACTAAGACAGGTGAATGAGAATGAATTCCAGTCACGGTGCTACTAATTCCAGGAAGCGCGCCAACCAAAAGTTTACCTACGTTTTTCTTGCTAGTGTGGAGTAAAATCTCTATTGATGAATACAGTCAAAAACACTGTGATTGAGTTTCCTTAGAAATCAGGCTGATTTCAAATTATGTTTGTATAGCTGCTGTTGTTGAGCGAGATAGCTTATCAAAATAAAACTATTCGCCTTAAAAATTTAACACAATGAGCGATCTGTGCAAGATGATCAATTTCGGTTTTTATAAAAAATTTCTTTAGCCTAACAAAACAATTCCATGCATAAACTGTAATTTTCACTAAATAATGCATGAGCTGTTTTAAAAACAGCCAATGAGACTTTAGCTAGAAGAAAAATTATGAAATATACCGATTAAAACAATGTCTACTTTTTGCCATAGACGTAAACAGTGTGGTTGAAGCCTCTCATATATTGTGACGTAACCTTAACCTTGACGTATTTTTCACTGGGCCCACCGCTGATGATTTCTGGTTCGCCGCCAGTGTCATCGCCCCAGTTATCTCTGGCCACCACAGCAGTGATCACTTTGTCCCCGCTGTACTGAAAAACGTGCTCGACGCGACCAACCATTTTATAACCCGGACGCCTTTGTTCTTCATATAACAGGATATCTTCGGCTTCTAATTTTCCTTTAAATAGGTTATGTTGCCCCTGACTAGAGTGCAGTAAATCGTTCACAGTTCCCCATGCTTTCCCAGCTTTGTCGAGAAGCATCGTCACTGCAGTCGCCTCATCCGTGTTACAATCTGGATAAAAACATAAATTAAACGCAAATCCCACATTGATACAATATATGTCTGCCCTGATTCAACAAAACAGCCAGCGGACAGCCAGTGGACAGCCAATGGGTAGCAATTCACTAGCGCTCACCCACCCCTCCCCCTGTGGGGCTGTGGCTAGTGCAGCTGAGGCCAGTTAGCAATAATGGAAAGCAAGAACCAGCTCTAAGCAGCTCAGTTAGTTTTAATAGCTGAATACTCAGACACGTAAATGAGGGTGTAAACAGGGTACAGCTCTAGTCAGTAAACAGCTCAAAAATGCCATTTAGTCAGTACACTGCGAGAAAACATAGGCACGCAATGCGCGCAAAGCCAATGACGTTTTGTTTCACAATATGGTGAAATTTATCCTGACAACCTAGGGGTTTTTACACCCCTGGTAAGTCTCACCCTAACTCCTCAACCCCGCGTCCCCCCCCCCCCACCAAACAAGAAACTTGCGGTTATCCACTATAAAACCTGGCAATGATCGAGCAGCGTGACTATGTGACAGTTAATTATAGCGTGACATAAAAAAAGCACGTGAAGTAAAGAAGCTCTCTGTTTCACTGTTCTTCAAAGACAACATAAACAAAAGCAAGTAAACTTAAACTCACCGTCGAAAATATTGCATGCATAATTTAGGCAAAAATCAGTGGAAAGTTAACAATTTTACTTCAGAAATAAAATGTAAGTTGCATTTGAACCTTTTATTTTCCTACTTCTACCGGTGAATATCCAATACGTTTTCAGAGCTCATGGACGGTCAACTTTCGATAGGGTTTTTTTGACGTTCTGCGTGATTTGCATGACACGCGACTCGTTTTACTTTGTTTAATTTGTTGGCTTTTAGACATTCTGCCAACCACCTACGTTCTACGTATTGTCAAAACAGGAGTCTGCCATCAAATGTACGTTTCCCGTATCCACAAAGTTTTCGTTGGAAATCGGTTGAAACTAGCGTTTATAAACACGATTGAAATAGTTTTATGATTATATTTATTTCTCCTGCAGACTGAAGTTGCTTGTTTTGTAGTCAAGTCCGCTATAGTAATTTTCGCCTTTTTGCTACGCAAATCGACCAAAGCGAGTTTACATTTGTAATTTCCCCACGGTATAAAGTCATTTTTAGCTCACGTGTTCATTTTGGGTCTCAACCTACAGCCTAATAAATTTCGCTTGCTTTGCCTTCGAAAAGTATGAAAGTGTTCAAATTCAGCTCGCTCTTACAGAACCTCCTCGCTTTCCAGTCTCAGTAAATATTTGTCTCGCTCTCGAATTGACTCATACAAGCTGGTAATTGGAAATCAAAATATTGTGAGTCCGAGTTATGTATAATTTCTGGTGTGCTTTTTCGGGAATTTTGTATCGCGGCTAAGTAAATGCCAATAAACTCAAATTAAACCTCAAGACACAAAACAGCACATTCGAGGCAATTCCCACCTTCGCAGTTCACACCTCTTCGGCTTACAAAGTGTTTCTGCTTCGCAGCAGAACACAAAAACTCTCGAAATCCAGTAAGTTGATCGAGTTGGCTCGCTGCAGTCGCGACGTTCTGTTCACACCAAATCTCAAATTGGCGTGTTCGTCTTGTGTATAATTTCTGGTGTGTTTAATTTGCGCCACGGCTAAGTAAACGCTGGGCTACAAAGCGAACAAAATCCTGCCAGACCTGAAGTACACAAAACAGCGCATTCGAAGTAACATTAAACAGTTCCTGTTAATCGAGACTCGCGAATGCAAACACTTCAAAGCCCGGGGATCGTACGCCCATATAAGCTAAATGGGCATGTGCCGCTGATAAGAAGGGTTTCAGTGTCCCGGTGGCACACCCCCACCCAACATCTCACAGGATAATCCCCCCGGCCTGACAGACGAAGACAAATACCATGGGACAGCGCCTTTCTTTTAGGCTTTGATGACATTAGCCATGACGTCACTTTCGTGACGTCATTGGCTAAAAATGGATTTAGTCAGTAAACAGGAAAAAGAGGAGATTAGTCAGTTAATTTTTACAACTTTTAAGAGCTGTAGATGGTATCCTATTGCAAAGTAAGTGATAAAAAACAGTTTTTGAATTCTTTTAAATGAAATTTGTTTACTAAATGGCACAGTTAGTACTCCAGGAGCAGCAGCTTCTGCAGGTCCAGCTGCAGATCCCGAGTGGTGATCACAAAATTTTTGCAGTCACTGTCGGGCTCGTCTTACCTGGGGTCTACACCAAACGAAACAACTTCAGCTCGAAGCAATTTACTTCAAGTTCCCATTGCTTTCTTTTTTTCACCGAAAAAAAACATTCTACATGGCATGGGACTGGTAACTATTGCAGGCACAGCGCAGGCTAGCGGTAGCTATGAGATTGATAAAAATCCAAAAGGAAGAACGATCTTAGCTTCAAAAGAAGATCTAGACGGGGTCAGAGTGAATTGAAATTTCTAGACTGTGGCCGTGAAGCATGAGAGGACACAAATGGCTTATACTGTAAGTACTGCTTCACGCAGAGATTTTGTTTTCTGTGGTTGCGAAAGTGTCAAAATCCGTCAAATAAAGAGCTCCTTGTTTGTCATCTCCTCCCGATAGAGAACTAGTCATCTTGTCATCACTACCATTTTCGGGAATCAACTTCCATTGCTACAATCAATGTGCGCTTTACGTGCCAGAATTAGGGAATCTTTCTTCGGTTTCCGAAAAAGAAGTCGCCGTTAGACTTCGAAGGGTATTCTACAGAATACCACGGTTAGCTGGCCGGATCACCAGTTGGCGAGAATTGCAGAATTCGGTCAGATTTTTCCCGTTCTCGGAGCTCAGTGAGAAGATGGACTCCCCGTGGACGGCGGTCGTCGAAATTTTGAGAGGGAATGGCGGGTTTTTTACATGTGTTCGGACGTACGGGGAAGTAAGCATCCACTGTGCGATTGTCGCAAGTTTAAATAGACATTTTTGATTTCACGTCCGTTTCAAAACAGGAGCGGCAGTTGCTTCCTTTATCCATCCAGATACAACGTGTTTGCATAAACTTTACTAGGCCGTAGATAATGCATTTCTAAGACGTCCAGTCAGTGTGCATTGCGGTTTAAATTTGTTCAGAAACGTTTTAAATAAGATCGTCAATAATCCACGGTTAAGAGTGGCGAGGACACCAGGTAATGCACAGAAACTCTTAAGGTCATTCCCCCGAAATAAAATTTAACATAGGATTTTTGTCAAACTTTCACAAGTTGTTATCTATCGGTCAATGTTTTGAAAAATAAAATAAAAAGAATAGGTCCCCATGTTCGTTTACGAGATATCATCATCATATCATATCATATCATATCTTACCGTACCCAAATTGTGAATTAGCCAATCAGAAGCCTTGTTTACTGTCATGATTTTCTACGATATCAAGTCACTGACCTGATATCCTACGATATCATGGACAGTTTGTGAAACTCGCATTTTTTTGCAGACTTTAGAGGCGAAAATTACAACAGACATACAACGAAACGTAAAACTATTACATGTGTTAAACGAGAAAGTAATTTGTTTAACGGTAAGAGAGGGGAAAAAATACAATTTCGCGCCAAAATTGGAAGCGGCTACACTGGCGGGTGCTCGCGTGAACTTTACGGACAGCGCTGAAACTTTTTTGGTTTCAAAATGGAGCCGGATTTTCCAAATTTCTTTCTTAACTTGGACTTCCAAGATTCAGAAAATAAAACTCCAAACAAAAGAATTAAATAAAATGGCAGACATGGCAGATGAAGAGTTAGAGAAGAGTATTGACGACCAGGAAAGTGTAAATACGTGTCGCTCTACAACGCCTGACTGATCACAGTAACTGAAAAAAAAACGCCGGGTTTTAGGACGAATTTGGGTACGGTAAATACCTAATCGCACCTTTTTTGGTACGTTTCGGCAGCATATCAAGCTCGTTTGGTCTCACCATGGGTATTTTGGCTCGACTGCGTCTCGCCAAAATACGAACCATGGCTCGACCAAACTCGCCTGATATGCAGCCGAAGCGTACCAAAAAGGTACGATTAGGTATAAATATCATATCATATCATATCATATCATATCATATCATATCATATCATATCATATCATATCATATCATATCATATCATATCATATCATATCATATCATATCATATCGTATCATATCATATCATCTCATAAATAACTATTCTTTTCTCTGGTGAGCTTAGCCTCATAGGAAACCTATTACTCCCTGGACGTGCGCGCGCTCACGGCGCGCGCAAATGACGCTACAAATCGTGCCTAGTAGGGATGCGTAATGCCATACAGGGGAATGACCTTAAGTCTAACATGCGTTGCTGGGGTATTATTCTCCGGGCCTCTATTACTAGTCAGGACAAAGGCAAAGTTCAAATAGCCAAGCCAAAGAAACGAGCTATCAATTTGTGCTACCGGGATTCGAGCTACCGTTAACTGGGCTTGGATTTTTCCGAGATTTCTGAATGTTTTACACTCAGTTGATTCTGTGAATTTAGCTGACGTGCTGAGATCTCATCAAAATGAGTTCTCCTTGTAAATCGGGCTATTGTAGTCCTGTTCATTTCTCTTGGCCCCTTAGAACCCTCACATGAAGATTTAATAGACATGCAGGCATGTATAAAAAGGACACAGAGGTACAATTTATATGACCTTTGGTTTCTCCGGCATCAGCTAAATTGTCCATAATTAAAAATTTTACCTTTCATCGGGCAAAGATGTAATTCCTGCCCTCTCATTCATTTTTGCGTAGTTTGTTTGTGGATTTATTGCTGGTTTGCATGTGACGTCATAAAATTCTAAAATCAAAACTCGCTGGGCCTGCTGAATTTTTATCGTCAGCAGATGTAAGTTGACATAAAAATATATCTTTTTACAAGTTTCCAGCTCAGTAGCGTCCTTCGTTTTTAAACTGGAGCATTTTGAATTTTCGAGCTCTCCGCCGTACGTGACATCAAGATGGCGCCGTGACAAAGCTGTCTTGTTTGAAAAAAAGGCCTCTCCTTAGGATTTTTAGCAGTTTGAACATTTCAAGTATTAGGTGAGGTGTTAACGTGACAGTATACTAGCTCGCGAGCGAAAAGTAATCGCTTTCATAGCAAAAGTGAATTCCAGGTGTTTTCTTTGATATCCGGCCGCCATATTGGTGTACCACGGCGGTACACCAATATGGCGTCTGCATACTGAGCTCTATAAATTTCCGCGGAACGTTTTGGCAAATAACTCAAGAACGGTGTACCGCACAGACCTGAGACTTGGAGAAGTTGTTTATTTATTAATCTTTGATAACATTTGAAATTCTTGGCTTCTTTTATTGAATAGTTTCGAATTTATTTTTGTATGGCGTGTCAGTGCAACCCGGCAATAGAACACGGAAATAACACATACGGACTACGCATTTCGTAACTCCGGTAGTCGTTCAGCGGCTAGGCGGCTAGGCGGGATCTGCGTTTTGTTGACGTCTCGTGAAATAAAGGCCGAGGCATAAATTTCTCCATGACGGTTCTTTTCTTTGATCTGGGTGAGGTGTAAAGACGTGTATGTTAAAGGATCTTAGTAAGGCACGCCTTTGTTATTGTTTATTGTTTGAAATTTGCGATCAAATTACTCGTCGAACATGACAAAACGTCAACATTTCTACTCGTACGATAACTAAGAAGGTCCTTGAACAATGATTTCACGAACGCGGAAATTCCATACTGATGACTTGTCACTACCCAGATCTTGGTAGTGCTTCTAATTGACTGGATTTTTCTTTCAACCAATCAGAAGCACTACCAAGATCTGGGTAGTGACACGTCATCAGTATGGAATTTCTGCGTTCGTTCCTCAGACGTCGTTTTGCGAGGGTTCAAGTGGAGACCTCGCGAAACGTCGGCTGTTTCCTCAGGCTAACCTTTCCATGTTTTCGTTGACTACCTCGTCAAGACAAGTCCAACCAAACAAACGGATCTATTTTGCACGCGCTGCTTTTATAAACTGACTGGAATGAAAAGATTGTCACAGTTTGATTTAAATATAGACTATTTACTTTCCTTTTTTTTTCCAGATTCATCAACAATAGCAATCTATCTATTGTCATTTTGACTTGGTGGATAAATGGCCCTTGAGGTTCAGTGGTTCGATTCAGTGAGTCGCTTAAATAAAATCTCTTTTGCATCTAACATGTGTGCCCGGGGAAAGCTTTCATATTAGTAAAAGGAATGGAAATTTAGAAAGCTACCCTTAAGAGGTACCAGCATCTCGTTTTGTTGGCATGGTTTGAGTTCAGTTAAGACAACACATATATATATCGACTCTCTTAATATAGACAAAGGAAAACAAGCTAATTAACAGTATCTCATGCTGTGAACATCCTTGATAGAGTGCGTGTAATTATCGTGGGTCAGGCAAGCTGAGTCTGGGAAGAAGAAGGAATAAATTGATTTATGTGACAGTCACGCAATCGACACAGCGGCAAAATGAGTGCGCGTGCGCTAAATCGTTCCCGCCATTTTCGCGGAGGGGCGCAAGCAGAGAGACTGGATTCAAGAGAAACCATTCAGGGGAAAATGGTGGCAATTTAAAAATTCCCGTCATATGTTTTCATTTCGCGGAGATAAGGCCATCACGAAACAGATAAGGTTTTCACCTTCAAGACAGTTCCTAGAGAGACTCTTCTTCCACATATCTTTTTTAGCAAACTAATTGTCTTCGCCACCTTAGTAAATTTTTCGCTCGAAGTCAATGGCTCGTAAGTGAAACATGAATTGTGTCAGGTAAGCCTATACTTTTGACGTAGCAGTATTGGCTTTCGCCTTTTCTAAAGGTAAATTACCTAGCTGTTATTTGAGGGCTAAAACTCGGGATAAGTCTGTTTGCAAGAAAAAGATAATTGCAAAAGCTGGTAGTCAAAATTAAATCCACAGTAAAACTCGCCTGAAATTCAGGCTATAAAGCGAAAACAACATGCGGACCGCTGAGGAAATGAGACTTTTGCCTGCTTTATTCATCACGAAGTACAGAACTGATTCTTACTTATACGTCTTTCTAAAGTGCTTAATGAACTTGGATTGGCATGATAGCTGCAGGAATAAAATTCTGAAACCTTGAGACAAATATTGGGAAGTCTTATTTTTTCCTGGGTTCAGTTTCCATGCCAGACAAAGTGTCGTTAGTCGCAACTCAAACTTACAATCAATCGACTTTTTACAGACAGAGAGCAAAGAGAGGAAAGTTTGTTATTTCAAGAAGCTTTTTTTATAAAGAAATAAAAGTGAAAACTACTCTACAATCACCGAATGGAAAGGAGTTTATATAATTGGAGAAGTTATAAAAGTAATTAAATAAATGTGCAAATATAATCCTCGATCACGGCGTTCTGGCATCAGACTGCAGTACTGGAAAAGTTTTCTACAAATCTATAAATTTAGATTTAACTGGTTTTAGAAATAAATTCGTTGGAATTAAAGTGAAAGAAACTATATCACACATGATTCTAGGAGCTGAAAGCACGCTGAAGGCTTATTTCATACAAGCTGAAAGAAGGCGATTCAAAAAATCGTAATCCAGCTGTTTATGACTGATGTGTGGCAATTTTTCTTTCTTAGCAACCGCTCGTAACACCATCTACCTTGTATCGGTACCGGTGCTAATTTAACCTCAACTTGAATTTGCCAGGTCATCCCAAAACAGCGAAAAGTCTTGATGGAATTGGCTGTTTTCGCAGTGCTCGTGATCGTGAACAAGTTTTGGGAAGACGGAGCAACTGTTGTTGTTTTTCCGAATTTGATTTCAGTGCTGTCCATTGGAAGCTGAGCAGCCCGAGTGAACTCTTCTGATATGTTCAAGGAATAATCTATGGAGACACAATAGAGTTTTAGTCTCAGTCTTCTCTCTCTTCATGCATTTTTATCAACGCGCTACATCCAACACAAGCCACACAATAACGGCTCCGAACTAATTTTCACTTTTGTTGACAGCACCAAACCCTTTATGCAAAGTGTATGAGTACAACAAGTTTCAAACCCCTTCAACAAAACCAACCTTACCTCGCTGACTCTTGCGTTCTGGTTACAAACTACATAAAAGTGGAACTTTCTCTGCAGTTATAATAGCTTTCTGATCATAACCGGAAACAAGAAAATGACCGGAAGCCCGCCAAAAAGCCGAGCATGCGCATTCATTTTGCCGCTGTGTCCACGCAATCAGTTAATCTGTAACCAGCATCCGGGCCTGCTGCCCTCCAGGGTGCACAACAGTGCAGTCATAACAAGGCATGTGAGGATAGCGAACTACCTCTCGCGGTTGGAGAGAGACACTGGTGTTAAGATTCTTGCCTACTCAAGCAAGTCAAGATCATTTTTGGCTACGATTACGATGTCCAATTGCAAGATACGTTTACTCATTATTCTCTTCTACATTTTACGGTTTAGATTAACACTAGTGCTATTTTTCTCACTTTTCTTTACGCACTCTGGATTTTTGCTAGTAGAGTCAGCATGCACGGCTTCTTTTTTTCCCGCGTTTTCGGGCATTTTCTTTTCGCGAAGACGCTTTTGAATTCAATTTATGGTCTACCTGATCGAACGATAGTTGATCTTTGTACGGTCAAAACAATAAGAATCGTGGATAACGGTCGCATTTATCGAAATTCTGATAAAGGCTCTGAAGTTGCAGGGATAAGTTTTATTCGCATAGGAAATACGTGCCAAAGAATTTGCCACCCACTTCGGGACAACGGTGAAGGAAATTATAGTTCAGAGGGCGAATTTCTGTTATTATAAATGCTTGATTGATATTTTTTCTTTGTGTTATTTGCAGTTTTTGAGAAATAACTAAAAAACATGCCTAAATTCAGCCGAATTATTATCAAGGGTCTGTTGCCATGTGCTGAGTTAGCCGAATTTAGTTTGTGAGGACAATTCCTCGATTCATTATTGGAACTCATTTTGCTTTTAAAGGAAACTTTTGGATACTTAAGTGAAAATTGGCACAAGAAAAATTTTTGGCCCTTTTCCTGTGGTTGTTCATTCATAACTTAGTGCGAAAAGTGATTTCAGTCAATTGAAACCAGATTTACATTTTATACTTCAAACTTCCCGCGTCAAATTAAATTTGTCAACTTCGAATTACCCCATCCCTTTTCAAAAAGAACAAAAATCTGCTAAACAAAGCCGTAGAATTATTAAATCTGCTAAAGACAGTTTGTCGAAGACCAAATCTTGCCTCCCCGGCCGTTTAAGCGGTTTCTGAGTCGAACACTATTAAAACAAATAGACTGGCGGACTACGGACTGAGTATAAAATGCGGACTGAATTTAAATCAACAAGTGCAAAATTGGCTCTTGGACTGTCAAATTAACCGAATCAAGAAACTGAATGTTCATTCGCAGACAAATGTTTATTCTCTCTACAGAGCCGATCCAGATAAAACTTTGAGTTCTTTCCCGACTGGTTTCGTATCCATTTTGTACTTTCGGTCATGATTAACCTGAGGCCACGAAATGAAAAATATATACATCTAAACGACGTTCTAAATTTTGAAATTCAAATTAAATAGGAAAACCAAAGACGTGGCTCGAAAGTCATCTCCAAAGTAGAAGTGCTAAATGTTAGCGATTTTTATTGCACAGTTGAAATTATGTACGCACTTTGAATTTGCAATGATTACGTTTGACGGTTTGTTGGCGTTCGATTCAGTCCGGCTTAAAAAGATTAACGGCCGGGGAAGCAAGATTCTTCGACAACTCAAAAGCGCTCGTGAAAACTGAAAAAGTAGCATTTTTTTTTATTTATCGGTCAGTAGAGCAATTTTTAAACTCAGTCGGCATTTTATTTTCAGTCACCGTTTTATACCCAGTCCGTGTTTTATACCCAGTCCGGTCCGCAGTCCGCAGTCCGCAGTCCGCAGTCCGCAGTCCGCAGTCCGCAGTCCGCAGTCCGCAGTCCGCAGTCCATATTTTATACTGACCGTCATTTCAACATAGGTCAAGCACGCAATGCGTGCCTATGTTTACAATGGTTGCAACGGTTGAATCCAAGTGCCTAGCTGTGCCTGGTCTCTTCTCTCCGTTTCAAAACAGATATTTATAACCATGGAATTTGATATCTAGAACCATGAAGAATGACCAATGCTAATATTGTCTAAAGAAAAATATGGCTTTGTAAACGTCGCCGTTCTTTGTGAAATTTTCTTACAGTTTCATTTCTGGATACACATACAATATTTACTTATCGTGTATATGCATCAGCCCATATGTCGACAACTGACAGCTCTGGTATTTTTTCAATGAAAGCAAACAGAATCAGATAGAATTGTTTCTAATTCTTGCTAACTCTTATCAGCTTGACTGCATTGGCTCTGAACGAAATTTTGTGGCGTGACAACAGTGACGTAGATGTACATCCCCAGGGTGTCATGTGAGGGGATAATCTTGGAGAACAAAAGCCAAACGACGAGGGGTATGGGTGCCATGATAGAATGTCTCCCTCGACACCCCGCCAAACAAAGGCACACTGTGACGGAAAACAAGAGGACCAATAGCGTATACTTCACCTCCCAGCTGCGTTTTTTTGTACTTATTCCTCCTTCCCGTCCCCACTGACTGCCTCGGCAACACGTGTCTCAAGGCAGGTCCAAGGATGCAGGTGCAATTTTTTACTGCATCTTCAAGAAAGGAAATGTAAGGAGCTTTTCTCCTTGTGACAGCTTCGACTGGCAATTCTAAATCGCGTACTTCGCAAATTTCATGAAGGGTGTTTTTTTTTAGCTTATCCTCTTATACTTAAGTGCAAACATTGTAGATCAATCTTAGACTAAAGGATGTTGTAAGTCAAGGGAGCACAGCACTGATTCTCTTACACTGTAAAAGGTATTGTCCTCCTCTGGTGTACAGATGTCTTACTGTGACGCCAACTGATGGTGGCCTTTGGCAGCAAGGTGGGAAGGGACGCCCGCTGTGCGGAAAGAAATTGAGAACTCGCAAAATGTTTTTTCACTAAAAGACGCGAACACATTTTTCTTGTCGGCGGGATTTGCACAGACTCCTCTTCATCATCTTTTTCCTCTTCCGTAGTTACGGCTTTGCATTCAGAGTTCACCCTCTGCTTCACCCCTTGAAAGTTGACCTCAGAAAAGAGAGCCTTAGCTTTAGAAATTCAACAGTGCGAGAGAATCAGATCTGTGTTTCCTTGGCTTACAAAGCCGTAGAGTCTACCGTGATACCTACAACGTTTGCACTTTGGTTAAAGAGATTAAGCTCAGAAAGCTTTAAGTCAACACTCTTCAAAAAATGTTGTGGCATTCGATTTAGAAATGCCAGTCGAAGATGCAGCATAAAAATGCACTTGTATCCTGGTCCTTAAACCTTTACCCGCCGACAAATGAAGAAAATATAATACCATAACCACTCCGAAAAACATCTTGCTAACTTAAAACATAAGTATAAACAAGAGATTAAACAACAAACAGAGAAATGTAAAGAGCTAGCTAGGAAGGTGAACGAATAATTAACAAGCTGATAATTACAACAAGAATCAGATGCAAAAACTTAAATACAAGGAATGTGGGGCAAAGTACAACAAAAATGTAAGCTGCTAAAACTAAAATTAAACCTAACGCTAAAACAATACGAGTTCTTCAGCAGCTTTGATGCGAAAATTAAGCTGAGGTTTATGCTTCTTAATTAGTAGTGATTCCAAGAAGCATAACTGGTTATAATTGTTATTGCACGCAATAATTGTTACGCTATTTAAAATAGTTTGGTGAGCGTGTGATTTAAAATTAGCTGCATCGGCTTTGTCGTTAAGGTCATTCCCCCGAAATAAAATTTAACATACGATTTTTGTCAAACTTTCATAAGTTGTTATCTATCATGCAATGTTCTGAAATATAAAATAAAAACAATAGGTCCCCTTGTCCGTTTACGAGATATCATCGTCTCTAGTTACACCACAATTCCTTGCAATTTCGTTTAACAAACACGTTTTTTGTAATCAGTTGACGGTTCTTTCCGTTGGTACAGGAAGCAGATCACTAAAGCAAATCTTGAAACAATGTATTAGGTATAATTAATCGTTAACAAGGAACAATTTAATAGATGTTTCGCGGCAGATGCTCGTAGCATCAGACGAAACTGACGTAAAACCTTCCTCGTGTGTGTGTTCTCGAGGTCATGATTTTATCTCCGCGAGTAACGCGTTTCAAGTAATAAATTGGTTTTAGAACATGTTCCGTTGAACCAAAGACCACGCCAACACGGAAGGAGAATCGTATTTAATGATCACAATCAGCAATCACAAACAGTAAACAATTCGATCTAAAATACAAAGAAACTACGTTGGCACTCGGCCTTACAAATATTCAAAATAAACGAGAAATTAACTTAATTCAACTAAGAACTTACTTCTATGACTGCCTCCGTAATTGGCGTACATATACACAACTTGTTGAACTTCTTGACAAACTTCTTAGAAAACTTACAATATTAAACGGGTTAGCAAAACGGGTTAGCAAAACGTAAACGACCTGGTTAGCTTGACAGTTTTCTTGCAACTGAAACCTACGCCGACTTATGCTATGCTATTGCGATGCTTAAATTTAAAAGGCGCGCGCGCAACATTAAACCGAGACAGCGCGCGCGTCCAAAGTAACTAATAATTAAAAGCTGATCGTTTATCAGAACAGAACATGTGTTGTTTTCTAACTCTTTGAACAAAACGAGGATGAATGGTAGGACAAAATTATCTGGAAAAAAGACAGATCCCCATGCTTGTTTAAGAGTAAATAACTATTCTTTTGTCTGGTGACCTTAGCCTCACAGGAAACCTATTGCGCCCTGGACGTGCGCGCGCTCACAGCGCGCGCTAATGACGCAACAAATCGTGCGCAGTAATGATGTGCAATGCAATTCAGGGGAATGAACTTCGGGTAAAATATTCAAAGCGGAATTATGGTCAGAGCTGTGTTCCTCCAATCGTACTCTAAGACACCTATCAGTCTTGCCTATGTGTTCACCATTACAATCTGGGCATGTCAGTTTGTAAATTACATGAGATTTCAGACACAGAGGGGTAGGATCCTTGTTTGAACAAAACGATGAAAGTTTCTTTGTTCGATAGAGAATTTTGAAACGAGCAGGCTCCCTAAAACAACGCGTTAATTTCCGCACTAGCCTGTTTACGATTGACTCTCCAATGTGGCCTGCATAAGGCAGTCGAAGCCAGATTATCTTGCTAGTATCGGTGTTAGATGATCTTGGTTCAGAGCCACTATACACATGAAACGTTTAATGAGGTTAGACGCAACAGATCTAGGAAAACCATTCCAGGATAGGAAAGTTATGATTACTGATATTTGTTTCTGAGAAAGAGAGTCGTTATCGCAAATACGAGAAGCGCGATGGAACAGAGCTCTAGCCCAAGCAATCTGACGAGGCCAAGGTTCATAACTGGTGAAAGAGACATACTGGCCAGTGTTCGCGTCTTTCCTGTAAATATCCGTACTTGTTCTGTCGAGAGAAATGTCCATGAAATGAACGTTGTCATCCTCGAACTTGTCGATCGTGAAACGGAGGTTACTGTGAAAGCTATTAAAATAGCGTCAAAGTTTGAGGATGACAACGTTCATTTCTTGGACATTTAAAATTAATATTAAATGATATAATATTTTAAGCTAGCAAGATGTTTTTCGTAGTGGTTATCGTATTATATCCTGGTCCTCCCTTGTGACAAGTTTTGATGAGGCAGTTAGTTGGGGACGGGGAGGAGGGTTAAGTACAAAAACGTAGCTGGGAGGGTGAATCATACAGCTGATCTCGTCATTTTTTTTTTTTTTACTGTGCACTTTTGTTTAGCAGAGTGTCGAGGGAGGGATTCGATTAATAGCACCCCAGTCTCTTCGTCGTTGGCTTTTGTTTCCGAAGAATATCCCCTCTCCACACCCCTCGGGATGTATATGTACTGTCACGCCACAAAATTCGTTCAACGCCAACTCCGTCAAGTTGAGGAAAGTTAACAAGTATTTGAGGTAATTCTCTCCGATTCTGATTGCTGTCAACTGCCTCTGTTGGGCTCTCGTGACATTTGGGCTGATGCATTACATACTGTAAGTTGTTTGTGTTGCGTACACGTTAGATATGTTTTGAAATGAAACAGTAGGAAAATTTCGCAAAGAAAGGCGACGTTTAACAAGCCATATTTTTCTTAAGGCAATAGTAACATGCATAGGTCATTCTGCAATAATTCTTGATAATTGATTCCTCAGTTATATGTATTTTAAAACGGAAAGAAAAGACAGGGAACTTGCTTTTAACCGTTGCAATACATCAACGCGGTAAGTTCAAGTGTCGAGATTCGTGTCTCTGTATAGTTGCGCCTTTTCATCGGTCTACTTTTCAAGTAGATAAGTAACTAAATTTTGCAGTAAAAGCGCTGGGAAGTATTACGGTAGGTTATTTTCTTACATTCGATGGTTGTAGGGTTTGTTTTTTCAAACCTGAAATAGCGTGTTTCAAGGTTTATTTCCGCTTCTACTTCAGTTTTTCTTTCCAAAATACAGCGTAATTTTAAAGAACTTCAAACATAAAATCTAACATTCAGCGACTGTCACGCCAAAATAACCTTTACGGTTAAATTTCCCAAAAGAGCAGTTTTTGCGGACCGCCAGAACAAAATTCAGAATAACTGAAAGAAAGGTTCAGCTTTCATGTGGATTTGGTTTTATGCCTGAAATTTCTATACCAGGCCGCATTTGAGCAAATCGAAGTTTGCCAATATTTTCTACCTCATTTAGGTGGTCGATATAGGGATGTTGTGGAAAACCAGAACTTTTGTAAGACGAAACATTTTTAACGAAATTTTACCTTAAAAGAAACTAAGTTGTTTAACAAGCTGTGTCAATGGCATCTTTAGAAAAGCAATAAAGCGACTACACGACCATGTTGAAAATGCTCTAAATTCCATCGGTCACGAACGCTTCCTCGGACTAAAAATGCTATTTTCCAACTTTTCTTGTTTATAGCGGAGCTCGCGGAGCACCATGGCGAAGCAAAATTGGTAACCTGTCGGTCTGAGAAATGTTGTTCTGACGTCAGCGTACGCCCGTACGTACGTCCGTCCGTACAGACGCTGGGGGAGGGGGAGAGGAGTCCTAAGACAACCCGACCGGGGAAGGCGGAATGCCATATTTTCTTGTATCTGAAGTAAACAATATGGCCGCTGGTTCCTGGTTCTAATACATTCTTGGAACGAAGACAGTTCATCATGAAAAGGAAAAGACCTAAGGGATTGCTTTAATCTCGATGGCGCATATAGAAGATGTTGGAGAGCTTGAAGGCAAGAAATCCTTGTTCGAGGACATACCTGTTTTTTTCAAAGCTAAGGAGATCTGGAAACAGCCTGGCGACTTTCGTTTAGATTTTCAAGTACTTCTTTCACTTCAATGGTAAAGTGAATTACAGATCGATTGTGGATTTACACTGTAAAAATTGTTTAATTGGGTGACTTTACATGTTTACGGTAATTTTCTTGAAATGTTTGAAAAACGTTTTTTAAAATAGCTGTGAAATTACCTTGTAGTTCCCGTTTGCTTTCGAGTAACCTCACTGGAGGGGAAAATTGAATGCATTACGCTTTCCTAGGCAAACAAGTGCTTCTTATGTGAATGACATTTCATGTTTGTGAAGGTTTCTTGTCCCTTTTTCTGTTTATTTATTCAGGGAATTTTCATTAATGAGCAATCTGATATGTAGGCTTAAGCCCAATCTCCTTTTGAAGTTTTGTACGTAATTTTCAATATTTTTCTTTGAGCAATTCTTTTCTCGCGTCTAGTGTATTTTATTCGAAAAGTAGAAATCGTGACTATTCTAGACTGAGTCTGTTTCAGTGTTTTTTAACCTAGGTTGGTTTTTCTTCGGCACCGCAGTTTGGGTTGTTTTGACTAATTCGTAATTTTGTAAGCTTATTCAACAACTGATGAGTCACTCTGTTGTAAATATTAAGTTTATAGTCTTAGTGTAAAGCGCTATATGTTTTTTTTTTTCAGCGGTGGAATAATTTCTCTTCCTTATATTGTTATATTTTTTTAGTTTCTTCATTGGCCAAGCCCTAATTCAGTGCATGACATCTGCCTGTACAAAGAAGTCGGCGGACAAAAATCCCAGTTCACCAGCTGATTGGGTTAGCATTTTAAATAAAGTGGTGGACGTCCCTCCTCAGATTACACGAGAACTTTAAAGAGCGCTGATCTGAAAGGTATAACCTGTTGATATCAGACTGAAGCGTTTCACTCCCCCCAACGACGCAGCATCGCAGGAAAGGCAAGAGCTAATCCCTTATTAAACATTTTTAACCCTTAAAATGTATGGAGACCTAGGAGGAGAATTTTTCTGAAGGTTTAAGATATTTCTCCTTACTTCCATAGTGAGCCCAATCTTCGAAAACAATGGCATCACTCAGAATATGAGCTGTAAGAGAGGCTGCCATTGTACTTGCGAACGGTCTCCAGGAATCTGTTTCAGACTTTTTGCCATCGGCGAAGTCCGAGACGCCTTTAATGACAACCCATTCAACATCCAGGTCATGTGCCGCCACGTATAGACCTACAAAAGGAAGTTTATCAGACGTGCATTACGACTAAGCAAACAAAGAGATAATAAAGAAAGCGGAAATTCGAGTAATCGTAGTCAAAATAGTGACAATTACTTTTTAGGTGGGTGGGGGGGGGCAAGAACATCGTTTCTCGGTTCCAGACCCTGTTTCTAACTTCCTCGCTCCGATTACTTTAGCTTAGAAACTAAAATCGCTGCTAAGGCTTATATTTCTCATCTTAAATATTATCACTAGCACCTGGACAAAACAATTCAAGATTAGGTTAAACGGTTATAACTTTTAAATGATTTTATACCTTAATTCCAAATTCCAAAAATGGCAACATGATAGAAAATTAGACACGTCGGAATTTCTCGAAATACACGAGTGTAAAAGGGCGGAAAACTGCGCGTAACCCAAACCGGTTCTTGCGCCAAAAATTCGCCATATTCTAATGAATGTCTACAAAGTCCTTCAGTTTGTTTCACAGCAGAATTTTTTAACCGGCCGTCGCCACATGGCGACCGCTGGTTTGTAAAATGGACCCATTCTCTGTTTTTTTTTTGCCTTTGTTGGCTTAACATACGAACAAAGTGCTGTAAAGCTTGTGGTGCGGGTACTCAAGACCGGTACAGCAACTGTCTTATGTAAGACGCATGCGCATAGTCTGCTGAGTGTTACCTTCGTGTGTTCTTGTCTTTTAATTTACAGTATTTAAGATATGAACGGCGAAGGGTTGTTAGGTATGGGGTTTCCGTATTCGTCTTGTATAACGCATGCGCAACTGAGTAAAGCAGCTAATAGGATTGAATGCGAAATTGGCTGTGTTGTCTGATCTAATTAGTGGTTGTGGTAAAAATTTTTTTAGCGCAAGAGTTTGGTTATGGGGATGACATTTTGAGGAATGTAAAAATGTGGGAGTGGAAGGATTTGTAAATGTGAGGAGCCATATCACGCTTCTGTGAATGAGATTTGCTTTCAAAGTTGCGTTTTCTGTAGCAGCGGTGTAATATTGTGCTGCGTGAGAGGCAGTGTCCCTTGGCGTTTTATGGGGGGACGGTTTCCGAAGTGGATTGTAAGTTTTCTCATTGGGTAACCTGTATTTCGCAGAGGAGAGAAACGACAGCTGTGTTTGCAACTTATTAGCACGGTAAGGAACGGTGGCTTAGGAAGAGAAGGGATTGGCACTAGTATGATGATGCAATAAGTGGATTGCACCATTTCTTTTTTTTTTAATACAAAAAACCTTTATTGATAACCACAAAACAAAGTACAAGGTACAAGGCAGACCTACATTAAAAAACGCAAAAACATTACAGAAAGCAACAATTACAGAATGCATTACAGAATGCTTATCTACAAACAAAAAAAGATGTTTACAACAATTAAGTAGATTACTTGATATTAAAATTCCTTAAGGGCTGTCAACGAAAGGAAGCAGTTGTTGCCATTTTTTCTTATGAATTTTCGAGTCCTCATTATTCTTTGTTATAAGACTTTCTATTTGATAGGTAGAGCGAATTTTTGCTTTCAGCAGTGTTAGAGTGGGTTTTATGTTTAAAGAGCGGCTTTGGTGAATTATATATTTACCGAGAATAATTACATGATTTAATAATATACTGTCTTTGCTAGTGAGACCAAACGCTATGTCAAAAGTGCTCAGATACCTAACATCAAAACCAAACTCATTTAACCACTCAGTCAATGATGACCAGAAATGTTTTGAGATATCGCAATAAATAAACAAATGCTCGAGAGATTCCTCCATATTTCCACAAAAGGAACACATAGGTGACGGTACCAAGGCCATTTTATAAAGAATCTTATTTGTGTAAATAATTCTGTGCAACAGTTTATACTGAAATTCTCTTGTTTTGGAATCAAGAGTTGCCTTTCTCGGGAGAAGGTAGAACTGTTCCCACCGTAAGTCATGCGCAGAAAAAATTTCTTCATATTTAGACTCAGCAGTTGGAGCAATTTTTATTTTTTCTACTAGGTCCCAATATACCCCTCTAGACGAAGAAGGGAGAGATACGTCAGGCGGATCTGCGTTGTCATTAGACGAGGCCACATTTGACGAATTTGATTGAGTCCTTAATAAGTTTATCCAGTCTTTAGGAATTGCATTATAGATACCCATTAACAGAAAATACTCTGCATTTGTTATGCCATTCTTTTTCATCTGATCCCAAGATTTTAATTTATAATCCCAGAGAGTTAAGATATCTCCGAGTCTTAATATACCTTTATTTTTAATTTTGTTTCTGTACAAAGGTCTACCATCTCTGCGAATAAATTTGTTGTTCCAAATGATTTCGTTGAGCACTCGAGATGGAGAGGAGACACATGAACTATCCGCATTATATGAAGACCACTCACAAAGACATTCTCGATAGAACTTAGGTAAACAACGTGGTAGGTCAGACACATCATAGTTACATTTCAACAGGAAGGAGCCTCCATAGTCCCTAAGATAGTGATCCAAAAATAATTTCCATGTGCTTTTGTTTCCATCTAAATACTTTTTGAGACATATAATCCTTTGAGCTTTTATAAGGGATTCTACGTGCGGCGTGCGGTATTCAATGGATTGCACCATTGATACATCTAAAGAAGGGAGAGAGATGAGTGTTTATTTGACGCGAGAAGTTGATTTTAATTGCATAAAGACGAAGGAATCCGTCATTTATAAGGAGATCAATTAATAAGGTAGCTGTTACGAGTCTTTAAGTTAGAAAATAACTGAATATTATCAAGCGATGCGTGTGGTTTGCATGTGGTGTTGGTTGGGTTGTTTTGGGTTTTTTTGTAAGTACGTAGTCTGGAACGTAGCCGTTCCGAGTCAACTTGTTTACTTTGCATGGGGATTCCCAGGTTAGCAAACCAGATTTAAATATCACGTCATGAGATAAGCCTTAACGTGCCCCAGACGCTGACGATCTGCTCGAGCTCGTGTTTATGAAGCGTTATATTTTGATTCTAGGCACAACAATAAATATTTCGTCATCCCTTTGTAGGCATCCTCAGTTGTGGGCAAATTTATACCGACATTCAACGTTTGAGTGAATTTGCGTTTTCCAGCAGAAATAAAAGCGATAAGAAAGATAAGCTGAGTCATCCGAGTTTAAACATTACGTCATCCAGTAACGCTATAGTCAAAATATTGTGTCACACAATCACACTTTTCGTCACGCCGGTTCGTATAAATACAGGATCGCGCTAACATTTGTGAAACCTAGGGGTGGGGAGGGTCAGAACGGCTGGTTGAAATGCCCATTTGGCTTCTTGTTTGAAACATGCCTTGTATGAATATCTTTCTACGTCTTTTTGAGAGAGCTAGCAAAGGAGAGTCCCTGAACAATTTTCTACACGCACATCTGTTTGGTGAGCAAAAACATGTGGCTCTGGCACGAGTCTTAGAGTCCCTCCAGTAATTTCGCTACCGAGATGAGTTTTCCTGTGGCTGTTTTTTGTTCCCCGCGACGGGTTTCTCAAGGGGCTCACGCATTACCTCAGGCATTACCTGTTATCAAAAAGTATTCTCCGCCTCTTTGCAGTATTTTTAACCTATTATTAATATCTGGCCTCTGCATTTGCACTGCTTGCCGCAACAGTGATGAGTTCAAGGACTTCTGTACAGCTGAGTGAAGAAAAACATTTTTTCGGTGCTTTATCCTCTGTTTACGGGACACACCTTTTTGAAATTGTTGCCTTTTGTCGAAAAGATTATTTAATTTTTCTTATTAAAAGTAAGAATTTGAAGAATATTGTATTTAAGCATTGTTCTTAGAGCAAATGTCTCTGTCTATAAAAATAAAAATATATAAACATTGCAGAAGCAGGACGAATATTTGGTGCCAAAACCTATTTTCCGAGCATATTTTCCCGCCATTTTCACTGCCTGAATGAGACATTCATTGAAGAATTTTAAAAATTTTTCATGTGTGAAATTTCCTTTCAATTTTGCTGCTGTTTTTTATGGAATTTAGTTCAAGCATTTAAAAGTTACAATCATTTAACCTGATCCTCAATTGATTTGTCCAGCGTACTATTTACTTAAAACTCAAACTCGAACTCACGAAATAAACAATCCTCCTAGTTCAGCTCAATACCGCGAAATTTCAAACAGAATTGTTGGAAAACGAAGGAAGTTCGGGAGGAGAGTAGGTAAAGCACCATATGCTATTATATTAGAGCATAAAACCCTTACCTTCACCTTCCATTTCAATAGCAATAGCATCGGGGAATCGCTTGATGAGTTGATCACGTCGTTCTTTGCTATCAACCACCTCTGGGCCGCTCAGGAACACCCCATCACGGTGAACCTTCAATGATAAATTTCTTGGATTTTTCAGCGGTGCCTCCCAGCCGTGACCAGCAGTTTTTATGAGATCCGCAAGATAGGTTTTCGGCGGAACTCTAACGCCGCGTTCTAGAACATCATTATCCGTGACTTTGCTAGGGGCATAAGTTATTAATTTTGCCGAAATTACCACATCTCCAAGTTTGACTTTCTTGCTGTTTAAGCCACCGCAGAAACCCACACAGAACACCTAAGATTTGGACTGCTTTTGATACAACAACTGCAGAACCATTAGTAGCGGTGGAACCGGGAGCACATTGAATTACAGCAATTTTCATCTTCGTTGTTTCATCATGACCCACATCCCCGAAGTACACGGGCCCAAGGGATTTGCGGTAACTCCTACAGAAACCAGGGTTTAGATAACAAAGGCAGCTCAAAAATTCACATTCCTTCACCGTTAGTAATAGAATGTCAATCGGGAGATGAACGCTTTTCCATGTAACGGATGTTTTGGGGAGATCTTTAGTCTCCAGCATCGGTATATTGACTTCTGGTGGAATTCTGGCGCTGTCCTCAGAGGCTGACATTTGGGAAAGGTTATTTGCTAAAACATAAGAAAATGATCAATCAATCAATCAATCAATCAATCAATCAATCAATCAATCAATCAATCAATCAATCAATCAATCAATCAATCAGTCAGTCAGTCAATCAATCAATCAGTCAATCAACCAATCAATCAATCAATCAATCAATCAACAAGTCAGTCAAGAGAAAGTTGGACTACCAAAACCAGGCCATTTTGCAAGACAGGACCACAGGTTGGAGGACATGATGGATGATCGATCGATCGATCGATCTATCTATCTATCTATCTATCTATCTATCTATCTATCTATCTATCTATCTATCTATCTATCTATCTATCTATCAATAAATCTTAGTTTGACTTAAGTGTCTATGAGGTCTATAAATTCGTCAGAATTTGACGCGTTTTCCATCTCTAGCCTGATAAATAATTCGTCTCTAGCTAAATGAAACAAATGTGAAAAAAGTTGCATCGTCTCTAGCATAATGACTCCATCACTTCCAGGCCCTGACCATCCTCACCTCGGGCATTTGACATTTTACTTTCAAAAAGCTGCAAATCAAATGCCGCGGCACTGGTATCAGCTCGTGTATACAAAGTCCCCATTAAGGAAAGCGAGCAATTGCCCCACCGCTGGGACATCGAACTTGTATTTTCAGTCAAGAAATACAAAATCTTATTTCCAACCAAAAATATAAGCAATAGAAGCACCTTGAAGATAATTTGTAAAAAAACAGTTATCTTTATTACCTGTACTATATGCCAAAATTACATTTTCTCTCAACTTAATACAAAATTGAAGTCCAACCAGTACTATATATTATTTAATAAAGTACTGTAGTAGTAGATCTTAATAAATATATATTTTTAGCAGTACTGCAAGCGAACGCTCAACGCATTTATTATTATTGTTATTATGAAAATTTTTATTTAACAATACTTAAAATGCACAATATTTCCTGCCACACGATTAAACGCACAAGCAATCATTGATGCATAAACCAAAGATTTTATACTGCAGAGCTTACTCATGAATATTTCGCGCAATGTCGCTATCATTCGTCTTTAAATAAATGAATACTGATGATCTAGTCTCTCACCCGCGGCCTTAAGGTGATTCCATCGAAAAAGAAGTTGTAATGAGAATTTGTTGAAACTTTGCACAGTTACTAATTACACCTAGTACATTAAAAAAATCAAATAAAAAGAGGGGGTCACCGTGTCTGATTTCACGCTGCGGGGCTATAGTATATAGGTACTTTGCTATCTTTAGACAGCAATATTAAAAAAACCTATCCTTGTACTAGAGACACCCATTACTTCAACAAAGTTATAACTAGCAATGAAATATAAGCATTATTCTCATGATAGAAGTACAATGTTACAGCAGAACGCCTTAAAATTGCCGTAACAATGAAACTAATTTGAAATAATAGGCAAATCGAGCGTCCGCACGGCTCCAGTGAAACGCCTAAAATCTGGCTGTAATAGTGAATCAACCGGAATATTTCAAAATTGAATAATGAAAAGTTCTTCAAATTTCAATATATCATGTAAAGTCGTATTTTCCTCAAATAAATGGAATAAAAAAGTGGGGTCACCGAGTTCGTTTAGGAGAAAACGGCCATTTATTTCTCTGAACAGCTCAGCTTCCATAGAAAACCTATCAAGTTCCGAACGCGCGCGCGCTCGTGCGCGCGCTAATGACGCAAAAAATGATGCGCAGAAAGGATGCGCAATGCAATTGAATGGAATCACCTTAATGTTGGAATAGAAAAAATAATTATAAAAAACGTTCATATACCACGAACAATGTTTTCCGAGAGAAATAAGCAGAAGGCTCGAATGCGTTAATTGGTAGTAAAACGCAGCATCTGTTAAAAGTTGTTTTCCCGTAGACGTCATCTAGCCACACGTGCAGTACCTTGCAAAGACAGCTTTTGTGATTTACTAGCGGCCATGTCGCGGCTGCACTTTGGTGCAATTTCATAGAACATTTACCTGACCCTTTGAAAATCTCCATAAACTCTTTCCTGTTCACGTGGAAGGTTTTCATGTGCCGGAGATAGGAGAATATCTTTTTCAACCTTCTACCTTTCCTTCCTACCATGTAAAATGTCCGGCTTAAAAAACTTATAAATCCAACGTATTTGTTTGTTACGAGCCAGAGATCATCTCGTAGGTATATTGGAGCGTGTCCTTAGGTTTTATCCGCACTAAAAGGTCAGGGAGGACATCGTTTCAAGCTTTTGAAGCCATCGTAAATGAAAAGGTGTTTTTGTACGACATGGACGGCCACAAGCTATTCTGTGTCGAAGCAGCTGAGCACTCAATATAAATTGTAGTGTCGAAGCATTGCAACACGTTGTGGATCTATGGAAGTTTCCTGTATACAAAACTTTCCTTTTGAAGGAAAAAGTCTTTCTATGACATCTACCAGGGATTTTAAGGCCATGGTGAAATAGGTTACGTTTTTGACACCCCTCCACCACCGGAGTTTTTAGCTTTCGGTAAGCTTTACTGGGTCTACTTTATGTGCAGGGTCATGCAATACGCTTTTACAATTGGCGTTGAAGAAAAATAATTATTAAAAAACTTCATATACCACGAGCAATGTTATCCGAGAGAAACAAGGCCCGAATACGTTGATTGGTAGTAAAACGCAGCATCTGTTAAAAGTTGTTTTCCTCAGGCGTGTAGACGTCATCTAGTCACACGTTTAGTACCTTGCAAAGACATCTTTTACGATTTACTAGCGGCCATGTCGCGACTGCAGTTTAGTTCAATTTGATATGGAATATTTACCTGATCCCGTGAAAATCTCCACGAACTCTTTCCTGTTCACGCGGAAGGCTTTCATGCGCCGGAGTTAGTAGAATATCCTTTTCAACCTTTTACCTTTCCTTACTACCATTCTTTAAAATGTCCCGCTTAAAAAAATTATAAATCCAACGTATTTGTTGTTATAAGCCAGAGATCATCTCTTAGATATATTGGAGCGTGTCCTTAGGTTTTATCGGCACTAAAAGGTCAGGCAAGACATCGTTTCAAGCTTTAGAAGCCACTGTAAAAGAAAACGTGTTTGTGTACAACATGGACGGCCGCAAGCTATCCTGTGTGGAAGCAGCTGCAACACCCAATATAGATCGCAGTATCTGAGCATTGCATCACGTTGTGGATGCGTAACTATCGAAGTTTCCTGTATACGAAACCTTCCTTTTGTTGGAAAACGTCTTTTCATGAAGGCCATGGTGAAATAGGTTACGTTTTTGACACCCCTCCGCCACCGGATTTTGTAGCTTTCGGTAAGCTTTAACGGGACGACTTTATATGTGCAGAGTCAATACACTTTTAATGTTGGTATAGCCGGGCAAAAATAATTATAAAAAAAAACGTTCATATATCACGAATGCGTTAATTGGTAGTAAAACGCAGCATCTGTTAAAAGTTGTTTTCCCGAAGACGCCATCTAGTCATACGTGCAGTACCTTGCAAAAACAGCTTTTACGATTTACTAGCGGCCATGTCGCGACTGCAGTTTAGTTCAATTTGATATGGAATATTTACCTGATCCTGTGAAAATCTCCACGAACTCTTTCCTTTTCACGCGGAAGGCTTTCATGCGCCGGAGTTAGTAGAATATCCTTTTCAACCTTTTGCCTTTCCTTACTACCATTCTTTAAAATGTCCTGCTTAAAAAAATTATAAATCCAACGTATTTGTTGTTATAAGCCAGAGATCATCTTTTAGATGTATTGGACCGTGTCCTTAGGTTTTATCGGCACTAAAAGGTCAGGTAAGACATCGTTTCAAGCTTTAGAAGCCACTGTAAAAGAAAACGTGTTTGTGTACAACATGGACGGCCGCAAGCTATCCTGTGTCAAAGCAGCTGCAACACCCAATATAGATCGTAGTATCTGAGCATTGCATCACGTTGTGGATGCGTAACTATCGAAGTTTCCTGTATGCAAAACTTTCCTTTTGAAGGAAAACGTCTTTCCATGAAGGCCATGGTGAAATAGGTTATGTTTTTGACACCCCTCCACCACCGGATTTTGTAGCTTTCGGTAAGCTTTAACGGGACGACTTTATATGGGCAGAGTCAATACACTTTTAATGTTGGTATAGCTGGGCAAACATAATTATAAAAGAAAACGTTCATATACCATGAACAATGTTTTCCGAGAGAAATAAGGCTCGCATGCGATAATTGGTAGTAAAACACAGCATCTGTTAAAAGTTGTTTTCCCGTAGATGTCATCTAGTCACACGTGCAGTACCTTGCAAAGACAGCTTTTGTGATTTCACTAGCGGCCATGTCGCGACTGCATTTTGGTGCAATTTCATCGAATATTTACATGACCCTTTGAAAATCTCCACAAACTCTTTCCTGTTCACGTGGAGGCTTTCATGTGCCAGAGCTAGTAGAATATCCTATTCAACCTTCTACCTTCCCTTAGTACAATTCTTTAAAATGTCCGGCTTAAAAAATTTATAAATACAACGTATTTGTTTTTACAAGCCAGAGATCATCTAGTAGTTATATTGGAGCGTGTCCTTAGGTCTTTTCAAGCTTTAGAACTCATCGTAAATGAAAACGTGTTTCTGTACAACATGGACGGCCGCAAGCTATTCTGTGTCGAAGCAGCTGAGCACTCAATATAGATTGTAGTGTCGAAGCATTGCAACACGTTGTGGATCTAACGAAGTGTCCTGTATAAAAAACTTTCCTTTTCAAGGAAATATTCTTTCTATGGCATCTACCAGGGCAGTTAAGGCCATGGTGAATAAGGTTACGTTTTTGACCCCCCTCCACAACCGGAGTTTTTAGCTTTCGGTAAGCTTTAAGAGGCAATACGCTTTTACGATTGCATGGTATTAAAAACTTCATATAACACGCACAATGTTTTCCAGAGAAACAACGCCCGATTGCGGGGTTAGTAGAATATCTTTGTTAACCTACGGCAAGAAATTTCCCCGTAGAATGAAGTTAGCGCCCAACATAAATTGTAGTATCGAAGCATTGTAGAATGTTATAAATTCGTTACTAACGGAGGTTCGTTAATAAAACAAGCGTCCTTTTGAAAGAAAAACTCTTTCTTTAACATCAGTTGTAAACACCCATTTACCACCGGCCGGGTGTTTTAGTGAGCTTTTTGTATGCTCTAACGGGGAGGGCTTAATATTCAGACCCAATACGCTTGAACAATGGCTATTGAAAAATTAAGAAAAAAAACCTTTACATAGCAGGAAAAAATGGTTTCCGAGAGGAACAAGGGGCGAATATGTTAACTCGTGGTAAAACGCAGCATCTCTTGAACCTTGCTCTAACAGGAGAACGGCCCGGCAATTTCTACGCGCCTTTAAAGTTTTTGTTGATGAAACCTTCATACATTGGCATCGATAATGTTTCCAAAAAGAAGAAGGACCTTACTACATTAATTAGTGGTAATAGACAAGACTTAATTTATTTAGCTTGAGTGGAAGACTTAATTTATTTAGCTTGCTTTAATGTGAGGACCTTGTCGTTAACCCTTTACTATTTTAATTTATATCATATCTAATAATATCATCATCACAGTATTTAGTCAGTAATATGAATTTTATATTTTAATTTATTTTGGTCTTAATTTTTAACTTAACATTAGTCGTGGAATATCTGTCAACTAGCCGTATGGCTAAGTATATTACCACGTTAAATAAAGTGTCCTATGTCCTAATTGATACTGAGGAATTCCGTGGTAAACACTGCCTTTTTTGGAATTGGTACCAGAGTAACTAACAAAAGCGGCTTTTTAAAAAAGATTTAACTAACCACAACAATTTTACATCGTAAATAGTCTCATAGACTCGCATAAAATGACATCAAAATGTTCAAAACTCAAGCGGAACCAGGTTCCGGTTTGCAAAGCTATGAAACTGAACCATTCATTTTTTTGCAGACAGTGTCGGGTTAGCGTGGGATTTCTTTCAAGACTAAGGTTAGTTTCAGCTCTACTGAAAGGAAGATGTTCTTTATAAATTGTTCATACAAAGTTGGAGCTAAATTACTAATTTTTAAAAAATGGTTGCGAGCCGTCCGGAAAATTTATTAGCTGAGAGCCTCACGAGTGGCTGTTATAAAACGATATAAATAGCCATCTAAGTGAGCTGGAAAGTAATCGGTGTAGGTTCAACTTGATCACTGCATCGTATAAACGCGCTAGTTTAAAGTGAAACTTACTGTGCGTCTGATGAAACCATACTGAGATGGCTAAGATGGCTACACATTTCCGCAATTTTGTTTGTAATTATGTGTTACCTCGGCCAAGTATCAGTTACCAGTCTCAAAATCATTTTTCGATAAGAATATTGCGACTAACAGGCAATTTTCGGCAAACGATATTTTCAGAAAGAAACGAAATACTGCAAGGTCGCCTCTTAAAACCTAAATAAACAGATCAAAACATAAAAAACCTTATACATTTTCTTAAAATGAATGATAGAATAGTTCGGGAATCTCAGAGAGTCGTTTATAGTTGATATTATGACGGGGTACAAACAGCCATATTTATGGCCCTCTATTACACTTTTTACCATGGTATTGTACCCTATTTTTGTCCTGTTTCTTAAGTGATGAAACTGCCAAGACAGTTCTCCATGATTGTCCGCCATGTTTGCTGTTTCCACTAGTTTCCAGGGAGGCCCGTGAGTTCAGCACATGCGTATTTTACGTTTTATTGTCACGTGGGCCTTTTGAACCAATGGAAAAGTGTGTAAATGTCCGTTTCGTTTCACGCGGGCGCTTTCGAACAAGACGAACTGTTAAGCGTGGATTTAAGCGTGTGTTTAATAAAAGAGCACGCTTATTTTCATTCTAAAAGACTTCAATTAAAGAATATTTCCAGCCAAGCTCAAGAATAAAGTATTTCCGAGGTTGGTTGAGAAAAGGGTAAGTGGTGTTTCTCTCAATCACTGGAAAAGTTGAAAATTTACATAGTATGTAAAAAACATGTAAATAACATGTAAATCGTCAAAAAGATACTGTAAATGGTAATTTCCATACTTTTTATCCATTTACATGTTTTGAGATATTCCTGTAAAAAACATGTAAATATTTTAAGTGAAACATGTAAATTATGAAGACGATCCTGTAAATTTCTCAAACCAAGGGACATAAACCATGTAAATAGCATGTAAATCGACTAAAGGTTACCTGTAAATAACATGTAAATGGTTTTAAGGAGCCTGTAAATTTCATGCAAATCGAATGAAGGAGCCTATAAATATCAGGTAAATCGAATAAAGGGGCCTGTAAATTTTCATGTAAATCGAATAAAGGAGCCTGTAAATATTATGTAAATCGAATAAAGGAGCCTGTAAATATCATGTAATTCGAATAAAGGAGCCTGTAAATATCATGTAAATCGAATAAAGGAGCCTGTAAATACCATGTAAATCGAATAAAGGGGCCTGTAAATTTTCATGTAAATCTAATAAAGGAGCCTGTAAATATCATGTAAATGGCATAAAGGAGCCTGTAAATTTTCATGTAAATCGAATAAAGGAGCCTGTAAATACCATGTAAATCGAATAAAGGAGCCTGTAAATCGAATAAAGGAGCCTGTAAATTTTCATGTAAATCAAATAAAGGAGCCTGTAAATACCATGTAAATCGAATAAAGGAGCCTGTAAATATCATGTAAATCAAATTAAGGAGCCTGTAAATTTGCATGTAAATCGAATAAAGGAGCCTGTAAAAACCATGTAAATCGAATAAAGGAGCCTGTAAATTTTCATGTAAATCAAATAAAGGAGCCTGTAAATAACATGTAAATCGAATAAAGGAGCCTGTAAATCGAATAAAGGAGCCCGTAAATATCATGTAAATCAAATTAAGGAGCCTGTAAATTTTCATGTAAATCGAATAAAGGAGCCTGTAAATACCATGTAAATCGAATAAAGGAGCCTGTAAATACCACGTAAATCGAATAAAGGAGCCTGTAAATCGAATAAAGGAGCCTGTAAATTTTCATGTAAATCAAATAAAGGAGCCTGTAAATACCATGTAAATCGAATAAAGGAGCCTGTAAATACCATGTAAATCGAATTAAGGAGCCTGTAAATTTTCATGTAAATCAAATAAAGGAGCCTGTAAATACCATGTAAATCGAATAAAGGAGCCTGTAAATCGAATAAAGGAGCCTGTAAATATCATGTAAATCAAATTAAGGAGCCTGTAAATTTTCATGTAAATAGAATAAAAGAGCCTGTAAAAACCATGTAAATCGAATAAAGGAGCCTGTAAATTTCATGTAAGTCGAATAAAGGAGCCTGTTACGGTGGCCCACAAGGGCAATACAAAAATATAAGTTCCAGTACAAGAATATATATTCCAGTACAAGAATATAAGTTCCAGTACAAAAATATAAGTTCCAGTACAAAAATATAAGTTCCAGTACAAAAATATATATTCCAGTACAAAAATATGTATTCCAGTACAAAGATATAAGTTCCAGTACAAAAATATGTATTCCAGTACAAAGATATATATTCCAGCACATAAACGTGTATTCCAGTACAAAAATATATTAAGTTCCAGTACAAAAATATGTATTCCAGTACAAAAATGTATATTCCAGTACAAAAATATGTATTCCAGTACAGAAATATGAATATTCCAGTACAGAAATATGTATATTCCATTACAGAAAATATATATTCCAGAACAGAAATATATGTCCCAGTACAGAAATACAAGTTCCAGTACAGAAATATAAGTTCCAGTACAGAAACGTATGTTCAGAGATTTAGATGTATGGAATCGAGGCGACGTGGATTTGAGGCTGAATTCCCACTGCACTCAGCGGTCAGCTGGCGGGAACTTTGAGAAGTTACAAAATGGCGGCTTTCTTGAGCAGTTGTGAGTGTGGAGCCGATATTGGCAATTCTGACCACAAATTTTGTACCAGTTGCGGGTTAGAGCTTCTCCCTAATGAACAGACCATAGTAACTTTCTATTTCTCAAGAGGATTTGAGTACAAGAGTATAATACATATGCTCTCTAAGCGACACGGCATCAAGATGTCCGAGCGAACTCTCAAGAATCGGCTGAAGGAATTTGGCCTTCGTAGAAAACTGGCTTTGTACGACGAGGCAGAGGTGCGAAGACAAATAGAACAAGAAATGGAAGGTCCTGGGTGTATGGCAGGATATCGCTCAATGTGGCACACACTATCGATGAAAGGTATTCGAGTACCCAGGAGGGTTGTAGAAGAGATTATGAGAGAACTAGACCCCGAAGGATGCGAAACCAGGAGAAGAAAGCGTCTAAGACGAAGGAAATATAGAGCGCCAGGTCCCAACTATTGTTGGCACGTGGACGGTTACGACAAACTCAAACCATACGGTTTCCCAATACATGGATGCATCGATGGGTGGAGCAGAAAGATCATGTGGCTACGATTGGTTAGGTCAAACAACCTTCCGGAAACAGCAGCGTCCCATTTTGTTGATTGCGTCGACGATTATGGCGGGTGTCCAGTGAAATTAAGAACCGACTGTGGTACTGAGAATGTCATAATGGCTGCTATGCAGAGCGAGTTTAGACAGGATGTAGGTGCCCATATTTACGGCTCATCTCCTGCCAATCAGAGGATAGAAGGATGGTGGTCTTTCTATCGCCGAAACCGATCTACATGGTGGATAAACTATTTCAAAGACATGATTGAAAATGAGAAATTCAACCCGGGCAATGAGCTCGAAAACGAGTGTATTTGGTTCTCCTTTTCTGGAATCATCCAAAAAGATCTTGATTTTGTAAAAGAACATTGGAACACTCACCGCATAAGAGATTCATGGCATGACACAGTTCCTGGCAGACCCGATGAATTGTTTTGCCTGCCTGAGGACCACGGTGGAGTTGACGGCTTGATTCTTCCCATTTCAGCTGCACAAACTGATCATTTCAGGGAAAATTTTTTGCAGATAGAAGAGGAAACAAATGTATACCAAGAGTACTTCAATTATGTGTTGTCCAACAGCGATTTGCAGGAACCAAGGGACTGGAAAGAGGCAGAAAATTTATATCTGGCCCTGTTGTCAGTGGCAAGAGGGTAGAACAGTGAACTTATGGCTCAGTCAATTTCAGGCCCAACCATCCCCTGAGCATTTGACAAGTCGTCAGTCCGCATGGTGGGGCTAGTCAA
The DNA here is from genome assembly GCA_964017195.1 of Siderastrea radians. NCBI lineage: Eukaryota > Metazoa > Cnidaria > Anthozoa > Scleractinia > Rhizangiidae > Siderastrea > Siderastrea radians. The sequence goes on along the minus strand of OZ024890.1, from coordinate 9,658,030 downwards.
GGTCAGCTTGGGGGTGGGGCATTTGTGAAATTACTCAACAACTGTCATGTTAGGACATGCTCACATGACAGCATCCTCACAAATTCAAATTTGCTGTCTTATTCTATGCACAAACTGGTTGTGTGGATGTGTTGACCACTGTATCAAGGATTCTAGTGAAACACAGGTAGCATTTTTGTCATATCTTGGCTCAACGAAAAGGTGCTTGAAACCGTTTAATTGTGATTTTTATATTACTTTAGAGAAACTGCAATTTTGATACTGTTCCAATGGTGGGCATTTGCACTGTTGTTTACCCTTTACTGTGGGGAGCCTGTATGCACGAGCTGACTCCACCATGGGGCACTGCACCATTTGGAGAACAAAATGACAAATGGCCAGGGAGAGGGGAATGATAAAGCCTGGAATTGATAGAAATATTTTAATACTGAAGAAACAGAATTGCTGAGCTCTGAAAAAGGTTACATTTATTTCACATAATAACCAAAATTTCAATAGCAAATAGCTGGAGGAAGGGGCACATGACAATGAAACACAACTATTTGTGGCCAACATTGTAGATTGTATACCATTCACACTGTAACATTTCTGAACATCTCACCTACAACAAGAAATACAAAGATCGAGAAAACAATTGTTATACATTAAAGCCCGTGAACAGGTTCCTAAGTTGGAACAGGAGGAAACACACTGCTTGCTCTGCTCACTGATTTTTCTTCATCCTGTTCTCAAATAAGGAGCCTGTTAACAGGCTAACAATGTTTGCAGTGTCAATACAAGCTTCCATGGAAATCACAACTTGGCTGTTTTTGTGCTTACAGCAACGTAAACCCAAAGCTATCGGTCAGCGCAGATGTCATGATACATCCCATCTCTTCTTCTGTGTTGAGATGCACAGGTAGTGTAAACACCAGGTCGCAAGTGGAGGTTGTTGGCCTGCATTTACAACTATCTGGGCATCCATGAAGGAACTGGCACTTAATTTTTTTTGGAAACCCAAGGGGGGGATAGTTGCGAGAGCCAGTCAGCCATTTCAGGAAATCGGTCACACCAAACTCTTCTATGGCTGCAAATAAATAATGTAAACAATACATCAGTGATTGGAGCATGAAACTGACAACATAAAAAAAAACTCCGCTCTTTTGTATTTTTTTTTTACAAATTGTAGGTAGACTGAGCATAATTTTTGCAGAAAACCCAAGATAAAATGTTTCTGGAAAAATTAAAAGGTGTGCTTTCTTTTATTTTCATTAAGATTTTTTTTTAATTGACAGGCTTGAAGACCTTAACACCAAGGTGTAGGCTAAAGCAAAGTTGTACAATAGGTCATTTTCACAGTTGAGGTCTTGACATTAAGAAAATTAATTACTGTTTATTTAATGTGTAAAATACATGACATCATCTCTATTTCTTTGGTAACATTAATGTCCTATTTTTAAAGTTAATTCAAAGCTTAGTTAGTGGACAAGGTCACTAGCCCGACCACGTAACTTTATCTTTGGTACTCACATTTCGCTTCTAGGCTGTGAATAAATTCACACAAATAGTGGTAACAGTCGGCTTCTTTTTCTTTCTTCAGCTGGCTTAGACTAAATTCAGGTTTTATTTCATCTATCAAGTTGTTGGCTGTAACACTATAACCAGCACCAGCAACAAATGCTGATTCCCACAATTTAGGTGATTTTTGAACTGCACCAAGGACACCACATGTGGTTAAACCTTCCTGTAATTGCACCAACTGTGGCAGTACTTCCCCCACTTGTTGATTTATGCAGATTGATCTGAATCAGACAAGAGAATGAACAGATGAGTTGGTGCTAAATATACATAAGAGAAATATTTCTTCCTGGAATTTTAAAGGACCAGTCAATGTATAAAGTCAGGACTTCTTCACCGTATAATATAACAAACCCTCAATAAAAGGGCTTTCACAAATAAAATATGTTAAGGGCCAAAGGCAGGTAGGCACCGACAGCTGATTTAAAAGCTCCAACAGATTCATTCGTGGCCGACACTTTCAATGCTGTCTCACTGACAGTTTGGACATGGCCACACAACTTGAAAAATGCACTGCAATTTTTCTGTAAAACTGATTATTTCTCAACATTCAATTTGAAGGTGGCTGACAACATTTTTCAAGTTTCACATCACCATAATTTAAGATTTCATTAAACTTAAAACCATTGTGAGCCACCTTGAGTTAACTAATTCTCATCAATATTTTGTGTTATCACCTCCTTACATTATTATTCTTCCATAAACCCACCTCACAACATTTTCAATTGATTCTTTGGTCTCCCTTGCAGGCACCCCATGATAACCAACCTCTTCAAGAAAAGGATAAGCACCTTCTTCTTGCAGGATATCTAAGAGCTCTTCATTTGTTGCCCTTTGAATCTAAAGTTTTACAAATTCTAGAGGTTTTTAAAATGCAGATTTTAAAATTAATTCGTATCTTCCATTCCTTGAAGAATGGGCCATATATTTACAATTCTGTACACAATATAACTTTGCTTGTTTAAGAAAATGTGATGGTGGAAAAATGTGCAATTGGAAAGTTATGGACAAGTACTAATACAGAATTGCAAATTAAATATACTACAATTTTGCCATCAGCAGGAAAATGACACAATTACACTGTAGCAATTAGAAATGTTAAATTTAACCAGTTATATAAAATGCAACTTATAGACCTAATTGCAGTTGACAAACAAACATTTGTACAACAATGCGTTTAGATACAGGAAGACACTGTTGAAGTGGATCCTCAAATACCATGTGTCTTGGCAAAATTTATGTATTTCCTGATTAAATAGTATATAAAAAAAAGACAGGTGGTGGCCTCAGTTAGCATGGATTAGCATTTTGATATTTCAAAACCAAGTGCATCATGTACATATAGCTAGCTGCTGGGTCTGCTGTCACTGCTAATACACAAGTTTTTCTTTGGACCCGGCAAACAAACCAAATTCTGTTCAACAAATGAACACAAATTTAGCATCTCACCTTTTCACAAAACTCCCTGTGGCTTGGAGATCTTATGTCTTGTACTTGGAGATTTCCACTGAAATATGCATAGATCTCAGGTGACAAAAAGTTGGGCGCTTGTCCATGTTGCACACTGGACATTGCCATCACTTCCCCGGCCAGTTTAAAATCTCCACAGTTGAGAGAAATGGTTGATTTTGATGGAATCCCTTCCACAAACAGTCTTGCTTCAACATAGCTTAAAATTTCTAAAACGTGAAAATGTCAAATGTTACCACCCAAAAAATGACAGTAACTAATAACTGATTACTGAAAAACTACATACATACATGTCACTGATTTGCATTACCCACAGCTCTCCTAAAAACTGTGCCATTGCATAACTAATCTTTCCAGTAGATTTCAACAACCCCAAACTTTCCAGGCCAAGAGTACCTTTTTATATAAATAGAAAAGGATTCCAAATGCAAGGCCAGTAGCAATGTGAACATTTGCCTCACTCAAACGAGGTATTTCTTAGGAAGCAGTTGCTCATGAAACACCCAAGTCCCTTTGTTGTACATCCTCGTACTGTACTACACTGCACTGTACTGCACTGTACTGTGTGACACTGTATGTCTGTACTGTGCTGATTCTCAACAATGCTGAAGGAAGGAAGAGTGTTTAGTACCTTGGAAATCTAAATTCAGGTCCATAATATGGGCCTAAAAGTAAAAGGACATGAACATCAAATGGTAGGCCTGGACTTTGACTAATTTTTTTTTTAGTGTAACTAGCCATAATTCCTGGATGGACTCCACAATAAAAGTGACGGAGGTACTTGGCATACTTTTCAGGGGTTAAAAATGTGGTTTGAGTACCTCTTTGGGTGTTCAGTTCTAAACGGACCACAGTGGTACCTGTTAAGGCATAAATAGGGATTTATAACAGTGCTTCTAAAACCGTAAAGCCTTCGCAGATACAAACAATAAACCTGCCAGGTGTTTTTTTTTTTGGGTGGGGAGGGGTACCTTTTACGGCCAAAAATTACCACACCCACAACACAATCTCTTTGTACCTTTGAGGGGCTTCTGTAGGAATATCTGATGAGCATCCCCATCACGTTTATATGGGAGCCCCCCAACCCACTGGCAATAATTAATGTTATTATATGGTTCCCCTGTCCCTCCACAGTTCCTCAGCTTAAAAAAAATGCTGCACATTTGAACCCCTGTGGGTCCCTCTGCAGAATTTGAAATTACCTTCAACTCACTGTTGTGTTATGAGCAGTTTTTTAAACTATACAACCCACTGCCTGATTAATTGTCAACACTCCAATTCTTCTTGAATTTTCCATTCATGTCTTATACTTATCAACCTAAGCCCTACGCCAGAACACCCCTGAAGAAAATACACAAGTTATAGTTTTCATTTGCAAAAGAAAACAAAACAATACCTGCAAAAAACTCCCGTTTTGGCCCACCACTATCTACCGCTGGCTCCCCAGAGAATGTCACCTTCAGAATTCTGTCTGGTGTATAGTAGCGGTCACGTGAACGCTTGAAATCATCCCAAATCTTCTTTCTACGCACTGTTACACGAACAGCCTCCTCTTTCTCCTTAAGATGTCTCACTTTCAGCTGTAAAATTTCACTCTTCAGATCTTTCTGAGACGACCCATCTTCGACGTTATTTTGCAGGGTAATTTCACTATCACCACCAACTCTCTCCCAGAATGCATCGGCACATTCATCAGCATGCAGGCTGACTTCGTCAATTGGAAACTGTTTGAAACAAGTTGGGCACTCTATTTTCCCTTCTGTCTCTGTGGACCGAGCATCAGCATCAGCACTGTACGTGCCTTCAGAGGAACAACTCGAACAATTTCTGTACTGGAATACATATTTTTGTACTGGAATATACATTTTTGTACTGGAATACATATTTTTGTACTGGAACTTAATATATTTTTGTACTGGAATACACGTTTATGTGCTGGAATATATATCTTTGTACTGGAATACACATTTTTGTACTGGAACTTATATCTTTGTACTGGAATACATATTTTTGTACTGGAATATATATTTTTGTACTGGAACTTATATTTTTGTACTGGAACTTATATTTTTGTACTGGAACTTATATTCTTGTACTGGAATATATATTCTTGTACTGGAACTTATATTTTTGTATTGCCCTTGTGGGCCACCGTAGCCTGTAAATTTTCATGTAAATCGAATAAAGGAGCCTGTCAATACAATGTAAATCGAATAAAGGAGCCTGTAAAAAACATGTAAATCGAATAAAGGAGCCTGCAAATATCATGTAAATTGAAAAAGGACGACTACATTGTAGACCATGTAGTGAGATGACAGACAAAAAGCCTTTTCTGTAATCTTTATTGTTGAAGAAACAACGTGTTGAACTATTCCACCATAGAAAACCTAATAAGCAGACCTTCTCAGTAGGTTTGCATCAACACACTGGTCTACAACCACTACACTGTATGAATTCATAACAGGCATGGATACATGCCTTCAAAAAAGGCTTTTTAAATAGACATTTAAGAAAAGTAATGCAAAAATAACGCAGGCACATTGGTTACACCAACAAGCACCAGCAGCATCACCTAAGCTAATGAATCTACATCTGTGTGACTGATACCGCTTATGGGTATCAAAAAGTGACGACATTAAAAATACTCTGTAGTAATCCTTGTGATGCCCTTGGCTATTTATATTGCTTACGCCACTGCATGTATTTTATTTTGTTTTTGTTTTGGGATTCGCTTTGTATCTTGAGACCTGTGGAAATAACAAAAAAATGCAAACAGTAAGCAAGTAGTAAAAGGCAACTATGGTGTAATGATCTGAGTTTAACTTAAGAACACCTTTAGACATTTCGGTTCAAGTTTCATATAGCTCTTTCATTCCCTACCCTAGCTAAGAATGCAACATCTTTACTTTGACTAATATTTTGAAGATACAAGGGTGTATCCCCATGCATGTGCTATTCATCAGGTACATCTACATGTACCAACCACAGCCTGAGAAGATAATATGTATAATAACACTTACACTGTAACTGAATTGAAAATAATGGAAGCGTTAAAAAGTGACCCCATATGAGGTTCTGGGCTATATGTGTATTGTTGGCAAATGACAATATTTTTATCACTACCTTGTAAGACATTGTACAGGATGAAAAGTAGCATAGACTCCTAACATGCATAGGAGTGTAACAATAGATCGAACTATCAATGCATTGCGATTGGAGTGTTCCGATAGCGACGCATTGATCGCAGAATTCAACTATCAATGACAATCGCGATAGTTTAGTTAATTATCGATAGTTAAGACAGTTTTCAAATGATGTCCTGTAGTTCTTTTCCCTTCATTGAAAAATGCCTCTATTGTTCTCTGCTGTACGTTATGTCCATTGTTTTGAAACCAAGTAACAATATTACTTTGTTTTCATTAAAAAAGACTTCATTTGTCACCAGGGTCTTGTCTGTGTGCAAAATGGTGGTTCGAATAATATCTCTTCCCCACCCCCTTCTTGGAGAATTGACCGACACTTTGTCAACAAACATGGCGGTCTCGAAGGCTCATATGGCCAGTGTTTTGAAATCGTACAAAACAAAAAAGGAAAGGCAAGCACATGAGAGCACTTCGGGTCTATAAAAGAAAATAATGGTTCAGAGTTGCATGTACATGTAACTCGTGTCCCAGTAGACTGGTACTAAAATATAGTGGTAATACAACAAATCTGACCCACCATATGTGAAAAACATGTTGATAGGTTAATTTTTCTTAAGGATGGTGCCTCCTAATTAATACAGATGTATTTTTTGCAAAGGTTATGACTATGGGGAAAAGGTGCATCTTAGCAAGGGTTATTGGAAGCCCTTGCTAAGACCTGCTGTTTCCACATAGTCTTAAACCACACAAAAAATTTGGTATAAGGGGGCAAATTCCTTAAAAAACCTGAATGGTAATGCATCCATGACTACTGTCACGAATATACATTTCATAGTCTATCTCTATCTCATGCAATTGAAAGAGCGAATGTATTTGCTGTATGTAGTGTAGTTTGTTGAAGTTGTAGTTGGTGTAGTCAGTGTAGTCGTGTGTAGTCGTGTGTAGTCAGTGTAGTCAGTGTAGTCGATGTAGTCAGTGTAGTCGGTGTGGCCGCTGTAGTCGGTGTAGTCAGCGTAGTCCGTGTAGTCGGTGTAGTCGGTGTAGTCAGTGTAGTCGGTGTAGTCAGTGTAGTCGGTGTAGTCGGTGTAGTCAGCGTAGTCGGTGTAGTCAGCGTAGTCAGTGTCGTCGGTGTAGTCAGCGTAGCCAGTGTAGTCGGTGTAGCTGGTGTACTAGGCAGCGTGGTCAGAGTAGTCGGTGTAGTCAGTTGGTGTAGTGGGTGTAGTCAGTGTAGTTGATGTAGTCAGTGTAGTCGGTGTGGCCAGTGTAGTCGGTGTAGTCAGCGTAGTCCGTGTATTCGGTGTAGTCAGTGTAGTCGGTGTAGTCAGTGTAGTCGGTGTACTAGTCAGCGTAGTCAGTGTAGTCGGTGTAGTCAGTGTAGCTGGTGTAGTCAGCGTAGTCGGTGTAGTCAGCGTAGTCAGTGTAGTCGGTGTAGTCAGTTGGTGTAGTGGGTGTAGTCAGTGTAGTTGATGTAGTCAGTGTAGTCGGTGTGGCCAGTGTAGTCGGTGTAGTCAGCATAGTCCGTGTATTCGGTGTAGTCAGTGTAGTCGGTGTAGTCAGTGTAGTCGGTGTACTAGTCAGCGTAGTCAGTGTAGTCGGTGTACTAGTCAGCGTAGTCAGTGTAGTCGGTGTAGTCAGTGTAGCCGGTGTAGTCAGCGTAGTCGGTGTAGTCAGCGTAGTCAGTGTAGTTGGTGTAGTCAGCGTAGTCAGTGTAGCCAGTGTAGTCAGTGTAGTCAGCGTAGTCAGTGTAGTCGGTGTAGTCAGCGTAGTCAGTGTAGTCGGCGTAGTCGGTGTAGTCGGTGTAGTCAGCGTAGTCGGTGTAGTCGGTGTAGTCAGCGTAGTCAGTGTAGCCAGTGTAGTCAGTGTAGTCAGCGTAGTCAGTGTAGTCGGTGTAGTCAGCGTAGTCAGTGTAGTCGGTGTAGTCAGCGTAGCCGGTGTAGTCAGTGTAGTCGGTGTACTAGTCAGCGTAGTCAGAGTAGTCGGTGTAGTCAGCTGGTGTAGTGGGTGTAGTCAGTGTAGTGGGTGTAGTCAGTGTAGTCACGACAACACTGACCACCCCAACTACACTGACTAAATTAACTACATAGACTACAATGACTACACCTTTAACACCAACTATACTGACTACACCGACTACACGAACTACAGTGACTACACTGACTACACCAACTACACCAACTATGCTCACTACACTGACTTCACCTACCTATATGGACAGCGATTAGATTTGTTATATTCGAGACGGTAGTCATGGATTTATTACCCTGAATATCCTGAGATGCGCAGAAGGTATGCGCAGTAACAAAACAAGACACCGTCCTTGAGAAGAATTGGAAGCCTTAACCAGAAAGATGTTAACTGGTGCCACTACTGTACTGCAAATTCACTATTCAGTTGTTCCTGTTTTGTCAAGAATAACAAGAATAACTGTCAAACCTCGACTGAATAAAGACAGTTAGAAGTGAGATGTTGTTTATTTGTTAAGCTTTTCTATTTGGCCTACTGCCATAACCAGTATATTACATTTGTAATAAATACACAAATGCAATTGTTTTGGATCATTAATATTAAGATAAGGAGATTTAAGAAACACAAGAATGATTTCAACAGCTAAGAAAGTGCTCATATCTAAGCAGCTGAGATTCAAATACAGTTCTAGTGTAGCCCAACAAACTTTTTAACTTCACTTTGCAATTACATGTAATGTAATATGTACCTGCTGGCTGTGGTTGGTCCAAATTAAAGTAACTTAAGCTGGAAAACCTATGGTATGGGGCATGTATGGGGGACACACACATATTATTTGTCATCTTCATCATCTCTTTTTCTCTATCAGTGCACTACATTACATGTAAAATACTATTAAATAATTTGTGACATGCCCACAAAAGGGGAATTCTCCCTCCCAAACCACAAGATTATGCAAGCAATGGTGTCTGATTCATCCGCATTTGGGAGTCAAACTGTCATCCTTATTTTCCATCTTTTTGTTATCTTTACTTACCCTGAAATTGTTCCTTTTGCCCCTAAGTATTAATACTTTTTGTCTCAAAAGGAATCACACCTACAAATACCAAAAAAAAAATCATACCAGTCAGTCAATCTAGAATATTATATTAGGTTACCACACATTTTCAAGTGAGGATCCTGGGGGGAAGCGGGGTACTGCCTATTTATGGTTTTACGGGGAGGCTCTGGCCAAAGGTGGTGACTTTTTTGAAGCTCACAGTTTACTAAAGGGTAGGAAAAAATTGTCATTTTAGTATAAGAAAAGGTTACAAAATCAACTGAAAAGTGGACAAGATGGTGGCTTAAAGAAAAGTTTTGGAAAGCGTGCCAAATTTCTGTAGAAATGACAACACGAAACACACAAAAGCTTGCAACCTTTGAGTAGCTGAACCAGAACGACTGAAAGCCCGGGGAAAATTAGGCAATTAATAAAAAATTTTATGGTTTTGGTTTATCCTTGAGGTATAGCAAAAGGGTGCAAATTTTGCTCTCGGTACCATTTTGGTAAAAATTAGTATATTAAAAGGGAAGGGTTTGAACCTCCAGACACAGCCTCTCCGTATGAAACTTTATTGAGTAGCCCCCCCCCCCCCCCCAAGGGTGAGGATGCACCCAATCTGTACTCTTCTTATAAAAATTTATCCGGGTTCAGCCTTAAGGTGTAATGAACTTTTATGTGTTATATAGAAAGAGAAGAAAATTATCGACTTACTGGTGAGCTGTTATGTTCTGAAGCAAAAGTGAATCACAAGGAAGTGTACATGTATGCCCAGTTTGCTGAGCATACACCCTTACACTAAAAATTTTCTACCTGGCTACCTGGGATCCCAGCATTGCCTTACCAGGATCGCAGCTAACTGGACTAAGATTTTCTTATGTAACTGCAAAGTGTGTGAGGTGTGTTTATGACAGGATCTCTGCAAACTGAGCCAGCATGGCTAACCAGGCCAGTTTGGCTCATTGGCCTCTTAAGGCCCAGTAATACAAGCAACATTTTTGTAAAACTTCTTGTGCAACAATGTTGCGTTGCAAGTTGAGATTGTTTCTTACACATATTAACACCTTTTTGCACAACAAATTTGTTGCTTCTACTTTTTGCAACATGAAAATTTGTTATGTGCAGAGGTGGTAATACGTGCAACAAACAATCTCAACTTGCAACACAACATTGTTGCGAGGAAGGTTGCACAAAAATGTTGCCCGTATTACTGGACCTTTAGAGGCCAATGAGCCAAACTGGCCTGCTTAGCCATGCTGGCTCAGTTTGCGGAGATCCTGGCATAAACACACCGAAGCATACCGTGTTATTCCTCAGGGCTATGATTAACATGTGACTAATAAAACCATGAACAGTAAGAATTATCTTGAAATGTTCACTGTGCCATGACCGACCAATCAAGTGTGAAATCAATGCAAACCACAAATTTCTTGTATCTGATTGGTTTTCTTTCCCGACATAATAACAGTCCAAAAATAATTCAAGTGTTCAGGGTTTTCATAGTTTTGCTGTATTAAGAGCCATAATGCCTAACATGTGTTACGGCGGAGTATAGATCAGTGTTATGGATGAACTTATCTTTTGTTGCTATTAATAATTATTTACTCAAAAAGCAATTGGGTTTCTTTATATGCATATGAACATCTGACTACTAGCTAATTGACAGCCCTTAAATGAAAAGCAAAGTTACCTAAGTAGCTAATGTTGCCCAAAGCCAAAGGGAACTTGGAGAGAAAACGGCAATTCTGCAGGAATGGGAATTAATGATTATGGAATTCAGAGGACATGGGGGCAAAGTTCTGTCCATGAATTGAAAGTTTAAATCTGAAAAGGTTCTTACAATAACTTATGTGATACACAACTATTAAAGAACATTATTTAAGTTAAATGCAAGACAAAAGCATCGAATCAAGACAATTAATTCAATTCAATGACCCTCTATTTAAATAATACTAAGTCCTCGTGGATTGAGCGGACCGCGTGAGAAATATAACTGAATACAAACATTTACCAACCAAGAGTAAAAAAAAACATACCTGAAATGATGTACGAGCCATAGACGAAGGAATCGTGGTTCTTCCATATTATTTGCATTGAATTTCCATCAGATTGAAAGCCGTTTGCACGTTGGTTTGTATTATACTAGCTCGCTCGACCGTTAAAAAGATTGTGCTGCCTTCCCGAATGAGCACGAATTGTGGTCAGCGGACGTTTACTACTTAGTGTACACGAACGCTAAAAATAACATGCCCTGAAAAAACAGCGTTTTTGCAGTTCTGTGTTGTTTTCACGTAATTTATAGATTTTCCATGAAAATGCTAACTAAATTCGCTGAGGAAACGGTCGATTATTTAACTTGGTGAGGTAAGTTCGCATCGCAATGTACCAGCAGAGGCCAGTAGAACGAAATTCAAAGGGTGTAGCACCTACGTTCGCATGAAATACCTCTGACAAACAGGTTTTAGTGGAAATTCAAAAGGAAAAAACCGTACTTAAAGAGATTCTCGTCTGTGTGTTAAAACAAAAAAAAAAACGAATAATGTAGACTCCTGTTCGCGAGAAGGGCTAGTTTTGCAGCGTTTTTGTATCACGCTCAATTTCTTTTGTTTTTGCTTATCCACAATCCTCTTCTAAGCAGTACCGGTACCGGGCAATGTTTTTGTTACGCCCACTTCAAACTGGCGGCCGAAAAACGTTTTTAAAGAAAAACAATCTATCTTCAAAATTACAGATTAGTTGGATTTAAATCAATTCTCTGTTGCTTCTCTCAACTGGCACTACCGAAATGTTAGTTTTTAATAATTAACCAAATATTCGTCTACACACAACCTGCGACTTGTTGCTGAAGCCAAACAGTAAAACAGTGCTTAATTTTAAACATGTGAGTAGGTTGTTCAAGATAATGAAAAACGCAGATGTCCCCCATCTTGAAGTGGGTGTTAAAAACTTAGCTTTGGGTGGGGGGAGGGGGGGGTGGGGAGGAACCCCTAAAATCTCGGTGGGCGATGTGCGGCAAATGTCTTGAAACAATTACACTATTTCGGAGCACAATATGTGATTTTTTTTTACCCTGTTTCAGGCCTGACCCAAAATCTGACGCCCCTTATCAAAACTGTCCCAAAAAGGATCGCAACTACCTAGGAACTGCTTCAATTTACGTAAGACGTTTGAGAAGGGCTTCAAATCCTCTATATTAATCAAAAGACCATTCTCAAGGGATGAAAATAGTAAAAAGTAGCTTCCTCTAAAGACCATACCCAATTCCAGACCATAACTCGAAAACTTTACCCTAATTCAGACCAAAACGACACAAAAATCATTACCTTTGAGGCCGCCCACTCCTATCTGGCTTTTATGTAGAAGGTTTTTGCAGTCTCCCTTTTTTGTTTTCATGTCGTTTACAAGGTTTAGGCAATCTCTCTGTTTTACTTTCTTTCTACAATCTCCCTTTTTTACATTTGTGGGTAGCAAGGTGGGTGTAGCAGTGGGAGCACTTGCCTCCCACCTCTGTGACCCGGGTTCGGTTCCAGTGGTTGGCACGTGGGTTGAGTTTGTTGTTGGTTCTGTCCTTGCTCCGAGGGGTCTTTTTAGAGTTCTCCAAATTTTTTCCCTCCACAAAAACCAACACTTCCAAATTCTAATTCAACCTGGACGTCAAGTGTTTACACATGATGTGTGGTCCTCACACTACGACGCTAAATTTGGTTTACCTTTTTTTTACTTCAAATGTTAGATACATATTCTTGAATGTATCCCTTTTCCAATTTACACGCTATTTGCATTGTCTGGCCAGTCTCCCTTTTTCCATTTAGATGATTTTTACAGGATTTGGGCCACCAAATTTACATGTTATTTACAGGGTATAGAACAGCCCCATATTTCTCATTTACATGTTCTTTACATGTCTTGTTTAAAAAATTTACAGGATATTTACATAGAAGATACTGTAAATTTGTTCCCCAAAATTTACATGTTATTTACATGGTTCTTTAAGTTATAAGGGTTAAAGAGGACCACGTAAATCCATTTTTACAACAAATTTACAGCTTCTCCTTAACATGTAAAAAAGCATGCAAATTCAATTTACAAAATGCCAACATGTAAATGTAAATTTACAAAACATGTAAATTAGGATTTGCATGTTGTAAATTACGATTTACATGTGCATGTAAATTTTCAACTTTTCCAGTGAATTTAAGTTTGGATTTGCTTGAATTAGTCTGTTGTCTACTCTGTTCGTGTATCAAAGTTCGCTGCGATCAAAGTTTAGTTGGAGTTCAGGAAAGTCGCAAATATACGTAGGAAAATGTTGTTTATGTATGTATTTGCCCTGACATTTGCATTTGTCTGTTTGCAGATACTTTTGTGCTGCGGTCACAAGCAAATTGCATGGGATTGAAGGACATGACATCAGCCAAGAATCAAAACGATAAGACTTTAACTTCTACTGCTGTATAGTTTCTGTTTCTAGCATGTTGAACTTTACAAACCTTGAGAAATATTGCCTGATATTATTTACATACTATCATAAAAGTGTCTACCATAACTTTAATACGAGGTTGGAAGAAAAATACTATTATTATTAAAATACTTTTAAAATTTTTGAAAATGTTGTCCTTAGCCTTTTGTTGCGTTCCAATGCTTTTGAAAACCTATCTTATTGCTAGTAAAAAGCTATTTATTTTCTATGTTTTTCCTATTTCAAAGCTAGTTTAACGCTGTATGTTAGTGCTATGTAGACTGTATTCCATTATTCATAGATGCTATTTTAAACCTATTTGTATTGTATGTTTTCTCTACTCCTGTGCGGGTGTCTGTAAAACCCGGAACACCCCGGAACACCCCTGGAACAACCCGGAACATCCCCGGAACACCCCGGAACAGCCCGGAACAGCCCCGGAATACCCCTGGAACATCCCATAATACCCCGGAACACCCTCGAAACAGCAAGGAACATCCCCGGAACACCAAAAATAGTGGTCAGCGGTCAGACTGCTCACAAATTGACTAAGCCGAAGACCTCCGAAGATTCCCAATTCTTCATAAGACTTTTGCGGATTACCCTGAGATTTCCGAGCATTTGAAGGATGCTTTGGAATATTTTCGAAGCTTTTAAGAACAGCGAAAAACCATTAATTAATGGGAAAATATATCATGTACGTGACCTTCATATCAATAAGTTACGATTTTCAGTGATATGAAAATGTGACAGTTGAACTGTTAATTCTGCATTGATTTTTCTCGTGCGAGGTTTGCATTAACACGTTCAAAAAACAGGTGTGACCTCAAGGACACAACAAAGCCAAATGATACAGTGTCACGCAATGCTATAAGGTCATTATTCCGAGGTCACACGATCGTCATCATTTTATTTCCACAGGCGCATGGAAAATGTTTGGCCGCCGGTTCGTTACGCTAATATACACACCTCATTTAAAAAACCTCAGTTTATATTAATTTGAAGTATCATACCGTAGTGCATGAGTGCTTCAGGAATGTTAAAATCCGAGAACGTTTTTCCATGTCTAATAAATTCCCATCTTGCAGCTTTCTCTTGTCATATTTGAATGACAACGTTCTTGCAGTTAGGCCTGCATATATTTTTGGTTAACAAAAGAGCGTAGCTCGGAAAATAAATGAGTACGATAAATGTGCGCCTGCAAAATAGTACTCACTATAATTTTGTAGAGGTATCCGAGGGCTTATAATGTAGGATGTCACAACGTAACCCGGGAGCAAAAGGATCGAACGAGCTTACACTCTTATAGCGAGAAAAGGAACAAGTATTTTATTTACTTTCACAAGATCTAGTTAGACCTTAAGAGAAAAAATTCAGTAAACGAGAAAAGGAAAATTAATAAACGATGAGAGTACATATCACATTTCCTTGAACGTTGCAAAGTTCGTGTGCTCCCTCAATAAGCCAACTTTATACGTTGCGATAAACCTTGAGTTACAGCTTACTTCTCAAAACTATTCAAACATTTTTCTAATTGGTCTTTAGAAGGAGCGGCGGTGTTTCTTTGCCCAGTTCGTACAGTAACAGCAAGTGGGGCACTTATTGAGAAAATGCGGTAGTACTAGCTACATAAATTGAAGAGGAACAGCCTTTACGGAAACAAATAAATCCTATAGACGTTTAGCAGCCTGCAAAATCTGTTTTGTTTTGCGTGCAAAATCTGTCACGCAATGCCCAAGAGTAAGTTATCGCGACCGTGACGTGTTATATGGTGAATTGAATTATTATTCGGGATGCCCACCCCCAGAATTTCACTTATAGACGTCCCATCGGTTTGTCGAGAGTTATAATGCAAATCTCGCATGAGTTACAACAACTTCGAATTCAATGATTGAATTGAAATATTCAAAAACAAATCTTTGTCGATCTAAAGGACACCAATGTTATTTTTTATTTTATTTTTGTCATTTTGTCTTCGGGTGATCCGCAAAGGTCTTCGGAAAAATTCGGAAATCTTCGTTAATCTTGGGAGGTCCTCGGGTCAGTCTATGCGTGACAGCTCGGACCGCTGACCACTATTTTTGGTGTTCAAGAGTGTTCCTGGCTGTATTGAGGGTATTCCGAGGCATTATGGGACGTTCCGGGGTATTATGGGATGTTCCAGGGGTGTTCCGGGGTTGTTCCGGGCTGTTCCGGGCTGTTCCGGGCTGTTCCGGGCTGTTCCCGGGGGTGTTCCGGGGATGTCCCGGGGGTGTTCCGGGGTGTTCCGGGGGTGTTCCGGGGTGTTCCGGGTTTTACAGACACCCCTCCTGTGCTATGTGAAACCTATTTTGTAATTTACAAGCTATTTATCTCCTATGTAACCCCTATTTCAATGCTATTTTATCACTATAAAGGGGTGTATTTTAGGGCTATACAGCTCTATGTAAAAACTATGCAAACTCTATTTCAAACATATGCTGATGCTACTTTTTAACTATGAGTTTTGTGTGCTCGAACGATCGAAGGTGTCGACCGAATTATAAAATAAGGGTTCGACTGCGCTTCGAAATCGAACGCAATCGAACGTTCACACACATTTGTTGGATTACCAAACCAAGGGAGCCCAATCACTTGATGAAATCCCACAGCACTGGGTTCGATTAAGTTCGATTACCGAACGATAACAGCGAGCGATCAGGCTTGCTGGGCGATTGTGTCGGCATGCATACTCAAGTGCTGAAGCAACAAGATTGCACAAATGAAGTTCACTTACTTTCATATACCATGTAAAAATCTTTAACGGAAGAAAAAAGGCTAATGTAGATCTACTGGCGCTCAGTTTCCTGGGGAAAAACTGGAAATTTTCAAGCCACCGAACCCACCGAAGTAGGATGGCTAAAGTTTCTCACAAGAAGGCTTCCGAAAATCTTCCTCGTTCCCAGTTCACTTTGTCTTGCACGGCTATACCAGCCTCAGCCACCAGACCCGCTGGCCTCACCCGCGAGGGAAGTGAGGGAAGAGGGCCAAGTGAAGTTTTCGGCCCGGGTGTTTTTTTCCCAAGACCAAAGTTTTCTCACGCCCGCCCCTGCAACATGTAGTTGCTTCCTTTTGCATAGCCTCCCACGCAGTCGTTTTTAGGGGAGTCGTATTACCCTCCTCCCAATACAACTCCCCTAAAAACGACTGCGTGGGAGGCTACCTTTTGCACTGCACGATTTTTTCTTCTGCAAAAGTATCCAAAGGACTCCCTGCCCTTCCCCATCCCCAAAAAATTAAATTGCCGACTCGGAACGGCAACATCTGCAACATGCCCCTTACAACCAACGATTACGACTGTAAGAGTATCAGATCATGAGCCAGTTAGGCAGCCTTGTGGGAAGATCCGTGCTGACTACGCCAATGCAAAGGCATTAAAAAAACACTAAGCCGTGCGGTTGAGAGACAACAATAGAACATTTGCACGAAGGCGTCATTGACTGCAACTTCCCAGAATTGCTCGTGTCCCGGATGTTGTTTGGCATCGCGTTCATTTTCATTCAGATTTGAAGCACGCGAAAATATTGAGAGCACAGAGTGGTTGTGAAAACAAGCTTTAAGTTCTCATCTGCTGATAGGCGCCCGCTGGGGAGAGACACCATCACGTCGTGATCTATTTCGACCAATGACAGCCTAGTACCCAGGCATTCTCTTACTGCTCACGCGACTTGACGCGAAATTTCGTGCTCATTCAGTGACGTCATGACTGGCGCCAAGTCGAGTGAGTGAGAAGAGAACGCCTGGGTACTAGGCTTGAAGCGTCAGAGAAGTTGCCTTGTTAAGGCCGCGGGTGACAAGCTGCTCATGAATAAATTTATAAGGCAAAATTTTGGTGGAGGTCGTACGTTAAAAAGCTTTAGATCTTGATCGTTTGGGAGCCGATTTCGTTGAAACTTAATAGAGAGCTTGAGGAATGTTGGAAGTGCAACAAGACTGTTTTTCCTTCGATAAATTGCTTTTCTTTGCGATGCTTTGAGCTTCCAAAGTTAAGATTTGGTAAAACGCGACTCCGTGTCCACGTTTTCTCCTCGTGGAGAAGACAATAATTCTTGATTTTGCCACTAGTTGATCAGTTTAAACCTCTATTGTGTCACAACAGAAGCCGATTTTGTGATTTCAAGTTCCACTGAAAGTTATAAGCCTTTAAATTAGTAAAATCGTCCTTGTTTAAATTTGAAGACTTAAAACTTCTGTTAAAAAGCCTGTTTGAAAAAAGTGCTTCTGTAGTGACAACCTACAACACACCTATTTTACCTGTCTGCTGTGTCAGTTCAGGAAATTTTATATCCGCGCTGTATTCTTGGACACAAAATTGGTGGTTTTAGGGCTTCCGAAGGCTTATCGAAGAAACACGAGTGTTTAAGCCAAGAATATTTTATTATGTAAATTATGGATATAAAAATTACGAAGCTATTGTTAACAATCCAGAAACAAACAATAGGTTGCATGCAATCTAAAAAAATCGTGTGTTTTCCGTGGAAAATAAACGAAAGAAAAAAGCATTGGTGCTGAACCAATTAATATTTATAACGCACACAAAATAGAAAGAGAATTTTACTATCGAAATTTTCAAAGCGGATTTTTTCCGCTTAAACGTAGACTTAAACACTAATTAAAACCAAAAAGAACGACGAAATCGAACTGTTTTATTATTTTCCGGTCTGTGGAGCAGTGTGTATATATACACAGAAAAAACTTCACGGAGTTCCACTTACGAAAGACCCAGATGTTGATAAATATTGGACACAAAATTGGTGATGTTGATAAATATTCGAGATAGAGATAGAAACAGTATTTTATTTTCGTTTTGTTTTGCTGTAAAAATTCTAAAAAGTTGCAATTAACGTTTCAACTAACAGATAAAGAATAAAAAGAACGGTACAGATACAACAAGCGAGCGCTCAACGCATTTATTAATTATTGTTATTATGAAAATTTTTATTTAACAATACTTAAAATGCACAATGTTTCCTGCCACACGATTAAACGCACGAGCAATCATTGATGCATAAACCAAAGATTTTATACTGCAGAGCTTATCATGAATATTTCGCGCAATGTCGCTATCATTCGTCGCACTTCGTGCATACGCTTTAAATAAATGAATACTGATGATTTAATCTCTTACCCGCGGCCTTGAAAGAATCATTAAAGCAATGTAATTTTGGTCTCTTCAATAGGCCTGGAGCAAACAAATTAAAATTTCCCTCCTGATTTGCAAAGAAACCCACTGGAACTAATTTACCAAAAAAGTAAGAAAACATTGGGTTCGCCTGTATACAAACGAATTTTGAAATATAGAATAAAATACGACAGCATTCTATATCCACGAACTCGGCTAGCTACGGTCAGTGACCGTAGAGTGCAGTGAAAGGAAACGAGCCAAACCAGAAGGGTGTTGAGTAGACTAGAGCAGTGCCTCCTTCTACTCTACGATGGTTGAGTGAGAAAATCATGCGAGTGTACGTGAAACTTAACAGCCGTCTATTTCTTCCTCAACTACTCCTGAGCGAGAGGGACTGCTCATAGTCTAGGTAATAAGAGAAAGGATTACAACTCCTAATATGGTCATATAACTGGTCATAAGTTACCCGTTCGTAAACTTTTACCATCACTGAAATTACTGATTGACTTTCAGAGTTGCTTAATTAAGGAACATATATCACTGTCTTTTATTATGATCATCAGGAGAGAAACTGTATTGCGTGGTTAGTGATGATGTGCTTAATTTGCACTGGAAGCTGATTCATATTCGAGGGTATAACGGAAACTTGCGCTGAAAAGTTCATGGTTCATATGCGTTATATACATGTAAATTTAGCTAGGAAGGAATTACATCTTTCATTTCTGTTGAACATTTGATGGTAAATAATATCCCATGTTATGATTTAAATTAGTGAATTACAAGGATCTCTAGTGGTGATGTGTTTAATTTTGCAATGGAAGCTGATTCACCTCATTATTAACTTTGGTTCCTTCACGATTTGGAAAGGAAGTATATAGACATTTTGAATGTTGTTTGCAGGGAAGCTGTGATTAAAAATTTGACTCTCAACGGTTGGTGCTAAGAAGCTATTGCCTCCCGGCAAGTACGGCGCAATAAGCGATTTTAGTAGAGGTAACGGGGAGAGAACGTACGACTTCTGACGGAGACACTAGAGGAATCTGAATTTCGGATATTTACTTCCCAAATGAAGATGAAAATAACTTTGTTGCAAATGATTCAATTCTCTCAATTCTGATTCGTCATTAGAGAATCGCTGTATATGACCAAAGCTTGAAGTCTTTCTTCCCTACCAACAAAAGTGTCATCTGATTGTTATAAAAAAATCATGGAAGTTGCGGAAATCTAACGATAATTGGAAGGAACAGATTGCATTTTCCCGAGTTACAGTAGCACTTCTTCTCTCATCAGGAAGTAGGCCAATTTTTAAGACTGGTTAAATCTTCTGAGTTTGCGATACACAACAGTGCTTTTAGAATAGTTGTGAAATGCATCTGAGACAACTACCTTTTTTTAGTCACTTTGACCGGTTCTAAATAGTTAAAATAACCAGGTTCTTTGGTTTGAAATAACCAATTATCACTAGTTATAATAACCACTGACAAGGTTATTTTGGCTTTTCTGTTTAGTCGTTCTGTCTTTGACATTTTTGTTGTTTTAACTATTAGAATTAGTTGTTTTAACCCGTTTATTTTTAGTTGCAATAACCAATATCTTTAGTGAAAGTAACTCAATTCATTCGGTTATTGACCATTCAAATTGGTTAAATCTACTATTTATAAAAGTACCTGGGATGCATCTGAGACAACCCATTTTTTTTAGTTACTTTTTGTTATTTTAACTAAAAATATTGGGTTAACCAAAACTGTTATTTTAACCTTTATATGATCAGTTGACTTGACCATTTCAGCAAGTTAAAATGACCCTTTAAAATAGATCAAGATGACAAACACTTTTGGTTAAATGCACATCTTTATTAAGCGTTCTCGAAAACGTATAACTGGCCGTTGGTGGTGGTTGTAACTGGAAATGTTCTTTTATAGTCTTCTTCTTCTGAAGAAGAATGTGCGCCATGTCAGTAGCACCCAAGATACGTTTTTCCATTTCTGAAAACAATGATTAAAATGTAATTATTACTGAGAAATATAATAGTGATTCATGATAAATAGTTATTCTGCAAAACTAAAGCTTTCTTTGGAATTAGCCAATCTGCGTTGCATTACAAGGTACTTGTGAATAATATAACTGAATTATTATATTCTGACCAAGTTATGGATGTTAGCCTCCTGGAACAGTTGTCCTAGGCTAAACTTTCCTGACTAAACCAATAAACTGGGTTAAAGTAGGATCTTGCTCCATGAAGGTCTTGATAGGCAGAGGCAAACTAGAATGACGAATGAGACTTAGCATTGCTTTTACTCCGGTGATAAGGTTGGACCTCGCAAAGTATTGTTTGTTCAAGAAATTTTTTTTTATATTTATCCTTTACCCTACATTTGACACCTCTTCCAAATGCACCCTTTCCTAAAATCATGTCACTTTCAACCTCTAGCAAGCTTTTGGTCACATAATCTTGCTTCTTGGAATATCTATATATCTACTTCCTTAAAATTACTGCTGCATGGCAGAAGAAACAAGTCCATTGTTGTTATCTTCCTTTGTCTTCTACCATTTGCAAAAAGATCCATACGCAATTTCCTTGGCCGTCTTACATGTTATCCTAAGGCTCAAATATTATTTTCTCGTTGACTGCTTTAGCCGAACTGGTTTTCAAAAAAGTTTTTTTTTCGATTTAAACAGTTCATTCTTTATCTACTTTTTCGTTTATTTCTTTCCACCTCTGGGGGACCTGGGGGACTGAACTTGTCGCCTGCAGGTTAATTGCAGACGGTGTTGCTGCTTAAAGCTGCTTGAGTCACTGAGGGCGAGATATTATTTAAACCGATAAATTACATTTGAATTTGGTACATAGAGACAGAATTTAAGTAACTGTAAAAAATGTGAGCTAGGTCAATCAAGAAAGCAAGAACTCACAGGCAGACTACAGCCCAAGCAAGGCTGCCAAAGTGACAACCTCAGCAAGGAAATTGTCAGTAGGCAAGCAATTAAATCTTGCCTTGACAAAACTACGGCTTCAGACTGCTGGAGTTCAGTTTCTCTGTCTCAACCCTTATCACATTTAAAACAATTCAGTCCTTTAACTACAGTTCATGTACTGAATTTTATAATGGCCCACAGGCAGCCTTCAGTCTCCTGGAAAGTCTGATAACCATAAACACTACAAAGTTTTCTTCTGAGGTGACTTGGAAATGACACGCATTTTAAGATCATCAAGCCTGATGGAAATTACCGATAATAAACTACTTTTTGAGACAATTCAGTTCAGCCACGATACTCAGACAGCACGCTAAACATAATATTCAGCACTTTTTGAAACCTGAGAGGCCAATGGAAAGCAATTTCCTAGACTTCAAGACTTAACTTTTTGGAAGAAAACGTTTAAAGCGATTTTCTCCTTTCTCATTGTCTAGCTATCCAACTGAAAAATGTCTGACAGATTTCCGTTGTAACAAGAGCTTAAAAACAGCTGAATGAATTTTCTAGATAATTCAGTTCAGTCACGATACCCAAACAGCACGCAAAATATAGTAATAAACCTATGGCTAATGAAAAGCAATTTCCAAGACTTTTAGTTTGGAAAATGTGAAGAAGCCAATTGCATCTACCTTAGCTTTGAACTGATAATTGCAGCATTGGTTCGGGAGGAAAAGTGTCAACTTCTAATCACCAGGAAAAAAGCCCAAGCAAGGCTGCCATTACAGACAACCTCAGCCAGGAAATTGTCAGAAGGCAAGCACAGATCTTGCCTTGACAAAACTACGGCCTCCCGGTTACAGAAGTGAACTTCCCTTAACTGGTTTCAGTTTATGTTATAATTTGATCAAAAACGACAAATTCTAACGAAAGTATCTTCAAATAAAACAATAAAATATTAACGTTTTGGAAGAAAACATTTTAAGCGATTTTCTCCTTTCTCGTTGTCTAGCTATCCAACTGCAAAATGTCTGACAGATTTTCCTTGTAACAGTTGAATGGATTTTCTAGATAATTCAGTTCAGTCACGATACTCAAACAGCACGCAAAATATAGTAATAAACAATCTATTAAACCTGAGTGGCCAATGAAAAGCAATTTCCAAGACTTTTAGTGTGGAAAATGTAAAGAAGCCAACTGCATGTACGTTGGCTTTGAATTGATAATCGAGGCATTTGATCGGAAGGAGAAGTATCAACTTCTAATCACCACGAATAAAGCCCAAGCAAGGCTGCCATTTACAGACAACCTCAGCCAGGAAATTGTCAAAAGGCAAGCACAGATCTTGCCTTGACAAAACTACGGCCTTCGGGTTACAGAAGTGAACTTTCCTTTACTGGTTCGAGTTTATACTATAATTTGATCAAAAACGGCAAATCATTATGGAAATTATTTTCAAATGACTGACAGCTTTATGCACCCACTTCCGCTGCTAATAGGCGCGCGCGTCGCTTGAAGTCGCCGGAAATAATTATGTGACAGGCGGTAACAAATATAATTACACAAAGAACATTCTTATCTTTTATAAAAAAGTGACCGTTGGTTTAAGCGGGAAATTGTCATCGAAATAACGGCACAAAACTATATATCTCGTAGATCCCGCATGTAAAAAGCGTAAGTGTTACTGGAAACGTTCATGCATATCTGTAGGCTAGTTCTAGAAGCACAAAAAATTCAGACATTCAGATCACAGCTCATCAAAGTTTTGGCGGGAAGTTTGTCCACTGCGTTTCAACGGCACGAATTAAAACATTGTTGCACATAAAACAGTCATAACTCCGTTAATATTGATAGCTTTGATCGTCTCATAATGATTAAAACGTAAAAATGAAAACAGCTCAAATAAGCTACTTTGCTTATATATTTTAAATAAACGGCAATTTACTTACCACGACCTAACCGGCGATGGCCTGGCGCCACGACAGCATGAAGGTCGTCTAGGGGAGAATTTTCTTCACGGCTTACGGAGAAATACGGCCCGCCGTTGTGTTAAGTTGTACTTGCCGTAAAAATAAAGTAAAACAAGAAGTGGAAAATATAAGCTCGAGCAAATGTGGGAGACTGAACAACATCGATATATCGGCAAGAAGTGATCTTCGTTTGATTCATTCAATCTCATGTAACTCCCCAACTGATTCCAAAGAAAGCAACTGGCATGTAGTCAATATAAAGAAACAACCACTGCTGTGCGAACAGTTGTCCGTCCCTCTGAACTAGAGCGAAAAATCCATCCCCGACTGAAAGACGCAAACGTGATTTCAGGTTCAGTGACTGAAAGTGGACTGAATTGAATGCAACTATAATTGTTTAAGGCTTTGTTGGATATTATTCACTGATTGGTCAAAAAATTAAGATTTAAATTCCTTTATTATGATTGGCTGTAGTGTTTACACAGGCGAGATCTAGGACAGAATCTGTCATACCGCAAATACTTGCGGTAGATGACTGCAAATACTTGCCGCGGGTATGGGGATTCCTTGCATAATGAATGAACGATACATTATCGGCTTTGAGCAATGAGTTATTCAAAATCCAAACGTCACTGAAAGAAGCCAACGTTTTTTTAAAAGGTCTAAACGCCTTTTGGTTGAGAAGTTGTGGCTGCAAAATAAAGAAAAGCTTCAAACAACCTTGCTCGGCGACGTTTGAGCCGATAACGTGTACCTTATTTCCTGTGGGTCAGTAAAAGTCACGTTATTTTCTACCCGGCACGCAATAACTAATCCTATTAGCTGAGTTTATCTTAACTAATAGCTTAAGTAGAAACAACCTTAGCTTCCTTTACGGGTCATTTTATTTTATTATATTGTAAGCAACATGGTAAATCGAACATCTTTTCATTCAACTTGTCTTTAGTTGATGTTTTACCTCTTGCAAATGACTGTTTTGATTAGTCACAACCACTCTTAATTGGTTATATTGACTGATTTAATAAGAGTAATTTTAACCAGTCATCGAACAGTTACAATAGTTTCTGCTCCTGTGATGAGGGATCAAACGATATGAATCAGTCAACGACCTATGAATTATTAGCCACAATCACTAGCAATCGACTGTCGGATTTACTAAAAAATCTGTCACTAAAACAAGAAAGTTTGTTTATTTCCGACAATTAGATTTCATACTTATCAAATGCTCTGTTACTTTAGCTGCTATTTATTTTTTAATATTTGAGTTTTAATAGCGAGCAGAATGCTCCTGTGGCGAGTTAAATACATTATACTTTACCAACTAGTAAGTCATATTTACCATGACTAATTAGTTTGGTCGTTTAGACTAATAAGAGAAGTATAGTTATCACAACTAATCTCAATGGTTAAAACAACCTAACGTTAAATGTAACATTAACTATTTTATTTAGTTGACAAATTTGACTGTTTAAAATAGTTAAAATGACCATTGTTATTAGTTACGACCATTTTAAATAGTCATTTTAACTAGTCAATTTTTACAGTGTGAATTGACTATGCCAAACGACAGATTCAGAATTTGAGGTCAAAATCTGATAGAAATTAACCTTGTGGAAATTAACGCTCCACTTCATTACAGTCGTGAAAAATAGCACTCCTGAAATTTAGCACGTCTTAAATCAACGCGATTTTTTAGAAAAATTCGCGTTTAATTCATGGAGCCTTAAATTCTTTTAGAAAATAGGAGGTGCTGTATATGCGCCATTAGATCCGGATGTTGCTTGGCTGTGCGTTCATTTTCACTCAAAAGCGCGCGAAAATACCAAGAGCACAGAGTGATTTCAAAAACAAGCTTTGAGTTCTCCCGTTTTTTCTTCTTAAGCTGAATTTATAGCAATTTTTATCTCTGTGTCAAACATGAAAAGAAGGAATAAGAGAAGGAAATAAAAAAGAAAAGAAGGAATAAAAGAAGGAACAATTAACCGTATTTTTCAAAGCGAGGCATTTTATAGTAAACCATGATAAACTTGTGAAGGAACGAGGTCAGAAAAGATTATCCAATTAAGTCTAAAAAGAAATTTGTTCATCGTTTCCACTCTCTGCGAAAATTGTCCTTTTTACATTCCGTATTAACGCTAATAAAAGAGTAAAACAAAGTTCCACATGCGATGTACATAAAACATTGGTTTACAACACTAAACAGCAACGCACTATGAACAGACGCGGTTTCGTTGAACGACGTTTCTTTAAAGTACCGATTACTACATAACATAACAAGAGATCCTCCTTGCACAGACTAAATTATAGCGCAGAGAAAAATTTGCCTCTTCGCAGGTTCCACATCAAATGGTATCGAACCCTCTAAAAATCAAAACACGACGAAACAGTTTCACCACTCGGAATGCCTTTCCTCTTTCGCCAATTTTTTTCTCGAGGACAAAAGATTCCCCCGTCCTTACTGTAAATGGGCACTCGTGGTAGCCATTCGCTACAACTTCTATTAATATAACATTCATTTTACCCGTGATTTTAAGACTATGTTATGTCCACGCGTTCCACGCGAATAACGGATGCGTTGAGGGGTTGAATTTCAACGCATCGGCTTACAAAACGTTGTAAGAAATCATAAATTACTTATTTATTGAAACCGATAATAATCAATAAAATCGATAAAAATCGATACAATTAGGAGGAGGAGAATTGTGAGTATCGATTTTCATCGATTAATGGAACCAATCAATAATACGTTCTTCTATTTCAGGCTAAGGGGAAGTAGTTCAACTGATAGGGTAGTTCAGATTTACCAGTGGCACCACCAAACTAATTTACGGTTACCTGCAAACCTGTGACAATTAAGATTCAGAGGGTGGGAAATTCTACAGCCCGTTCAAATATTTGCATTGCATTCGAGGTAGCGTATAGGCTATGCGGTTAATCAATGGTGTATCGACATATCGCATCCATTGTTCAATAAATTTGCACTACAGCAGCACGGGAAAATACAAACCTTTTCTTCGCAAGTATTTAAGCAGACATCTTCCCAAGTCGATAGCGTTAAAATAGCCAATGAAGGGTGGATTCATTTGCTGCATACGCGTACAGCAAGAAATGGGACAACCTGTTTGTTTGCATCGCATTTAGGTGACGCGTAAGTGGTAGGCGACAAGTCAACGGCGCGTTCCAGAGTGTGATCGTACTTGATTGGCTATTTTGATGCTGTCAACTCTGATTACTTTTCCCAAAGGAAGCAATTGCCTGCTCAAATACTTGCGAAAGGATTGCATTTACCCTTGCTACCAAAAATGTAAATATATCTTCACTGAATGCTAAAGGTCGATGGGCCATTGATTAATCGCATACCGCATACGCGTATCCCAAATGCGATGCAAATAAACAGGCTGTCGAATTTCCCAGCGTTCCAGCATTTTGATTATCAGAGTTTTGCAGACAACCTAAATTCGTTTGCTGTCACCATAGGTTAATCAGAAGTACCCTATCATGAATGAATTCCCCCTAAAGGAGAAGGTCACTCCAGAAACGGTGTATTTTTTGAAATCGCCAATAAAAAGATAACACTAAGTTGCGTTACTGACCGT
The DNA here is from genome assembly GCA_964017195.1 of Siderastrea radians. NCBI lineage: Eukaryota > Metazoa > Cnidaria > Anthozoa > Scleractinia > Rhizangiidae > Siderastrea > Siderastrea radians. The sequence continues at coordinate 9,630,775 of OZ024890.1, read as the reverse complement.
GGTTTTAGCTTCTAAAGTTCATCTGATCCCACTGAAATTCCTCTCCAAAGAGGGCCAAAATTCAACACTGCACGCCGCCATTTTGAATTGTACTTAGCAGCTTGGCCGCTTGTCCGTGACGTCAAAATGGACAACGAGACCAGCGGTCGGGTAACGTGGGCTCGTTTTTCAGAGCCCATCGTCATCTTCACTTTGTGCCATTATTCCATCTTCCCGTCTTTTTGTGCTTGCCATATCCTAATAGCTACCTTCCCCACAATTACTAAATTATAATAAGGTTTCACGTTCCACAGCATTTAAAGCCAAGTTAATCGTAATCTTTGAAGCTTTTCTTACTTTTTGCCTTGACGTTGAACGTAATTATCAAACCTAAAACAATACGCGTCTCGCACAGGTAGTTTTCTGGGGGTTATCTACACGTTTATTTGCAACAGGGTACGCGTTAAGAATGCGAGGAGTATACGCGTATGCTGCAAATGAATCCACCCGAAGTACGAGTGCACGCTGGAACGCGTCACTGATTTATCGCTTAACCTATAGCGATGTTAACAAACAGGTTCTTGCATTTTTGTGCTATACGCGTCTGCTGCAAATGAGTCCACCCTAAGTGTGCCAGTTCAGCTAGAATAGAAACCTTCGGGGGAAAGCTAACAAGTGGAATTTTTGGAATTCAGAAAACGCTGTTTTTGAGTTCTATCAGTCATCGTTTTGTAAGACTTTAGAGCTCTCCAAAACAGCACTAAAAACAATAGGTCATCAACTGACCTTTTTAAATATTGCCAAAAACAGAAATTTAGAGGTTCTTTTTGTGGAGCTTTATTCTTGCTATGGTGGCTGCAATGACATCACAATCAGCCTTAAAGTATTGCCCAAGAACAGAGATGTAAAGATATTCATAGTTTGTCCACATGGTCAGAAATACTTTTTGGAATCACTCCTTGTTTCAAAAACACGATAACAATGAAAAACCTTTACGCGCCTCCTTGAAGCAGCAAACTTTAAAAATCGTAGGTATGCAATGCGCGCAAAGCCGATGAAAATTGCTTAATGCTCTCAGTGAAATTAATTTTACGTCAGAAAACAAAATGTAAGCTGTAGTTGACCCTTTTGTTTTCGCACCTTTACCGGTAAATCTCCAATAAGTTTTCAGAGCTCATGGACGGTCAACATTCGATAGGGTTTTGTGACGTTCCGCATGATTTGCGAGGTTGTCCACCACCTACGTTCTTCGTATTGGTACTATTATCTGTTTGTTAAAACAAAAGTCTTTCAACACATCTACGTTTCCTGTATCCACAGGATTTTCTTTCGAAATTGGTTAACACTAGCGTTTATTATCGTATTTATTTTCCTGTGGACTAAGGTTCCCCTTAAAATCGACTCATGTCTTCTCGCTTTTTAGCCAAGTCGGTTATAATCTTTTTTTTTTCTTTTTGCTCCACGTTTTCTATCACACCTCAAGCGAAGCTACCAAAGGGTGCCTATTTGTTTACATTTCCGAATTTTCTCGTGCCCTTCTTTATTATTCAGAAACAAGCTCGCATGTTTGTTTTTTTGGTGGTGGGGAGATATCGGCTTCTAGCCGAATAATTACGGTATGTCAAAATTCGTTTGCTTTGCTTTCAAACTGAACGAAAATGTCTAAATTCAGCTCGCTATTTCGAAAGCTGCTCGCCTCCCGGTCTCAGTAAACATTTGTCTCGTATTGGAATTGACTTGGACAAGCTGGTTGAAAATCAAAATGTTTTCCCACAAAAACCAATAATTTGGCTTGGAAATAAAAAAGGAAACTGGAAACAAGTTTCATATGCATGGGAAATGGCGAAGTAAATGGAGTTGCGTTCATTGCGGCCCTGAGCCCATCTTGTGTGTAATTTCTGATGTTTAAGTAATGAATATTTAAATATCATACAAAGAATTAAATTTAAAGAGGATCATCGCATTCTCGTTCCCAGAGCTGCGATCCTTTTGGCCAGCGCCACGGATCGAGAGCTCTGGCGGGGGCCAGGATAACGCGCAAGCGCAATAGCTGCCCATTTTTGTAACCGATGGTAACCGTTATTGTTTCAAATTTCTGAGGTTGTGCAGAAAGCCGGAAGTTCGTGATTCGCGGACTTCCTGCTTTCGGACCCTGCCAGAGCTCTCGATCCGTGGCGCTGGCCAAAAGGATCGCAGCTCTGGGGACGAGAATGGGATCATCGCAGTAAAAGACACAACTTTTGCAGTTGCGAAGAGAAAGCTTGAAAAAATTCAGGCTTGTTCGGGATTCGAACCCTTGACCTCTGCGATACCGATATAGCGCCCTAACCAATTGGGGTAACGAACCAACTGGGAGCTGATTCGTGAAGAATGAAAATGAAATAATGAATATATGAATATCGTATATTAGAACTGCGGGATGAAGAATTAAATGACTGTAAAGAAGATCATCGCAGTTATAGACGGGTTTATTAATAACGAGCCGACACCGTGCTTTCCTCCGGAGCCAGTGGTGCGGGATTGACGGGTTTTTTCTTTTTTTAGTACTTCAATGTACGGTGGCCCACAACTGTCACGGCAAAATCTTTTTCGTCACGGCAAAATCATTTTGGCCACGGCAAAATCATTTTGGCCACGGCAAAATCATTTTGCTGTCACGGCAAAATCTTTTTCGCCACGGCAAAATCATTTTCGTCACGGCAAAATCATTTTGGCCACGGCAAAATCTTTTTCGTCACGGCAAAATCATTTTCGTCACGGCAAAATCATTTTGGCCACGGCAAAATCTTTTTCGTCACGGCAAAATCATTTTGGCCACGGCAAAATCATTTTGGCCACGGCAAAATCATTTTTGTACTCACGTGACCTCTGTCCGCAAGGTGTTATGGGAGTTAATCAACTATGGCGGACAACTAACTCACAGTTTCATTAGTAGTAGAAGATGTTTTGCGCAAAGTGTGGCCAATTTCTGCGAATTTCTGTGTGCAGTGTGGACAAGGTAAGTTGTATTTGGTTTATGAATGCATTTAGATGCACATAATGCAGCTTTGACTGTTTTTTATTCTGCAACGGACTCAAACCACGTGCATGGACTCCGGCTGTCACTTCAGGACTAGATGGTTCGGATAACTCATACAATCAGATATTAAACAATATTAAACAGCAGTTGGCTGCTTGTAAACGTGATTCTATCGTAAGGTTTAGTTAAAAACAATATTCCTCCTGGAAATCCCGCCCTCTTCCCAACGTTTGGACTTTGCAGTTTGGGTTTGCCCAAAATTCAGATCACAACAGAACACGCCATGCAAAGCTCATATTGTAGGGCACATATTTAAGCCAGTACACTTTCTAACTAACAGATTTGTCAAAGCTTTTGTACTAAGAGCAAGTCTGAAGAGAATTCTGTAGTGTTTAGAGTGGTAACTTTAATCAGACCTGTCAACCTGAAAAAACGGAAAACCTGGCGGAGGTGGCCGAAAAACCTGGAGATTTCGCACATAAAGAAATGAAATTTACTTGTGTCCATGGCCTAAAACGTTAACAAAATAGAGGAAAATGTTCTCAGTGTCAATATATGCTTCCATTTTGTCTAAGGATCTATTAACTTACCTATCGGTGCCTATACCTTACCTATCTATTTGCCTGCTCGCCATTTTGGAATTTGCTTTTGAGATTGTTGCCCACCTTGTCAGGTGATCAACTATGATCATATTTGGTGGACACCGAATACATGAAAACTGTGCGGCTCTCAGCACTTGGTGGCTGTGGAGAGCTAAATTGTTTTAGTTTATTTGCCATTTTCAAGCTATGACAAGAGTTAGAGTGTGTACTTTAGAACTTATACTACACAAAGAGGAGAATTTTATGAGCATTTCTTTTCAAATTGGTGTAAGCAAATTATTTTTTTTTCGATAAGCAGCTGAACTCTAACTTTGTTCAAAGCACTTCACAAAAAACAAGACCACAAGTTGCAAAAGTATTTGGGATTTTAAGAGGCCAGCTCTGCATTGCATTGGTGATACTGGAAGGAAAAATATTACTCTTTGGCATCAGATCTTTCTATTTATACCCTAAACCTTGTGGGGGAGGGGGGGGGGGATAATAACCAGGAGCCATCCACTCTTCCCTTTATGCTTTATACTTGGCTGCCTTGGGCCTTCATGTATCATCTGCTGGTTCCGCACAGAAAAGGAGAGGAACCTCTTTAGTTCATCCACACCATCTACAATGTCTGTAAAGAGGTGTAGGTGCAAGAAATAATGTATCTTTCCACGTGTACAACTGTTGTACATAGATAATAAATTAGTGGAGAAAGCGCTTTGATTTCACCTGATCCCCATTCATTCATCACCATTATTTTATTCCCCGAATATAAACTAAAAGTGGTTTCAGAAAGTCTACCTTTGTCTTCAGTGTTATGCATAGGGACGCCACGTAGAAATATAAGTGATAAGAAAGTTATCCAAGAGAGCACCCAGCAACTCGATTATATCAAGTAAACATTGATAGGAAAAGATGGCCAGTTCATATACAGTCATGTCCTTTCTTCCCCTAACGTTTGAATGTGGTAGAAGAAATCATAGAATTTTTCTGTTTTATGTTTGGTTTAATGTGTTTCAAAATAATAAAAAAAAGATACATGCATTAATGTGATTCAAGGCAGAAGGTGTTTCCTCAGGCTTGCTTTACTGAAAACGTCTTTCATGCAAACAAAAAAAAACGCAATTCATTTGCTGGTCAAATATGGATGGTTATTTCATAGTTTCAAGTTCATTATGTTGTAAACATTTTACCGCAAATAACTCTGCCCTAAAATTAACAATGTTAATATGTATTTCAAATTTGATTAGTAATATTTTTGGCCACGATATCTCAAGAGAAGTACACACATTAAAAGACATACTCTGGGGAGTAATCCTTAACTATAAGGAGAATTTTCACACAGTCCCATAAGTAAGAAAACAAGTTCCAGTAAACCGCTTCACAAAGAAGAGCTGAGGCGCAGAAAACCAAATTTCCTAGGCGAGAAAAGTCATGTTGCCGAATATATCAATACACTGTAACTGTTCAGACCAGTACTTAGCCTTCATGTAATAGAATTTTTGTGTAATTTCTACTCAGGTGTCGAAGAACCTCAGAATCAAGCTCAGTCTAGTAGAACGGAGTCCAGTACTACAGAGGAGTCAAAAGTTGTACTTTGCAGTGATCGTAGTGTTAAGTCGTTTGCTGATTTTCGGAAAAGCAAAGGTAAAGAGTGGAAGGAGAGGGTGTCTAAGAAATTCAAGGGTGCAAAGGGCAAGCGAGATGAGACGAAGGGTGCAAATGGCGAAAAGGAAGTTGCAATATTCATTGGCCTGGTGGAATGGAATGAAAGTCATGAGTGTCTCAAGCGAAAACACGGAAAACGCATGGCGTTAAAAGTGAAGAAAAATGACCCACCAGTTGTTCTGCTACAGAAAGCTGTGGAGAAGTGGAAGGCCTACTTCAGTAATTGCTATGATGAAAATGAAGATTATGTTCTCCTTTTAGAAGATTTTAAGGAGGCCACGTTCTTGCCAGGCTCAACTAAGGAATTTTTCACCGTGGAGCGGTACCAAGAAGAGCTCGGCAAAGATTTCAAGCGCATCACGCTGTTCCTGTGTACTCAAACGGATTTCAGATTGGCAGAAGGGAGAGCTACTGATGATGCAGAAACCGAAGATCAGTTGTGGGACATAGGCTCTGACCTTCCCGATCCATTTTACCCAGATAACAATCCGTCTGGCAGCAGTAAGGATGGGGAGGATAAAGAAGAAGTCAACATGGATGCAGGCCAGAAGCATGATGTCACAAATGAACATCAAATAAACGATGACTTCCAAATTGCCCAGGCCATTCAAGCAAGTCTTGATAACGGTTTCCGAGACAGCACTCAAGAACTTATGACGGACACATTAATAACTTATAATGACCACACATCTGTCATTGAAGCACTTGAGCAGCGTCTACTTACTACTGAGCAGTTCTTTCTCGTTGTGAGGCGGGGAATTCCATTTGATCGAGTAATCTCCTTATGGCAACGTGAAAGAAAAAAGAAATCTCCTGAGAATGTGGTCAGAGTGAGATATCTTGGAGAGGAAGGTATCGATTCTGGTGCCTTGGCAAGGGAATTCTTCGCAGACACTATCCCACAGATTGCCAATACCTTGTTTCCTGGCGGAGCCCCAGTGGATTCCACTCTCTACGTCAGAAATGAAACCTTCAGAACAGCAGGAGAAATAGTTGCAACGAGCTTAGCCCAAGACGGCCCACCTCCCAACTTTCTTGACACTGTGGTTTTTGAGACACTGGTAAACTTGAACATAGACGTTAGACAACTTTGTCCTGACAAACATCTAACATGTGCAGAAAGGCAGATACTTGACACCATTAAAGAAGATGTCAGTCAACACCACGATTACATCATAGAACACGGTTACACAGGTATCATCAATGAAGAACATGTTGACGACATCCTTGGGTCCATCTTGGTTAGCATTTGGAATAAAAGAGTTCTTTGTCTAAAGAGTTCAAGGAGGGACTAGATCTTTACGGCCTTGCAGCTATCCTCTCACACAGTCCAGCGGCCTGCAAACCATTATTTGTCAAAGGTCATATTGATGATGTTGATGCCAACTACCTAGCAGGATTGCTTCGCCCACAGTACTCTCCCGAAGGTTCGTCAAGAAAGCTTGTAGAAGAAAAGGTAGTCGATCACTTGCAAGATTTCCTGCTCAGCCTAGAAGACGATAACATCACAGGATACTCTGCTCCAATGGCGTGGAATTATGAAGAAAGCCACCTTCAGGACAAGGTAGAGTTCGCTGCAGAGGAACAATTTCACTCACCTGATCTAACTGCTTCAGGAGTAATGGGCTGGCTTACTGGCCAACGACACAGGGGAATCAATGGCCAAAAAGTAAAGATAACTGTCAAGTTCGATCATGAGTGCAAGATCCGAAATCCCAATCACACCATATGCTTTCCGTATGTAGGAGCTTGTGGGATGGAAATCACTTTGCCAACAGAACACATGAGCACCTATGAGGACTTTCGACATGTCTTCACGTTGGCATATTGTAAAGGACAAGCCTTTGCAAGGCCATAACAGTGGTAGTGTTAATTTTATGAGATACATCACTATTCTTCGTTAGCATATAATTAACTAGGGTACATTCTTTTGGGACTATTTGGACATCGTGAAACCAAAACCATAAAGAACTCAGTCTGTCTGAACACCAGTATTCCATTTATGCCATGCATTTTACTATCGGAAGCACTATGATTGCAATACTGTTCTCTTCAATCTGAGAATGGACTAAGTCACAAATTAGCTTCTGTTCTGAGTATCTTTTTTTCGGTATAGCCCCAAAAGAACGCAACCTCATGCGGTGCTTTATTGAAAGTTTCAATTTCCATTTGAGATTACGTACAAAGAAAGTTATGTTACTGTTTAGTATCAAAAGCCACCTGAAAGGTATGGATAAATAGTTGTACTGAATGCCGGGTGCATTCAATGGGCCCATCTGAGGTTAGGTTTGCTGTTGTAATAACAGTTACATTTAAGAATTAGAGCTGGGTTTAAAACATCATTTTTAAATTGATGTTCACAATTTACCACTGTTACTGTTAAATAAAACGTTTCATCCTATTTGAAAAACCAGTTGTCTTTAGATGTTGCAATAAGAAGTTAAAGTGATGCTTTAAAAGCTAAGCTCAACTCTCCAACCTCAAGTGCTTCAAATAAAGAGGGCAAAGCCATTCATAGTACTGTAATGAAAGACGTGTTCTCAAATGACAGGCGTGTCTTTATCGCAGTATAACGCTTAGTGGTAATATTAATATGTACAGATAGGCTAGCCTAACAGCGGAGCTGCCATGAATGAGTTGGTGTTCGTTTCTCAAAAAACGCGAAAACTCTTTGGGCCCAAAAAATTGCGGGGCTATTTTCGGGCGCAAAATTCTTTGGAAAAGTGCTTCTTAACCGGAAGTGTTCTGTACAGCGCGGTAAATTGTTCCCGCGAATTGCCGTACAATAATCTGAACTCGAAAGTCACTCTAGAGCACATCATTAAGGCTGGTTTTCACTAGCGACGGAGTCGGAGTCGGAGTCATAATCAGAAGCATAGAACGTTATGATGTAGTTAAAATCAAGCAACAGAGTCGCAAGCAGAGTTTCCGATTGCGCTTACGATTCCGTCGCTTACGATCTAGTGAAAACTAGGTTGTCGGAGTCGGAAGCAGAAGCTGAAGAGCTAAACCAATCAGAAAGCGTGGGAACAAGCACTGTGATTGGTTTACCCTTCCGCTTCTGCTTCCGACTCCGACAATCTGGTTTTCACTAGGTCGTAAGCGACGGAATCGTAAGCGGAGTCGGAAGAAAATGGAAACGTTCTGATTCTTCCGACTCCGATTCCGTCGAGCTTATGACTCCGCTTACGACTCCGATTTTTGATTTTCACGAGGTCATAAGCGCTCTTACGGCTCCGCTTACGACTCCGACTCCGACGCTAGTGAAAACCAGCCTTTATTGTCGTTATCAATTTTGTCTCGAACTTCGAACTGCACGCATAAAATATTTGTTTCTTATTCTTGCGCCGTCTTCCTTGGTTTTTACAATGTTTCAATATCCTGTCATTTGACTGTCAAGGCTTGTCACATCATCTCAGACTACTGGCTGTTCGCTTGAATGACTCCTGAATGAACTCGAAACGTCGCCTATCTACAACAGCTAAATATAACTCACTCTAAACGGGTTATCGTTTTGGGTTTTCATCGTGTTCGGATCTTGAGAAACAACACAAAATGCCACTAAATCGGAATCAGTAGCGCTGAAGCTAACTAACCTGTAATGGAAAGGTGAAAATTTCGCGTTAAGTTTTTGATTTGTTCTTTCTCATTTGGGTAAATCGCTCAGCAGCACAGGAGAATGACCTAGGATTATCAAGATCGGCTACTCGTCTGATTCGTCTGCTTCAGCGTTTAATCGACCCGGTTTGCATTCCATCTGTTGCTGCGGTTTATAACAGCTACTGATAATATTCTAGACCGAGAGGAGTTAGGATTTCTTTCAAGATTTTATAAACTATCGGCCGGTTTATTAGGTGCCGTTTTTGTTTTTCGTCCATAAATTAGTTGCTTCACAATTTGTTTACTCTTTTGACTCTTTCTATAATCTGAAGAACAAATTACCATTGGACAGGTTTTTCATCAGATGTAAGCCTTAGATACGTTTCCTTTCTCTCTAAAAGAAAATGCCACACGTGGAAATGAGCATGTACTTTAAAATTAGGAGTGATTAATTTACTGCAAAAGATCGGAAATACAATACTGCTAGCTCGTGTCTGACTGAAACTGTTGGTTTCGCGTTAGATGAGACATTGTTTAAATCTAAAACAGATAGCTTGTTTTAACGGAGGTCCATGAAAGTATGTTCTTTTTACTTTAAGTCTCAAAGAAGCCAAAGAGGAGAGTTTAGACTGAAGCGTTTACACTACATAGGTAGTCCGCCGTTTTTCTCCAGCTCCAGCGCGTTAGCATTCAAGGACACTTCGAACATACTACATGAAGCATAGTTGATTAACTCCCATAACACCTTGCGGACAGAGGTCACGTGAGTACAAAAATGATTTTGCCGTGGCCAAAATGATTTTGCCGTGACGAAAAAGATTTTGCCGTGGCCAAAATGATTTTGCCGTGACGAAAATGATTTTGCCGTGGCGAAAAAGATTTTGCCGTGACAGCAAAATGATTTTGCCGTGGCCAAAATGATTTTGCCGTGACGAAAAAGATTTTGCCGTGACAGTTGTGGGCCACCGTATCAATGAGAGTATTTTAAGAAATAAATAAGTACCAGCGAAAATAAAAAATTTGGAGCCCCGCTTTTGGCTTGACAAAATCTGTATATTAGCACAGTAGCCAATCGCGTGGCATCATCAAAAATGCGCGATTTCGATTGGTTAAAAGATCACAAAAGAGAAGGTAAGGAAATTGAGCAGAAAATGGGAAAACTACTTCTGGTAACACATATAACACGATGTGTTTTAGCAGGCGAGTGCTAAGAAATGTAGCAGGCATTATAGTGCACAAAGGATTTGACATTCTGTCTTCGTTTTTCAGATTTTTGTAGTGTTCTTTGCTCGTTGTTCTGTTCTTGTCTCTGTGAGGCCGATGCACGTGGTCGGAACCACTTCGATGTAATGCAGGTGTAAAGTATGCATTCTACTGGCTTTTCGCATCGCAGTGTTTTCTTTGCCTTTTGTAAACCTTCTAAAATCAAATTCGAGAGCTTGCAAAAATCTCGCAATTGCTTTCACAAGCTTTCCCCAAAACTAGCATGGAGGTGTCAATCAATCAATCACTCAATCAAGTTTATTTAGACACGTGACGTTAATGAGCCTGAAAAAGGCTCCTTACAAAATGTACATGTATCTACAACAAATGTTTTTCTAGTGACGAAAATCTGGGTTACTCTTTGTAAGTGTGAAATTAATCGCTTCTAGAAAAACTTTCTCAATCAAAAACAAACTTGAAGCGCCACTCATTTGCAAAACAAATGCTGCAAAGAAGTATCGTGCCAAATCTAAAAATCCTTCATGTTTGCTATTAAATGAAACATACACGAAATCAGCAGACACCAATGTTTGATTGCAATCTTAATTATTCACCTGTTTACTTGGGATCGTTCAGATTGCAGTCGAATATTGGTTTGTTCCTAAATGGAGTGGCAAATGGAATTGTCAATCGCCAAATCTCGATTTAGATGGGCTAACGGGAACGCAGCCTGTATAGAACAGAGTGGCTTTCTTGGGTCGTGAGAGGAGTTTGGCACGTTTTATCAATTCTCAGTTAGATCAGTTACACTTTCAATTACAGCTTGACGACTTCTGTCAGATTCGGTGATTATTTAGAAGACAAATGAACTAATACATGCAAAGAATATCAATAAGACAGTGGGAGAATGTTTAGAATACTAACGTGATGAGGAGTCTACCGAAAACTTAAAAGCTTGAACGTTTTCTCCTTACTGTGCATCGCGCATGACAATGAGCAATTCACAGGAATACTTGTCTTAAAAGAAATACTTTAAAAAATACTTATGAAATACTAATGTCTTAAAACACCTATATAAAAACAAAATCTACCCTAAGACAGCAGCAGTAACTAGAACGTCTTTACATCATTTGAGACACAGAACTGAACTATGAAGGGTTCTTTCACCAAATTACAAAAATCTCTCAACTGATCTCGCCTTTCGTACCACCCTATTCTTCACTATGGACACAGTTCAAAGGCTACAGTTTAAGCTAATTAGAAGTAAAAATCAAAAATTCATTCACTACATCTACATTTTATTACGTCGGTAAAATGCATACGGATATCACATCAACTGAACAAAATGTTAAAAATATGTAAAAGTATTTATAATATATAAAATTAAAATAGCCGAAAAAAAAATCTAGTAGGTCTAATAATGATTACTGAGTTAACTAGGTAATTATCAGCTCAGACTTAAAAGTAGTTAATGAGTTACTCTCTGCAAAAGACTAACAGTGTTTTAATGGCACTAAGAAAACCACTAGAATGGTCACCAGAGTGAAAAAAACTGCTATTGAGATTTGAATTGAGGGCAATTTGATTCTTATCACGTGGTTACCGGTTGTTTACAACGTGAACAGTACCTTGGGTAGCCTCCTCCACAGCGAATTTTAGGCAGTCATATCATCTTCCTCTCACAAAAACGATTCCTCTAAAATCCACTCCCGGGGAGCATTCGCATTCATTCGTACACATATATCGAATTTCATATCCTCAGAAAATGTTTTTAGAAGAAAAAATTTACCCTGTGCATGTTAAAGACATGGTTTCTACAAAAGACAATCTTTGAGGATTAAAATCTCATTCATTGCAAGTTTAACTCTACCAGTCCCATTGTCAACAAAATGGTGGTCACGTGAACTGAGAACTACACTCCAAGTACCAAAATCTACCCAGCTGACATATGGCTATGTTTCGATATTGAATTTACATCATATTTAACAGGATGCCACATCACAAATGGCCCTGAGAGAGAGTGTACTCCTCGGAATTTTTAGGCGGGGGTGTGCCGTCCGGTTCTCCAAACCCTGGTCCTAATTCTGACCAAAATATGCAATTATCCAATACCCGTTTTCAGGCCTCGCCTCTAAAATCCATACCCTGTTTGAAACCTGGCCATTGTCTATAAATTCCATACCCATTTTCAGAAATATACTTTTATGTTTCTGCACATAACTATATCGTCTCTGCAAGGAAGTACGCCCTGGGCATATCGCAGAAACGATCAACACCTAAGGTCTAGGAACTGTATAACTGTATAATATACTGTCCAACCGAGCCTTTCGACTTCACACCTTGACGGTGTTCATAGTTGAAAACGCTCAGCCTTTAGGTAAAGTCTGCAACTTAACACAGAATTCCTCTCTATACTGAGCTCTGAACTACTTAAAGCATGCAAGTACCCATGCTATTATACGCGAACCATAAAGTTTGATAATTACATTATGGATCAATTAAAAACTCCATATAATATCAAGGATGCATTATACACTTTTTTCAAATACAGAAAGCATTGTTTAATCTAGAGTGCAGCGTTCCAGGAATACGGCAATTAAAAATGTATTTCCACATGCAAAATGCACCAGCGCTTCAAACATGAAGATTTGCCAATGGTTACAAAGCGGTTTGGCATTTGAGTGGCTCTTTCAAATGAAACATGACCATTTGCCAATCATTTTGCGGCTGCTTTACTACAAACCTGACTGAGTAGTAGTACTACAAATTTTATTTACCATTGGAGGAACTTACTAAATAGTTAGATATCTCAAAAGATTAATCTTACACCATCAATTTTGCGAGAGCGAAACATGCACGCTTCAGGGGGCTCCCAACGCTTCGTTTCGGGGAATATCTGTTCGGAAGGCCTAAATCGCCGGAGATATTCGGATTTAATTGCAGTGAAAACTGGAGATTTGTTTACTTGATTAACTTCTATTGTTTTCGGGGGGACAAATATGACGTTTAGAGTGTAAAATAAGGCCAGCTAGCATCTTCGGAAGGCTATCAGCAGCTCGCAAATTGGGCGGATAAGATTCTGTTTCCTACAATTTTCTGCGCCCTAAATTTTCAGCTAAAAATTCTTGGATTAATCTGTATTTAGCTTACACAAGCATGCCTTAAGAAAGCTCTGAAACAATATAAGAAAGTAGAAAATTATACTTCAAGTATTTTGCTAAAATTTTCTCGTCGGGTGCCCCTGACGCTTTTAATCACAAGTAACTTTCATGGAGCTTTAAACATCCCTGAATTTTGTCTGAATTTGATTCGAAATAGCTGCCTCGTCTCCAGTTGCTCTCATTTCCAGTGATGGTAGGGGGTTCCTCTATTCCTCGAAACCTACCAATTCTTGATATCATCTGGATTTTCACATAATCGGGTGAATTTGCCGATTTTCTAGGTAGGATTTAGCAGGCTCATCTTTTCTTTTGCTCCCTTCCCATCAGCCTCCGCTAGCCCTTGTTCCCAAAGATGAATGAAGAAGCCTGTGGAAGAGGCAGTCTACTTTACCACATAATACATTATTTTCTTATTCATTTGTTGCAAATCATTTTCTTTTATGATATCTTGCTCTATATTAGACAACTACCATCTAACATTCTTTCTCGGAGGATTATTTGCAGAGGAAAATGTTACGTACCATTCTTGTCGCAACTATTAAAATCTTACCAAAACATGTGTGTCGTGGAAGTGATAATCAAACTTACATGACACTTAAACACGATAGCCATTAAGACGTGTCCTGAAACTGCTCCAGTTCCTCAATGATTTCTGCCATGTTTGGTCTGTCATCAGGGTCACGTTGCAGGCACCGCCTTACCAGGTTTTGAAACACACGGTTTGTCATCATAGCCACTTGCTCATCACGCCTATCAACGTTTGGTAATTCTCTGGTGCACATCTCACAAAGAAGAACTCCAAAGCTGTAGACATCAACCTAAAAAAAAGAGGAATTTGAAATTCTTAACAGGTGTAACGAGCTTTTCATTACTCTTACCAGGTGTTGAATGTACCTCTTCAAGCCCCAATAACGATACATTCCATAGCAAGTCAGTATGCGACTCAGTATCAATCCACAGAAGACGTACACTGGGGCAACTGGGGGCCAGAATTCTACTTAGAGGCAGGGTATTAGATTCCGCGCCGTTGTGTACAAATACAAGCTTGTAGTTCTTACTTGTAAAGCTCCCTGATGAAGTCCGTTTTAGTCGGACGAAACGCATGTAGGAGATAAGGATTTTAGAGGCGAGTAGGCAAGTAGCAATAAGGTAACAATTTTGCTCTGGTAATAACAACTGTAGGCATAGAATCTGGGCAGCGACGACTTATTATTCCGGCAAATACGGGACGGAGCGCATCTGCAGGACAAAACAGCCAATATGCGTCTACAAAGGTCAATATACCAGTTGGGTATAGTTTTCCGCCAGCAGTTCGGAATTCATGACGTAATTCCCCAGCCATGACAGGTTCATCATATTTTGCACACCGCAAAGGAAACACATAAGGACGTGCAGCCTCGCCTATACCTTCACCTATGCTGAAGTTTAAGTTTTTTTTTTCAGACAAGTTGAACTGCAAAGACCATAAATAAAAACATATCACCATGTTTAAGCCCCTTTCCCACATACACGAATTTTCGTACGGTCGATCACGATTTTGGAATTTTTAAAAATCGCGGTCTACCATGGCAATTTGCGCGCGAAATTTCAAGGTCACTCGAGTGCCACGTCTTGTGAAGAAGGTAATAAGACGCTAGCAAGACGACGTGATGATGTGGCACGGTAATTATACGGCATTACCACGGCATTGCCGCGAATGACTTGGGTACAGATACGATATCATCATGATTGGTCACGGCGTACAACGAATAAGGAAGAGGGTACTACGACTACAATACGGCTTCACTACGATGTGCCAAGACGCCAGTGTCACTTTTCCCATGATCCATGTAGTCACGTGGTACAAACAGAAAGTGAACAGGGTTTTTGAACAGGAAGTGAATTTGGTTCTTGTTGACGTCTTGCCAGTATCTTGCTAGATCGAGCTAGGTCGTCGAGCCATCGTAGTGGCATCATCCTGGCATCGTGGCGTTGTCTTGGCTTGCCGTCGGTGAGGTGTCCAATGTGATCGATCACGAATCACCAAGATGCTGTTGCGGTCGACCACGGCAACGCTACGGTGGTACTACGATGCTACTACGAAGGTGTTACGTTTGTATAAGAATTTGTTTGTGCTACGATGCACCACGATTTTTTTGGACATGTCCAAAAGCATCGTGGTCCTTTCAGGTGTCGTCACGGTCCACTAAGGCGCACCACGAATTGCTACGGTCGACCACGAATTTCGTCCCGACGCCACTGCGATTTTTAAAAATTCCAAAATCGTGATCGACCGTATGAAAATTCATGTATGTGGGAAAGGCGCTTTAAGGGGGAGTCACAGGGAAATTTTTACGAAACATGATACCACTTAGCAAAGAAATAAAACAAGGCTCATATTTTTTTCCAATCCACCAGAGAGAACCTCCGCAAGAGCACTTCGGGTTGGAACCAGCCCACTACGGTGTCTCCCCAACCCTTCTTTCTTCTCTTTGTCGTGTTTTTTGTTTGTTTTGTTTTTCCTTGATTTTTTTTAAATATCCCTTTTCTTCTTGTTTCATAAGCATTACAAAAATCATGAAAAAAATTGGAAATATTTATGGAGCCTTGTATTGAGTTTTTGGATTGTACAGTACTGTGCAAAAAGTAATGAAAACGAATTTCGTGCTTTGTTCTCGCGAAATATCGCCGACATTTCGCCTCGCCTGAAATCTATATTTCGGCGAAACGACGGTGAATGATATATGGCCGTGTCCTTTACCAGGGAAAATAGATTCAATAGCTTTAGGTGTTCATTTCTTTAACGGCACCCCTAACGTGTACGTAGGGCACTGTTAAATTTGAGCCCTTTAGCGTTTTAATCGGCTGTAGGCGCTAGGTGGTAATCGAGAACGTTTTTAATATTTTTAGACAATTTTGTGCTCTGGAACCACCGAAGAGGCGGGCTGGGACTACTCCCGAAGGTGGGCCCGGCTCGCCTAATTTCTTGGTACGCGGGCCGATGTAATTTCCATTTACACGGCCTTAAATTATGGGTCCCTGTGCCAAAATTTCAAAGTACCGTGCCCAAAATAAATGTGTAAAACCGATGCAATTTATATTTACACGGCAACTATTAGAGCCCGGTTTACACAACAAGTGTTTTAGGCATGGCACCCCTACTTTTGGTACCCAAGCCCACATTTTGGGTCCCTTCGCTTTTCTGTTTACTCGACACAATGTTTACACGGTCAGTTTTGCGATGGGCGCTGCCAAAAAGGGGTACAGCACCCAGGAAAGTCTGAATACGTCAATGCAATTGTCAGCGACATAACCACTTTTAGCGGGCACTTTTTTAAAACAATTTTTAAAACCGATTTTCTAAAACAATTTTTACATTTTTTTTAAAAGACAACTAGTGAAAAGCACACGGCAACGTATCTTGTCAACTTGTTTTATTCTCCGACCGGTTCCGTCTGATCACACAGACTTCATCAGGGAGTTTAGTACTAAATCTGTCGCCCCCAAAAATAAATATGTCACGCATTTGTAATAGCTTAAATCTGTCACACATATGCTACACCTTAGTCACGCCTTGCGAAAAATAACAGCTTGTTTCCCATACGTAAATCCGCAAAATAGTTCTACAGCTTACGTTGTACGTAAAAGTGTTCTAGTGGTTACGTTGTGTACAAATACAAGCTTGTAGTTCTTACTTATAAAACTCCCTGATGAAGTCCGCTTTGGTCGGACGAAACGCATGTAGGAGATTAAACAAGTTTTACAATTTAAGTTCGCACAGTGCTGCTCACTAGTTTAGCTTTTCAAAAAATGAAAAAAAAATTAACAGTGATTCTTAAAAAAGTTGTTTTAAAAAATTGTACGTAAGTCAAGCAAACTTCGAGTTGCCTCGTCACTCCGCTTTTTGCTACTCGTCTCCAGCTCCGAAATTTCCGAGGGCAGCGAAGAAGACGCCATTTTGGAAATGCTGGAGCATGCTATTTGTTTCGTCTTTGGTGCTGATAAAAAGGAGTGCGAACTCCAGAACCAATAATTACTTCCGGAAAAGGCAAAAAATATAGGCACGGCACGGCTAAAAAGCGGGCCGGGACTACCTATCCACAAGGTCTCGGCACCTCTAAAATTTTGGGGACTGGTGCCCATCACATCCATTTACATGGTTAAAATCGAGGGTGCCGTGCCTTAAAATTTGGGCACCCGTGCCAGATTAACACGGGTACCGTGGCCAAAAAACTTGTCGTGTAAACCGGGCTTAGGAGTGCCGTGCCTTAAACCGTGTGGCTAAACTTTGGAGTGCTGTGCCCAAAATGAATGTCGTGTCAGTAAGCCCCTGTCGCGTAAACACGAGTAGTAATCAAAGAGTGTAGGCAGAGATGATCAGAATAGCATTGTATTGCTTCAAGCCGTAGAAATCACATCAAATAACAACAACAACTGTAGTAATGGCGGCCTAAACCTAACACGAACGAAAACCTAAACCATGTGCTTTGCATACGGGTTCTATCTTAAAAGTCATAACCGCTGACCGCAATGTTCGCAACTACATATTTACAGTGAAAACAAATCTAATGAATAAAGTCTGTTCATAATAGTTCTTGAGTGAAGTCTACTTGACATCCTCCGGGGGGGCACGAATGTCCCTTGCCCATTCAGCTATTTTCTGCATTGCTTCCAGAGCCTTGGCTCTACGAGGTCTTTTCTGACTTGGGGTAGGAACCATAATGGCTTGTTCGCTGGTGTCATCTTCTGTCGGGGGCATCGCCTCATTTGCACATACCTCCAGTGGATAGAGCTTAGTGATAGGTCGATTCGTGCGCCCTGTGCTTGTACGAATGTTTGCAGCTCGAATCAATCCGTCGCCACCCTCAATCAAACTTTCTACAACAGCAAGTTTCCAGGTTGATCTAGGTTTCTCATCATGGACTAACACCACCTCTCCTTTCTTAATGGACTGCTTATTGGTTCTAGTACTCCTATGGAATTCGCGCAGGGAAGTCAGATACTCGTGTTTCCATCGGTACCAAAACTGTTGTAAGGTCAGTGCTTGCTTGTTAGCTCTTTGTCTCAGGGGAGAGTCATCACCAAAGGTTAGATCTGATACTTCATCTTCAATTTCAGGATAAGGTAAACGGGTGATTCTTCGTCCATACAGGAGATGTGAAGGTGTCAACGGCTCTTCATCACTCACATCACTTGATACATGTGTGATGGGACGGTCATTGAGGATGGCCTCAACTTCAGCTGCAAGTGTCTGGAGCTCAGTCAGGGTAATCATTGCTCTTCCTAGTGTTTTCTTGATAGCCTTCTTGGTTAGTCCAATGAGACGCTCCCAAAATCCCCCGTACCATGGTGCTCTCTTGGGAATAAACTGCCATTCAACACCCCGTCTGCTGAGGGATTCCTTTAGTGAGGGTGATTGGAAGAGTTGCTTCAGTTCGTCAGCGGCAGCCAGATAGGTAGAAGCATTGTCAGATATCATGTTGTAAGGTAGGGACTTGTGGCTTGCGAAGCGACGGAATGCTTGCAGAAAGCTTCTCTCTGTCAAGTCGGAAACAACTTCCAAGTGAACTGCTCTTGTTACAGCGCAGGTGAATAGACAGATGTAGCACTTGGTCTCACTGTTCTCTGAGCGTACATATAACGGTCCAGTGAAATCCACTCCAGTTACTGCAAAGGGTGCTGTTTCTTGGACTCTCAGTTTGGGTAAGGGAGCAGGATCTGGAGCTCTGAAGGCTACTCCCTCTAGCTTCCGACAGGTCACGCATGTCCGGAGTAGTTTTCTGACGTACTGGCGTATGGAGGTTATCCAGAAGTCTTGGCGGAGTGCAGTCACCGTTGAATTGACACCAGAGTGTAGTTGCTTTCTATGAGCGTCATAGACAATCAGCTTTGTGAGTGGATGGCTTGGTGGCAGTAGGTATGGGAACTTGGCTGAGTTACTGAGTGGAGCATTGTGGAGCCTCCCCCCACAACGAATGAAACCATCACAATCAAGAAATAGGCGAAGCTGCCTCACCAAGGTTAGGCGAGTACTGGAGCGGGATAGGAGGTTAGCAATTTCTGCAGTGTAGGTCAATCCTTGACAGTTCTGGATCCACTTGTTGCGAGCCTGTTGTTGTTCCTTAGCAGATAATGGTCCTAACTGTCTGTTCTCTCGGTTCTGCAGGTTCTTCACGAATCGTAAGACATAGGCTGTGACAGCGAGCAACTTCGTTAGGGTACTGTATCGGGATACATCCATAATACAGTGAGTACCTGCTGTCTCTTCTGGTGGTTCTGTTTGAGTGGATTCATCTGTGGTGTCTTCGGCAGCGATTGCTTCAGGAGCTTGTATGTGTAAGACTTGAGAGGAATTCCAAGATGGCCACTGCGACTCAGATGGCAACCAATGTGGACCATGCTTCCATAGGGTTGAAGCGTGTAACTCTGTGGCGCTGATTCCTCGAGTGAGTAAGTCGGCAGGGTTGTCATTTGTTGGGCA
This sequence comes from Siderastrea radians, assembly GCA_964017195.1. Lineage (NCBI taxonomy): Eukaryota > Metazoa > Cnidaria > Anthozoa > Scleractinia > Rhizangiidae > Siderastrea > Siderastrea radians. Next base: position 9,611,104 of record OZ024890.1, on the reverse strand, counting down.
ATGGTTCCAAAGTGATACTGGAAATAGACTCTTGATCTCTCTAGTGTGATTTCCAATGAATGGTTCTAACTGTTTGTTACTGTGAAGCCAGTGTAGGACTATTTCACTATCAGACCACAGTTTGACTTTAAGGTTGGGGTACCTTGGCTTGAGCGCGCGGGAGACGAAGCTGGCTAGTCTTGCGCCAATCAATGCTGCCATGAGCTCCAACTGCGGTAAGGTTAACTCTTTCAAGGGGGCAACACGAGACTTTGCCATGACTAGAGAGGACTGATGACCATGAGAAACATAGGCGACGGCTCCGTATGCTTTGAGGCTACTATCAGCAAATACGTGTAAGTAGGTTGTGGAGGTTGGTGACACATATTCCGAGAAGAAACATCTTGGTAGGGTATTCTTGCTGGCCTCTTGAATATCTTCTGCAATACTGTGCCATTTGGTTTTGAGTGTTAGTGGAAGCGGTTCATCCCATTCAAGTTTTTGTTGCCATAGTTCTTGGATAAGAAGTTTGGCCCTGATGGTTACAGGGGACAAAAGTCCAAGTGGATCATAAGTCTTCGACGAGATTTGTAGCACACAGCGTTTGGTGATAGGCTGGTCCGAAGGCTGGAAGATTTTTTGGGGTGCCAGACTGAGGGTATCTGAGGATGTGTTCCATTTCAGACCAAGGATGTTCACGATTTCATTTGCATCCGCGGTATTATCCTTTGCAGCTTGCTCTCTAAGCGACGGGCTGTTTGAAGACCAGGAACGGAGGTTGAAGTGGGCTTCATTCATGATCGAACGCGCTTCCTCATAGTAGCCAACAGTGTCCTGTTCCTCATTGCAACCCGAGATGATATTATCAACATAGATATTCTCCTTCATGTCCTCAGCCACAGGTGTGTTGTAGTTGGCTAGGTGATGGTGAAGTGTTGCATTTAACATGAACGGGGAGCTGGTAGAACCAAACAGGACGGTCTTGAAGCGGTACACTTGGAACTTGCCTTCTGGATCCTCAGGGTTAGATAACCAGAAAAATCTGGTGAAGTCTCTATCACTTTCGTCAAGGCCAACATGGAGAAACGCCTTCTCGATGTCTGTCGACAAGCCATAGGTGAAGGTGCGGAATCGCAGAAGAATCGAACACATGTCATTGAGGAATGGTGGGCCAGCATGAAGGCAGTCATTCAGGCTGGGGTTGTTGATTGAAGAGTGGAAGCTGCAGTCATAAACGATTCTGATTACTGGGTGGTGAGGGATATAGTGTGCATAGTCTGAAGGCTGTGCATCATCAACTCTCTCAATGAAACCGCGTGTTTCTTGCTCAGCTATAATGTTCCCATAGGTAGTCAAGAATTGGGGTGTGGCAGCAAGACGACGAACCATAGAGCGGGTGCGCCTTTCACATGTGATGTAATTGGTTGGAAGTATCGGGCAGTCTTCCTTCCAGGGGAATTTGGCATTGAAACTGCCGTCAGGATTTCTCGTGATTGAAGTATTGATGTAGTTATCCAGGAAAGTTTCATGATCATTCTTCTCTGATTGTGGAGAGATTCCAATAGCTTCCAAGGACCAGAACTGTTCCAAGTCAAACTCTTCTTTCTTGGTAGATGATAGGGTGTGCAGCAAATTGACACAAGTTTCAGAGGGTTTGGTAAGGGAGGTTTGCAGTGGTCCAGATAACAGGTAACCAAGCTTTGAGGCAACAGCAGTGGGTCCCTGTCCACGGATAACTGTGTCATCAACTATGTCCCAGTAATGGTCTGCTCCAATCAGGAGAGAAATGGCAAAGTGTTCATCTGAGGTGATGGGATGGGCAAGTCTCAATCCCCGAAGGTGTGGCATGTCTTGGATCTCTCGGCAGAGATGATTTTGAAGGGGCGTTGCAATTTTCTCCACCACAAGCACACGTAATGGAATTTTGTCTCCATGAGTGGTTACAACATTGATAGTGGCAACTGGTAAATATCTGCTTGCTGATGGTTGGGCTCCAAAGGCTGATAAGGAAATTGATTCAGTTTCTGTTAGTGGAAGGCCAAGTTGATTGGCTAGCGTTTGAGTAATAAATGAGCATTGTGCTCCTTCATCAAGAAGAATGTTTGCTTCACAATAAACATGATCTTTGCTGACAGTTGCTATAGCTGTTTTCAAAAGTGAGGTGCGACCACCACTGGTTGGGACATGAGATGAAGATGAGGGATCTGTGATCGGTGCAAGGGTAGCATGAACAGATGATGCTGGCTGTTGACTTGTGCCTTGAGGGGGACTGGTGGAAGCTGTAGGGTTAGTAGGGGTTCCCCCTGACATTTGTTCACCTGGACAGAGGCTTGTATGATGTTTTCCTCTACATTTGTGGCAACGATACTTTGACTGGCAAGCGGTAGACTTGTGGTTTCCTAGACAGTTGAAACAAAGTCCTTCCCTCTTAACTATAGACCACCTTTGCTGACAATCAGTTACCACATTACAATGATATGATGGATGGGGGCCCTTGCAGTAGGTGCACTTCCTTTGAGCAGGAGTTTTAGACTTTGTCAGGTTTGGCTGTTTTCCTTGAGTCTGGGTGAGGAATTGGCTTGTTACTGTTGAGGAGCTTCCAGGTTGGGGTACGTTTGGTGAATTTACATTGATACCAGCCTCTAAGATCCTAATTTCCCTAAAAATGGCTTCTCTTAGCTGTTGAAATTTCCATTCCAGACTATCATGTTCGCGGGCAAGGTTCTGCCTCAGTTCATGGGGTAGCTTTCCTAGAACAATTGGGACGAGCAAATCTCCATAGGTTTCATGGGATTTTCCAAGTGACCCCAAACCTCTCACATGGCTTTCCATGGAATTATAGAACGATTGCAGGCTTGTTAAGTGATAAGAGGGGCTTGGAAGATCCAGTAGAGCTTGCATGTGTGCGTTAGTAATTTTGCTGGGCTGGCCAAAACGCTCGAGTAGATTGCCAGCTTGTTCGTAATTGTTATTGGTGAGGGGAAAGCCAGCTATAGCCCTGGATGCATCCCCAACTAGCTGGGCCTGGAGATAGCTAAACTTTTGTACCCCACTTAGATTTGCATTGCAGTGGACTGACGCTTCAAACGAATCCCAAAACGTACACCAGTGAAGTGGGTTTCCCGTAAATGTTGGAAGATTCAGTTTGGGGGGACGACTACCATGGTTAGAAGAACCGGCCTGGTTACTTGATAGGGTTTGCATAGCGTTTGGTATGTCTGCCGGTAGGACTTGCAAGGGTGGTTGTGCGCCTGAGAAAATTTGAGGGGCTTGAGGGGTTCCGCTAGCGGTTGTTTCATTAAGAGTTCTTTGAGGTGCAGAGGTCCCTGCATAACTAGAGTGTGATGAGGTCCCAGGAAACGCTTGTGCGTTTTCGGCGGCGGGTGTTACAACTGGGGGCGTTCCCTGGTTAGATGTATTGGGCTGATTAGGCTGAGAAGTACTCGGAGGAGGAGTTTGCTTAACAGATAATGAATGGTGAATAAAACTACTTATCTGTGAAGAGGTTTCATCGATGTCCTCTTGAATTACTTCTGTGTCGAAAATCTCCTTTTCGATTTCAGCCGGATCTTCTAGTAAGGCGGCGATTTTTTCGTCTAGCTCCTTGAGAATTGACTTCTTTCTGGCCAGTTGCTCCAGAATGTTGTTTAGTGAGACAAGGTCAGGCTCACTCGGCGTTTCCTTAGCCATTATTTGCGGCGCCTTCTTGTGTGTTTGTGTCAGATGAGCTCGGTAGCCCGGTCGAGAGGCTTGAAGTTTTGCGAGAGTCTCTGCCATGTCCTGGTCCCGGCACCAAAAATGTCGCGTAAACACGAGTAGTAATCAAAGAGTGTAGGCAGAGATGATCAGAATAGCATTGTATTGCTTCAAGCCGTAGAAATCACATCAAATAACAACAACAACTGTAGTAATGGCGGCCTAAACCTAACACGAATGAAAACCTAAACCATGTGCTTTGCATACGGGTTCTATCTTAAAAGTCATAACCGCTGACCGCAATGTTCGCAACTACATATTTACAGTGAAAACAAATCTAATGAATAAAGTCTGTTCATAATAGTTCTTGAGTGAAGTCCACTCGACAGCCCCCTCATCCTAAAAAGGCAAAGCACGTGTCCAGTGTAACCTTGTCTTCAAAGTGCATTTAATTAACCAGTCTCATAGGAACGTATTTTAGCAATTATCGGTGCCGCACGCAGAACTTTACGTCGTCACGTTATCGTAAATAAATGACTAAATAAATAAATGAAATAAAATAAATAAATAGAATAAACATCCACCTTCGTCAGTTGCTGAGATTTACATGTAATGTAAGTCTTCTATCCTCTCGGCTTATGGGGTCGCTCGTTTTGAAAAACTACGGTCCAGATAATTAGGTAACTTGCTGTGTGTAAACGTTACTGTTTGCGAGCTTGTTTAATGTTGTTGTAAAAATTTTTTGACGTATGAAACATTTTATTCAAAAACAAGGGTTTGAAAAAAACCTCTTATAGCTTTTAGTTCGATCGCCATAAAATTTAAATTTTTATATTTTTTGGGGGATATTTCTGTTTGCTGCTGAAATTTTGAAGAAATCGGTTAACGTTTTGGTTTAAAAAGACACTGCTGACCCAATAAATACCCGCAGGCCACCTTAAAAAGGCCTCTTCTGTAAGCTAGGTGTTAACTGCTAAGGTCGTTAGCTGCACTTAAACAAACACCTGTGATGGCAATGAAAAATAATGAAGCAATGTCGTTTTTTACGGTAAACTCGAAGGATTGCACATGAAAATGTCGTCAGAGAAAAAAAGACCATGATGGCACACACACCCAACAAAACGCTGGAGGACAAGAGGAAGTCTCCGACGTGAGTGCCCCTCTCTGATTGCTCCGTTATTCAAAATTTCTGCAATTTTAATGCAACTTCAAGGCAACTTCCTTAACGGGTCGTTTATGACGTACATGTTTCCAAACGTACGAAGAAAAGACGCAAAAATGAGCAACGTTTAAATGGTTATATCTATATATTAGACAAAGATTTCCTTTGACACTTGAGCTAGATTTGGGCTAGAGATTCCCTGATTTGGGACCGTTTGTCAGCTAATAATTATTCGCTCCTTTGAAGGTTAACGTACGTTTGACGATTGACGGTTAAACTTTAGGCCGTTTGCCAGTTGACGGTTGACCCCATTAGCCTATTAACCTAATATAGATTTAGCCAAGCCTAAAAGCGGAGCCCCCCCTTTTTTTCTTTTTCTTTTTTTTTTTTTTGCTGGCACTTATTAATTTGTGAAAATACTCTCATTCAAGTGGTTGTTATCTTCAGATGTTTTTTACTACTTATTTCTTTCTTCGTGACAAGCTGCCTACATGTATCAACATGAAAATGCTGGTGTTTTTCCTGGCAAAATGTTTTCGGACTGCCGTAAAAACCATGGTTGTGGACACAAAGAACTAAAAAGCACTACCTCTGCTATATTTGGCGTCGAAACCGCTGCGAAAAGCTGCAAACTCAAGCGGTGTGCCGACCGAGTTCGCAACAGAACCGACAAGGCAAATTTGAACTTCTCGCCTGAACTTTATCGCCTAATTTCTTTCGCCTAAATTGAACTTTTCGCCTTACACAAAAAGACAACTGAGCTTTCTTTTGAACTTCTTTTCCATTAACAAATTTGTTTTTGACTTTTGTTGTCTTTGCTTGTTTTGCTACAACGCGGGTCACCATGCGATTTCGCGCCAAAAACACGGGATTCAGCACAGGGTTATATCCAGTGTATGCCACGTCATATTCGTGACCCTGTGATGCGGACGGACGGACCGACGTACGGACGGACGGTCACGTGTCTATTACGTCACTACCAAAATTTCTTGGCTTAATAGGTTACCAAATTTCCTTAGCAATGGTGCTCCGCTGACGCACTAGCGCGCGGGCTTCGCTATTAGTCCATTTGACCACAGCGTCCCCATACCTATCCCAAGCCTCGCGAACAGCACACCTAGTGGAGAAATACCAGGATTTGATGCGGCATGTAAACATGTCTGTTTAACGTCATTTTCTTTCGTTCACTGACTAGGCCTATTGTAAAGTCCTATCAAGTCCTTATATTTTGCCAATAAGTCAATCTCGTCCCCAGAGCCTGCGCGCATTTATGGTCAGCGGGATCGAAATGCCACGGACTCTGGGATAATCAAAAACCGGATGCCACTTTTGCGGCTTCCGGTTTTTTAAAGCGGATGTGCGGCAGATTTTGAACTGAGCATACGTTATGTGTCATGTAAAGACAAAAATTAGGACGTCCCCTTGACCGTCCCCTTGTCTTTGGCGCCTTTGACATTCACGCGAGACTTGCGTGAAAATGAAAATAATCCTCGCTCGCAGACTCGCGTAGATGGCTGCACCGGTTTCTATAAAATTGGCTTAAATTTGCTCACTTCACGTTAGAAAATTCAATTCAGAAAAGAGACCGTACCTCTAATGAAAAGAACGCCAATATGAGGCGCTGAAGACTTTGTTGTTGAGGGTAAAGATACCATTTGTGTACTGCCAGCTGAATATGGAAGATCTCTCAGTGACTGGCTACCTCCATGCGTTTGTGACTGAATACGTGTGTGTATTTTAGCAAAAGTGGTGAAGAGAAAATGAACTCTTTTATTGTAGTCGTATCCTCATTGAACTGTTTGATAGACGAACAAATATCAAACATGAAAGTTTTCAAGGGTACTGAAAACATAGCCATTGTCGAAGAGTTTGAAGTGCCGCCCCAAATTTTATTTCACATCTTACAGCCCTTTACAAAATTAATTAACAAATTTTCAGCGACATCATGCAAGAAAAAAGAAAACGATAGTCATGGATGAGGTTCATTTAGCAGTCAAATAGTGTGTAGAACTTTTTGTGTTTTGTAAGCTTACTATTAAATTTGAAAAGTCTAACTGAGCAAGAAATCAACCTTTAAAAAACATGACCATGTTTTTAGCGCGTGGTAAGCTTATATACGCGTAAAAATTAGCTTTCATTACAGAGTCCGACTACTTATTTATTAAGGAAGACACAAAGCCAATCAACTGTACTGTTGCTATTAAACGGTCTTGGACAAAGTAGAGAGGTCAGTTATTTATGAAACGTACCCGAGCTGGCGTTGTGTTGTGTTCGCCTTTCAACTGTGCTGGTGTTGTGCTTTCTCCACCACTACGTCGGTAAATATTTTACAACGGTATAGTTTTTGTTCCGGAAAGTTCGTTTGCCGAAATACTTAAACATTACATAGCATAAACACAACAAAATGACAGGTACAATTTATTAACAAGTATCACAGGTCTTAGTCAGGTGCACAGAAGCCCAAAATGTGACACCCACGGGCATTTTTGTCTGATTTTTGGCAACATAGCTATTTTTACTAACTCGAGTACGCTGATTTCGAAAATCATTGTTGCCAAGCTCAATTCTTGTGTTTAGATGGTGTTTAGGGGCATTTCATTATGACGTCATTGTCCAAATAAGGAGTTTTCTTTCCTTTAGCAATTTTAAGTTTAATAGATCCAGAAATTCTCTCAAAGCGTTATTATTGTACTGTAAAGATGATTCTAAGAATTTCTGACAGTTTTTGCGCTGTTTCTATGAATATGGAGCCTTCACGTGACAATTGACCACGCCCTCTCATATAAAATTCCCCTTATCACGGATATAAGTTTGCCTTTTTTTTAAAAGTCGAATGTGATTCTTGTTTTAATAAAAGTTGCAATTGAAAACATGCAACCCTTCCAATATCGTCAATAGCACGAGTTCTTGGGAATTGGAAAACCTTCCCGTGCCTACCCTAATTAAGGTAAGGTAAAAATTTTACGGCTAATTCAAAGGTGAAAACTAATGAAAAACCAGAGGATGGATTTATTTGAAGCGTATGCGAATTACTGTCGCATTTGCCCGTTGGAATTTTTTTTATTGTTTTGAAGATTAAAAACAATATTAAATTCCAATGTGAAAACGCGGAGTGCGACTGAAAAGAAGGATGGCGGCATTGCTGGTATCACAAAGACACCCTCAGCGGTAGCAGATGGGCTTTATCCCACAACCTGCGTTCCCACATTACTGCGAAAACATCAGCGATGTTTGACATACACCACGACGAGAGCTTGATCCACAAAGAGAGTGCTAAGGAGAGACAGAAGCAAGATAATGAAGCTGAGAATGCTCTACATTCTACACAACAAAAAATTTGGGGTGTTCTCGTCACAGACAAATGGGACACTGCAGAACATTGCCACAAAAGATCGTGCGACCCCAGAAATTGAACAGTCTCTCGTCCAAGCTAGTTCTTTGGGACAGACCCAGCTTGAAAGATTCGTGGAACGGAGGCTGCTGTCTGCAGACAGAGAAGAATAAGAACGGGTATGGGAAGAAGGGGCGGAGGAAAACTTCCTTGACCCTATTCCCGAGAATAAAACGCCTACATTTGCCAACCTTTATGAAGTTAAAAGTGCTTCAACTAGTTCCGAGAAGAGAAAGATTCTGCATGCGGACCGGAGTATCTTATGTCGTCTAGTGACAGCGTATGAAGCCAGGCGCGAGGTAAACATGCAAGCCATGATCCAGCATGCGCTAACGCAGAAATGAACCACACCATGCGAACGGGAAACAAGTCTATTTTAGCAGACGTTCTGATAGAAAAGTTCAAGCGCCCGGAGTCAGTTACAGTTCAAGGAAATGCTGCTTTCTTCATCGATGGCTTTGCTCTGGTGGCAGCTATTGAAATATCAGAAAAAGCAAAAGCTTTCTGTGGCTTTGCGGGCTGTTCCTTGGAAGCTGTGTTACGGAAAGGTTCTGGATACCAGAGGATCGATGTGTTTTTCGATCATTATCGCAGGCACGCCATCAACGCAACGACAAGAAGTCAACGCTCCAAGAACACGGCGCAGCCTGTGCGCAGAGTTATTGAAGGAAGAGAGGTTCCGTTGTCAATGAGGTGCCAAGCATTTCTGGCACTAAGAGACAACAAAGCGCACGGTTTTTCTCAGAACAACTTATCATGCAAGCACCTGCTGACACTACATGGTAGTATCTGGCGGTTGTTCAAACGAAAAGGATGTTCTCTGCTCGGATCCTAGCCTTGATGCAGCCGTTTTGAGATCCAACCACAAAGAAGCCGATACGAGGTTTGTTCTTCATGACGTCGGGCATATCGACAACGTTGTAGTTTCTCCTCGGACACAGGCGTGCTGTTACTTCTCCTGGCGCATCGTGCTAAGCTCTCATCAAAGGTGTGGACATGGGCAGGAACTTCAAAGAAGCCAAAGTACATACCTTTGGAGGAGGTCTCAGCAAATCTTCCTCGTAGCTCGTCAACTGCATTGTTACAATTTCACGCCATCACCTGCTGTGAGAGCACCTCGTTCACTGATCTGTGGACATTCAAAGAAGACTGCGTGGACGGTTTTCACATAGCACTTTGATCTTCTCTCCTCGGTGGGCGAAGACGTCCTCGATGCTGACACCATCGCATCCGCAGAAAAATTTGCTTGTCGAATGTATAAGACATGGGAGGACTCATTTGACTTGGCTTGTGTCGTGCTACTTGGCAACATCAGTAGCCCAGAAAAGCTACCACCGACGAGCGACGCGTTCAAGCAACACTTGGAGAGACGACACTATCAAACCGCGGTGTGGGGCCAGGCGCGCATTCAGAAACCGGTGCTTCTGAACCCAGAGGAGACAGACTGGACGCTAGCAGAAGATCTACTGGTCCCTGGATTTATGACACTAGATCCAATCCCGAAGGCCTGTTTAGAGATGGTTTCATACCAGTGCACCACTGGCTGAGCGACTCTTGGCTGTAAATTCAGAGAGTCGCATGTCGTGTGCACTGGACTGTGTGACTGCACCAAGACCGACGCAAATTGCTGAATCAACGGGCTCTAAAATGCATTAAAGACGCTTGAATAAAAAGTAATATTAGTTCAGTGTTTTTGAAAGAGTTTAGTAGATTTATTAGTAATATTTACAATAATGATTAACAATATTATAGACAGATTTAAACCTAAGAGTAAGGAGCAATATCCTGTTAATTTGATTTCGTTACTTTTACATGAATTCAACCAAAGTCACCATCATGAGCCCGTGACAGACAAAGTACATTGTGAAATGGCTCAGATTGAGCAATATACAAGACGAACAATAAAGTCTTATCTCCAAGTGTAACAACGATGTTATCTCCATTTTCCTACTATAAAGCTGAAAAAAATGGAAAACTCGATACATGGACATTGTCATGACGTCGTTCTTGATGCTCGCTAACTCGTGGATTCAGCGTGGCATGACGATAACATTTTTCTTTCTTATTTCAATTACAACTTTTTATTAATACAAGAATCACGTTCGCTTTTCAACAAAATGTCAAAACTATACCTGTAATAAGGTGAATTTTATGTAAGAGGGCGAGGTCAATTGTCACGTGAAGGCTCCATATTCACAGAAACAGCGCAAAAACTGTCAGAAATTCTTAGAATCATCTTTACAGTACACCAAAAACGCTTTGAAAGAACTTCTGGATCTATTAAACTCAAAATTGCTAAAGGAAAGAAAACTCCTTATTTGCCCCAAAACACCATCTTAACACAAGAATTAAGCTTGGCAACAATGATTTCGAAATCAGCGTACTCGAGTTAGTAAAAATAGCTACGTTGCCAAAAGCAGACACAAATGCCCGTGGGTGACACATTTTGGGCTCCTGTGTACCTGACTATCTGTAAATAATTCAACTCAGTGAATCAAGGCAAACTGATCTGACAGCCACTTTTCAGTACAGCTAGAAACACTGAAAATTTATCACAATCAAGGATGGACGATGTCTTACAAAGACAATGAAAGTTGATAGTGAAAACAATTTAATACTAAAGAAAGACCTTTTACCTACGCTCGAAGAGGTTTACTAGTCCTGCCGCCAGCTGCAAACTTTCAAAGCTTTACAAATACGACAGATACGATGTCTTGCAAAAATAAACAGGATCGCTGTTCTCGTTGTTTTTGTCATTCTGTCCGGCCGCTGCACCAGTTTCTGCACCACGTAATTCAAGAAGCCAATCCAGCATTCACTTTTCAGCTACAGTGAGATTATCTGCTCAAGTTCAACAAAATAAGCTGAAATCCTGTCTTCTGTTCCATCAAACTCGCACATGGCTCCGCCTAGTGAACGGATTTTTAACACAAACCGCTTATTTTAACTTCCACGACTGCACTGGAAAGACTGTCAGCTTTCATCCGCTTTAGACAATGTTGAGAACAATTTTTAAGCCACCATTGTCCATGAACCATACTTTAAAGCTGGAAATTAGAGGAATTATTCTAAAACTGTGCTCCTTCCACCATCGTTTATCTTGAAGCGGGTATTCATTCAGCTTTTGGCAAGAACCGCTGCAACATATCACAAGGTTTTGGCGCCTATTTCGTTTTAATCATGCGACCGACACTTGTTCCCTTTTTACGTCTTGTCTAACATGAATGTGATTTTAACTGCATTTATCGATTCTTTGGGAGTTTGTATAGCCCATTTTCTGATTTCTTTCCCACTGTCCGTCTCTGACGTGATCGAAAACGTCCAGTAAAATCATTGCAAGACAATTTCGTTTCCTGTTTTGAAACTTCTTACTCGTAGACTTCCGGTAAATTTTAGTAGCCAATCAGATTTCGATTCGTCAGCATTTTGACATTGATTAATAATAATAATGACTTTACTAACGTGTCAAGCAGAAATCTAGCAGAGGGTATTCCCCACTGCTAATAGAGGACACCTAACTTTCTAATATACAATCCAAAAATACAAAACGAATTAGCATAGAGCCAAAACTAGAAACTACTAAGAGTTAGAATTAAAAACTACTAATGATAACTCACTCAACATACATACAACAAAAACTCCATTTATAATTATCAAAAATTCTAAAATCTTGTAATTAAAATCGTAATTAAAAAAATTACGAATTGCAAAGGTAGCAGCCACTACATCCATCTAAAATGCTACTTAAATCAAGACTGCGTATCCGGGTCTTAAACTGCTTAAGACTGGCAGCCGATCTGCCCTTGCTTGGTATCTTGCTCCAGAGTCTTGGACCTAGGTATCGAATTGAGTGTTTTCCGTGCGTAACAGTGTTAAAACTAGGTTGATAAAAATCTTTGTTCCGTAAATTGTAAGCGTGGCTGTCGGTCAGAAACGTGTCACAAATAGACCTTGGACACAAATTACGTTTAGCCTTATACATTAGAATACATATGTCCTGCAGTCTCCTATTATACAACAATGGTAGCTTTGCTTTCACTAACAGCTGTTGGTAGCTAGATTGCTTGTCTTTAAATACAGCGCGCAGTCCACGCTCCTGTACTCTCTCCAATCTACGGGTGTCCGGGGCTCTACAAAAATGCCACACTAAGAGATGTAATTTGGCCTCAGTTGGTATGAGATTCCACAGCCTCATTATCACACCTATCCTCTGGCTAGCTTTCTTACAAACATTACTAATATGCAAATTAAAAATAAGTCGGCAATCACTGGTTACGCCTAGGAGCTCTAAATTGTCTGATTCCATTATATCTTTGCCATTGACAGTTCTACTTGTTTTGTCACCATCATGTCACCATCAACTGGTATTTGTTTAATATTTATTTTATTTATTTATTTATTTCTTCTTTTCGTCTCTTTTTTATTGACTAATTAATTGCTTTCACCAAGCTTTACTGCCAACCTACCTCCTCTACTTAAACATTACTTAGTTTTACTCAGCTCGATTAGCTTTATAGTTATCCTGAGTAAACATTACCTCTTTTTTGTATTCATATATTATATTGTAAAGTTTAACTTTTTGGTAATAAAGCTTGTTGTTGTTGTTGTTAGTTCACACTTTTATTCCGAATGTTCATCGTTTGATATTTTTTCAGGTTTCCCTGAAGAAGATTCGAATCATACCAATTAGTTGCTAGAGTGGCACTCTCTTGAAGTTTCGCGACCACAGTACATATGTCCTTTCCTTTCACGTAGATCTGGTGATCGTCTGCGTACACTGATAGCCCAGAGTCTACGCTATATGAAAGATCGTTCTGGAATATGTTCCATAATAGCGGTCCTAGCACCGATCCCTGGGGGCAGCCTCGTTCCACATTTCTCCATGAACTGGTTACCGATCCAATGCGCACTCTCCCTAAGCGACTGCATAAGTAGCTGCGCAGCAAATCCAGTGCTCTGTGCTGGAAACCGTAGGCTTTTAACTTACATAGCATAAGAGCTGGGTGTAAGCTATGGAACGCTTTGGACATATCTGTTGTTATTATTCAACAAATTGTCACTATGCCCTTATATGGCAAGGAAGCCCTCAATATCTGTCATCCTACATGACAGATATCCTGCGATATACGTAAATGACCATATTTGGAAGTGCACTGCAGATTTTCTTTCATTGCTTGTTTGGCGGCCATTTTGAAAAGCGAAGCAGTTTTAGCAGTGTTCTCCGTAAATTTTAACTCTCTGGAAGAAACTTTCCACGATTAAATGCTCTCAAAATGTCAACAAGAATGTGCTTCAGCTCACAAAGCTATCCAGCGGTTGACTTGGAATTTTCATAGTGAGAACTTAACCAAGAAAATGCTATTGCGAAAGAAGCAGCACACTTGCTCACGGAAAGTTGTAAAGACTAAAGTTGAAAAGATTTTAATTCACAGGAAGAGGACTTATTCTCGGAAAGGTAGCAATATTTTTTCCTTTGTCTTGTCATTTCCAAACATGAGTTTGTAAATAAGTCTTTTTAAGTGAACGGTAGTAAACTTCGATTTCTTGAAGTTCTGTTTTGATTTTTATTTAATATTAAGCTTTATGTGTTGCTAGCTTTTAGCGTTTTTATCATAGAGCCGTAGTTTTTCTCGTTCTGAAAATCGTAGTCGATGGGAATTTGTTGAATAATAAAACAATTATCCTGCTCAATCTTGCGGAATATCCCCTGATTTAGCCAACTCGTTGGCTAAGTATCAGGTGATATTCCGCGCGATTTCACAGGATAATTGTTAAATAGTATTCCCACTGACAGACGATTGTCCCTAGCCAATTTCCAATCTCCCACTAGGCCAATCACTGATGTTTCACAACTATTGTGCTTTCGGTAAGCCGTGAGGCCATCACCAAGACGATCATCATACTTTGTTGTTATTTGGTTACCCAATAACCGCTCAAACACTTTGTTTACAAATGACAGCACAGCTATCGGTCTGTAATTCTCCTTAGCGTGCTTGTCATCTTTTTTATAGACTATCCCAGAGTTCTTGCATCCTTGGTGCTGACCAAAAGGAATGCGGCCTCTGGGAACGAGATTGCTACTAAGTGGGCTGCTCGTGAGCCTGCGATTCCTGTGACGTGTGACCAAGGTTAATAAAAATTGATTTGGTGCCTTGGGTTGGATCATCTAGCACCCGTTCCAAATTTGTTTTATATGCACTCAAGAATACGTGTGCCAGTTTTGGTGCGTTAATTTCGACTCTAACTGCCTGGACATAGATGCCCCTCGTATCGTCAGATAATACCTTTCTTAACACTAATGTTGTAACTAGTACAGGGTGAACTGCTTTCCCCAGGAAATTTTCGCAGGGCAGTTTGTGGCGGGAGAAGGTCAAAATTCATATCCCTAAGTTCAAGGGTAGCGATCTTTCAGCCTCCAAGTCCACAAAATTGTGATCAAGTGATGAAATTATTTCAACTGCAGAGTGAAACCAAAAGTGGGCACCGAAAAGAGCTGACTTTCAAGACATCTCATTTGGGATTTTTACTTTGTTTCTCAGTGGAAACCTGTCTAAAGACTAAGTTACTCACAAGGCATGGACTAACACGAACAGCATGGAGTAAAGATTGTCTCTCGTTGGTTAAATTATTTTATCAATATCCTTTTCTCTTATTTTACAACATGCACAAAAAAACAACAACAACAAGAAAAACAAAACAGACACACGAACAACCAGCTTACCTTTACTGTTTGCAAAGAAGTAGCTGCTTCAGGTGCACTGTATATCATGGCCCCTGGAGACCTTGTCATCACCTCTCCCACAAATCTGGCGGTACCGTAATCTGAGAGTTTTCCTCTCCACCTTTTATCACGTATCCACAGCAATACGTTAGCACTACTCACATCACGATGAACTATCGGAGTCGGTTTCCTTTGATGCAGGTAATTAAGTCCTAAAGCTACATCAAGAGCAATGATGGCGATTTCGGCATCCGTGAGCTGTTGTTCGCTTGGTTGTAGTAACAATGCTCGCAAACTTTTTTCCATGAGTTCCGTTACCAAGAGATGATTCCCGTCATCTTGGGTAGCACCGATAAATTGCAAAAGACACGGATGGCGGCACCTTGATGCGATGTCCATTTCCCGTTCAAACAACTTGCGCAAGTCAGGAGAGAGAGTCCTGTGGTGGAGTTGCTTAATGGCTACGGCACAGCCACAATACCTGCCTTCCAAAACACGTCCCAATCCCCCACTCCCTAGGCATTTATCAGTCTCTTGAATGTCATTACGTGAAATGACCCAGTCACGTGTTTTTAGCTGGGATTCATTTGTGGATAATCTTTGCTTAGCTGCTGAAAGAGCATTCCGTAGTTCAACAATATCTTGGTCTCGGTCTCTCTGCTGTTTTTCTAGTTTAGCAACCTTTTGCTGCTCAACTTGTAAATCAGCAGCTGCTCGCTCTCTACGCACTTGCAGGTTTGTCACCTGTTGGGCCCGCTCCCTCAACTGTCTTTCTTTTACTCGCAACTGCTCCATTAAACTAGCCTCTCTCGATGTTTGTGGTGGCATGATCTCTAGATAAGGAAGATGAAATAAGAATATGAATACTAGAAACAGCATAAGAAAGTTTCACCTGAAGTTCTTTATCTTTGTCGACATGAATATTCTGTTCACTTGCCTCTTAGGGTATTAAGTCATGATTGTACCAAAAAAAAGAAAAAAAAAACAATTTCTGCACAGTAACTGCTTGGGCTTGAATTGCCATCTAAGATATACTACCCATACGACGAACACAAAAGGAATGACATGATACAGAAAGACTGTCTCTGTATTCACCTCTAAACACAGCGCGATCGTTGAGGGTGGGGGGGAGGGGGGCAGCAAATGGACACTATTGTTGACTCACCCACCAAACAGGAAGCCATCAAGGTGCGCTCTAAATTCGCTTCGAACTCTTGCAATTTCTTCCCTATAAATAATTTGCTTTTACCTCCGCGGACGACACGGTAAATAAGGAAGATGGATACTTTTAGATCATCGTATGAATTGAAAACATAATCTTTGTTTTAATCCTCAGATTTTTTGAAAGAAGAAAATAATTGAGAGGCCAAATACCTGCCACTTGTACTTACTGAGGCTGCTCGGGTAAAATAATTTGCAGAGCATAATGAAGATGACATGCAGTCGGTGATGAGCAACAAGGTTTTGAAATAAATTGAGTAGACTTCTAGCTCATTTCATTCCAGATTTTTCAGAGAAAATAGCGTTTTTTTTCCCTGATGGTTGATAATGGGATTGGAGCATCCAAAACAACACAAAATAAATTTGGATACTGTTGGCAATAATATTATTTATAAACTGTTTGAAAGCTGTCAGATCAGACAAAATAGAATTAAATGGACAAAATAAATAAATAATATATAAATTAATAAGTAAGAATAATGAAATAAACAAATAATACTAACTAAATACACAAAATAAATTTGAAAACTGCAAGCAAATTGTATACGGTTTGTGATCTGTCGCATAAAGTCCCACAAACTGACTGGAAATATTAATTTTTTAGCCATGAACATAACTTTTGGTTTCTCTGCAAATTTGAATTGTTACTTTTGGGCCTGTTTATTCACTCCAGTTCAGATCTTGTAAACTGTATCAGTATACAACGTTTTAGCTGTAGTTCATTTTTATATATATATATAGTTTAAAGACAAAGGTAAACATTGCTGATCTTAGAAACTCCTGCCACCCGTGATTCACTGATGCTTTGACGGAAAGTGAAATTACATGTACATGTACACATTGCTTGATTTGACCAACTTTAAAACCAAAGGAAAACAGCTATTCCTATGTATAAAGCATCATTCCTTCCCACTGTCAATTATACCTGTTGTTTCCTCTTTGCCCTTTTGAATTCATTTCAGAATAAATTTCATTTCAGAATAAATTTCACGCTTTTGAGTGACGCTTCGAGGGCTACACAATACACTTGGGAAACCCCATTGAAGGCGCGATTACTAGATACTTTGAATAGGAAACATTGAATTGCCCTGACATAGAAAGCTTTGCTTTGTGTGAGTCTTCATATGCGTTTCTCAGCCGATGTTAGATGTTAATAAAATCTTCAATCTTTTGATGTCAAATTCAAGTATTCAAGGACTATTTTATAAACTTCAAGCACTGCTTCTACAAATTCAAGGAGTTTTCAAGGAGAAAATCATATTCAAGGAGTTTTCAATTGCCTAGCAGTTTTTCAAGGAGGCCCGTGCGGACCATGTAGATTTTTGTTCGATATCGATGCCCATTATTGCAACACCCACATCCTTTACCCTATCCCGTAGTCGCGATAGCAACAAGAGATATTAGCGCATCGGCACATTCCTGTGGTTATTTCCGTGATCATTTCGGTTCGATTCGGTGTTGATCGTGTGTGTTCGGTGTTCCCAAGCGAGTATCAGTCCAGAGCATTTCCACTTTTGGAAATGTTTTGACCGGCGGACCAAAACAAACAATTACCCAATCAGAGCGCGACTTTGGAGTCACCTGATGCGAGGCCTGTTTTCATGAGATTTCATGTTCTCAGATTTGAATGGAACAATCCAGCAATATTTGCAGTCAACTTTACGTTTATTACTGCCTGCGATTGACTGCTTGCAGAAACATTGTCTAAACATCTTTTAGCCAGAAATAAGTTGCGATGAGCGCTTGTCAAGCGCTTGTATGAAGGTTATTTTTCTTCTGGATGCGCAGCGGGTTGTGGTTTGTAAGAGATCGGGTCGTCTGTTTCAGATGAATAAAAGGAAACTCTGCGAAGACCAATCTATTTACGTTTATTTCTTGCCTGGATAAGTTGCGTGCAAAAAGAGAACCATGGATTCCATATATTTTAGCCAGGAATGAATTGCGAGTAGCGCTTGAATTTCGCTTCAGTGGTCGCGCAATAGTACAAATATTAGGACACATTTGCCGCCATACGAAATGATTTAACACAGGTAAAACAGAGTAAGCTTATATCTTTTTATTAACTTATGAACAGCTTTACAGATCCATATTTCGCAGCCAACTTTTCTGTCTTGAACAGTTTCATTGATTTGCCCTCAACCGATGCCAGATAGAAACACAAAATAAAGCATAACACCTCCTTTGCATAACACTGAAGGTCATATCAAGGTCATGTCTTTTTCTGGATTCCTGCGGCTTTGGTGTGATTGTTCCGATTGTGTCTGCTGAGCGACTCAAAGTAGTTTTAATGCCGTTCTTGGCATATTTATAGGTAAGTTACGTTTAGCTCAATTGGGACCTTGATAGGTTTTTCAGCCTGTCGTGAACGAATTTCCGACAATAAAGGAGTAGTATATCAAGGATTTAACAAATACCACCTGATTGTCAGAGGATTATTTAAGAATTTTAAAAACCCCAACATAATAAACAAGCTCCTTGCGTCGCATGTTTATTATGTTGGGGGGTTTTAAAATTCGAAAATAAACCGCTGACAATCAGGTAGTATTTGTTAAATCCTTGATATATATACTTATTAACCGAAACAAACCACCCAGCATAAAAAAATGTTTATTTAAGAATTGCAAAACAAGATATATACCATGGAACTTGTTCTACAAAGAGGCCTAGGACAGCTTCCTTGTTTCCTATACGAACAATTTTGTGTGTGTGAGAAAAAATACCAGCAGCAAGAAGAAAAGATTTGTTGGAACGATTGGGAATTTCTTCGAGAGTTTGTCTCTTCGTTGGAAAACAAATCTGGACAAATTGTCGGGCATATCGACTCAAAAACCGCAAAAAAATGGTTGGATTGGGACAATGAAGAACTATATGTTGTTTCTTGGAACGGAGGTTTTGTTTTCTGTTTCGAAGGTGGAACAATTGTACCTGTGTAGAAAACTACGATAGGGCAACTTAATAACTGAAATAACCACCCAGCATAAAAAAGAAGAAAAGATTAAAACGAAGCATCTCCTATTATTTTGAAAAAATTATTACAATTAGATAACTACAAACCATGTATTATATCAAAAAGTTTCTCAATTAGAGCATAACTTACCATGGAAACAAGGCAACAAACAGCTGAATGGAAAGAGATACACAATGAGCTTTTAAAACAACCTTTCTGTCATTTCAGGCAGCAACTTGTGCGTATATTTATTCCTCGCGAAGCGAGGTTTATAAATTTGTCGCGTGGGGATCGCGCGAGGATTGCTAAGGGCGGTCAAATCTCGATCTGCCGATATATATTTCGATGGTGTCCGCACAGTTGCCTAGCAACAAAACCAAATCGCGACTGCTGACAGTTGCGCACTCTCATGTTTCTTCATTTCTTGCCTGCTTCGCTACGTACATTTACGTGCTGATATTTTTATTCATCGTCTGTAAACAAGTAATTAGACAGCAACCCCTGGTTTAACAAGTGGCTCAAAATCCATTCCGGGGTAGATTTACAACTGAAACTGAGCGTGAACGCCGACTTGAAATTCAGCGCGAGCAACGAAGGCGAAAGAGTCGACGACAAGAAAGCACGGGTAGGAGAACATCGTTTACCGGTAATAGCCTAGCAAGACTAAAGCCGTCAGCAGGACACAAACAGGAGACTGGAATATTACAGGCGAGAAATCTTGGAACATACACAACGTAGCTTAAATTCAGCTTGATAGCACAGCGCTGCCACAAAACGAGATTCCCCAACAACGCCAGAATCGATACAAGGTCTTCGAAATTATAACTCAGTCACACCAGTTGAATAATGACAATGAACTCAGCGGCTACAAACTCTTCGAGAAAATGTGTGCTGAAACCGATCAGGACCGGCGACACCGACTAGAAGTGCTTCGACAAAAGGATTTTGTTATAGAAGCAACGAGAGGCGACAAAAAATGCATGATCATCAAAATACTTTTGCTAGAAATTTACCTTTCCAACGGACGGTGACTGAACAGGTTGGCTCAAAATTATTTCCTCTCTCTACCATTATCTTTACTCTTGATGTACTAGTAATTATTATCAACATGTAATTACTTTTCCAAGTATGATCAAAATTAAAGATTACACAAGAGAAATGAAATTATTTCACGAAATAGGTTTCAGTTCCCACAACAATTTGCATATTTGTGTATGAGCAGTAAAAAGAATTTAAATTCTAAGTTTAAGACGTTCCCGAAAAATATTTCAAAGAAATAATTCATATTGGATCAGTAAGAATTTATAAAAGTTTATGTTTTCCGTTATGGATATTGACCCTATTAATAGTTTTAAAATAATATTCAGATGGATCAGAAAGGGCAATTTCTGTTCACAATTTGGTTTGGAAATGTACTGCTCTGCCTAGCAATTACCACTTTAAAATGTGTAGCGGGTATAGGTACATACATGCATGTATTTGATGTGAAACAAAAATTACTGCTTAACATTAATTATTGACACTAATTTCATGCTACATACAGTGACCAGCATCACAGGTCTCCTCGCAGTGCACAAGCAAGCACCAAAATCAGGGTAATTGAGATCCTGATCACCTTCAGCATGATCTGTCTATGTGAAAGTTTACTTACTTCTGAAGGTTTCACATGCTATAATCTACATTCACCCTTTCCCTTAATTAGCTACTCTTGCTTTCCATACCAACTGACCTCCCTAAGCCCCAATGTAAGCCTGCAAATTCTCCTTACTGGTCTTTATACATTTCTTGTAGTATTAGTGCAGAGAACTTCTTTCTACTGAAATTAACACTATTCATGTTTGGTGATCAATTCCTTAATTCTGATGACCTAATTAAAGCATTGCTATTGTAGGGAGATGCTGGTAACTGGGGATTCAAGGGTTAACTTATTATTTTATTGTGAAAATTATCTAATCCAATTTTTATAGTGTGTTGGGGGGAATGAATAAACATGCTACCACATCAATATGAAACTCTGTGCTTTGCTTGCCATTATTCTGTATTATTCTTTTTTCAATTTTTGGGTAAAAATGGATAATTTTTTTTAATACACCGCATCACTCTTCAGCAGTAGTAGACTCCTGCTACAGTATCTCAACCATTCAAGGGAAATAATGAATTGTGTTAGCTATTGACACTTGTCAATACCCAGTAAATAGAACAAAAGCTGTACAACAGAATCTAAAGGAAATGGCTGGGTAAATGTTGGAGATAACTGCATTTCTGATAAACCTATACTCTCACCCAACCAAAATAAACAGAAACACCACACATTGGCCCTGACAACAGGTCCACAGCAATACTATATACATCCTCTCTAGAGAGCAATTTACCTTATGTCAGAATGAAGAGAAGTGGGGGGGGGGGGGGGCTGAACGTATTTTCTTACACATGACAGAGGATTGGATGCAAGTTACATGGAAACGACTGGGAACCAGAATGTTGATCTTAACTCACAATTCGGGACCATTGTGGCCACCCATTCACACCTCCAGTTAAACCGACATTCTATCCTCTCCCGACCCCCATCAATCCATTTTGTGGTGCACCCGTGCCCGAGCTTCGCGAGGTTCAGCGAGTCACGTATTTCTAGTATGTTTGGATTATATAGACTGTCGCTGGGAAGGGCTTTGTTATCCCTGTTTTGAGCAAGGAATCAAACATAAACTGTTGTACACTCCTCCGATTGAGAATATACCTTTATTAAAGATTTGCTCTGATACTTACGACTGGCACAGCGCATATAACGAATTGAAGGAATTGGTTGACCTCGGTGTGCTTTTGTGAAGAGTACCAACCACCCAGTTTAAAAAAAAAAAAAAAAACGAAACATAACTGAACACCACACACAAAAAAATTATAATCGATTAAATATTCGTGAATCAAAGATGGCTGCCGGATTAAACACCTGTCAGGTTATTGAAGCAATACAAAACCTACCACCAGAGTTACGTGAGATAATTTATAAACATTACCTCGCCATAAAACTGAAAGAGCGAGAGGCTTTGGGTTGGAACCTGGTTCACAACGAGCTTTTAATTCAACCTTTCTGCCCTGAAATGGAGCGGCTTGTCCATATTCTTGTGTGTGTAGCCTATATGCATTGTTGTTGTGGAGGGTGTTGTTACCCTTGTTATAAACAAGAAGAAATCTTACATGAAATAACCACCCCAGTTCCAACACTTGATATAACTATAGTTAATTATTGCACTGATATATGGGAAGAGGACCACAGCCATTAAGTTGTGTTTACGGCGCGTGACTTCGCGCTTCGGTGAAACTCACAGACAATGACGTAATTTATATTCTCGTTCAAACATTGAAGGGAAACCCCCTTTACAACTCAAGCTTGAAAAAACAAACAGGTTACATTAATTCATAATCAAAATATTCATTACCGTCAGCAGAAGTTTTGAGACCTATTTTGTAGACAAATTGATAATAATCATCTTCCATCAGGTCTTCTGTAAGTCGTTTAGGGGCCCACACACAAAACTCATCTCCATTTTTTGTTTCTAAAGTTAAAATAGCTGAATCCCCATATTTACCTTTTCTATATTTAACTTTTTTAATTTTGTAAATAGCGTCTGAAATATCCCGCCATTTTAAAATTTCTTTTCTTTCAAAACTTTCTTCTGTTGGCCAGTCTTGTGAGATCGCATGTTGATCTGTGCAGACATCCATAGTAAGAGATGTGTTGAAGATACATTTGTTTAATAGCGTGTACTTTTCTACCCGAGGTAAAATTTTGTGAAGCGCATGCGTAAAAACATCTTATTATTGCGACATTAAGGTGAAGGACAGAAAAAGGGTACCATAAGGAATAGAAGAAGAAAAATGTGTTTAATATATATTGAAAGTGATCAATATTAATTAGTTCACTCATTGGTAAAGCCTTAGGGGGGTGATGGTTGGCCACCATCTGAACCCTGTTTGAGGGCTTGCATGCAGTGAATGACGAGGTATAGGGGAACTCCTTCCAGTGGGAGAGTACCCTCGGGTGAGCCCGCCTCGGCCCTACTGGTGACAGGGGGGTGCTCAGTAATCCCTCGGGATTTCAACCTCGCTCCCAAAGGTAAAATGTGGAATGACAACCGCCTTGTCAGCGGTTAAATCCTCACTTCAGTGAGGTGAAAGTCCTAGCCGAGGCTAGGCAAGAACAGCCACGAGCACCCCCGACGAGGGTTTTTGCTCTTTTATGTGACCTGTCACGCAATGTCACGCGTGAATGTCACGTTTGCCGTCACACAATGTCACGCTTCTTGTCACATAAGGTCACGCGTGACTATTAGGCATTTTTCGTTGTTTATAAGAGTTTTATTAGGAAAAGTCGTATTATGGAACCACATCATAGCCTGAAATTGGGTAGCCATCTTCATCACGTGTTGGTAACATTATTTTTGAAACACACTCACGAGTAATGTATCGTATTTGTCTAATATCAGGAGGAGTGAGAAGTTCAAAAAACCAATAACAAATAGTTGCATAAAGTGCAATCATTTTGTTAGCGTATATAATTACTTTAAAAATCTACGATTGAGTGAATTTTTTTCATACTTTCTTTGAACAGATAGTGGAATTTCCATACAATGATCAGTGACGAAATTATCTATCATTTTCAATCTATCAAGAAAGGACTTTTCATCGAAAATTTCGCCTCTGAGGTAAAAGCGAATCTCATCAAGTATTTTTTTGTATTCGATACGGGCAAAATTTGCTTGTTCTGTTTTCTTATCGTATTTCTTAAGGCTTGCCACTGCTTTCAAAGTAAGACCAACACCAGTTAAAGTTGCCATGACAGCGGGGTTCAACGTAGTTCCTCCGGCTACTGGGACACTAATAATTAACTTGCCAGCTGAAAGATTACAAACAAAATTTTTTCTTCGAAAACCGCGATGCAACTTTTCATAGCCATAATGTTTCTTATGGTAATAAGCG
This sequence comes from Siderastrea radians, assembly GCA_964017195.1. NCBI lineage: Eukaryota > Metazoa > Cnidaria > Anthozoa > Scleractinia > Rhizangiidae > Siderastrea > Siderastrea radians. Next base: position 9,587,010 of record OZ024890.1, on the reverse strand, counting down.
TATAAATCTTTCAGAATTTAACTTTCTCTGTTGAAAGTGTTTGGTCGATATGGTTGAATTCGAAAATGTCCCGCATTGTGCTATATAATAAATGTAAAAATGTTTGGGTTTCTATTTATATTCAACCAATAATAATAAATTTTCGTTTACATGTGTTAGTTGTGTTTCATCCGTCATAAACATTGATATTACATAATAAATTCCTATATCATGATTAATATCGAAGTTTTGTTCTTTTTTTATATCAGTCGAATTGAACCTATGTACAGAAGATTTTGTCGAATCATTAGGATCTTCTTTTTTCAAAAAAAGACTAATAGAATTATATTTACTTTGGTTTGTTTCATATATTATTTTTGCCTTTAATAACACATTACTTTTATTCATTATTATTTTTTTAAAACCATTTAATGAAAAATCACCATTACCACCTTTTTTATTATGAAAACCATTTATGCGATGAACGGAACCACTCAAATTATGTCCGTTTAAAGACAAATCTGTTTCCATTACCATTTTCAATAACAAAAGCGGTGTCATAGACACTTGGGTCAACGTTTGAAATTGTTTCTTTGACACCATAAACAATTAGATGACCAATTGTTAAAAATGATGGATTACTGACTGTACCGTGCAGATCGAGATATATAAATTGTGGGGGTGAGCTACCCCATCTGTGAAAATTGATAACTGTTTTGGTGTACTTTTCGAATGTTTTGGTTGCATAATTAGAAATTGAAATCGTTGTTGCTTGCACTGTTACACTCAACTCATTCATTTCCGGGGGAAACCATTCAACGACCATTGTGTAATAACCGACCGGAAGTTTATATAAGTTAAAACCGAGGCGTGACCGGTACTGGTAGGGCGAGCCTTTTTCAAACAAGAGTTTAAGATGGTAAGCTTTTTTATTAATTTGATGTGGAGACTCGGGAAAATCACTGACACCCAAACCCTCGATATTGTTTTCACTCGAAGATTCATCAGTGTCTTCCATCAAGTATCTGAAGGCGTCTCTTTTTTGCCCCGAGTTAATGATCTGAGATTCATGAATTTTTTGAGTGACAAGATCTCTCATAGTTGTTATTTCATTTTACATAAAATCAACATTAACTGTGGATTTAGAATCTCTGTAATCGGTTTGTAAGTTAATAATTTTATTGTTATTTAAATTCAAGTTTCCAGTCATATTGTTAGTGCCATCAACTTTGAGAAACTTTTTTTGTGTCATGTCATCAATTCTGTAGTTAACAAACTCGACACATGCGGCGTCTCTTTGGTTTGATGGAAGATCAAGATTGATAATTGATTTATTTTTCATATCAATATCAGCTCCTTTATCCAGTTTTTTTTCAAGTTGATTATCGACATATTTTTTGTTTGTGGCTTGATCTGCCTGTACTGGGTCTTTTACGTTATAGATTGTATTATTGTTCATATCAATGCCTGCTTCCATTTTTCCGCCTTCCTTTTTTGAAAGAAAGATATTTCTCGTGTCCTGATAGTTTATTACCTTTGTCAGATCACCGTGGACAGGATAAGGGTTGCTTTTTAGGCGCAAAATATCGTACTTATTTTGCATGTCAATATTAGCAGAGCTGCTGGCATTACCCTGAGGGCCACGATCACCTTTATCGCCCTTGTCGCCCTTGTCACCTTTTAAACCCCGTGGTCCTTGTGCTCCCTCCTGACCTTGTGGTCCAGCGGGCCCTTTTTCACCCCTCGGTCCACGAGGACCTTGTGGTCCTCCAGGGCCTTTATCACTCTTCGGACCAGGAGGACCCCCTGGACCAGGAGGACCCACTTTTTCACTTTCACTCGTCGTAGTATGGCTAGTTCCACCTATTTGACTGTTAATATACCCCATTATATATCTTCATCAAAATTTTTTTTCATTAATTTTTGGGGTTTGTCATAGTAAAGGAAAGAATATTTTTCATCGATGGTGCGATCTAAAACCTCATGATCCACACCTGTTTCGTTTCCAATTCGTTTGTTTTCTTTTGGATCTAATCTGAAAATACAAAGATGGCTGCAGTTAACACGGATGTCTTTTGGCACCTTGTAAAAGGTTTGAGAGAGGTAAATAACGCAGCAGTTTTTGTGCCGCCCGTTGATAAAATAATTAATGATATCGTATTGGTTTTTTTCGCAAACAAGATCATCAAAAATAACTATTTTTTGGTTGTCCACCGGAAGCTCTTCGAGTGGAATGATTTCATCACCGTCAGCCTCGATAATATCATGAATACCACAGGGTTGTATTTTTCACCAAATTCCTGCAAAAGATTCTGATATTTGTTCTGGTGCAGGTTTTTTGAGAAGAGGTAAATTTTATCATACTCTAACAACTCATAAAGCATATGCAGTAATGTGTTTGTTTTACCAGAATTACTGGGCCCACAAATTAACATCCGAAAAACATCTGCTGGCATACAAGGGTGGCCTTGTTTGTAGTTACTCTTTGAAGAACCTGGATCATAATTTGGAATCTTCATTTTTTTTTCGCTTCTATATATTCACACTGAAAATATGTCAATGAAAAAATGGCGTCAGTTGGCTAAAGAAAAGTCGGCGATCGATCAGCAAACAGAAGAAATTCACCAAAAATTCAGGATGAATAAAATAAACAAAGAGTTTGGTCAGCTTTCAGGAGAAGAACTTTTTAAACCAATTACAAAAAGGCTTGATACAAAAGAGCACCACTGTGGAAGAAGAAGAGGAGCAGGAATTTCCTGATTACACAATGGATGAATTTGACGAAACTTACCCGTTTGGTGATGAATTCAGACCGGATGCACCAACACCAGCACCATCACCAACACCAGCACCATCACCCCCATATGATGATGATGGTGATGATTTTCCACCCCCACCCCCACCGCTGATGGAAGAAACATCCAAACGAAAAGAGTGGGCGAAGCCGGGACCGGTTGAGTTGGAATATCCAAATGAATCAATCTTGTTGCAAAATATCAATCGGATCATTACCATAAAAGGTCATGATGAAAACTACACAGTAGGAGAATCGAAATTAGGTTTGAAAGGCAAAACCATTGCGGAACTCAAAAAAATAAGAGATGGGATCTATGAAAGAAGGGGAACCCAACCTCTATCGAAACAGCTGGAGGAGGGGAAGCGGAACCTTAAGCCTACACCCTCACACAAAACTAAAGAATATCCTCCAACCCCTCTTGAAAAAGCTGTCATGAGCCGAAGACCTACTTTTGAATTTTCTGACAATGAAGATGAATTTTCTGAACAAGATTGGGAAACCGAAGGAAGTGGTATCGCTGACGAACCTATAAAATTAATCAACCAACTTGATTTGAGGTTAGGATCGATAAAAGCAGGAAACAGCTCAATAAAACTGAAAAATCAGGTATCATATCTGCTTGATTCACTTGTTGAACTCGGCACAATCAATAAAAAACAAAAGAAAAAATTATCACTGATTATATACTTCAATGATTATGTCTTTTGATCTCATTCTCAGCTCAAAACTCGCAAAACTCCAAAGAAATGGAGACCAGAATGTTCCACATGATTTCACAATTAATTTTCCAACTCCAATTTATTTAGATTCAGAAAAAAAATATCAAGCAGCGTTGAAACATATCTCAATGAGTTATTCATGGTATAATATAGATGCCGCTTATGATAATAACAAAATTCGCTGGAGAAAAAAAACGGAACAAGCTTGGAAAACTTTGACTTTCCCAAATGGAATGTATAATTACGCAGACATTAACCATTTTATTCAGAAACACGTCGGTAGAGTAGATCCAAAAGTTGAAAAAAGTAATTTCACTTTCAATTTGTATTTCGATATGACGGTTTACAGAGTTGTCATTTTAATTCATGATGATTATGAGCTTGACTTATCTCAAGGATCTTTTTCTGATTTAATTGGTTATGGAAAAGTGATTTTGAGTGGAGACAGTGTCGGAAGAAAACTACCAGATATTTCAAGAGGTGTTGATTGGGTGTTTATCCACTGTGATCTGATCACCCGGGAATCAAACAATGTTCCAAGAGATGTCATACACACTTTTTCAACAGCCCTGCTTCAAGTGAGTTATCCATTTGAAAAAGAACCGCTTATTCTCAATTGGCATCCTGTGAACAAAAAAATTATCGATTCGGTAAGGATAAGAGTTACTGACGGAATTGGTGGAGATCTGGATCTTAACGGGATAGATATTTTGGTTAATTTAATGATAAAACAAGAATGAATTTTATTTTCATTAATATACAACCATGAATCATCCGAGCAAGTGGGCAAAATTTTTTGATGAAAAAACCGGAACTTTTCAATATAAACATAAAGGGTCGGGTGTGATACGCGACACCCTTATGACAATTGGTAAAGTATTTAAAGGTGCTGTGAAGAACGTGGCAAAGAAAACTGCCGAAAAAACCGCAAAAACATTCGCTGAAAAAGCGGGTCAGAAAGTTGGTGAAATTGCTGGCGAAAAAGGTTCAAAAAAAATACGTCAACTATTGCAAGAGCGAAAAAAAAAACAAATGAGTAAGGATGCACAAAATAAACTTACAAAGATTTTACAAAATAAACTACCAAAAAAATCAGATGAGGCTCTGATAAAATTGAATCGAATTTTGGCAAATGAAATTTAAGCGCAAAAAAAAAATTTTTTTCTCTTAATATAAAAGCTTGTTGTTATGTTCAGATTTCAACCATACCTCGAGAGTGAAAAATATGTCAAATTCAATTTAACCACCCCTATCCTCTTACCCGCTAATGGTGACACTCAAGAGAAAGAGGGTTACACTTTCAAGTCGATGGACAGGGACAATTTTTATGATTGGTATAATGCCTTTTTCCGCATAGATTACAAGTTTGAAGCAACAGCAAATGGAGGTAATGATGTCGCTGACACCAAATCAGCTCCGATAAACGGTTCTTTTTCATTGATTAAAAGTTTGAGGGTCAACTCATCTGGCAAAGAACTTTACTATGCGAATAATATCCACAAATTCATTTTCATCAAAAATCTGCTTGAATTTTCTGATGATTTTTCAAGAAGCGTGGCAAAAGATCAGTTTTGGTATCTTGACATTGATGCAACCACAGCGACTGATGGAAATGCGACGAATACTGGAATGAAATCAAGGGCGCTTCTATCACATGGTGGAAAGATGGTTCAGACAACAATTCCTTTAAACAGATACTCCTTTTTTGAAGGGCTTTCCGACAGGCTGCTGCCACCAATGCAACTTGAGTTTCTTATTACTTTACAAAATGATAGAGAATTGATTTGGCAAAACGATGGAACACCGCGAAGAATTGTTGTTCGCAAATTAGAATTATGAGTTCCACAATTACATTTCACTGGTAAAGGACATACCTTTGTAAATGAAAATTTCTTAAAACCAACCCAATAGAAATACTTGAAAGAAAATAATTTTTCTTTGAGTGAAAGAAGGGACGAGAGTGGTATGTTCATGATTGGGAGTGGAATAAAAAACCCCAAACATGTCTTTGTATTCTTTCAATAAGCTCGTAAAATAAATCGTTACGAACAAAATCCTTACTTTTTTGACACATTTGATATCGATGGTGATGCCTCAGCAAAATTGAAAACTTGCAGCCTCCAATGCGGAACAAACTTTTACCCTCAGATTGAATATGATAATGAGTTTAAACTAAGAATTTTGAAGGATTTGATAAATTTCAGATACAGAAAAAACGACTACAACACCGGCGTTCAGATACAAACCGCGAACTTTGAGAAGTTATACCCAATTATATACTTCGATTTACGAAATGCCAAAGAAAGTTTGACAGGGGACCGACAACTCCTTTATTTTCATTACAAACTTAACAAACCTGCTAACGCTCAAGATTATAAAATCTTCGCCGCGGTTTTGAATGAACAAGAATTTGTTCTGAAACAACTTGGTAATGAACTTGTTGTCGTCTAGAAAAATTGAAAAAAAAATTCTGAATATAATATACACAATGAGCACATGTACAACTTATCATCCATTCAAAATCGCACTGACTGATGGTCAGAAAAAGAAACTTCAAAAAGCTTATGTTACGAAGGCACCTGTTAATCTGAAAGTTAAACCAGACCAAATTGGGCGTGGTGTCGAACTTCTTCTTACTGAAACTCAAATCGCGCAATTGAAAAAACTTAATGGTAATAAAATTAAGCCAGACACAGATTCAAAGTACTTCTCAGAGTGGAAAAGGTATGCAAACGCAACCACCACCGCCACCACCATGAACAAGACGATCACCACGAATACCAAAAGGTAAAGGGATGCAAATTCAACCTCCACCTTTTTATGGAACTTGGGAGGATTATTATCGTTTAAAAAAAAGTGAAATTTGTTGATAAACCTCTTTCCAACATTGACCTGAGAAAATGGTGCAACTTTTTACGAATACCCATCAAAGGCATTTTTAGCAGAAACGAAAAAAAACCCTTGTTTCATTCCCCCCTGCATTATCAACTTGGATGATTTTGGAAGTTTGGGAACTCATTGGGTCTGTTGTTGGTCTGATGAAGTCACTTGCGAGTATTTCGATTCATTTGGGCTTCCACCACCATTGGAATGGGAAAAAGAAATGTCAATGCACGGGCTGACACATTTTTTCAGAAACGATAACCAAATTCAATGGGAACAAAGTGTGAGATGTGGTTCTCACACACCACTGGTAGCCATGCCAGGCCGACCGCCACCTGACCTTTATTACAAACTCAACAAAACCATACATGTACATCCTGCATCACAAGGAAAAATTACACAATGGCAAAAGCTCACAAAAAATATCGCGCTGACTAAAAATCTTAGGGCGGGTGGGTGGGAAAAGGTCAGCAATGGCGGACGCAACAAAAACAACTGCCCGCCAAAGGTCACGTGACCCTTTCCCAGGTCCCAGCGGTGTGTGAGAAAAACATTTTCCACTTATTTCGTTTCACTCAGCCAGTGGAAAATAACACTTCTCACACACCACTGGTAGCCATGCCAGGCCGACCGCCACAACGGCAAAAAGTATAGAGCTGAAAAAATAAAAAACTACAAATTTCAAAAACCAACGATAACAGTCACATTGGTAAAAATGAAGTAACCTAATGTATCTGACTTTTTCTTAAAAATTGGACAGTATCATCTCGGCAGAAAGGGAAAAAACGATTATCTCTGCACGTTACTTGCGAGTTGACAGATTCTGTCCGATACTCATATAAAACACTAGATCACAGGAAGGAGCATATCTAAACAGATAGCATAAACTTAACAATGACAGCCTAAGAGTCTGATCAGTTCCAGTCCGGATGTTCATCTTAGCATTATACCAAATAAAGATATGAAAATCTCCAACACAATTGCATAGCGTTGCAATGACAGCCTAAGAGTTTGTTTAGTTCCTATCCTTGGATTGTCCTAGTAACAGTTAGCAGTGACTCGAGAGACTCCTGAATGTAATTATTTCTAGACTTCTCACTTCGCCATCCCCCTTGCCTTTGAAAGAGTCTATCAGGTATTCCCAGGGCTGCCGCTGCCGATGCTCCTCCTGCTCTTAGACTGTGGATTCCATACAAACTTGGCTCAAGCCCTTCCTTCAACAGCTCCTGCTTTATTAGCTCATTCGCCCGACTGTAAGACATGGGCTCCTTTCTGAGCTCCATCCTCTTTTTGGTATGCAGAATCCGACGAAAGAGTTGTGACTTCCTATCGTGGCTGCCCACTTTCAAGAACTTCTCTACCACTGCAACAGGGCATGGTGAAGAATCGCTGCGTGCTATAAAGACCCAAGACCCCTCCCGGAACTGGTCATTCTTCCTCTGCGCAAGAAAAATTGCCAGATGGGTATCTGCAAACTGAAGGTTATCAACAGTCAAATTGCTCAGATCGTCCCAACGAAGGAAGCCAAAGAATCCCAATGCAAACATGGCCGCAACTTGAATATCCCCCAGGTGGCCTTGTTCAAGCCGGCGGATGACCCCCATGACCTCATTCACTTCTAAGGCCTTCTTGCGATTTGGAGGTTTTGCCAGAATTCGTCGACCAGCTTCTGCCACTTGCCGGACGATGGGGTGATCACTCAGCTCTTGGCAACCGCTCTTCTTGTGAACCCAGTTAGAACCATATACCGCGGAGTTTAGCGACGAAAATGAGCTCCCTTGCTGGGTAAGATGCACCAAATACAGGGCAAAAATTACAGGATTAGCAGGTAAAGCTGTGGCACCACACTGGATGGCCCATTTCTTCCATGCTTGATATGCCCGAACATATGAACTGACAGTCTTTGGTGCTCTATCCTGAACTAAAATACTAGGTAGAGATCTTGCCAGTGGCTGCAGCTGTGGATGGTTCAAGAGCTCATCATCCAACCAAACAGACAAGTTCACCTCCTTCTGGACAGAGTCAGGCACTGCAATTAAATTATGCCGACAGTGAGCAACCACTTTTAACACATCACTAAAGCAAATTCCATCATCAAAAAACAATGCCAACAGAGAACAACAGTTACAACAAATGGTGAGCATGCACACATTCCACATTCTTTATCACCACATAGCCAACACGGCCACAAGTGGTCTTGGTGGGAACAATAACCCCCTTTGGCCAACACGGCTGGGGTCAAAATTGCCATGACAGCAAAAACAACTGCACTGACTAGCCCAAACGGCAACATGAGGATAACATCATAATAGACAGCTACTTAATAGCACGATTAGCCCCTCTGGCCAACACAGCTAGAGGCTAAACTGCCATGACAGCAGAAATGCACTGAATCCACCCAAACGGTAGTGACAAAAAATTATACGATAACAGCTACATGTTAGACAGGCCACCTGCTCTTCAAGGGACATAGCAATCCCTCAGTACCTATATCTGACTACAAGACAATGCCAAAACAGCACAAGGTATCCGCTGTCAACCGCGTTGGTCACTAAAGCAAAGGCGGAGAGCAATGATATGAAAAGACGGGATTCCTGCTGTGAAAATACTGCTGGCCTCTGCTCCGGATAGAAAAATCCCTTCATACGGTCCAAGAACCAGTCATTTCAACCAGGAGTGGCCACCAAACAGCTGAAGGCCATTGGGGAACGAGTAGAGTGCCATCCTCACCACCAGCTGACATGTGCCTCAGTACACGTGGTATGAGATAAGGGGGAGGAAAAAGCCAATTGTTTTCATCTGACCAGGTGACAGTAAATGCATCGACCGCCTCACACCCTGGATTGCGATATCTACTGCAGTACCTCTCCAGCTGCTTTGTCTGCACACTTGCAAAACGGTCAACCGTGTGAGGGCCCCAAACTTCATCGATATAATGGAAGCAGGAAGGATCCAGCATGTAATCGTTGGGGTCATCAAACCTTGACAAGATATCTGCCTCCACATTGTTGTCCCGGCTCACCCATTCAACAGACAAACGAATGTTCAACTGTCGACACAGTTTGTAAACTGCCACCGCCTCCTGATGTAACTCTTTTTTGCGGCTACCAACTGACAGAACAATTTCAGCATTCTTATTATCCGTTCGATGAAGAACATCCTTCCCCCTGAGTTCTTCAGAATAAGATTCCAGGACAAGCCTGATAGCCTTCACCTCCCGGAATGATGAGCTCTTCATGCTATCCGCACGAGACCAGCTACCCCTGGCTACTTTATCGGAAAACTGTACAGCATATCCTCCCCAGCCCTGTCCACTTGCATCAGAATAACAAAGAACTTCTACCTTTGGACTGGGAGACCAGATAGGGTACCCACTACAATTAAAATTGTCCTTCCAGAACAGCACCTCCGATTGGCTCTCTTGCGAAATACAGAAAGGCTTATCCCAGCAATTGGCACGGCATATATCACTGTAGATACTACGTGTCCAGAGACGCACAACTGGGCCAAGGGCAAGTCCCATAGATACCAGAGACCCTGTTAGGCGTGAAAGGCATCTTGCTGAAACTGTAAAGCGCTTTTCTACGATCATGTTTATCAACTGTTTAAGGTCTTGCACTCTCCTTTCCGGCACATGAAAAATTCCGTACTGCAAATCCATAACAAATCCCAAGAGCTCTCCCGACTGTACTGGAACCCACTGGCTTTTCTCCTGATTAGCAACAAACCCACTTAAAGCAATGTCCTCACGTACCAATGCAGACAACTTCACAGCCACTTCCCGGACCTGATGTGCACCCGCCCCATCATCCAAGTAGGTAAATATACGGAAGCCTTTTCCTCTCCAGTGCTTGACGAGTGCTCTTTGAATCTTAGTAAAAAGATAAGGGCCCGTGGACAAACCAAACGGGAGGACCAAGAACTGAAAAAATCTAAGGCGACCTTCACAGAAGAAAGAGAATCCAAGGAAACGACAATGCAGCGGAAAAATTTCTATGTGATGGTAGCCACTCTTATAATCAAACTTGAAAAACCAATCGCCCCTAGAAAACAAGTCTGCAGCAGTTCGTATATCCTCATATTTAAATTTACAAGACCGTAAGTGCTGGTTAACATAACGTAAATCAAGAATCAAGCGAGGCTTGCCTGCAGAGTTCCTAACAACACCCAAGGGATTGCAGACTGACAAATCTTCTCTAGGGACTTCAGCTATAGCGCCAGAAACAAGTAACTTGGACACTTCATGACTTACAAAATCTTCATTCTCAGCAACACTATGATGATTCTGAAAGAATGCCCTCTGTGGCAGAGAAATAAACGGTAAACTATAGCCATCACTTAGCACATCAAGCACCCACCTGCTGGCCCCAATACTCTTCCAAAAATCAAGTCTCTCTCTCAGCCTTCCTTTTACAGGGATGGCACAGGCTAATTCAACTTCAACAAGATTAAACTCAACACAATCAAGCTCACCAGAACAATAACTATCTTCTTCGCAATCGGTAGCAACAAGTTCCCTATTGTTGATTTCCTGAAGATTGTGCCGTACTTCGGGACCACTCGGTTGTTTTACCCACAACGGCTGCTCGGCATTCGCGCGCGAAATGGCCACTTCGGAAGCAACGAAAACAGACTTGCTGTGAATCACGTGCTGTATTGTTGAAGGCTTTCCCGCCGAAACATAGCCACTGGATTTCTCGAGAACCACGCGCCTCGACCGATCATCCCGCTGGGGAATCTTTTTGTTCTTCCACTTTGTTTGGGCCACCGACTTACGCTTCTCTTCTCTCAATAGTTTACTTTCCTTTATCGCCTTTTTTATGCGTTTCTCATCTCCGGAGTCGCTAGCAAGTGGCTCTGCCGTGTAACATTCTACAGTATCCCAGCCATATTTGTCCGCGAGACAAATATGTTTGTTACGTTCCACAAGTAAAGCCTCACCTTCTAGGAGCAAATTCTTACGCTCTTCGTCGTCGCTAGTGTCTATTGCCGTGCTGATCTTTCCTAGCACATCCTTGTTCAAATGGTACTGCTTCTTGTTACCCTCGAACTTGAACTCTGGCTCCTTGTCATCCTGCTTCTCATGCTTCGAACGTTTAGCAGACTCGAGTTCGCTTTTGAGTCTTTTCAATTCTCTTCCGTACTCCTTCTGCTGATTGAGCAATTCCTTCGCCCAAGAAGGGGGATCCTCTGCCGCTGCCGGCGTTCGCTCCTTCTCTCGCGATGACTCGGCCGAACTCCCGTGTTGCGATCGACTGTGAGATCGCCCAGCTGGGCTTTTATTGTACGGTGCCAAGCGCTGGACCGCTCGAGAGCTAGTCTTTGAACATCTACTTTCCTTAGCCATGATATAGGAGATTGGAGATCGGGAAAAAACGTTGGACTTCGGATAAAAACCAGATTAAATCCGACAAAAATTACAAAAAAGGTCAGCAATGGCGGACGCAACAAAAACAACTGCCCGCCAAAGGTCACATGACCCTTTCCCAGGTCCCAGCGGTGTGTGAGAAAAACATTTTCCACTTATTTCGTTTCACTCAGCCAGTGGAAAATAACACTTATTACTGCCTTCTCTTTTTAAACGAAAGAAATAAAGGAACAAGTTTTGCCGATATTTTGAAAATGTTCTCCAACGAGTTACTTCAAAATGAGGAAATAGTGAAAAAATATTTTTCTTAAAATATGCAATGAAAATGTATTGTGTGAAAAAAAATCGGAACACGCCCAGTGTGAAGGGAAGTGAAAAGGTTGTAATCACAAAGAACAATCAAAAACTCTTGAAAGCAAAATGCGCTAGTTGTGGAATAACAAAAACAAGTTTTATACCGGAAAATGTGGAGGGCAGTGGTTTTGATATACATGCAGCAATTGGGAAATTTCCGAAACCAAAAAAAGGTTGGACATTGCCGGGACATAATTTCACAGGGCCATATAACCCTCTTGAAAAGCAGGTGAAATACAACCCAGAAACGGGTGAAATTCTGGAAACATATCAACCACCAACAGGTGCAACAGATGCGATTGCTATGCAACATGATGTCGATTATGATGTTTGTTCCAACCGTGAAAAAACATAGGCACGCATAGCGTGCGTGAGCTATTTTGTAGCTGTCAAGAAGAGGTACAGAAATGGTTGTTGAATGAACGTGCGTGTACCAGGGTACACTATTGGGATGTTGCTTATTTGAGTAGCGTTGAGCATTCGAAAAGTATTGGTTTTTAGACAGAGTTTACCTTATAAGTGGAGCTGTGTCCGACATTGTGCAACCTCGTTCCCAGGGCTTTTACAGAATGAGGGTGATCAAAGATCAATGTTTGAGCTTATGTTAGTGGTTTCGAATTCGTATACGTCATTGTTCAATAGATGGTACGCTGATGCGTACAAGTGTGGCTTCAACTTACGACAAAACAAGAAGAAAGTGAGATAAAATCTGTAAAATATCTGACAACAGTGTGAATATGGGACAAACAAAATAATTCAAAACAGTCCTTTCTGAAGCTCATTCTCAGATGTTTCTCGGAAGCTCACTGGATTGAAATTTAATTTTGTGGCTTTCAATTATAAAGATTATTTTTCCACAGACAAATATTTTAGATCTAGTAGGAAGCGTAACTTGTCACAAAAATTAATTTAGTAATGTTTGAACCAGAAGAGAATAGCCGATCTTGAAAGTCACGTACGTCTTCTTCTTGCGTGACATCATGCTTGACGAACGTGGCAACTCCCGTATCCAGACAAATATATATGTAAGCTCTGTTTTATTTTCCACATTATTTCACACGGACTTACATTTTGGAACACACGAGTAATAAGCGTGCCTTGTTAGAAAAGATCATGCCATTGTGTGACTTGTGCAACTCTTGCGTGACTAGTCACGCAGCAAACTGTCAAAAAAGCCAGAAACGTCGCACGTGCTGACATACAATGTGGCACTAATTTTTTCCGGATTCAAATTTTGGGGATTTTCGTGGTTTTTTCACGATCCGCTGCAAAAGTTCCTGCGAAAAAAATAATTCCTGCAAAAATTTACTCCACTGTCGAAATTTGTATACAAACAGTCGCCTTTTACATGTGATGTAATATTATGTTGGTGCCCATTTCTTTAAGCCGTCTCTTTCGCTCAAAAATAAAACGAAATTAGAAGCAAAACATTCAGAAATAAAACGATGAAATTGCAGTCGGTACATTACAAGTATTAAGCTGTTAAAAGCTTTAAAGAAAAGGCTCGTCGGAAGGTACTCCATACATCTGCATGTTGTTCACCTGCATTCGATTGTTTATACTCAAAAAACGAGAATGTTATAATTTCTAATAGAAGGCAGCTTCCAGAAAATCGCAAAAATTAATTCCAAGGAAGAATAAACAGTTTCCCCAATCGCAAAAATTAGTCCCTCAAAACATACAAAAAAATCGCCATTCGCAAAATTAAACTCCCGCAAAAATGTTGGTACCACACGGTAGTGGTTTCAGCTTTGCTGAAGCCACGCAAAAATCAGTGGTTGTGTTCAGCGAATAAATTTTGTTTTCATGAGCGTTTTGATGTGAAAGTAAGATGCAAACTTGCCGACCTTGTGCAGTTGACGGACCCAGTGATCGAGTGGCATGGGCATTAATTTTAAAACCTACCAAATGCAGCCTGCGTCGCAGACACTCTACACCGCCTGTATAGACTATATCGATGGTTTCGAGTTTCGACAACCCATGGGCCGGCTGCAACGCAGGCTAACCAAATGGTGCGAACAATAATTCGTTTTAGTTCGAAATTCACGATTCTGCCCTTTTTATACCTTCAAACTACTTGCCATCTATTTACCATCATTTACTATGAGACATCCCTGCACAGAAGTCACGTTATTTCTCACACTCTAAAGTTGAACCATATGACTCCAAACGTAAGTTATGCGCATGCGTACAAAGGATTTGTTCCAATTCTTATCTACCAAAACAAACGAAGCTGACAAATATTTCCTAGACCGAACATCATAAATATCAGATAACCCACGAATTATTTACTAGAACTCCCTTCCACTCACGTTTAAACCAGGTTTATGCTGATGATTCGTTTTCTAAGGAAGTCTACCACAAGGAAGCCAGCCATTTCTCTTTGATATATAAATATCCAACGTCAAACAAATGAAATCCGGACACTTTCGTCGTGTCGCTTTAGTAGCGGAATTTTCCGTGCGTTCTCATCTGCATTTTTGTTCCGGCCCCGACAACTAGCCTTTCGGTAAAATTCGACATTCATCGGGAATGCCGACCATGGTCCACCCAAAAACCAACCAACCAAAGAACCAACCTTCCCACAAACTTGAGGCTGCATGCCGACTATGAGGCTATTTTGTAGACAAAATAGCTCAAAAAAACGGTGAAAATCTCAAAAAATGCAAACACAAAGCGGATAAAAACATAGGCACGCAAAGCATGCTTGAGCTATTTTGTAGCTGTCAAAGAGAGGTACGGAAATGGTTATTGAATGAACGTGCGTGTACCAAGGTACACTACTGTGATGTTGGTTATTTGAGTAGTGTTGAGCATTCGAAAAGTATTGGTTTTTAGACAGAGTTTACCTTATAAGTGGAGCTGTGTCCGATATTGTGCAACCTATATTAGTGGTTTCGAATTCGTATGCGTCACTGATCAATAGATAGTACGCTAATGCGTACAAGTGTGGCTTCAAATTACGACAAAACAAGAAGAAAGTGAGATAAAATTTGTAAAATATCTGACAACAGTGTGAATATGGGAAAAACAAAATAATACAAAACATTCCTTTCTGAAGGTCATTCTCAGATGTTTCTCGGCAGCTCAATGGATTGAAATTTAACTTTGTGGCTTTCTAATGGAAAGAATATTTTTCCATGGACAAATATTTTGGATCCAGTAGGAAACGTAACTTGTCACAAAAATTAATTCTGTAATGTTTGAAACAGAAGAGAATAGCCGATCTTGAAAGTCACGTACGTCTTCTTCTTGCGTGACATCATGCTTGACGAACATGGCAACTCCCGTATCCAGACAAATATATAGATAAGCTCTGTTTTATTTTCCACACTATTTCACAAGGACTTACATTTTGGAACACACGGCTAAAATCGAGTAAAAAGTGTGCCTTGTTAGAAAAGATCATGCCATTGTGTGACTTGTGCAAGTCTTGCGTGACTAGTCACGTAGCAAACTGACAAAAAAGCCAGAAACATCGCACGTGCTGACATACCGTGTGGTTGACTGTGGCACTAATTTTTACGGGATTCAAATTTTAATGATTTTCGTGGTTTTTTCACGATCCGCAAAAAAAGTTCCCGCGGAAAAAAATAATTCCCACAAAAATTTACTCCATTGTCGAAATTTATATACAAACATCGCCTTTTACATGTCATGTAATATTATGTTGGTGCCCATTTACTTAAACCGTCTCTTTCGTTCAAAAATAAAACGAAATTAGAAGCAAAACATTCAGAAATAAAACGATGAAATTGCAGTCGGTACATTAGAAGTATTAAGCTGTTAAAAGCTTTAAAGAAAAGGATCGTCTGAAGGTACTACATTGATTAACTGATTTAACGTGTTATACATCTGCATGTTGTTCACCTGCATTCGATTGTTTATACTCAAAAAACGAGAATGTTATAATTCCAAATAGAAGGCAGCTTCCGGAAAATCACAAAAATTAATTCCAAGGAAGAATAAACAGTTTCCCCAATCGCAAAAATTAGGGCGCGTTTTTTTATTCACAATTCTGGGATGAGAATGGCCAGAATGTAAAATACGCGCGTTTTTCTATTCTGCATTCCTATTCCGGAATGGACAGAACGCCATTCCATCCATTCTGCTCCCAGGGGCAGAATGAACAGAATGTTGCGAATGAAAATCCAAGATGGTGGGCGGCGAGATGAGCGCTGCGGATTCAAATACGTCTCTACCGGAGAAAAAATCAGGTTACACTTTTGGACACAATGAAACACTGCTTCTAATTTCATTGTACCAAAAGTAAGAGGTTTTTTTCAGTGATGTTTCGTATAAGAAAAAGGCAGGACCAGGACCGCGCATCTCGACGGGCATTTTTTTATGCAGACAATCCGAATTATTCCTAGCATTCCGTACCAACCATTCTTATTCCAGAATTGTGGATAAAAAAACGCGCCCTTATCCTGCAAAACACACAAAAAAAAATCACCATTCACAAAATTAAACTCCCGCAAAAATATTGGTGCCACACGGTAGTGGTCTCAGCTTCGCTGAAGCCACACAAAAATCAGTGGTTGTGTTTAGCGAATAAATTTTGTTTTGATGAGCGTTTTGGTGTGAAAGTAAGATACAAAATTGGGTGAAAATAATAGTAAGGGATGTTTTGTTATGTAGAGAGGTGGTAATGGGCGAAGGAATCGGAATTTGAAATGAGCGAATTCGAGAATATAATGGCGTGGTTGGCCTGTGTGGTAAACAACGTGAATCTTATCACGTGGAGTACACGTGATCAACTCAAGGCCAATTTGTGCTTTAATAGGTCCGGGGGGAGGATTTTATCGCAGGGCTAGGCAGTTATGTGATAATGTTTAGTGTGGGTCGTTTCACGTGTAAAGAACGTGTTATGTTGATTGAGCGTGAGATCAGATTACTGTTTTGTGTAAACAAGTGGTGTTTTGTCACGTACAAACATGTGATGAGACAAAGTTCAATGGCGAGTCACGAGACTTTCATGAGACTGTCATAAGTTCGTTTTCGGCGCTTTTTATTGGCTTTCGTAGCAGCTAGAGTTGTGTAACAAAAGGGAGAAACTTCAAAGGAAGCGGGGAATGAGTAAATTTATGCGTTTTTCGTAATCTGAAAAATGATAACCGATGTTTGTGTCTATAAAACTGTGAAACAAATCTTGCGTAGAGCTGTTGCGTTTTTGTCTTCGTATTGGAGGTGATAATTGTTTTGATTTGATTTGATTGTCTGCTGATCTTTCCGCTCAAACTTTGTACAAACAATCCCGCTACCGCCACGCAGCCTAACCAGAAACCCATTTCTCTGATAAGTCACCACTAACTTTGCGCTTAGCAAGTCGCACGTACGAGCAACGTTTATGCCACCCATACAATCTTTTTCCTTGTCGACCTTGTACCTTTGACGGACCTAGTGATCGAGTGGCATGGGCATTAATTTTAAAACCTACCAAAAGGTGCGAACAATAATTCGTTTTAGTTCGAAATTCACGATTCTGCCCTTTTTATACCTTCAAACTATTTGCCATCTATTTACCATCATTTACTATGGGACATCCCTGCACAGAAGTCATCTTATTTCTCACAATGTAAAGTTGAACCATATAACTCAAAACGTAAGTTGTGCGCATGCGTACAAAGGATTATTTCCTAGAACTCGCTTCCGCTCACGTGTAAACCAGGTTTGTGCTGACGATTCGTTTTCTAAGGAAGTCTACCACAAGGAAGCCAGCCATTTCTATTTGATATATAAATACCCAACATCAAGCGGATGAAATCCAGAATTTTCCGTGCGTTCTCATCTGCATTTTTGTTCCGGCCCCGACAACTAGCCTTTCGGTAAAATTCGACAGTCGTCGGGAATGCCGAACATGGTCCACCCAAAAACCAACCAACCAAAGAACCAACCTTCCCAGAAACTTGAGGCTGCATGCCGACTATGAGCCAGGCTATTTGTAGACAAAATAGCTCAAAAATGGTTAAGTCTCTTGACGCTGTTCCTTACAAACAGAGACAGTAGGGTCATGCAACTGCAAGAAATGCAATCAATGCTAAACAAAAATTAGGGTTGGGTTTTAAACCCCGGGAAGTTGCCAAATATGCTGAAAAAGTTACAAAAAAATTAATTCCTTCAACAAAACCTGTTTTCGCTCGGTATTGGAAAGGTGATATTGCGAAAAATGCTTTCATGGGACCAACTGGTGTCAATAGCAAGAAATTTTGGACTCATCCAAAAAAAGGTACTGTCATGCGTTTGGTAAAAAATCCGAAACCAGGCAAATATGAAAATGTTTATGAAGAACCTTGATTGGCTTTCAACCACCATTTATCAAACTCCTGTTTTGCGAGCCACCAGCTTGCTAAGCTTTTTGGAAGGTGATGAGAAATAGATTCCATAATTTCTTTTTTGTTGGGCCAGCATTCAGAAGGTACTATTTCAAAATAATTGTACAAAAAACAGGGGTAGTTCACTGACTTGCCGGACATCTTCTGAAATTGAGCAATAACGTTTCCAAGAAAATCTACCTCGCTGAAAGAAAACATTTCGTTAATGTTCCATTTCCGCAAAACACTTTTTAAATGAAAATTACTTGTAGTGAAAATTCTTTCCCGATTTTCTTCTTGAAACTGTTCATCATCAAATTCAGATGCTCTACCACATTTTGGACATGCACGACAGAACTCATTCACCACATAAATTAATTGCTCCTCGCATGAAGGACAACGATAAATCTTTTTTGATAATGGGTATGAATTTAATTTTTTTTTGCAACGTTTCTTGAATTTTTTTCGACGAAATTTTCTCACCTTGCAACCAACCAAATGGGTCGCCCATTTTTTTATTTTGTATGGTATACAACAATGAGCTCGCACATTTTCAATAAGTTGTCAAAAATCTATTACAGTCTGCAAGGGTATTGGAAAGGGTTTGCAGCAATTAAGAAATTAGCCCAGGCAGCAAAAGTTTCGGAAGATGCAGGGCTTGAAATAACGGCCGGTCAACGGACAATGTCCGGTCAAAAATAGGTTTTGTCCGGTCAAATCCTTGGATGGCCGGACAATTTGTCCGGTCGTTTACGCTTGTAAAGAAAAATTCAATGCGGATCTTCAGGTTTTAAATTTTTATAGGTTCAACATTATTGGCGTTTGTGAATAAAAAGGGGAAAAGACAGAGATACTACCAGACCAAGAACTTTTAAAAAATGATTCATAATAGTGGTTGTAAAATTTCCGGTGGTTGCAAATCTTCGCTTTGTCGTTCATCAAGCCGTCACCGCAAATTAGCGGGTCTTCCGGAGTAGCGTGTGTAGCAGTATGAATTACTATATTCTTATAATATATAGTCCGCTTGGATTTTGTAAACGTGACGTGAGAAGCATAACAATGCCTCTCAGATTCTCGGGCAACACTCAGCGAGAACACCCTTAGCCACCTGATAAGAGTCAAAATGGAAGGTCCCCCTTTTCAAGGTTACGACACTACACCAGCCATTCACTTGTGGGTAACGAGCGCCACTCGCCCTCCGAACCAAAGCAAGAGGAAATCGTACAAGGCCCGAGAGTTTGCGAAAAGGGGAATGGTCTTGATTGATTGTTCTTCAACTGAAGAAGATTCCGATTCAGATAATGAGGACGAATTAGAAGACAGAGCAATAGATTTAATAAAAGACACAGGAGTGGATCAGTAGGCTCCCGAACATTGTATATATTTTTGGCGTTGATATGTTTTTGTTTCACTTAAAACCACAACAAAGTGCTTTCATTTCCTTAATTGCACAACGTTGATGTAATTCCAGTAATTCCAAATGGCCAAATAGTCATCCATAAAAGTTGTGATTCATATCGTCTCTAAAAACGCTGAAACGGAACAAATCATTCATCACTTCCGGCACGCCCCTGATAAATACTTGGTTACCAAGCTTTTTGGTGATTATTGGATTCACGGGCATTACTTCGCAAGGCAATGTTTTCCTCAGGCAGTATAGACTTGAAATTGACAACGAGTAGCAAAATTAGGTTGCCATTCAAGTATTCCAAATGAAAAAAGAGAGTTGCCTGTTGGTATCATTTCCCCGAACCCTTTTAATAAGATATAGTACTGAAACATTTCAAGATTCAAGCTTATTCATTCTAAGCTTACTTTGTAGCAAATCAGTGGATATGGATTCTACTTGTAAGAGTTTCTTGTTGTATATTCACATCAGTTAGCTTGTATTATTATGAGGATCAACTAGATCGCAGGCTTCAATTTCATCAACTTCATAGCTTTAGTAGGTATTAAAATTTAACGGTATAGAAGACATAGAACTGAAGCGATAGATGCATACACAAATGTAATATTGATTTTGCCGAACGTTGTGGCTGTACCATGCATTCCACTTTTCCTGCAATGAGTTCGAGGCTCCATGTACAATAAAGGCTTAGAAAATGTACTTGTTTGATATGTAAACATCATGCTGCAGGGGGAGGGGGGGAATTTTGTAGAGATATGGCGTAATGGAGATTTGTCCGGCCAAAAATGGGTGGTGTCCGAGCAAAAATAGGTTTGACCGGACAACTTGACCGGCGCCAGCCGGGAAATTATTTCAAGCCCTGAGATGTGGCTCAAAACTGGTTGATGAAGCAAGCTCTTTGGCAGGTTTATTTACCAGCCCCACGTCACATTCCAAGACCGAAATTTGACGTTCCTGTTCCAAACAAAGTTCACCAAGCCGATCTTCTGTATCTCCCACACGATCGCCCACAACTACCACCAGCAATCTAACAATGAAACTCGATCGGTTCTGTGTGAATGCCGTCTTCCAATACCCACATTTGTCGTAGTAAGCGCTCAACCCCAGCTTCTGCTGTTCGTAAGTAACCATCTGCCCGTCCCGCATCCTGAAACCTCTATTAGTTGCTATGTCCAATGCTGCCTTCCAAAGCTTTCTCAAAACGCTGCCACGTGATCTCGTTTTGTTTCTTCGACACCCCTTTCGTGCTGAACTTCTTTTTTTTACCCTCAGAGTCCTCGATGAAATAACATTTTGAACAGAGGGCAATCATTCTGCTGCCTTCACACTCGAGTTTAAAGAGCCCGGGGGTCCGACTGCTCCACTTGTCCCAAGCTAA
Organism: Siderastrea radians; assembly: GCA_964017195.1. Taxonomy (NCBI): domain Eukaryota; kingdom Metazoa; phylum Cnidaria; class Anthozoa; order Scleractinia; family Rhizangiidae; genus Siderastrea; species Siderastrea radians. The sequence goes on along the minus strand of OZ024890.1, from coordinate 9,565,810 downwards.
CCATTCTTTCTTTTTTGCCTCAAATTCTGTTTGCAGCTCTGGTTTGACGATGTCTTCCAACTTTTCTGTGCTGATTGCCATGTAATTGCTGTCTGTGTCCATCTGAATCAATTCAAAATCTCTTCTATCAAAATATCGGTCAAGAAAGTCATAATAGAATTCAAGCATTCGAAGTTTAGCTAGTTGATATACAGCTATTCCTACCTGAAATGGTCTTCTTATTGTGATCCGAGGCTTTCAGCTTTCCAACTCATACGCTTCCCCAATTTCATCAAGATCACTGAAAAATGCGCTTCGCAAGGCTCTGTCGACAACCTTTTCGTCTTTGGTGTAAATAACGTTTGTTTGCCTCTCCAAGGCTTCGATGAGCTTTCCATACCCACTATTTCCTAACAGTTTGAATACCTCACCCAGCAACGCCTTGCTTTTTTCTTTATCTCCAGTTCTACGAGCTTCAGTCACTTGCTCCACAAACCAAGTGAATATTTTTGATGGTTGTAATCAATAGTCCGATAAACATTTGTGATCACTGCTCCATGTTCAAGATACCATCTAAGAAGAGGTGCGTATAATAATATCTTCTTTGCAGACAATGCCCCAACTAACTTCTTTCCGTCTCCGCGATTCCTTTTTGTGCGTTTAAGATAGTCAAGCGTATGTTGCGGCACAGCTTCAACAGGGACTTCTTTGTAGTAGAAGAACGAACACATTTCCTCAAACTTTGGGTGTAAGTGCTTAGGGATCTCTATATCAACTTCTGCAAATCCAAACCATTTTTCTTCTTTGAGCCTTTGTGCCAGTATGGGAGCGGCAGCTTCGTTATTGTAGTGCACGACCCTTCCTTTTCCACAAGGCATGTCTCTAAGCATGGTTGACAAATACAACGCATTTGCATCATATCCCAAAATATTTTTACAAATTTTTGCGTTTTGATATTTGTTAGACCTTATCTTTGTTTTTCCAACTTCATGATATCTTGTGAAAACAAGGCTCGGTCCTCCAACAACAGCTTCTTTCAACATCTCATAAGCTTCTTTGCACGGGCTGTAAAGATCTGCGCCCCTCTCAACACATCCGCGAAGTAAGTAATGTAAACTAACACCTGGGATACTTACAGCATCTTTCAAAATATCGATTCCTTTATCAGTGTAGAAAGCACGCATCTTTTCCAGCGCCTCGAGGCCAGGAGCTACATCGAGATTACTGTAGTAACGCAGCCAGTCTGCAAAGGTACACATCTTCTTTTCTTTGAACACACGATTACATTCTTTCCATTCATCCCGTGTTAGAACATAACCACCCTTCAGCTTCGAATACCAATCCTCATATTTCGGAAGTCCGCAAAAATCAAGTTTTTCAGGTCTGTCAAACCAGTCATACGGAAACCACGATTTTACAGTTTCGCATTCATAAGCTTTTACCCATTTCTCATAACTTGTACCCGGACCTAAGTAGTTTATGATATCGAGAAAACGAAAGTTTTTACTCAAAATGAACATAATTTTGTTTCCATTTTTTGCAACTTTTACTTTATCAGTTGTATCAGCTAAAAGTTCCGCGAAATGTTCTCTGATAAGATTCAAATCATATCTCCCGGAGTTAAACCCAAGAACTGGCACCTGATTACACCATTTTTCTATTTTGAGATGCTGCGCTGTTGAAAGCATATTTATGTCGTCAGGTATGAAGGCTGCTCTTACTTGACCCCTAATGTTTTTCTCAAGCCTCTCAAGTTCTTCCATAAACTTACGAACAAGCTCAGCAGGGTCTCTTTCACAGATATGAGTTGGTTCTCTTTCTAAAGTATCACCAACGCTAACAGAGATTGGTACGTGTTTATTTTCGATTGTTAACGTTCCTGTTGGTTCTTTCCTCTGATTTTTATCTCCGTATGCTTCGAAGTCATATAAAATAGCGTGTGGATAACTTTGTGTTTGAGGCTTTGGTAACTTTATATTTATTTTTCCTACTTCACAAGACCATGCCTCGATTACACGGTATCCAGCAGCTCGAAGCTTTTGTGTACGTTCAACAGTTGCTTTAAATCTTTCTTCTCTTGTTTGGTTATGAGTTATTATTCTATTTCGATCATGAGGAAAACATTTTCGACATCCATGCCAATAACAGCCTTGATATTGAAAAACCGTTTTTGTTTCATGGTTATAACCGTCTACAGAGGCGCCATTAACATATCTTTCACCTCCACGCCCGCAAGCTGCATGGTGAATGTGAATTTTACGAAGTGCTGCTTCTTGTTCAAGCCAACTAAGACATTCCTGAGAAGATGAATGTTTTGGATAAAAAGCCTGTTCAAAAACTGTTTTTGGTAATTCAACTTTTTCACCCTTACATTCAATCACCGTCTTCCCTTGTGAACATGTTTGGGTATGTCGTTGAAGGTGGCAAGCTTGAGTAAATCTTGAACGGCAATGAACACATGTATAAATTTTTGCAAGCTTCGAAATATCTTTTATAATGAAAGCATGCCCTTCATAAATTCCAATTGTCAAAATATTTGTTAATTTGGCTGGTGGTTTCCTTCTCAAATGCCATACAACTTCACCATCCTCCATACGTTCAGCTCATACACACGAATACCCAACCAATCTTTGAAAATTTGTTTTTTATTAAGATGTTTTTCAACTTCATCAAGTTCATCTAAACATGTTTTCCGGCAATCTTGTGGAGCAGCTTTGAGGTTGAAGAAACCCTTTGCAAGTTCCCGTGCTGCCGTTGTACTTCGATCTGGTCTTGAACCTCGGTGTACCGCAATACACCGCCAAAGACATAAATTGTCTCTGTAAGTGTCTAAAGCTAGCATATTACGACCATGTGAAAGGTTACGCAGCCAATCTGGTAATGGTCCTGTTCCTAAAAGTGGCTGACGGTCAAGAACAACCTTTATATCAACATTAAAGTAGGCTTCAAACGCCCATTTTGTGTTCGGTCTTTCGATGTTGTCAGGGACCAGACGTACCTTCTCCCGCTCACTCAACCATTTCTCCGCATCAGAAAAATAATCAAACCATGGTGAGCCTTTGTTAGTGTAATAAACAATAGCCATTCCTTCTTCAATGTTTCGTAACTGATAACTAAAAATATGTCTTGCGTAGAAAGATGTGTGAACTTTCTCTCATTTTTGACATAAAATCTGATGTAAGATCTCTTTCAAGTTCTCGAATAAAGCGCCAGCGGATGTAACGCCGCCCTCTTTCTTCTTCTCCCTCATATTCGGAAGTGTCATATAAATCAAGAATCTCATTCCGATAGTTTGTAACATTTCGGATATTATCTCGGGTAATTGGATCAAACTTTCTCAAAATTTCTTGTGTTTTTCTCCCCCTTTTACAAGGAGGAGCGATCGGTTGAAATTTTTTAGGAATTAAAGGTTTATTTAAACTCTTCTCCACATTCTCAGAAATAGGTTTGTCCAATATGTTCTGAATAGTTTTTTGCACAGCAGGAGCGTCCTCTGCAAGTAATTGCTCTAAAGCTTGTAACGTTGCTGGATCAAGTTCTTTCAAAAGTTCTTCAATGTTTATGTTTAGTGCAGACATTACAACTTGGATATAATAAAGATGTGTATTTCTTTAAATAAAAAATTTTTTATGCTGGGTGGTTTGTTTCGGTTAAGAAGTATATCAAGGATTTAACAAATGCTACCTGATTGTCAGCGGTTTAGAGCAGTTTTCAATTGAGTGTCGTAAAACCAAAACCAAAGTAATTACTCTGGCCAATCACAAAGGACACAGACAATCCAGTAAACCAATCAAAACTCGAAGCAAATACATGTAGCTGGCACGAAGCGCGGGAAAACGTGCGCAAGCGAGTCACGATTGGTTTTGGTTTTAGTTCTGATTGGCCGAGAAAGTGGCGCGAGATTTTTTAACCAATCACTAAGCGTAGTGAACGCAAAACCAAAGCAAACGCAATTAACTTTCGACACTCAAGTGAAAACCGCTCTATTTTCGAATTTTAAAACCCCCAACATAATAAACATGCGACGCAAGGAGCTTGTTTATTATGTTGGGGGTTTTAAAATTCTTAAATAAACTTCTGACAATCAGGTGGTATTTGTTAAATCCTTGATATACTACTAAAGGATAAAAATATTATCTGCACCGCCAGATTATTGTTTGAAACACTGGGCCCAGCTTGTCGTGATACTGTTGCAAGATGGTGTGTTTCGCATCACAGTGTCAAGAAATTGAAGTTTTAGCTTCTTTACAGCTATGCAACCTGCCAGACAAAGGGCTGAACGCCACTTTAGTCAAACATGTGTCAGTAAGCCTCTCTAGAAGATTCACATGTTTCCTTCTGTCGTTAGCACGTCTATTAGCAAATCTAGACTGGTTGGATTTCGGCCGAGTCTTTTCCGATATCGACGTTCCATAGAGCCTTGGACTCTGGCTCAAACAAAGAAACCTCACATGTTCTCTTATCAATATATACCAGTCCAGCACATATCCTGCAACGATCTCTGATATGCATCCTGAAACGAAGGAAAAGACTCGGCGCCCAAATAGGCTAGTTCAGAGCAATGGCATTTGGTCGCACAAATTGATTCATAAAACGAAGCACGGCCCATCGCCAGGTTTCGCACTAAACAACTAGAATACCTATAGAATGTCTCTGAATTTTTTCAAAGCCTAAAAAAAATTTTCACGAGAGATATAGTAAATATTGAAGATGAAAAAGCGCTCGAGAAAACAAGCAAAACTTACGTGTGTATCGAATGTAAAACCTCACCTAAGCACACATTTCGCCTCCATTTCCCACAATATCCTGCACAACACTTCTTCAATGCTGCCTTTGTCGTTGTGTTACTAATAGACGGGCAAAGCAGGCTGGGAAGGCTCGAAAAAATGCAAATTAAAACTTTCAGTTGAATCTACTCGGTGATATTTCAAAGCCGCCATATTGTGACGTCACACTATTGTTTCGCACATTTCCAAAAGTGGAAATGCTCTGGACTGAGTATCTCGACTGTGTTTTCGTGCGTTGTTGGAGATATTCTCGTTACTTTTAGGAGGTGTTGTATGAGATACATAGGGTATATATGGTGTTCGAGTAATGAGATTTTTCATTTAATAGTGTGTTCACGTTGAGTGTCATTCAACAATTTTGTGTAATATTGGAGAGAAATGGCCTTTTTGACTGAGCTTTTCGTTTGTGTTGTTGTCGTTTTGTAGGTAGCATCATATGCGGAGGTTGTTACGGAAGGAACGCGTGACGAAGCCCTAAGAACGTATAGGGAGGAGGGTATATTGTATCCTGTTCCAGGTGTTCAGATAGTGGAGTGCAAGCGAAAGAGCGGGAAAACGAGGGGAGACTGGGGAAGAGGGCCTCCCTCCCAGTCTTCCTCGCGCTGACCCTTGCGTCGCGCGCCGCTTTTTGCTGCTCCCTACAATCTAAATGCCTGGGACAGGCTAGGTATATTGTAGGGTGATTTGTGTGGTAATTGAATTTAATTTTGACAGCTGCGATGTGCGGTATTTTTAGATTGACTAAGTGCAGCGATTGTTTGGTACTATGTTAGTGTTAAATGTTAATATTTGTGTTTACACTGATGTTTTTTTTAACAGTGGAATACACAAACACGAGAGTGATGACGATTTTAATTTTTTTGAAGTGATTATAGTGTATGACAAAGAAATAGTTGGATTGGTTTTCGATTATTTGATTTTCGGTATGGATTGCATAGCTAGTATCGTGTGTGGCGCATTTTTAAACCCGTTGACGTGAGTGAAAATTTGTGCCGCCATTGTACTGTACGGCAATTAATTGGTTATGATAGTGTTTCCCTTCATTCAACTTCCTGTTATCACCGCAGTAGTTCGCGTAAATGGTGCAATGCTTAAAGTTGCTGACGCGGAATGAAAATTGAATTTTTGCGTTGTCAGTGTGTTCCCTTATTTTTGTTTATTGGGTATCGTCATTGAAGAGATACACTGAAAGGGTTATTTTAACAAGCGAGAAAGAGAGTTGAAAATATTATTTTTTTTGTAACTGTAAGCCGTTTGTTGTCTGTTATTTTAACTGCTACAGATGAGCAACGTTTATGGAATTTTAGAGTTTTAAGGGTCGTGTTTGATATCAAGAACCATGCACAAGAGAGTCGCCTTAGAGTGCTCAACGTAGCTTCACTAGCAGAGAAAATAGCTCAGAAAAAGCAAAGAAATATTAATAAAATGGGATATGGTAATGCTTTGATATTGCCTGATTTGTTATTTAACAAAAAAACAATGAATGGTTTATTAGTGTTGCGTTTCGCTGAATTTGGCTAAAGACCGTTTGATGTTGGTTCTGGAGGTAACCGTTTTTTTAAAAGCCGCTGTGCCTTGCGACGCCTCCAAACAAAAACCAAATTCTAAAACATCCGATGACGATAAATCGGGAAAATCATTTTCCTGCGGCTTGAATAAACATCTCTTTCTAATGGTATAAACCGTTGTTAAGGTGGCTCGATTGGATTTCTTAGTGGTGATACCTTCTAAGGTTGCACGCGAATTACACCAACATAAGAAATAGAAAATGGCGAGCAACTGCCACACTCTTCCTAGAAATAGATTAAAGTCTCAGTTTAAAAACGGTGCCTCCTTTTGTTACTGCGCATATGTTCTGCGCATCTCGGGAAATTCGGGTTTCTTAACCCTATTTTGCCTGAGCTTTTTTTTGAGTTTCTGAACCTGAAGGGAGACACAAAGTGCCCCCCCCCCCAATAGATCTTGAAAGTTATTCACGCTCTTGTGATGAGACTTGGCACGTTTTTTGCACATCATTAGCATAACAGATTGGGTTTATGACGTGCCAATTATGACGTGTCATGACGTCACAATGACGTCACAAACCAGCCGTTTTGAATTTTGAGGCCGCCATCTTGAATCCCGAGCCTGCAGTCATACAGCTGACAATGACCACATCAAAAAATATGAATTTGTTCTAAGAAACATACTTAATCAAAACAAGCACACAAAAGTAAAGGATCTTCTTCTTAAAAACAAGAGGGAAAAAAAACTGAAAAAAACACTGAAAAGACAGAAAATAGTCAAAATACACTCCTGAGTAGACGGTTGCTATGGGAACGTCAATCACCGTAAACACGTCATTGACACAGGACAATTTTCTCTGGTAAATTTAGGAAAAATCACGAGAATTGGTGATTATTCGTCTAGCCGTTTAAAAGTTATAATTCGTTAAAGTCAACGCAGGCACAATGTGCCCCCCCCCCCCAGCTAAGTAGGGTTAAGGTATTTGCCCACTGATACAAAAATATTTTTTCGCAGCTTACGACTATGTGGAAAAAGCAGATATTAGCAAGGGCTACCAGAATCCAAAAGAAAACTGGGGGTAACCACGAATTGAGAGATAATTGAGCTTAAATTTGGAAAGAAATTGCCATACATTCTTTCTATTTTAACGTTTTTTTAGAATTATGGTTGCTAAATTATCTCTGAAAAATGCGTGGTTACCTACATTTTTCTCTTTGGACTCCAATAACCCTTGATAAGATCTACTTTTTCGCCACAGTCATAACCTTTGCAAAAATACCTCTGAATTAGGAGGCACCGTCCTTAAGTGAGTTTTATTGCAATCGAGGTTACCATAGCAACACAATGACGTCATTGTTATTTTTACATATTGTCTATTTTCTTAAATTTTGGAGGTTTTTATTTGTAGCGGTTCAAGGTACTTGTAGTTCACATAGCTGCCTCTTTGTGTACTGAGTTTAAAAAAATCTATGAGAGCGTTTTCGAGCTTTAAAAATGAAAGTGATTCATTCGAGCTGCTTTGACTTACGTTTACCGGACTTGAGGAAAATACGTTTTTAGCTTATATTCTTCTAATACCTGTCAATGAATGTCTGTGAAGAGTTGACAAAAATCGCTTCATTTGATTTCTAATAACATAAACTCGATTAAGGTGCATATTTTGCTGTTTAGGCCTAAATTTCCTATGCCTCTACAAAAAGGTTCATGATAGAAAAACTAGACGATGAATTTTCTAAAACTTTGTTGTCCTTTAGTTTAATTAATATTTTGAATGATCTCCAAATCTCAAGTCCATTGAAACAATTTAAGGTGGTCAAACATTGACTTCAAGCCAGGAAACTTTTCCATTCATATTTGCAGCGCAGACAACCTATTTTTTTGCTGTTGTGTTGTTGCTTGTCTCTTTTATTATGCATGTCTATTGTTAAGACTTTTCATACCAGTGTGAATTCAAGTGCTATCGTGAGTTTCCGACAACGCTTGATTGCTCTCGTAGACTTGAAACGAATATGCTAATCTTTGAACATGATTTGTTGTGGGAAAAAGTGACAGTTTTATTGCAGTGTATCCAGAAATAAACTATGTTACACTGTGTCTGTCTTTTATTTAAAAACCTACTCAAATCTATTATTAAATAAATTCAACAAGCTGGACATAATGGACATGAAATTACGTTACGGCGTTAAGGCTGGTTTCCATATGATCGCTACGAAAAAAGTTCAGCGGTCGTTGCGACTTTGATCACTCAGCAGTTTCGATATAGGCTGGTCTCCATATGATTGCTGTGATCGTTACGATCGCTAAAAAGTGGTTTCCACGCAATCGCAGCGCTTGCTGAACATTTTCGCCAGCGATCGCAGCAATTGTAGCGATCATAGCGATCATATGGAAACCAGCCTTTACGGTCAAATGTGAACATTAGCACATTCGGCTCAAGTCTCCGAGAGCAATCAAGCATTGTCGGAAAATCATGGTGCATTTGATTTCACACTGGTATGAAAAGACTTAACAATTGACATGCATAACCAAAGAGACAAGCAACAAACAAAAAATAGGTTGTCTACGCTGAAAATATGAATGGAAAAGTTTTCTAGCTTGAAGACAATGTTTGACCACCTTAAATTGTTTCAATGGACTTGTAATTTGTAGACCATTCAAAATATTAATTGAACTAAAGGACGACGAAACTTTAGAGAAATTCATTGTTTGGTTTTTCTATTATGGGACTCTGTGTAAATACCTAGCAAATTTAGGTCAAAAGGGCAAAATACACACCTTATTTAAGTTCATATTACTCGAAATCAACTGAAGCGAATTTCCGTTAACTTTTCACGGACATTCATTGATAGGTATTAGAAGAGTATAAGCTAAAAATGTATTTCCTTCACGTTTGGTAAACATAAGGTAAAGCAGCTTGAATGAATTTCTTTCATTTTTAAAGCCAACAAGAAATTCTGAAGAATTTACAGGCAGCCGATAATCTCTCAATCAACCCCCCTCCCTTCCCTTTTCCTAAGGAAAAAAGTTATTTTTTTTAGTTCTTGGTTTCTGGTGACCTGTTATGGACAATTTGCACTTCCGCTATTTAAGGAATTGCAATCGTGACTATGCGCGAGGAGAATGTCCGGTATTTGACAGATTGTTTTTGAAAACTGATAAGATCGATTGGTAAGCCCAAGATACTTGACCTTTCATAGTGACCCTGCATGACGCGCTTTGTGTTTTTTTTTTAATACCCACGATACTCGCATGCTTGCATGCATGTCTAGTTGTTTTGAATTTTTCAGCCTTCAACAGGCAAGGGTTCTATTTGGATCTTAACGGCACGAGTGCTTACTTGCAGCCTGTTGTTACAACAGCAATGCCACTGTCGTTCACTAAGCTTGATGTACAGTTGTGTCTGTTGGCCGCGCGACACCAAGAGCCAAGAGGACTAAGTCAAGTCACTTAGGACGACGATGACGAAAATGAAAAACAAAAAACTTCCATTTTATGAGTCGTTGACGTGCACCTGAGCGCACGCCGGCCGCCTAAAAACTTAAGGGCCAGTCTCATGGCGATTTTCCTACCTTCTTTGTCACAATTTTGATTGATTTATATCAAAGGTCTCTTGCTCACACATGAATTACTTTTAGACCACCAAGGGGACAATATTAAATAAATTTTCAAAACAAAAACAACCCAAAATTAGTTTTTAGAGATGTTATCTGAGACACGAGGGCAGAAACTTGAAAAATTCTGCCAGAAGTTTTCAAGTTGGACGCCATTTCCATCCTGGCCCTCCCTATCCAGACATACTTATTACAGTTTCCATGTTCTGGAATACCCATTTTAATACTTCTGGACCATTATTTTTAGGCTTCCATAGATAAAAATGTGTCTTTTGGCTTTTCACAGTGAAACTAAAAATTGACGAGACTGCCACTTTAAGCTGCAAATTTCTTGAGAACACTCTCACAGATTTTTCTTAAACTCAGTAGACAGGAAGTCAGCTACGCGAACTACAAGTACCTTGAACCGCTCTGAATAAAAACCTCCAGAATTCAAGAAAATAAGTATAAGTAAAAACAACAATGACGTCATTGCGTTGCAGTGGTAACCCAGATCGCAATAAAACTCACTTTAGCTGAGACTTTAATCTATTGTAGGAAAGGTGTGGTAGTTGCGCGCCTTGTTCTGTTTTTTTATGGTGGTGTAATTCATGTTAAAACTTAGAAGGTGTCACCACCAAGAAATTTAATCGAGCCACCTTAAAAGCAGGGTGAGAAACGGGCTCATAGCCACGATACAGATGGAAGGGTAGAATACAACGATCTTTAAGCTTAAACGCTGCTGACCTAAACTACTGTCCACGATTCCAAATTACACAAAAATTTGGATGATACACATTAGATGAGTGATATTTACTAAAATTTACCTTGTTTTCCTTCCGAATACTGAACCGCATGCGTGATTAATTTTTACTATAAAAATAGGGAGTAAAACAGAAAAGCATCAACAACCGCGAGATTTTCCGGCCCATGGAGTGGTTGAATATACAGTGTATTGGCACGAAATTACATCATTCTGTAGAGAGTACCTGTATAGTGCTCACCCGTGACGTCAATGCGCTGAGAGATCTGGCCAGAAGAAGAAAACAATTCACTTGCACTATGTGAAGAACTCTGACAACTGGATGAGGACTCTGAGAAAACAAAACAAGTTACTGACGCAATCACGTCAAAAATATGCACTAAACTACACTTGCAAGTCCATTGTACAAATTAATGAGTCGGTCATCTAAAGTAATTGTTTTTGTGACAGGATTTGGGCTTTTAAAAATGGAACCATTTTCTTGTTAGGAATGTTTGTTTTCAACTACGAAATTCTTTACATCTTAAAACAGATAGTGGGCCATTTCAACAAACGAAGATCAACATCAGTGGCGCATCTGCCCAAACGTACACCTATCGGAAACCTTTGTAGGTTTTCTTAAGGTTTTAAAAGTAAGATTTCCGGCCACTGTAATCCTCTATTTTCCCCAGTATATCGTCTGTGTTTATGGGCCTTCATGTGATCCCGTGTGTACTATGCAATTTAGGAAACCCTGGAAAAAGTACTTCATGCCTATTGCTGTTGCTAAGCAATATCACAGTGACAGGATTCATCCTAATTGTATGAGACAAAACTCATACCATGAACCATGATGATCATCCTTTCAAGAAGATCCTTGCTCTGTTTGGCCCAACTGTATTTCTCGTTGTAGTAAGAGCGCAAAGCTTCAGCCTCCTCAAGTCGGCTCTGCCTATCTTTTCCCCAGATATGCTTGATGCCTGCGGCCCACACCTTGGGATCTTCTGAGTCAATCACAGATGACGAACCAAATCGTACTTTGCTGAGGGCCTCTCCAAATCCTGAGTTCTTACTGACAAGCACAGGCAGACCAGCTGACAGGGCCTCAAGACCAGTCAGCCCAAAGCCCTCTGTTCTAGAAGGCATGAGTACCATGTCGACTTCACGGAATAGGTCTTTCAAACTGTTCCGGCTTCCGACGTAGCCCCTTACCCTCAGGCGACTAGCAGAAATACCACAGTCGAGTAAGCGTTTCTTTATTTCATCATTTTTTCCATCTGGTGCTCCAACAAAAATAAGACGACTGTCATTTAATGAAGCAACAGCTTTTACTGCAACATCAAATCCCTTTACTTCAAAATCTTCAGCATCTCCACGGCCAAACACAAGGATGCAAAAATGTTCTCTCTCCTCTGAAACCTGTTGAACACTCACAAATTCATCAAAAACACCAGGAGTAAAATTGTGAACAGTTCGATCTTTTTGACAGCCACGTAGATATGAGCGAAAGGCCTCACTCAACTTGGGTCCAACTCCTATAACACAATCAGCCATCTCACACAGTTCTACTTCAACCTTGTGTTTTTCTTCGCCCTTTGAAATCGGATTTGAATAGCATTTAAACATGCCCTGTTCCTCTGGATCTGTATGCACAACTTGCACCCACTTGCATTTGTGAGAGTCTCTAATAACTTGCGCCTGGTGTCCGAGTTTCACCCCATGACTAACGATTACGTCAATTTGCAAATGGTCTGGTGGAAAGCTGAGCCACTCCAGTTCTCCATAACCAGGCCGCCGTTTTGCCTCAACAATATTTATTTTGTGGATGAGTGCTTCTTTCTTATCCTGCTCACTGCATTTCAGCAGAAAGAAAGTGATTTCCACATCAGGGAATTTGGCCAGCTGAATTGCTAACTCTCTGTTTATAGTGGAAAGTCCTCCGTTACTTGAACCCCATTCAGAAGCCAGTATGGTGACTTTAACTTTGCTGGATCCATAAGCTTGGTCATGTTCTTCAGATCCCCGTAAAGCCGACGTCATAGTCAAGCACGTTCTCTAGACACCTGTAAAGTGGATTTCAGGGCAGATTGCCAGGCCAATCACCTGGAAAAGAGGAAATTGCATTGTGAAGAAAATAAAAATCTTGTGCATCTGAACACAACTAACACTGCCACAACTTGTTTCGGCACTACTTAGTAGCAAAACTTTGATCAAAGACAACCAGAGGGGACGTGATGCTCCAGATTACATGTACATTCCTCAATGCCAGCCATCGACGTTAAAATACTAGGTAGCTAGACCCGTAACAGTACCACGAGTTGTTCTTTCTTAATATCATTACATTTATTAACCTTAAGCTCATTAGATAGGGGGATTCACTGCGCACACGTGTATAGTGTAAATGATCTACCTGTAATAAACACTTTTCTCCAACAAACGCCCTGTATCGAACAAGTGCTCCATACAAGTGCTCTCTCTCTCTCTGCTATGAATCATGAAAGCTCTATTAAGACCCAGTTATCTTTTAACTTCCCTCTTGTAATATGCCACACCCCTTTGAAAGTCACCCCCAATTTAGCAGTTAGTAGGATAAAATGGATTTCTGTCAGTAAATTACGTAAACTAAGTAACAGTCAGTTTGTAGGGAATATTGTCGCTTATTTTTAGATCTACTGATGTAAGATTGAGTCAAGGTAAAGATAATTGTGATTATTCACTTTTCTAAAACGGTGATACACGACTTGATATTTCTTGTTTTGTTTTGGCTAACTAGTGGTTTCTCAGAAATTTAGGATTTGCATTTTCTCTCCATTAAGCGCACGCGTTACCAATACTCCTTACGTTCCGTGAGCCTGAAATAAATTAAGCCCACCAGGGGGGAAGTGGGGGAAATAGCCGCTTTTACAAGAACTGGTTTCAAATCAACTGCACACACTTACATACACTGCTGGTGCTCTGACAGACACTGTGATTCCTCACATCATTGTCATCTACTGAGTTCAATATAATCTGACTGAAAATGTGAAGTAAAACCTAAATCAATACCAGTCTGTTAATTGACAACAATAACTTAGTTCTAATATGAATTACTGAGGGGGTAAGTTTCTGACGAAACTGCAGTGCTGCATCAGTGGGGAAGTGAAGCACATTTACTTGGAATTATTACGTAAACTGAGTCGATAAGGTAATATTAATTGTCCACTGTAAAGAAATTCAAAACCCATGACGTTTAGAGCGTTTTTTAGCCCCGATTGCTCTGATGAAGGTCTAATGCTCTGATGTCAGGGGTTAGTGCTCGAAACGTCACCTTCACTCAGTTGATAGTTTTACTGATTTGGAGATCTAATATGAGACAAAAGACCACCACAACATTAACTGTTCCCATGTATAAGCCTCAGTTTCAGGTCATATATACAGGGGGTTTAAGGAACATGTTTCAGACCCAATGGGACTGAAATGTATTCTTATTGTATAATATGAGACAAAAGACCACCACAACGTTAAATATTTCCATGCATTAGCCGCAGTTTTCATGTCATATAAAGAAGGCTACATTATAGGATCCCTCAAATTTTCAGTTCTTGGTACTCAGCCCTCATTGTAATTGTCATCCAATATCACTTAGCTGCTACTTTTATTGGGGCCTTAGAGATTCAGCTAATTATCAACATTATTTTGCATTGGTCCATTAACAGTGCAAAATCTGTCAAATAACACATTGTTAGCAATCACATCACTTCCCAGGTAAAATTTTTGTTGGGATCCCACCCGGGATCCCACCAGGGATCCCGGTTGGGATCCCAACTGGAATCCCAGGGTGGGATTTTGGAACGGGATCCCGAGTGCATCCCGGGTGGGATCCCAATAGAAATCCCAACAAATAGAAATTTTCCAGAGATGCTTGTTGTGGGGTGGGATCCCGGGTGGGAATGGGATCCCGGGTGGGAATGGGATCCCAGGTAGGAATGGGATCCCAGGTGGGAATGGGATCCCGGGTAGGAATGGGATCCCGGGTGGGAATGGGATCCCAGGTGGGATCCTACCTGGGAATTTCTGGTTCAGGAATCTTACATTTAGTCAGCTTGTTTAAGGCTGAGGATCCCAGGTGGGATGTAATTCTGCATCAGCTTAAGAGTCCTCAACAGGGCAATTGCTGAGGTTGTGTAAGTACAGGGTCTACGTCAGACTTAGTTGAGCCACTAAAATGACAATCACTTTTCAGACTGGATTAACCTTGGATGTTTTAATTTAAGCTTATTTATCTACAAAAAAGGGCAATCTTAACATAATTTCAATATTACTAAATTACTTACCTTATTGGTACTTAATTTCGCGTTCTTCGTGATTGTAAAAAAATGGCGAAATTAAAGACCCGCAAATAAAATCCTCCCCCTTTTTAACTACTTTTGTGGCCCTTTTTTCATATTTGCCTATTGAAATCACGAAAATAAAACCCTGTGAAATACTGTCTTGCCAAAATCGCAAAATTACACTGTAAGTACCAATAAGGCACATACAAAGACAAATTTGAATTAAAATATATACAAAAAGGTGCAAAACAACATTTGTTAGAAAGTTAAATAGTTACAAGTGGGTAATATTTAATTCTTTTTTTTGTTCAAATTACGGCATTTATCAGCTATTCGCTGTTGAATGTTCATAGGGTCCCTCTTCCAATTTGCTTCCAGTTCATCTTCAGTCCATTCAAAAAAGTTGGCAAGATGAGCTAAAGAGAATTGATAATAATGATATTATTAAAATGAAAAACCAAAACTATGTTTACAGAGTGACACTAAGAATTACGTAAGTCCTTAACAAAGAGTGATGATAATCATAGCGACACCCTCCAGCACCTTGTGGTCTTGATATTTCAGATAACAATGAGATAAGCAACAGTCTTATGATGTTTATTATTAGTATGTCTGAACATTTTCAAAATCAAACAGTCCAAGAAAACCAAAAAAGTGTTAGATTTGGGATCACATCAACAAGCAAACTAAGGCAGTTTATTTCCAGGCAAGGAAATTGTTTCACTTCATTAAGCAATATCATTAAGGTTGCAAACTTACACTGTATTGCACCAATGATGTTCTTGTCCAGTGCTTTCTTCCCATTTTGGCCTGAGATGTTTGACTCGGCCTGGGTCTTGATATCAACCAAGATGTTTAGAAGATTAAATGCAAGGGTTTTAGGAACACCCCTAGCCTGCTCTTCCGCCCTTTTGATTATAGCTGGGGAAGCTGTTACGTCATATTTTTTGTGTCCAATGTACCCTAAAGATAAAAAAATAAAAAAATAAAAATAATAATATTAATAATAATAATAATAATAACACTAAAGGAATCAGAGATTAAAAGCAATCTTATCGAGTCTAGTTAATGTGCCTTTCAGCACAGGCAAAATCTTGACTTGAAAACCCAACTGACTTATTGTTACTGCCTTCTGTCAATCGTAATTACATAGTCAAACAAAGAACAGTGAATATCAGCAACTAACAGTAACAGAGTGGAACAAAATCCACTAATCATAGTGCATCAATGTGACTTTCTGACCCTGTTGAACTTGGAACCTTACAAGACCTGCTCTGACAATTGATGAAAGTCACAGAAAACCATACATGTGTTATTGAATTTAGGCACATTGTTCTGTTCTAAATACGTTGTGGAATGTGGATAATCAAGATAAGTTTACTTTCAGGGTACTGGCTGGAATTAACAATTGTGTGAACAAACCTGTTGTCTCCTTTTCAGCCATATCTTGAGTGCCCTGACTCTGAGGGCTTTCCTGACTGGCCCTGGCTGGCTGCCTTTCAGGGGTTTCCTGGAGGGCACTCATTGGTAGACCATTCATTGGTGAATGGCTCACCACAAGGTTAAGAGGTCGGGAAACCTTAAACAACACGTGTAAAAAAAATAATATTGTTCAAAACTGACACTACTTATTTGATCTTTGATGTAAAGAATTGAATCAGAATAATTCGGTAATTTAATTCACTTTAATCACCTTTGACTTTACAGAGGCTTTAGCAGCTAGAACCTCCTCTAGCTTATTTTCTGTGGCCACTTGTCTCTCTACAAGGGCTGAAATTGACCTGTCCACAGAATCAAATCTTTCATGGATGCCTTTCATTGATTCGGCAAACATTTCCTGAAGAAATAACACAGTTACATAATTAATCACAAATTGCTCTAAAGTATGTTGTCACTCCTGACCACTACAAGAGAACCCTGCTTTTAATTAACCAGCCCATTACTACTTAGCCACTTAATTTTGCTCATAATTAATGACCCCTGTTAACTGGAGGACCCCAATAAGATTAGACCAAATTTTCCTTACCCTATCGTGTTCATATTATGGGTCTCACTTATGCAATGTTGGTTTCAGAGGACAAAGCAGAAGTTGAGGTTTCAAAATGTTTCAACAGCTTCCGATTCATGACCAGTACTTTAAGTTTTCTTTTTACCTTCAATTTATTAAGTAGATTTCCACTATCTGGTGTGGCTTGCTTATCAGCTGGTCCTTTGACGTTGTCTATGACGACTACCTCACTACTACAGCCCTGGTCAATATTCTCATCATCACTACTGGGAGTGTCCTGTTGAGGTTGAAACCAACTTTCATTATTAGTTATTTATGATGTAAAAATAATTAAGCATTTTGATCTAAAGGGTGCGTGATATTCTCTGATACATTCACACAGGGCAATTCAATCCACAGTCTCAAAGTAACAAGATATCTACCGATTGTATCAGGCACTTGATTACTTACTTGTGACATGTTCTCCAGCATCTTGAAAATCTCATCACTTTGTTTTTTGGAGGCTAATGCTTGAGCACGGGCTTGTTCTCTTTTAAGTTTCTTTTCTTTCTTGTTCTAAATAATCAACAGTACATGTACTTGAGGTGAGCACATACTCTGAGTGATTATTTGGTATAAAGCATCCCCTTAAGGTGGCTCCCTAGAGTTTCTACAAAAGTGACTATACGAAGTGGCAAGACTTGCAAAAGAAGCCCTAGTTCTGTTGTCTTGCAATCTTTGTTCCTGAATTTTACCAGTAAGGTTACCAACATAATTACCCTTATTTTTCAGGTTTTGCTTCTTAGGCATAGGCCGTTGTCATGGCAACAAAGCAACTAAGAGATGGCAGATATTTGCCATTAATTCGTCTTTTTTCCTAAATATTTTGATTTTCCCTCGGTGAAATTTTTTTAAACTTTCCCATTTTGTGAAAATAATTCTGACTAACATTTTGCAGGGGAAAAAATATGGGGTCGTTCAGACGGATTCACCGATATCACGTGATTTCTTATTTTTAACCATTAAACTTGATTGCTTCGACAGAATTTTTCCAAAAAATAATATGTGAAAGGTAGTGTTAGTATCTCAAAATGTGCAAAATTAAAAAAAAATTCACGGAAGGAAACGCGAGAAAATTTACTGTTAACTTTGCTTTTTTTGGCTATGCTGACGTCATAAAAATCAGGAAAAACCTACGATTTTATGTGAGCGCGCGCAGATTACTACAGCTTGCATCATCAGCGCGCGCGGTCATAAAACTATAGGGAGCCACCTTAAAAGCACCTTTTAATTTAAAGTGTTTAACTGTAGAAGGTACACTTTCTTAATAGGGGTATGGATGGAAATGACTACTCTCAAATAAAATACTGAGGTCCCTAATAAGTGCTCTCCCTTAAGCCCCTAAAAGGAAATAAGTGCCACAGCATCATGATAACTACCTCAATATTTGTGGGATCATCAGAATCTCTTAGCCTCTTTGCAGTAGTTTTCTTCTTTGTTTTCTGTTCTACTTTCTTGGCTTTCGTCTTTAACTGTAAAAAAAAATGTTAGAAACAATAAAAAACTCAAGCTTGAATAGTGATGTCAAACATGCTTATGATGTCACTCTAGAAAGGGTTAACAATTAATGGTCGCTAAATTTAAGCTGAACCTTAGTTGCTGCACAATATGGGGTATTGTTAAAAAATATATGGTGTACAAACCTCATAAACAGATTCCTCTTCATCACTATCAGTGTCCCTCATCTGTGCAAAAAAGTCATTCAAGGGAATGTTTTCCTTGTCATCGGCATGTTCACTTAAAAATGCCAAGAAGGCAAGTTCACACCTTCCAAGCTCATTGAGAGATTGTCCTGCCAAAAAAATAAGAACATATCAAGAAAGTAAAGGTACCCAAAACTAGAGAGAAGGCTGGGAGAGAATTAAGGAAAGGGACAAAAACCTAAATAACTTATGTCTTCTAAGCATTTTTCTGTGTTACTGAGGTGCTCTTTTTTTTACATGAGCTTACTATTTTTCAAATAGCAATATCAGCTTAGAATAGTTGTTCTTTCCAGTTTTCTGCTAGTTTTTAGAGGTTTTTAAAAGGTTTTGTCTAAGGCTTAAAACTATCAAAACTTTGCACAACGTTTGTTGGTAAAGGGTGCACTCAAAGGAAAAATGTAGGTTACGTCCATGCTTTAGCCGGGCCAAAAAAAGCGAACAGTGGACGGTCTCGCCTTTCCTTTCCCGCGATTTTTCGAAGTTAGCAAAATGTAACTGAGTTCTAAGTGTTTCATTTCACATATCCCATCTCATTTCATTTCATGTCTCTAGGAGACACTTTGACAGGACGACAAAATTAAATGTTTGTTTCCCATAGCCCGAACGAACAAATTCTTTGACCAGAGTATTCAAAAGGTCCTTACTAAAATAATGAAGTACGCATAAAAGATATTTTAAAATTTAAGTTATTTCAACCGACCGATTGACCGTTTTAAGATCGCTAGAGAGAGGTATATATAGAGAGAAACGGAGCTTTAAACTTTAAAACAGCTTATACGCGTCGAAGCGAAAATTCAACAGATTCCACTTTTTAAAGGTGAAAAGCAGTGAATAAAAAGTTCGTCTTGCGGCTTTCCGCGTTCATTTGCACGCGCGAAAATGACTGCGTAATTTCTCTTTCATAAAATTAAATGACTGCTTAATTTTGACTTCAGAGAAGCGATTGCTCGGCAAAAAGCAATTTTGTTTGGGTAAATTAGTAGAACTAGTCATTTTTCATTGAATTTTAGTTGTTTGTGGCTTGTTTAAGGACTATGCCGACTGCGGAATGTATTGTTTGTTTAGTGTGAAATATTTTTTTCATTTGACAAATGTTTTACTCACCCGTTTTGATTACAAGTCCTCTCCATGGTTTCTCCTCGCCGATGTCAACATCTACCCAAGTATTTTCCTTCAACCCGCTTAGCTGCTGAAAAGTCCCTAGAATCTTTTTTCTCGGAACCTTCACCGCAGAATAGTCTTCGGGAAAGAACATCAGCAGTTCCTTCGGCTCTACAAATAAACCGACGGTGAATATAAGTTAAACAATTGATCAATCTTTCCTGAACGCAAGCTAAATTTATGGCATCATTTCATTGGTTGGCTGAAATTTTTTACCTTTTAGTTTTCTGGCATTTCTTCCTGTTGTAAAAGTTGCCATTTCAACGATGGATTTCTTTCCTGTAATCGAAAGCACGAACCTTTGCAGTTTTCACCGATTGAAGTTTGAAAAGAGAGCGCGAAATGCAAGAACAATAGCGTGGTTCAGAGGCATAGCGTTGTCGGTATCCTTTACTTTAAAACACCCAATCACAAAGCTTAGTTTAGCTCACGTGTCTATGATGTCTGTTTTGATTGAATACAACTGGCGGCAACTGTTTCGTCATTTCCGCTTGCAAGTCTCTTTTTGTCGACACGGGTACGAGGCTCGTAGAGTTTGCAAGGAAAGATGGCGGACGAAGGTCCGCCGAAAAAGCGAGGGAAATACAAAGCGTGGATGTTAGATCGCAACAAACCGATTCCTCGAACTACAAAATGGCGACTAAGTGCTCAGCATTCAATCACTGACATTGATCGAAGAGAAGAAGACGATGATCCAATCCAAAACAAGACCTACTCAAGCGCTGATTTTGCAGGTGACGAAGAAGATGCTGTCGATCGCGAGATGAGCTGTGTGGATGATGTTGAAGATTCCAGTGATTCAGATCAGGGGACAACCTTGCCTTTACGGATTGTTGAATCAGATACACCGGGGAATGTCTACCTCAGTCTTGAAGTTGGATCAGGTGACGAACTGAGTAGTGATGAAGAAGAAGGTTCTTGCGAGTCAGACACTGAGAGTGAATCAGATGATGCTGTGGAAGCTGGAGTCGATTGTAATCAAAATGTCGGTGACTCCCAGGACGAGGATAACTTGTTACTTTACTCAAATGCTGAAATTTCCAAGCTAGCTGCCCATGTGATTGTCAATCTTTTCATAATGGAACATAAGTTGTCAAATCAGGCAGCGGAAGATCTTATTCGTTTGATCAACTTACTGCTACCCGGAGGACACAAATTCGTACGTTCTAATTACTTGTTAAAAAAGTATTTTGTCAGTTTGTTTCAAGAGCCTTTGCCAAAGAGACATAAATACTGTGGAAGATGTTTGGATAGCATCCCTCCATTGTCCAATGTGTGCGTCAACCAGCAATGCCAAGAACTGAATGCCTCAGTCAGAGAGTTTTTGGAAGTTGATCTTTGTCATCAGTTATGCCGACTTTACAAAGGTAAGGTTATAAAAGTGACTGGCTTGCATGGAGTTTAACAACCATCCATTTTCACCACTTTTAATAATGTACTACTAGTCAAATGGAAGCTTCCACATCCCCCCCACCCCCCCCCCCTTGGGCATTTGAACTTTTGTAGATTGGCTTGTTCAAATTCCCTCCCCTCAGGGCACAAATGCCCCACCAATTAGTACTGCAATACCTCTGCTCACAGACAAAATTTTTGTGTTCAATCAAAGGCTGTTCACACGTTTCAGAAAGAGATATGTCGTAGTGACACCTTCAAACTTCTTTTGAAAACCCTTTTGAAAGAGTTGTTAACTAAGAAAGGCAAAATTCTATCTTTTAAATCTGTCAAACCTTGCAAAAACCGAAAAAAACTCATATAAATGGGGTTTTTGTTGTATGTATGTTGAGTGAGTTCTCATTAGTAGTTTTTAATTCTAACTCTTAGTAGTTTCTAGTTTTGACTCTATGCTAATTCGTTTTTGTATTGTTAGATTGTATTTTAGAAAGGTAGGTGTCCTCTATTAGCAGTGGGGAATCCCCTCTGCTAGATTTTTGCTTGACATGTTAATAAAGTCATTATTATTGTTCATCAGAACAAGCGAGAAATCCAGTTCAAATTCCCCACCCCTCCAATGCAACGTTCAAATTTCCGCCTTACCGGGCACGATGCACTGTCAAATGCCTGGGCGGGGGTGTTGGGGGGGGGGGGGGTTGTTGAAACTTTGACTTGCCCAGTGCATTACACACATGTGATTACACATTCATCAACATTTGAGCAATCTTGTTGCTTTCTAAGTGAATTATGCCAAGAATAGGCACATTTACCCGTAACTTTGGCATGCCATCAAGTTTTCTTAGCTGTCACAGGTGTTTTGGGTTATGGCCCCTAGAGCACTTGGTAGTTTGTGTGAAATGCTTTCTTAAGTTAGAATTTTCTTGATTTAAGATCCTGAATTTGTGAAACACCTTGGTTACCGCTTCAGTCAGGACTATTTGAATGACAGCAACCTCAGAGACATATTCAGTGGAACAGTGTACAAGAATCTATTAAAGCCTGGAGGATTTCTTGGGTCCAATCATCCTTTAAACTTGTCGTTTTCATTTTATACTGATGGCATAAACCCATTCAAGTCCTCTCAGAAGCAGAATTTATGGCCAATATTTCTTATGATCAATGAACTTCCACCAGAATTGAGGTAAGTGACTCAAAAGATGTAAAGTTGATTAATATTAAAAGCTATTAAGCAGGTTGTTGTCATGATCACCCAAAAGGGTAACACCCACTGAAATTTTATTCCCTACCTTATCCCAAAAGAATTTGAATTTTTGTTTCGTTAGACAATAATTTTTTCCCATACCATTTAAAACCTGCCACTATTAAGGCAGAGAAAAAAGTAATGTTTCAAGTAGCAGGTATTGTGCTCCCTGAGCTTACAGCTTGTATATTCTATTTGAAGAATTTACATGGCCTTTATAAACCTTTCACTTTTTATTTGGGGAGGGGGGGGGGAAGCATATTTACTTAAATCTAATGTACGCTGTTGTAAACGTCTTTTACAGGCAGTCCAAAAAGTATCTCATTCTTGCTGGATTGTGGTGCTCCAATAAAAAGCCAAACATGCTCACATTTGGACGTCCTGTGATTAATTCAATTTCTGATCTCTACAAAAATGGTTAGTTGAACAAGCTAGTCTATTTTTTGAAGTTATTTTAAAAAAGTAATCCCAACTTAATTGCACTTACTGTATTTACTCGAAAGAGCACCACCCTCGAACAAGCGCCGCTACCCAAGTAAGTGCCACATCCTTTCAGCAGCAATGTAGCGCTTATTTTTGATGTGGCTAATGCTAAAATGCTAACATGGCTGACATTGTTATTGCTGTTATTGTCTTTCTATGCCATTGTTACAGAAAAGAAAGATCAAGAATGATTACATCTGACTGTATTATTCGTAAGTAGGCAGTTTTAATTAAGCACCACACTAACAAGTCAAACAGTCTAATAAGCGCTGCAGTGTGCTCTTTGGAGTAAATACGGTTAATGCGTATCTAATAAGGAACACCTAAATTCTCTTAGTATTCTTATTCTTATCTATTCCATCAACGACTTCAGGTGTTTCTGTTACCACCACTTCAGGGGAAGAACGAGTGCATGCCACATTGCTTTTGTCCACCGAAGATCTTCAGGCCAAAGCTTTGGTTACAAATATGAAGCAGTTCAATGGAGAGAATGGATGCTCCACTTGTTTGGATACTGGAAAGACTGTGGGGAAGCACAGCCTTCATAGGGTCTGGCCTTACAATCCAAACATGGAGTACAGAACTCACAAGTCTGTAATTAAATGTGCTCACGAGGCTACAAGATCAGGAGAACTGGTATGTCAGTTAGTGTTTTGTGTTAATGCAATGGGAAGTTCAAACTTGTATTTCTCTTAGACTATTCAGTATTAGTATTGGTATACATGTAATTACCTGGTCAAATGAGTCTGATATCAGCTTGGGAATCAGGGCAAAAAACTTAAAAAATAAACATGGAGAAGTTTAATACGCCACTTTACACAAATATCATGCATGCTTTGGGAATTACGGCAAAGCTACTTCGATAGTTTTAATTTAGCGAATCATTGTCATCATCACTGTCATCACTGGGGAACTCAGTTTGCATTCTTTGTTATTATTTTAATGTTAGGTAAAAGGAGTGAAGGGTGCCTCTGTATTCATGCTCTTCAAACATTTCAACCTAGTTGAGGGATTTGTTGTAGACTGGATGCATGGAGTTTGTCTTGGTCTGGTGAAGAACTTGCTGTCTTTGTGGCTAAATGGAGAGCACAAGAGCAAAGACTTCTATGTTGGAAACAAGGTACTGTAAATATGCAGTCCTTTAGAATATTCACACTACTTCTTGTTCAAAAAGGGTATGTATACGCAGTATCAAAAGGTATAGGAAATATTGTTACAATACCAGCATACCCTTACTGCATTCTGGAAGTGTCTGTAGGGCAGTTTGATGTATGGTATCAACATTGGATTCATGTTCAACTCAATCACAAGTTTTTAAAACTGAGCAGTAAAGATATTCTTCTGTTATTGGCTTTTGATTTACTCCTAAATTTTTCTATCCTCTGAGTTGGAACCTCTTCCCAACAAAAAAATGTCTTAATTTATTTTTGAAGTAAAGGCACACTAGATGATTATTAATTAATTCCTTTCACTTCCTCATGACAGATTGCTGCCCTGGACAAACGCCTGACGTCCATTAAAGTTCCTGATCTTGTCTCTCGAAAACCCAGATCATTATCTGACAGAGCCCACTGGAAAGGTACTGTTAATTAATGGTATACATTGCTTCTGTACAATCTTAATAATCATTTCATTTTTAAGTATTTGACTAGCAGGGACTTACTTTTAATTATTAGGAATTAAGGCAATTTTTAATGGTCATGTGAGTGTTCCATCTTTTCCATGATTGTATTTTGAGCCTGAAAGAAAAAGAGTACTCTGCTCTTATGACCACTGTCCACAATAGGTCATTGGTATACACACCAACCTACATTTAAATATTAATCTGCTGGTTTTAAACTGAAGCAAATTTGAGTTATATCTTAAAATTAAATTGTATTTTAGATTCACTTTGACAGTCTTCTAGCCTCAGCGTACTGTGGCATGTTTGCAGTTGCCAAAAACTGTTAGGTAATTATTGTCATATTAATTACAGTGTGTACTGTAATTTTGTTGTTTTTAGCCACAGAATTCAGAGCTTGGCTGCTGCATTTTTCAGTGCCAGTGCTGATGGGAATCCTTCCTCATACCTATCTGCAAAACTACTCACTACTGGTGTCAGCAATGTCCCTTCTTCTCAGTGAGAACATAACACCAGCTGACCTAACTGAAGCAGATGGCATGATTGACCTGTTTTGCAAGGAACTTGCTTCTTTATATGGTAATTCCATTTCTTATTGGAAGAGGTCTTCTAATATGCACATTCTGTGAAAAGTGCACTTCTTCCTTGAGCACAATAATTTACTTGTCTCTCTTCTTGAGTTCAGAAGTAATAGTATTGGCTAAAAGCACCAGAAGTGCTGGACTAACCTCTAACATGCATGATCAAAATTGTCAAGTAGTAATTATTAATAATTAACAATTATTGTTAACAATGTTGTAGGTGAAAAGGCAATGACGATGAATGTTCACCAGCTACGCCATTTTGTCTATTTTGTACGACTCTTTGGACCTTTGTGGGTGTATTCTTGTTTTGGCTTTGAAAATATGAATGGCTGCCTAACAAGCATGATTCATGGAACAAGACACATTGCAGAACAGGTATTCTGTAGTCTACAGCTTAAGATGCAAATCAAATAGTTGGAAGTTCGATTCTCAATTTTTAAATAAACAAAAAAATCACGTTGAAACATGGTGGCTCTGTTTCCTGAGGCAAGGTCTCATCTTGACTTAACAATGTAAGAATTAAAAAATGTAGTCTGTTGTGTGAGGGACAACTCTAAACAAGACCACCCCGTGAAACTGTGCAGGCGGGCTATGCGGGCACTACTGCGAATCTTCAGATTGTTTTGAATACCCCCCAAAAATCGCTACTTAAATCAAGCCACTAAAAAATACCCCCCAATTTTTCCTACCCAGAAAAAACCCTGGAATCGAAAATTCCAAACCCCAAAAAACCTTTGATCATCCCTGACACTTGAAATCCGGAGTACCCCCCTGGGGACAATTGATACCAAAAGGTATTTACATCTTGAAAACCACTTTCCCTCTAGGTGGCATACACTCTGTCAGTTGTAAGGAATCTTCCTTCTCTTCTCCTAAAACTGAATCCTGAAATCAATTCAAATTCAGTCATGGAGTTTGCAAAGAGGTTGTCAGGAGAAAAATTGAGGTAAGATTTTGTAGAAAATAGTTGCTGTTTCCATATGACATTTGCCTAGTTGCCACATTTGTTTATTGTTAAAGTAAACAAATTAACTTTTTCTGTACCACTTGAACTGTGTTCTGTCTTCTGACTTTTGGTCAGTGTGGCAAAAACTCTATTTTTATGTGTTAAAAGATATTACAAATTTAATTTCCTAATAGAGTAATTAAATAAGGTGGGAAGACATGTACCTATAAGTGCTTGCCATTAATCAGTGTATAATGAAAAATTTATTGTTATACTATGTACCATTTTATGTCAGCATTAATGTTTATTTTGTTCGCTTGTCTTCTTGCAGTACTTCCTTAAGCTTTGAATGCCAACAGGGATACTTCCTCCTTGGGAAACCCAAGAAGCAGCATTTGAAGAAAGAATTCAGGGAAGCGCTCAATACCTTTCTTGCATGTAGAGGGTTACCTCTTCTTGCTGACACTGAAAAGGTCAATGTCTACCTTCGGTTGAAGATGAAGAGGCACACCATTACGAGCACCTCATATGACAGGGCAAACACAACATGCAGCTACACTGTCGAGTATTGTGACAGTAGTGGACAGAGCCAACTCGGTGATGTATGCTGCTACGTTCACTACCAAGATTCCTTTGTGGCCATTGTAAAGCAGTACAGGACAGTGCCTGGTTTTATTATTAGCTATAAAGAATTTAATCTTGTAAAACACATATCCAGAGTGCTGTGTTCCAACACTTTTGTTGTGATAAAACTGGAACAACTGAAGCAAATTTGTATCAAGGTGGAAATGTCTACAAGGGAACATCTTTACATAAGTAGATTCCCTAACATGGTTGAAAGGAATTAAGCCAAATTAAAATTATTGTAATTTACCATCATTTTTAAACTGAGGATTCCACTGTATGCATGTAAATCTGAAATGCGATTGTGCTGGGATTTAAACAGCCTATCCTACCTTTCCGATACAGAAATTCCTCTCCTTGCCTACATGCATTACAACAGTTGTAATTAGTTTTCCACTTTCTTTTATTTACAATTGATGGTGAATGCTCCTTTATATTATTACTTAGTTACTTGTTAAGTTAGTTATATCTCTCACTTATTTTTTTATTTGTAGTAAGTAGGTCAAGACCCATTTTATAGAAACACTAATAATAAACTATCATTTTATTGTATTCATTTATTCACCTTTTTTCTTTTTCGGATGCTGCAGTGCTGCTCAGATCTCTTTTATTAGCGGAGATCTAAGTTAAGCATTATTGTTTTATTATTTGACCAAGGATTTGAACTACCTGTGTTGGATTCTGTCCAACCTACCTGGAATACTTCATAACCCAACTTGAATCCCACATTTCCCACCTGAGATTCTGACACATCCACTTGGGATCCTGGTTGTCCCACCTGGGATCCCACTATTCCCACCTGGGATCCCACTTATCCCACCTGGGATCCCGATCTCCCACCCGGGATCCCGATATCCCACCCGGGATCCCAATTTCCCCCACCTGGGATCCCAACAACCCCACCTGGGATCCCGACTACCACACCTGGGATCCCGGTTATCCCATCAGGGATCCCGCCTATCCCACCCGGGATCCCAGCTATCCCACCTGGGATCCCGGATTTTATTTTACATGGGTTATATAGGACAACAGTAAGCAAACATGATGTGCAATACTCTGTTAAGAGTGAAGACTTAACTGGTAAACAAAACTAAATATATAAAAGCAGATAACAGACAAAGGGATAACAGTAGGGGTACAGACACTACAGAGTTTTCCAGAAATCCTAGGGTGTATGTTTGAGCAGTCAGAGAGAGAGCTGATCTCTGTCACTTATGACAAAAAATTCTCACAGTTTATTAGGAAATATAAAGCCAACTTTCTGTTTCAAAACTGTTGAGTTTTTACATTTATTTAATGTTTTAATGAATTTGAAATAACTATTATAGAAAAAAAATAGATAAGAGAAAATTCGTAACAATGGTGAGTTTGGTAATAGGATGCTAACACATGGGAAATATGGTCTATTTGTTCTTCAATTCGAAGTTCAGGAAAAAGGAAGATGATAGACAATTTTCTGCATTGATTTAATATTTAAATATGTGAATTTTTTTCTTCATAGCTTCTAACAGTATAATAGGCCCACTTTGAAATGATATAAACCTTGGTATTGGCAAACATTAACCGATTTGCATTTTTTTATTTTGTTCAGCACAAGATTCTTACTGTATACAACTTTAGAATGATTTTCTGCTTGTTATAACTTTTGAAGTAAACTCTTGTAACATCATGTCAATGAAATGGGCACAATTGATTGTGAAATAGCCGAGTAAGTTCTTGTTGTGAAAAAACTGGCTCAGTCTGAATGGAGCATGAATTCCATTCCATTCTACCAGCTACAGATTGATAAATTAATTTTATGGAATCTGCAACTGCTTGCTAATAAATGATCACATTGTCAGCCCAGTGACAAGCTAAATGCAGCTCTAAAGTGTTTATGTTATACCCCATTCATGATTTTTTAACAACTTAATTTTTGCTTTAAATTTATTTTTATCTTGTGCTTTCACAATGCTATATTCTGTGCTTAAGGCCGTGGGTGAGAAACTAAGTCATCAGTATTTATTTATTTAAAGCGTATGCACGAAGTGCGATGAATGGTAGATAGCGACATTGCGCAAAATATTCATGAATAGGCTCTTCAGTAAAACTTTCAGTTTCTGAATCAATAATTGCACGTGCATTAAATCGTGTGCTACGGAGTTGTAACTTTTTTAAAAGCATTTTTAAATAACTGTCGAAGTCGGGATTTTTTTTACGTTCCAACGTCAATAGAAACTTTTTGGAAGTTTTCCAACAAAACAAAACAAAAACTACAATAATACTCCTTATAGTTAACATAGAGCTTGGGAAACGCTTATAATTAATCTTCAATCCAAAAATTTGCAATCTCTCTCTTTTCTGGACAGTGAACAATAGCTGCTTGAATTTTATTTCCATAATTAGCATAACCTTACTTTAAACATTCGTGTTTATTCGGTAAGCCTTCGGGAGCCCCACCAATTTTGTGTCCAAGAATACAGCGCAGATATAGAGTTTCCTGAACAGACACAACAGGCAGACAAACTAGGTGTATTGTAGATTGTCACAACAGAAGCCTTTTTTTCAAACAGGCTTTTTAACAAAATATCGAAGGCTTCAAATTTAAACAAGGACGATTTTACTCATTTGAAAGCTTACAACTTTCAATGGAACTCGAAATCCTACAATCGGCTTCTGTTGTGACACAATAGAGGTTTTAACTGATCAATGAGTGGTAAAATCAAGAAGTGTTGTCTTCTCCACGAGGAGAAAACTTGGACATGGAACCGCGTTTTACAGAACCTTAACTTTGGGAGCTTATAGCATTGCAAAGAAGCGCAAACTATCAAACCAAAAACAGCCTTGTTCCACTTCCACCATTGCTCAAGCTCTCTGTTAAGTTTCAACGGAATCGGCTCCTAATTAGCGTTCAAGAAACACCGTTTTTTAGCGTAAGACCTCCACCAAAATTTTGCCTTATAAATTTATTCATGAGCAGCTTGTCACCCACGGCCTTAAGTAAGGTTACAGAAGAGCACTCTAGTAGGGTGACTCTCTTATGTACTTACTTCCAGATAACAGGAACGCTGTGTTCAGCACTCCAATTTCCATAAACATTACTTTTAGGTGGAAAATCTTCAACACACTTTACATGTACGTAATTAGCACACTCATGATAAACAAGCGCCTTCATGTTACATCAAAATAGAATATCAAAATGTCTCTTTTGGTCTCATCTTGCAGATTATTTCATTCATGTTTCCTGTCTTTGCTTGTAAAACAATCCTTTCTATGTATCTCTTGAACAACAATTGCCAATGGACAGAACATAGAATTCTATTTTTAGTTATACATGTAAACAAAATCAAACATTGTACCATGCAAGAATATTTAATTTGTAATCAAAACCAGAAATCGCCTGTTCTCATCATGTGTGATAGAAAGCCAACTGAACAACAATTTCAGTTCGCTTTGACCTTAAATGCTTAATTTCCTCTCTTGAAGCTCAAGAAGCCCTTTACTTTGAGTGATCAAAATGCAAGTCATAATGATGTACTTTACAATGTTTCACCTCCAATCCCAGTCCTCTTTCCATATTCTTACTTGAATGATCAAGGGACCACAAAATTTGTGAGTTCAAGTTCAAGTTCGAGTTGGGTAGAGTAGTTTTTGAGTTACTAACAATATTACAACTGATTTTATTTTTGACGTCAAACCAGATGTCCGTTTGCATGCCTTAAAATTGGTATTTGATTGAATGGGCTACAGTTGAAAGAATATTTGTGTGATAAAGGGTTGATGTTCCCAAAGAAACAATTGACAAAAATTGTTTTGTTGGAAACCAGCAAAGGAAGTTGTTTGCAGTAAAAACAGGTATAAAATATTTTGTGAACTGAAAGATGTTCCTCTGCAAGATGTTCATGCCAGTAACACATTTAAAAAATTTGTATTAGAAATTTTTCTCAGAATATAAAACACACACATGCACACACAAAACAATTTTCTTGTCTCAGAAAAACTAACTACAGAAAATAGCCTGAGAAAACAGCCAACCTTTCATGAGGTTGCCACTTGAGCCCTCGCAAAATGATGTCTGAGTAACAAGCGCAGAAATTCCATACTGATGACGTGCCACTACCCAGACCTAGGTAGTGCTTCTGATTGGTTGAAACGTGAGGGAATTTTGTTTCAACCAATCAGCAGCACTACCAAGATCTGGAAAGTGAACGTTATCAGTATGGAATTTCTGCGCTTGTTACTCAGATGTCGTTTTGTGAGGGTTCAATTGGCGTCCTTGCGAAACGTCGGCTGTTTTCTCAGGCTATACAGAAAACTGCTTTATTCAGTAGAAAGCTATAAAAATTTGCAGAGGTGATAAGAGCACTTTCGTGGAGAATATGATGTAGTTTTTGCTATTTTCTTATACAGCTGATTTCACAGCTGTATGTGTATACGTAGATCCATGTTTTTCCATTGGAAGCATGATTCACTGGCTATGATTCGCCCGTCTTGATTCTCTCATAACCCCAAAGCAATGATAGAAATTAGCAGATGTTCTGCTCTTTTATGATTGTCTATATCTCAGAAAAGTGTGTTAATATTATTCCTCTGTTAACTCATTTCATTTGCAAATTTCACGAATTATTTCGTGACCTCGTGCAAATCATGATTCACCTCAGGCCATAATTCGCCCATGGTCACAAAATAATTCTAGAAAATTGCAAATAAAATGAGTATACATGAGAAAATTACTAACTTCCTGAGATATAAAAAATGACTAACCTTTCCTAATCACTCCTTGATTCTTCCCCGTATACGACCATTGAAAAGATCGAACAGCAGTTCATAACCACCACCATTTATCCGTGACTCGCATAAAACTCAGCTGGCACTGCTACGAGCGTCAATTGACAACCCCACCGGGAGAGGGCATGATATTTTTAAGAATACATGTTTGCGGACATCATGCCCTCTAAAGGTGGGTTGTCGCATGTCACTCATTCCCAGTACCGGCCGAGGTTTTAACAGTCGAATTGAGCAACTTTCAAGAGTCAAAGATAAGTGGCGGGGGTTTTGAACTTGTGTTCAATCTTTTCAATGGTCTTATATGGGGGAGAAATAAAGTACACTCCACTGGATTTTAGAAGGGAGAATTTAAGACACTACTTTGTCAGCCTGGCGAAACAAAATGTAAGAGCATGCTTTTTTTCGTGTGAATGATGGGCCGTTTTTGAGGCAGGTTTGATCGCCGATTGGGCTCCTCTGTGCTACCTTTCCCTTACATGCTGTTAGGATAGAAGATCAAAAACCTCTCCAGTGGCGCTAAGCCTTCACAGAAGGACAAAATCTCAGGGAGTGGGGGGGGGGGGCACTCTCTTATTTGGCCTAAATGGGTATGTGCCGCTCAACAGGGTATGGTTTCCAGGGTCTTGCGTCTTAAACAGGGTATACAATTTCACTAATTAGCATCTTGAACAGGGTGTCGTTCTGGACCAGATGCCTTGAACAGGGTGTGAATGTTGGCAGTGGGCGGTCTGCATGTGTGGTACCAACAACTTTTTTTTTTAAATCTTATTTTATGATGTCATTATAAAAAAAAATACTCTCTGAAATAATTTCTTTCTGGCCATAAAAAAGGTCTTTTGTCTTAAACAGGGTAGCAAAATTTGTTTGTCGATGGGAATCTTCAGTTTGATTTTCCATATACAGAGGATATTACACAGCGGCACGAAGATATGAATTTTATTTTCGAGTGGTAAAAACAATATTTTACGAAGGAGCGCAGCAAGGGAGTAAAATGTTCTTTTTTACCACAAGAAAATAAAATTCATATCTTCAAGCCACCGTGTCAGAATTTTCTGTTTATTTTATAAACAAGAGTATTTTTGCACAAACAACAGCATAAGAGCGGGAAATGATGTCATTGATATCCTCACTAGTGAGGATATGGAAAATACGCCACTCGAGTCCCGAATGTAGTTTCGTATGAACTTCACGAGTGGTCTATTTTCCACTGAAACACTCTTGTCTATATAATGAAAACTCTTATATTGCGCTTGGGCTACATGTGAGCAAACTGTCAATCACAAAACTAATGCTGCTGTGTGCAAAGTTGCAAATGTAGTGTCTGGGGAACAGTTTTAATGATTAGCGTTTTGATAGGTTTGGGTCACTGCTGCCACATTCTGGAAGTAAACTCGAACTCAAACTTGTACTCAACTCGAACTCGAACTCCTCGATGCCAACGAAGGTGTCAAAATAAGCTTAAAATAAATAAGTTAACAGCAGGACGTTGCTAAAGCAAACCGAATCGAACGATTGATTAAATCAGGGTTTCATGCAATTGCGCTTGGAAATCGAACGCAATCGAACTTTCACAC
Source organism: Siderastrea radians (assembly GCA_964017195.1). Lineage (NCBI taxonomy): Eukaryota > Metazoa > Cnidaria > Anthozoa > Scleractinia > Rhizangiidae > Siderastrea > Siderastrea radians. The sequence continues at coordinate 9,532,754 of OZ024890.1, read as the reverse complement.
AAATTTGATTGGTTCGGCAATCGAACGCAATCAAACCCAATCGCTTGATGAAGTTTGGCTGGGTTCGATGGAGTTCCATTACCCAGACAACCGAACGATGGCAGCGATCGACGGTAGTATACTCGAGCGCTGAAGCAACAAGACTGTACCTATGCAGTTTACTTACCTTTATTTCCCATCCGGAAACCTTTAACGGACGAAAGAGGACTATTATAGCTCAACTCACAATCAGGTTCTTGTAGAAAACCTCGGAATTTTCAAGTCACCGAACTGGCTAAAGTTTCTCGGAAGAAAGGTCTTCCGGGAATGTTACTCATTCGCAGCTCACTTTTGTTACTTGACTGGCGAAAAATGTCTCATTGGTTGACGCGTGACCACGTGATCAAGCTCTTGAATTCAAGATGGCTACCAAATACTTCTCGGAAATCTTTCTTTCTCGTGGCGGTTGTTGACTGTTAGATCGAGAAAAAAAGCAGAATTAAAAGGACCGAGAACAACGTAAGGGCCATGCGTTTTGTACGGGGTCGGTTGTGGATGGATAGGACCATTTGTTTCTGTGTTCGCCGCCTACAGCTTATTTGTTTTGAGACTCGTTTTAACTTAGCACTTTTCATTTCCTTTAGCATCGGTTTTTTTACTCTAGACTGAAGACGTTTAGCTTCGGATATAAAACAAGCTCTAACATTTATTTAGTCTGAAATAGCTCGTTAGAAGGATTTTTGGCCAATGGGAAGAGGTTGTAAATGCAAGAAAATGGAACATTTTACTGTCCATAATAATCGATTTCTTAGGACGTCTGCAGCACTCATAGGAAGCCCAAGCATAATATTTGAATATCATTAAAAATGGCGTTTCAAAATATAAGACTTTGTATGGGATTTCGAAGCGAACATTTTGAGCAATACATAACAACGAACTAACTGAATTAAGTTCATGAAACATTACATGGTGTTGTTTGCTATCCTTACAAAGCATTTTGGGCAATTTTAGGTCCATTTACTGAACTGTGTTAGTACGTGTATAATACATTGACAAGGTCAATGTATTATACACGTACTAACACAGTTCAGTAAATGGACCTAAAATTGCCCAAAATGCTTTGTAAGGATAGCAAACAACACCATGTAATGTTTCATGAACTTAATTCAGTTAGTTCGTTGTTATGTATTGCTCAAAATGTTCGCTTCGAAATCCCATACAAAGTCTTATATTTTGAAACGCCATTTTTAATGATATTCAAATATTATGCTTGGGCTTCCTATGCAGCACTCAGGAAAACAGGTGAAGGAAAATGTTATGCCATTTATAATCGGTGTCAACTCTAGTTAAAAAATTGCAAGTTCACAAAGAAATATACACCTGTAAAGAGACAGTGTTTTGCACTGCAGAATAATGTCGTGCCTGACCTTAGCAAAAGAAGCTAAAAGAAATGCATAACTTTGGGGTGGAGTTAGTACCTGCATTGTGTACCTCTAGAAAAATATTACAAATGGATTGTAAGAAAATAGACAAAGAATAACAATAAATGTTTTCAGATTCTCATATTCTAACAAAAGTTGTTTGTTGTCATCAGTTTTTCTACTCAAGGGCAACCCTTTTCTTGGTTGAAAATCTTAAATCTGTGGCTATGCCTAAAGAGACAACACCATTCTATTTGGATTCTAATTGGCTGTTGGAAGGCATATTAATCATTATTTTGCACTGAACTGCAACTGCTTGAACATTAGTTGTAGGTCACTGAAATTAAAACTGCAGGTGCACCATGGCCTCTCCATGCTTATTGTGAACATCAGTTAGCAGTAGTCTTCAAGGACAGCACAGAGGCCCAAACAGCTTTGAGAATGATTTATTTTTGAAGGCGTATAACCTTGTTTTCAGGAACGTGATAAATGCCCAACTGTTTTGTTGCTCCTACAGTTAAAGATTTGCCAGTCCAGTACACTATTTGTATTACTTAAGAGTCCTTCCAATATTATTCAACTCACCTAAAAAGCTTATGCAATGTTTACCCTGGAGGCGGAGAATGTTTAATATTAAGGTCTGGTTTGCATAATGTCGTGGTATAAATTCTCAGCTACATTAGTAACCATATAATAACAGGTACAAATAATTCAGCTACAGTAATCTTGTCTATTATTAAATCTACTGAGTTCAAAACTAAACAACCACACTGTAAAATGTCATCACAGCTGACATATGTAAGTAAGCAATCCTGGATGCATTGAAAACATTTAATTGAGTAAAATCCTAAAATACCACAATGTTGTTAGAAGTAAACCAATTCCAATCATGATTTGATTCCATTATAAGCGTCTTTAGTTCACTATAGAGCTAAAGTTTGCAAACTCATTCTTTTAAAAATACACTTCTTGGCATGTAGGTGAACACCCCAGTATCAAGACTCAGTTACAATTAACTTACGTCTGAATTGCAGTGGTCTCGACAAACATGCAGTAAAGGAGTCACCCCCTCCCCCATAATAATAACAACGAGTTGAAAAGACATAAGATATGAAGTGCTGCTGCAAAGATCATGTTTATTTGTACTCTCTCCACAAAATATTGTCCTTTCATGTGTGCACATTCATCACCATGCAACATAAATAATGTCCTAATTGCCAACATGTGTTTCCATTTTTTTAATGCTTAGCCTCCCATGAAAACTGTTTCATCTTGATCTGAAAAAAAAAAGCATATAATACACATGTTAATTAATCAATAAGTACCTCTTGGATCCAACCTTTGTACAGCTAACAACGTTCAAAATAAAACGCAAGAAAGCATTTTTTATTCTGATCAACAAAGGAGGGTGTAATGTGGTAAGATCTGAGACAGGGTACATTTTGAAAACATTTATTAAGACGCATTTTGGACTAGAATGATGTTAGAACTAGAATGCCTTCTAAATACTTTTAATTGAAACACTGCGCAAATAGTCTATGATCCTGGGCTAAAAAGTGCACACTTATCAGAAACTCTACCCTGCCCCAACATTTCTGGTGCAAATACAACACTTTAGGTAAAACAGGAATTACAAAAATTATTAAAAAGTATTTAAATCAACTTTGATTGCCAAGTGCATGAAGATTTGTGACTGCCAATTTTGGGCCAGTAATACTGTAATTTGCTCCATGACTATAATAACTGTAAGAACAGTATTTTCTTATGCACTGAAAACAGATCAGAGCTGACAGGTGGGTGTATAAGGGAGGGGCCCCAAGAAAAAAGGAATGGGGGTATAAAAATGGTTCAGAATGAAAATAAAATAAATTCCTTCAGGGTTACACTACCAGTGTGATGATAGCATGATAGCAGCAAATAAAGAATTGACTGATGACTTAAACCAACTTAAAAATTAAAATACATATATAACACTGTAGAAGTATTACAAATAGTTCCGGCTTACTCATCAAGCAATGTTTATAGCAGAGAGTGAAAATGTACTTGCTAAAAATTTGCTGGCAGAGATATGAAACAAGGAAATGAACTGAAGATCGCAAACATTAGGAAACAAATAATGTGTAAATCTGCAAATTATGCTTAAAGTCATGTAGAAGCTTAACTTGGGTGAAGAAAATGAGCTTACAGCTTGCATCAAAATGTCAGAATTACGTAGCATCAACACACCTATCACCGAATTTACTGCAACATTCTATTAAATAGCTGCCTGTACGAACAACAACAACAAAAAAATAACGAAATTTAAGCTTGCGTCGAAAAAATTCATGGAATAAGGTATTCACCATCTTCAATGGCTGGAAAATTTTCTCAATGTCACGATCACAGTTTGTCTTCAGTCTGTTTAGAATTTTAACTTTATTGAATCATCGATCTTCAGGTCGCGTCGCCGATTGCAATCCGAGATGAAACGTGCAAAAATAGTGTCTGCATGTCACACAACAATGCACTTTCCCTGCCACGTGGTACAAGCTAATTTATACACCTACACAAAGCTCAAGAATCATTCTTTCGTTCCTTCATAATATTTTTTTGTACCACGTGGCAAGAGACTGTCACTATCAAAAAACGCAAAAATAACTCACCTTTTTCGCAGCCCTTTCTGGCGAAGACATCGTGTCAAGGCGTTGATTTGTACCCGACTACAGGCTGGAAGCGACTTGCTAAACGGTGTCCCAACGCAATATTTTCCACAAAATAAGGACCACTTGAAATCGGCCATAAAACAAGCTTTGATCTCTCAAAAAGGTAAGAAAACCACAGCGTGAGCTTTAACACGTCAACTTCTTGGTATTTTAAAATTTCATGATATATACAACTAGGCTTATTCATGTACTCCTATCAAAACCATACTCTACCTTCAAAATTTCATTGTAAATTTACCTTACAAAATCAAATTCATTCGTATAATACAAGAAACTCTTATAAATTTCGTTTGCCTTTCTGTCGTACTCGAATCAAACAATTTTCCGCCTTTTATCAAGGACCTAAATTTTATAACACCTTAAATACCGACATCGTCAACTCTTCCTCCCACTTAAGGCATTTATTTGTAATAATTATTAGTATATTCTTACAAAAATCTGGAAAAAACTGTTTAATGTTCAGCATTTGTAAACTTCCTTAATACTGATTGTTACTTTAATTTCCTTCTGATAATACTTTGTATCCGTCGCTGTAATTTTTATGCCATCTTGAAAAATTGTAATTGAGGAGGCCTAATTAACATAAGCTTTATAGTTTCCTTTAGGCCTCCTCGCCATTACTTTCTACATTTTTGTATCTTTTGTAATCGTAATCGTGTAATTTATAATGTGTGGTAAATAAATAAATAAAGAAATAAATAAATAAATAAATACATAAATAAATGAATAAATAAATACACATACAAATACAGAGAACAGAGCTCCCCACCATGATGGGATGGAGCATGCAGCGCGAGTTCTGGAAAGATCTTGTCAAGTGTAAGCACAAATCCCGCAGCTCAGATGGCTTGACCTACTAGCTCTGGTGGATAACTTTGAACTCAAAACTTAGCCCAAGGGTGGGGGACTTTGAACTCAAAACTTAGCCCAAGGGTGGGGGACTTTGAACTCAAAACTTAGCCCAAGGGTGGGGGACTTTGAACTCAAAACTTAGCCCAAGGGTGGGGGACTTTGAACTCAAAACTTAGCCCAAGGGTGGGGGACTTTGAACTCAAAACTTAGCCCAAGGGTGGGGGACTTTGAACTCAAAACGTAGCCCAAGGGTGGGGGACTTTGAACTCAAAACTTAGCCCAAGGGTGGGGGACTTTGAACTCAAAACTTAGCCCAAGGGTGGGGGACTTTGAACTAAAATCTTAGCCCAAGGGTGGGGGACTTTGAACTCAAAACTTAGCCCAAGGGTGGATAACTTTGAACTCAAAACTTAGCCCAAGGGTGGGGGACTTTGACCTCAAAACTTAGCCCAAGGGTGGGGGACTTTGAACTCAAAACTTAGCCCAAGGGTGGGGGACTTTGAACTAAAATCTTAGCCCAAGGGTGGGGGACTTTGAACTCAAAACTTAGCCCAAGGGTGGGGGACTTTGAACTAAAATCTTAGCCCAAGGGTGGGGGACTTTGAACTAAAATCTTAGCCCAAGGGTGGGGGACTTTGAACTCAAAACTTAGCCCAAGGGTGGGGGACTTTGAACTAAAATCTTAGCCCAAGGGTGGATATGTTTTGACTCCAAATTTTCGTTTCTGATCAAAGTCCCCACCCCATCCCGTGGTCCCCCCCCCCCCCCACACACACACACACACTATGGACACAAACTAAAACAAATAAAGAAATTTATTTGGGAAAAAAATATATTTTACGATTCTAGAAATAATTTGTTAAATTTCCATACAAATCCTTATATATCACCATGCTCGCACAGTCATCGCTAGAACTGAGTAGGAGAGATTCCACAACTATCCTATTCGCAAAGTTTACACGCATAGAGAAGCTTGAAGAAGTAACGACCGTAAATTTGTCAGCATAATGCCCGCGCCAGACAAGAACGAAAGTCAACAAAAGTTCAAACTCTTTAAGACCAGAGAAAACTGTCATTGACAGTTCACGCAGAGTTAGAGGCCAAACGAGAGCTAGGATTTCAGCTTCCATTGATTCAAGTGAATTAATTTAAATCTGAGCAGGTTCAAACCCATCGAGAGTCCCCTAGAGCGCATGCAAGTTGCAAATGAGGGCAAGGTGATTTAAACGCTTGGAGAGAATTCCGTTCCCGTTTGGTCCATTAGAAAACTAGATCTAACTGGGGAAACTGGGAACTGATTAACCTTGAAACTAATGAATTTTCCAACTTTTCAATTATTATTATTTTTTTTATGGTACTAAAAAGCGTTCACACTAGGCCGAAACCTGTTTACTATGATCACGAACGAAATATGCCGCAAATCGCGCTTCCAAAAAAAAAACTCTGAGATCGACTTGTGGGCAAGTCTACATTAGGCATTGCATCGCGCGAATCATGATCGAAACATGTTTATTCTGACCATAATCGAAACTAAGGTAGTTTCGATTTCGCTTAGACGAAACACGTTTAACATGCGGCGAAACGGAGGGGAAACAATACAATGAGACAATTTTTATTTCCAATATGGGCTGCCGAAGACGGATACATAGGCAGTTGTTGGTGATGATGCACTTCCGGGTTTCTTTAAGCGCAATCAGGCAATGTACACTGTTTGGGCAACTTAGGGCCTGTTTACATGGAAGTGGGGGGACCCCAGATAGGTGAGGTACCGCGCTCAACCGGGATCGTAAAATCGTCGCCTTTACATCAATCTGTACAACCCTGTGGGGCTTGGGTGAGGTTCCGAAATGCTATGGCACGGCTGCTAAGTACGTAAACAGACAAAATGGCGGGCAAAGGGCGTGTTCTTTCGATTGGTGCGATTTTTCTTTCTCTAGCAGCTTTAGCAGCGTCTTTCTAGAATTGTACCTTACTGTTGTCACTTTTAATGATGCAATATCGCAGCCAACGCCACGCGATAGCCTGTTTTGGCGGGCATTGGCGAACAAATTTGAACTTTAAGACCCCGGATGAACCTCACCCCACCTCAAGCGTTTACATGGAGAAAAGTCACCCCGGCTACGTTGTAGGTAAGGTTCCCCATCCCGGCTGACCGGGCAACCTGCCTCGGTGGGGTACTCCACTTCTCATGTAAACACAGTAAAGGAAAAAGAGAGATTATATGGAAAGGCTCAGGACCTCACCTAGCCGTGGTACCTCACCTACCTGGGGTCCCCCACTTCCATGTAAACAGGCCCTTAGTTTTCCACTGCCGTAATTAAGGATCACGTTTGGCGGTTTTGTTTGTCATTTGAAAAGAGAGACACTATTATTGCAGTATGTATATACTCAAAGTGTGACTTATAAAGCCATTAAAAGTGCTTAAAAGAGTGTAAAACGGAAAAGGATTTCTCGTTCGGCTTTCTATGTACAGCTATTTCATTTAACGTTGTAGGAAACACTACGCGATAACACTGCAAGGTGATATGGGTAACATTTTAATAAATTTACCAAACTTTTAAAAGCCCGGTTTACACTACAAGTGTTTTGGGCGCGGTACCCGTATTAATCTGGCACAGGTGCCCAAATTTTAAGGCAAGGCACCCTCGATTTTTGCCGTGTAAATGGACAGGTGACGGGCACCGGTGCCTAACATTTTAGGGGTGCCGAGAACGTCTGTATAGGTAGACCTGGCCCGTTTTTTAGCCGTGCCGTGCCTGTTTTTTGCCTTTTTCGGAAGTAATTGTTGGTTCCAGAGGCCGCAGTCCTTTTGATCAACACCAAAGACGAAACAAATACATTAAACACCCACATTTAATAACCTACTTTTTTCAAGGTCAGCCTGAAAAAGTCTTCATATATTTATTGTAAAGTTCTTATATAACGGATGTCTGAAATGACGAATTTCAGCCTGGGGGTTCTTAATCCACTTGTTCTTTTATACCGGCCAGCATTTCCAAAATGGCGTCTTGTTCGCTGCCCTCGGAAACTTCGGAGAAAACAATTTTTTTAGAACAATTTTTTTTGAAACAATAATTGTTTTATAAAAATTATTTTTACATCAACAATTTTTTAAAAAGCTAAACTAGTGAGCAGCACTGTGCGAACTTAAAATTGTAAAACATGTTTATTCTCCTACGCGTTTCGTCCGACTAAAGCGGACTTCATCAGGGAGTTTTACAAGTGAGAATTACAAGCTTGTATTTATACACAACGTAACCACTAAAACTATTTTACGTATAACGTAAGCTGTAGACCTGTTTTGCGGATTTACGCAACTGTACGTTTGGGAAGCAAGCCGTTATTTTTCGCAAGGCGTGACTACGGGTGTAACCTATGTGTGACGCATTAAGCTATCACATATACGTGACATTTATTTTGGGGGGCCACAGATTTAGTATTTAGTATTTAGTGCGTCACGAGTTTGCTTGCTTTCAGATGGCCAGTTAAAATTACCAGTAAAAGTTCTTTCAACAAGATAAACATGAAACTTGGTTAAATATAATCCCGGGTTAGCATTAACCGGCTTTCTAACAACAGAGCCCGGTTGTTCAGTGAATTTGACACTACTGCAAACACTATTCTGTTTATATTACAATCCCAGAGAAATTGAAGTGCGTGCAAAGTGCCCGCGATTTCCGCAAAATTTACAGATCCCTTTCTTATATCAACAACAACAACAACAACAATCCATATATTAACATCAATGCGTGGGATGGGGTTGCCCCGCATATCCGAGCCAGAGGCTATGTATAAAACGTATGACGAAAAAAAAACATGAACTACAAAACTTACAATGATTAAAACAGTACTTTTAGGAATGTAAAATTTAAAAATTAAAATAAAGAAAGAAATATGTTTAAAGTGATTACTTTCTTACTTTTAATCCAGACCTAAACAGGATAGGCCCGGTCTTGAGTGCTGGTATAGCGTGTTATTTTTGACGTATCACTGCAATAAAAGCAAAAATAGGCACCCTCCCTCAACTTTTTCTCCCAGAACTCGCTATATCTTAGTTCGCCTTGCGAAAAACAACAGCTTGTTTCCCTCACGTAAATCCGCAAAACAGTTCTACAGCTTACCTTATACGTAAAATAGTTCTAGTGGTTACGTTGTGTATAAATACAAGCTTGTTATTCTTACTTGTAAAACTCCCTGGTGAAGTCCGCTTTAGTCGGATGAAACGCGTAGGAGAATAAATACGTTTTACAATTTAAGTTCGCACAGTGTTGCTCACTTGTTTTAAATTTAAAAAAAACATGATGTGTCCGATAAAAATGGTTATGCCGCTGACAATTGCATCGACGTATTCAGACTTTTCTGGGGTGCCTTACCTCTTTTTTGCAGTGCCCATCGCAAAACTGGCCGTGCCGTAATCAGTGTCGTGTAAACGAAAAAGCCAAAGGACCGAGAATCTGAACACGGGTACCAAAAGTAGGGGTGCCGTGCGTAAAACACTCGTCGTTTAAACCGGGCTTAAGTTATGGCTCACCCCTTCAAAAAATAAATCACATAGGCAGATGTTTATGGTACTGTCAAGCATCCTGTGGTAGTGACAACTGTGAAATTACAGACGAATCACAAAAGATGTACAGCTACCCCTACTAACTTTTGGTCTTGTCTCCTAAGTTCACGTATGAGCTCGAATTTAAAATACGACAACGTTAATTGAAATAGCTATGAACATTCCAGCTGCACATATATATTTAACAATTATTCAGCTAATTGGAGGTTAAAAGTGGTGGATATTTGCCGAGCCACGAGGCGGGGAGATAAATATCAACCACTCTTCACCGACACTTAAGTGAATAACTGATTTAGTATGTACCAAACCAGTGGATGATCAGCACCAAATAGTTCCTTTTTTCTAAGAAATAATAAAAAATTCGCCATCGAATTCCAGAAAAATGGCGGGAGGTGAATAGCAGATACTACCCCAGGTTTGAGTAGCCAATCAGAGCGCGCGGAAAACACTATCCACTGGTTTGGTATGTATACTAAAGACCTATTTAAACAATAGAGTTCTTCTTCTACTTTTCGACCAATGGGAGCACGCCAAAAGTTAGCGTTGCACTATAATTAAACAATAGAGTTCTTCTTAAACAATACAGTTCTTCTTCTTCTTTTCGACCAATGGGAGCACGCCAAAATTTAGCGTTGCACTATAATTAAACAATAGAGTTCTTCTATCGAAGGCACTATCATGTGATAGGTTGTGCGAGGAAACTTGATGTTCACAACAAATATTAGCCTGGAAACATAGTTCGAGGGCTTATATGATATTTGAGCATCAAATCTCCGAGGGAACCTATCACACATAGGGCCTGAGACAGAAGGACTCTATTGTTTTTATTGAACAACGCTAAATTGCGAGAGAAAATTGCCAAAAACGGGCACTATGCGCTGATAGACGCCCGCTGAGAAGACACACTATCTGGCAACATGGAAGGAAGAAAGTGCGTTTCTGTAAAGTTCGATTTCGGGCAGGCGCCCCATTCAAAATTGAAGGCGAAAAACAGCAGCCAGAACTGCTCATTCGACTTGGCCCGAAATTTCGTGCTCATTCGGTGACGTCATGACTGGCACCACGTCGAGTCGAGTGAGCGGGAAGGGAACGCTCAGGTACTAGGCTTGAGGTGTCAGACAAGTTAGCTTGTTAAAGCAATCATTAAAGCAATTTAATCATGGTCTTTTTAATAGGCCTGGAGCAAACAAATTAAAACTTCCCATGAAGTGAATCCCATAAGAACTTATTTACCAAAAAAGTAAGAAAACATTGTGGTCGCCTGTATACAAACAAATTTTGAAATCTAGAATTAATATACGACAGGATTACATATCCACGGTCTCGGCTAGCTACGGTCAGTGACCGTAGAGTGTAGTGAACGGAAACAAGCCAAACCAGACAGGTGTTGAGTAGGCTAGAGCAGTGCCTCCTTCCGCTCTTCAATGGTTGAGGGGGAAAAACACGCGAGCGTACGTGAAAGTCGGCAGCTCTTTATCTCTCGCTCAACTACCCCTGAGCGAAGAGACTGCTCGTAGTCTAGGTAATAAGAGAAAGGATTACAACTCGTAATATGGTCATATAACTAATCGTCAGTTACCCGTTCAAAAGCTGATTGACGTTCAGAGTTGCTTAAGGGACATATATCACTATCTTTCATACTGATCAGCACCAGACAAACTGGATTTCGCGGTAAGTGATGATGCATTTAATTTTGCAATGGAAGCTGATTCACTTGATCGTTAACTTTGGTTCCTTCACGATTTGGACGGGAAGAGACAGTTTGAATGTTGTCTACAGGGAAGCTGTGATTGAAAACTTGACTCTCAACGGTTGGTGCTAATCGATTTTGGTAGAGGTAGCGGGGAGAGAACGTACAGCTTCTGACGGAGACACTTTAGAGGAATTTGCATTTCGGATATTTACTTCCTAAATGAAGTTAGAAATAATTTTGTTGCAGATGTTTCAATTCTCTCAACAACATGTTCTGTTCTTGTCATTAGAGAATCGCTGTATTGAGCGGAGCCCGAAGTCTTTCTTCCCTACGAACAAAAGCGTCATATGATTGTTATAAAAAAATCATGGAAACTACGGAAATCTGACAATAATTGGAAGGAATCGATTGCATTTTCCCGAATTACTTGCTTTTAATAGCATTACTATTCAGATTAGTGTTGCATGAAATTGTTGAGTTAATTCAACAAAACAGTTTTCTGAGTTTTCTTCTTCTCTCATAGCAGTCGAAAAGAGTTCATGTTGAATTTGCACGTGAAAGGAGGACGTAATAAAGACTCGCTATCGTTCAGCTGGTGCAACCTATTCTGACGTCAGGCGTACGTACGTCTAACCTCGTTCCCATGGCTTTTCCTTTTTTCCTAAAAAAACTGAAAAGCCCTGGGAACGAGGTTTGCGTACGTCCAATGTAAGTCGAGACTTGTTACGATGAGCTTCCAACGAAAGTTTAATTTTTGCGACCGGCCAACAGCTGTCTTTGATCACAGAAAGAGTTAAATTGATGTAGAATTAAAGGATGCGTTTAACTTTTGAGGAAGCGCTGTAAGAATTAACTGATTTGATCACAGGGCCTCTTCCGAGATGTAGCAGCAGGAATATATAGCAACAATTGCTTGATTTTGCCACCTGCGGCCCTCTGGAGGACTCCCCTACAAAAATGTCAGGGGTGCTCGACGGAAACTTGAGGGGCAACCCTAAAAGATACCGGCATTTTGTTTTGTGTGCGCACCTTGAAATCGGCATTTTGATCTCTAAGTTTCCAACTTACACCCTAAAAGGTACCAACACAACCCAAGTTTTGCTCATTTCCGATTTTTAGACGCCAGGCGGTTCCGAACCACAAATTGAGCCCCTAAAAGTTACCGCAAGCACCAACGTTATTTTAATCTAGGCGTTTCCCTCTTCCCATTCTGGGCGGGCGCGCGTCTTCCGTAACCATCATACATAACACTTGTGCAGATCTAAGAGTGATGGTAAAAGTACACGTAGAACATTTTATTTACCTTTACAACCGATACATTTTTACAACAACATTTTGCACAATTTACGTAGTTTAGCGCCTTTAACACTTTCTCCACAGGGGTGCCAAGTTAAGTTGAACATTATTAAAAATTTAAAGAGCAACACGGGAAAAAATGTTCGTCGGTAACTCTCATCTGAAATGGTAATACTTCACGATGTCATTCACAGACTCGAAAGCATGAATCATCTTGAACAGTATAATAAACAGAAGCACAGACAGGAAAGTGTTCACTAGCTTTCGTTTAAATAGTCACACTTCAGAACTTCACTCACAGAATCACCTTGAGCAGCGTAATAAACTATATCACTGGAAAGTACTGTTCATCAGCTTTTATTCGTATGTTTACAAGTTAGTGCAGCCAGGAGCATCACATGTATGAGCCAACACACTGAACTTATCTGTATTTTTAACAAAATTGCAGTCCCCGATACAATCCCCTCGTGCCCTTTAACCACAGGTACCCCAAGCTCTATCCGATATACAGACCGTGTGACCTTTGATTTGTTCAGCGTTGTGTGAGTGTTGTAACTTAAGCGTCACGGTGGCCGTTGTGTAACAGCGAAATTACAAGGATCTGTATGGGAAAAACGATTCCTACTAAAAATCCGAACGAGTTTTTAATGAAAAAAATCCCTACATGAACTCTTCTTCCTGTTTACTTGTCTCCTATGTGGTTTCTGAAGCGATTTACAGCGATTCCAGTGAGTTTTAGTTCAATTGCTTTCACTCTATATCATACATATAGAGAAAGAGAATGTAGAGAGAAAGAAGTGGAACAAAAACTCACTGGAATCGCTGTAAATCGCTTCAGAAACCGCATAGGAGACAAGAAGACAGGCAGAGGAGTTCAGGTAGTTTTTTTTTTCAATGAAAACTCGTTCGTATTTTTAAATTCAAGTAGGGATCGTAGGATTGAAGTGGGGATACAAATCCTTGTAATTTCGCTGTTACACAGCGGTCGCTCAAGTTACGACACTCGCACAACGCTAAACGAAGGTCACATGGTCTGTATCTCCCATAGAGCTTGCGGTACCTGTGCTTTAACAGTAAGCTGGCACATCAGATGACATAACTGTCAGCAGCAAAGGGCATAAAGTGGTTTAGCATAATCAGCACTGTGACTCCGTATATCCAAGCACTTTGGGACGCGAGTGTAGCAAGACTTTTGTCGTCGTGATTCGGCCTTGACCCAAATGCCAAGGGCTGTGTCTTGAGGCAGGCTTTGTCGGAGCAGAGTGCAAGTGACCTCACCCAGTAACTGATTCCATCGATCGTCAAAGGCAGTGTTCCTTTCTTTATGTTGGAAACAAACTTGTTGAAAATATAATCAAAATTGGTGCGCCCAAGGACTGCATGAGCGATGCCAAGGGTCTGTTTGTCTACAAGAACAAGGATGACGTCCAAGCTTTGAGAATCAAGACCAGCCCCACCACCTGGATATGCCAGCCATCCCAAAAATTTTGTACTAAAGTTTAGCTTGTAAATAATGTTCCAGCCAAGTTTGTTCGCGAGCCTTTTCCTAGCGTCACCGTCAGGAAAAGCAGCCGAGTTCTCTTTTACCTTTGAAATTACCACTTTCGATATCCTCATATATCCCTGAATTGCCTGCCCAAAGCACTTGCTGATGCTGTCAGCATCACAGTCCTGTCCAATGTTCCACATTGCTCTAAGAGAATCCCATGCCGTGTCCATTCCACCGAAGAAAGACTCTCTTATTGTCCAAAAGATCTTGAAGTATTCGCTGCAGTCCAGATCACAAATGGATGTTGCCCCCTCATCGGGTTCCAAGAAACAAGAAGTATGAGAATTCAATGCTTTTTGTCGCATGGCCTGACATGTTGGCTTCACCCACGGACGCAGAAGTGGCACAAGAGAGACCAGAAGGCACTTGCGCGCACTATCCATCCAATTCTGTGCTTGATGGCTGTACTTGCTGGCATGTTCCTTATACATCGCGCAAAACATTTTTGCAAATTTTAATGCATAGGCAGTGCTTGAATAATCGCAAGGATACTTTCTTTCCAAGCAGTTACGAAACCAGTCGCAATCATCTCCTGACGGACTGTAGCACCCTGGAGAAAGAGTAGGTGAGATAGCTGTGGGTGCTAAGGGGTCACAGTAACAATCCATGCTCACATGACCAGATGACTTGCTGTGTGTCTCAAGCATGCACTGGTACCAGCAATATGTTCTGGTCTGGTCCCTACAAAGGTGTTTATGATGGCTTTTTTGTCTCATGTAGGCATCTGTGATGCATGTTGCCCATTGATGTCGGTCATACCTAGAGAATTTTACGCATTCTGTGTTTCCTGATGGACCTGAAAATCCGTCACACTGAGCAGCAGCCAAACCACATGTAAGAAGAAGAATCAGAGCCAACACTGACAGTGACCACATGACTGATCTGTCAAGGAAAAAAATAGAACTGATTGAAGTGCTTTAAGTGAAATCTTTATCCGACTGGACCTCTTCGGAGTAGATGTCGCATTACGTCTCAGAAAGAAAACCATTGATTTGATAAAGTGTCCTGCTGGAAAGGACTCTTTACATGTAGTCAACAAACCTGGAAATTGCAGTGTTAAACCTTGGCTAGAACCGAAGATGCTGAGATTTTGGTACACATTAAAAAGGACACCAAGGACACACAAAGTATCGGATCACCCAAACTTAGCGACAGATGGTTAATAATTACTTTTAAGACGGGACTTCGAACTTCCATTGGACAATTGTCTGGTTTTTCCGCGTAAATGGTTTTACATCAAAAAGGGCTTTATGGTTTACAGTGGGAAACAAAACTATTAAGACGGAATCCATCAGGAAATTGAGTAATTTTAGTTTTCAGTGGACAAAAACCTTGTACCAGAATAATTTAAAGCATATCGCATTCTTTTTTCCACTTTTTAAGAGCTATAGTTTATAGATTATAATTTGTTATCTGTAATAACCCCAACAACAATTTCTTATGGGAGCCCGAGAAAATAAATTTCAAATTTCACAAAATGAAATCTTACGCATAAAATTTTACCTGTGTTTACACAATTCCTGTGAAATTTAAAATTTAACTTCTCGGGCTCCCATAAGAAATTGTCTTTGGTGTTATTACAGATAACTAATTACGTCTATAGCTCTTAAAAAGAGTAAAAAAGAATGCGATATACTTTACATTATTCTGGTACAAGGTTTTTGTCCACTGATTACTCAATTTCCTGATGGATTCCGTCTTAAATCCTCCATCATAATTTTCATTTGCATTGCACGGCAAAGGTCAGCACAATTTGTGACAGAGATTGTCTGGTTAGAACAGAAACAAATATAGCTAAAATACACGGTAGCATTTCACAACTTTGAACGACTGAGATGGGCAAAAATAGGCACCATGGAGTTATAACTATTTTAGCAACCTCAAACTCATACATAAATATATACATCATGACTTAAGCTGGCAATACACAAGAAATCGTGAGCAGTATTTTAAAACATGGAAATAGCAAGGATCCGGAGCGCAGGAAAATCGAGTGTGTTAAATAACACCGAGAGTGGTATAAATTTACACGATATTCGTGTTACCATGACACTGAGAGAGTGTAATTACAACATTGCACCAATTTTGCGTTAAATAACACCAAAATGGTGTAATCGAATGAGGATGCAACACCTTCTTGGTGTTTTGTAACACTATTTTAAAAAAGCTGTGTTTTTCAGGATTTAACACCGCTGGTATGTAATTTAACACTGCATCCTGTAAGTCAAGCACGAACAAGGTGTAAAGTAACACCAAAAGTCAATTATTACATTTTCTTGTCGGGCATCGATCAGGCAACTTACTAAAACGACTTGATTACCTCCACATATGACTTCTGGGCTGCATAATCAGCTTATAATCAAATAGAATTTATTATACAAGGTAGCTGAAAAGATAGGTTTGCTGTTTAGACTGGTGGATAGCTCAAAATAACTACCGTTTTATAACATCTGAAAAAAAAAATCCGTCATTTAATACAATATAATACGAGGGACATTCTGATTATTTGTTTTCGTTTCCAGTGGATAGAAAGTGGATAAAGGGTAGAAGATAAAGAAAATAGAAAGGGAGAGCCAAAGGAAAGCAAAAGAGGCGAGAATAAATTGGCAATGAATCCGCCATAAAAGTCCAAAATTTGGCTTATCCGCATGCGTGAAAGCAAAATATTGTACAATTTACAACATAAGCTGGCTCAAAATCTAACTACATTGTAAGAAAACGCTTTTGTAGGAAAGTTAAGTGGCATTTGGCAACATAGCGGTAAAAATTGCGGTTTTTTTAAGGTTGACGGGAAAGGGTTATGCTTAAGTTAGGAAAACTGGTGAAACTAACTGCATGCCCGGCAGCCGGGCATGGTTGTGAGGCTAAATCCCCGATGGTCACAGGTTTGGCGGATCAGAAAACAAAGACGCTTTTTATTCGTTTTCGTATCATTATCGAAGAAATTTTAGTTCAATAATTCGAAAAAAACTGACTGGGAAATCTCTGCGCACACGGTTCCTGCAACAGAAGCTAAATGCTCGGCACGTTACTATGACATGTCACTTAACGGTGGCGTGACAGCTCGGGTCCGGTAGCGATTGAGCTAGACTTTTGGAAATTGCTAATTTTACGTTATCGTTATCGGAGGGTTTTTTCCAGTGAGTGTTGGGGGCTTGTATTCGGGAGAGCTTATTTCTGGAGGACAGGGAGGGGGGGGGGGGGCTTATCGGAACTTTACAGTAGATTAAGAAAAAATGTTACATGAATATAATAGCCATTATCAATTCTCACATAATATTAACATATTTCAAATATTAATATAATGAGACAATTGAGAATTTGTGACGTTTACCTAGAGTACAAATGATTGGCTTAAAACTTTTCAACAAAGCTCTAAAATCTTCGTAGGTTATAAAATATCTGGACTCAGGTCTTCGTTAGACTGGAAATTACAAAATTATGGTGGCTCTGCCCTTTTTAGAGGTTACCTCAATACGAATGATCTAGACGGCTAGCAGTCCCTTTCTGGATACGTCGAGAGGGCGCGCGAAATAGCCGTGCGAAAAAGCCGAAACCTGGAGCGATCAAACTAACTCCAGCAACAACATTAGGTCTCAAGCCTAATATTCTCAGCAACAAACCCATAGCCATTTCCTTCTCGCTAGTCTTTTGTCATGCCATGTAGCTGCACCTTATCAACTCAGTAACTCAGTTAATAAATCCAAAATGTTGTGTTTCACGTCCCCACCGACGCAGCACCACAGTTTCTTTAGAAACTAACCCCCTTGCTTGTATATTTTTCTTGGCTTGTTTATTTATTTATTTCTTTATTTACTTATTTATTTATTTCTTTATTTATTTATTTGTGCTGTAAAAGGTTGTATTGTTTTGTTTTTAAACGGTTTTTGAAACAAGCCACGATTATAGCACTGCAGCGTTAACTCTTTTCACTTTATGGGGACATCAGTGTTAGAGTACTCCTCTTACCTTTTCAAGTCTAGTTTTTATTTTCTTAAACATTATTATATGTCTATAGCTACATATGTTTCCTGTACAGAGTGCCAAAAAAACTAAACGTGACTTTTTTTCTTTCAGTTGTCGCCAAAGCCTTTGTTGAATGGATCCCACCACAACGAAATCCTCCGGATAAAATTGAGTTTACGCCTGATGAAAACTTGTTTTTCACAAATAGAACGGGACCTCAAGGTATGTACGTAAGTTAAAGCAGAAGCACTCGATCAAGAAATAAACCCTTCAGATTTTATATATAGCTCTGACTGAGCGAAATTATTGCTTTAAAATTAATCTTACTAGAAGGGATGTTCACGCTAAGAGATACCATCACAGAACGAAACATGAAAGACGATTAACATTTTTCATCCAAGGCTATCCTCCCAACTATTTTAACCCTGTATTCAGACCAGGGGAGAGATTGTGCCCGCAGTGACTTTGGACGTCTATAACTTTTTTAATAAGCAAGCTATGGCCACCAAACTTGTGACTTTTCCTAAAATTTACCTGGGAACAATTTGGCATAGCAAGTGCTTGTCTATCAAGTTTGGCGTCACCATGACAACCACTTTTTGACAGGCCGTTTTTCTCAGAATTTTGAATTTTCACCTTTTGATTGAAACATAACTTTTCTGAAGTAAATGTTACATTTTATATCATTGTTGTGTTCTTTTATTGATTTTGGTTACTTTTTGTCAATTTTGCCAATTTTCAAGGCTCTAAAAAAAGTCAAGAAATCCAAGATGGCGAGTCCAAGAAGGCCGCCGTTTGACAACCTGACGTAATTGTTACGTTATATGACGTCAACAGCCTCAAAGGAAACCTTTTTGCAGTGATCCGTAACACTTCGAAAAGCATCTATTTACTCACTTCAGATGTTTATATATCGAGATGTTAATGAGAGTTTTCTTAGCAAAATACCAACCAGAACTATCGTAAGTTTTATTCCTTTTGTTTTCGGGGAGACACAATGTCGTTCTGGATATGCGGAACAAAGGTCAACCAAATTAAGTTTTCGCGGAAAAAGTTACACTTTGTCTGATAACTACTTGGTCTTGTATTCGGGGAATCCGTTTGCGCATGATTTTCTGCACGTAATTTAAAAATATCCAAGATCGTAATCTTATTTAGCTGTTAAAACATCCCTTGAAAGGTGCGGCAACGATTTTGGAACAAAGAAAAAAAGTGTTTTGTTGGGTAAAATTTTATTGTTGATTTGATGTAATGAGCTTTGAATTTAGTTGACCATTTTCTGTTAATTCGTGTGCGATGTCAAATAGTTTGGTTGATATTAAATATGATCCGTAAAGAGAATCACCTGCAGCAAATATTTGAATTGAATTTACATCCATTAGAGTCAGCACTGACAATAGCTATAACTGCTCACAAAACCCAATGAAACATTTCCTTGAAAAAGTCTGTGAAAACAATTAGACATTGAGCCACCTGATTGAACTGTTTTGTGACCTCCTACTCCTATTTCTCCTACTTAGCGAACAGGAATGAGGATAGAACCTGGATTTACATCAAATTCAGCTAGAAACAAAAATCGACAAAGCAAAGCCGCTGCAGCAATCAATGTCGAATAATCACAAACGTCCACCTCATCTCCATCTCTTGTTAGTCGTTCATTGACAGCTATTAAATGCGCGCGGAAGTAGAGATGCTCATAATCTGAGCCATGATGTCGTTCCACAATCACAGCCAGTTATATTCACCATGTTGTAAACTCCTTAGCTAACGAATCGTTAATCGCAAGCTTTGATTCGCGAACCATTAACTGCACAAGCAAACTACTGTTGTAACATATGAGGCAATGATGCAAATGTATTTCATATCTCGTTCAAAACCGTGAGACTTGGTATCTTTGCAGGATAGAACCTGGATTTACATCACATTCAGCTAGAAACAAAAATCGACAAAGCAAAGCCGTTGCAGCAATCAATGTCACAAACGTCCATCTCATGTCCATCTCTTGTTAGTCGTTCATTGACAGCTATTAAATGCACGCGGAAGTAGAGGTGCTCATAATCTGAGCCGTGATGTCGTTCTACAATCACAGCCAGTTATATTCACCATGTTGTAAACTCCTTAGCTAAAGTAACGAATCGTTAATCGCAAGCTTTGATTGGCGAACCACTAACTGCACAAGCAAGCTACTGTTGTAACATATGAGGCAATGATGCAAATGTATTTCATATCTCGTTCAAAGGTGGCAATATTTGCACGCATGTTCGCCTGGCAGTGAAATGCAGCCCCCCGTCTCGACCTGAAGCGAATTAGATTGCATTCATGGCTCCAGTCACTGTTAAAATCATTCAAGCGAGGCTTTTAGGATAAAGTGAGCTACATATTTGCGTACCTAGCATTAACATGGGTTTACTTTCATATGCCAACTCACCTAGCAACTTGATTATGCCTGAAGCAACAACTTCTATTCGTCTGAGTCAAACACACTGTAGTTATCATATGTCACTAGTAAAGCTTAAATTGCTCTTTGACGCCACTTGGCCTCCGACCAATAGAACTGCCGTTTCTTTATATAGGACATTTAATCTTTTTGTATGGTATTTCATTTCTAGTGTAAAAGCAGTAGAGGTCGTCGAGTTACCAATCACCCTGTCTTTCAAATCTTAAGTGGCAACTTGACGAATCTCAGTAATATGGAAAGAGCATCTTGAAATAAACATTATTCCTTTAATGCGCACATCTGTTGCCAACATATACTCTTTCCATTATTTCTAGCACGCCTCTTTATTCTTCACTTTTTTTCAATCTTTTTTCTTGTCCAGACTACTTTTGACGGACGACTTTTGTCTTCCAGCTTACGCTTAGGTTGAAGACTAGAAAAAATCACACTGTTACTTATTCAAAATATTGAAAAAGAAACAGCGCACCAGGAACTGATGCTTCTTTTTGGTCTTTATTAGAATATCCACACATTGGATTTCATCCACAGAATTAAAAGTTAGAACCACCCTCTACAACAGAATAAACAGTACCACAGTGAACGCTTTTTCCGTACAACTGTCTGAGTAAGGCGAGCTAATACTCCCAGACCCTTCTGAAGCTGGTACTAGTTATGTTTTGACACAGGCAATGAAATGAGAGGTAATTAAACAAACGATGATTTGAACAATGGTATTAATATTGAGAAGTACTTTGTAGTGTTTGGTTATTCCCATTCATTCACTTAGTCCAAGGAAAGTAAAAGCTTTGCTTTCTACATGTTTAAACGCTTCTCTCTAATTAACGCCCCCATTTAATAGTTGCCCCCATAAAATCTACAAATTTCATTAATGCCCTGGGGGTTTGTGAGGTCATTTACGGTACGATGCTAACTTGTGGAATCCAAGGAAGCCATATTACAGAAAACGACATCCGGCCAGGTTAACAGGCCAGGTTGCACAGGTGCCATCTTCCCTAACAGTTAGTTTGCAACTGTTCGTGAGAATCGATCGTCCAATCAGAATCTGAGGATTGTTCTGGAAAACGAATTAAAGTCTCGCGCGGGGGGATCAAGGCAAGAATTTTCGATAGTAAGGGTCCAAATGGCACGTTGCACTTGATACTTCAACAGCTGAAGAATGATACCTCTGATTTAGGAAATTTACGACAAGCGATAAGATTTCCTGGTAAATGTGGTCCCCCTGATCTACCCTGTCTTCGCTCAGTTTTCTTTCTTTCTTTCTTTCTTTCTTTCTTTCTTTTTGGTTTGAATGCATTTGATTATTTCAGAAACAAAGAGGGGAGGTCTGGATGCCAAAATACAAGAACGGGTTGCGTAGCCTTTTAGGTGTTTCACTTATCCTTAAATTCTGTTTACACACTTGATCCCGAGAAGAACGTTTCGGTGGAATATCTGTTTGGAGCTACACTTGTAACCTGATGATTGCACAACAAGGCCTTAAAACGATCTGGGGAACAGGAAATGCCAACTTTTGTGGTGCTGCAGAGTTTCCATGTTCAGTGACGGACTTTGGTACAGTCTGTTTGCTGTGCATCTTCGTATCTTGTAGGCTTGAAACAAATTGAATTCGTAAATCGCTGTTTATACATGGTGATGACGTGCTTCTTGAATACAAAGGACAGGCAAATGAGCACACCTGAATAAAGAAATATATGAAACGTTATCAAATTTCCCTTATCGTATTAGTGCGTCATAACACAATTAGTTAATGGGAATTAAAGAAATGATCACCAAAGATGAATTGTCTTGATCAGTTTAAACAATTTCTCCCAATTAGTACTCAACGAAATGTTTGGAGACCAGTAAGGAGAATTTGTAAAACGATGTTGGATATTAAAGGGTTAAGCAACGAGTCTATGTAATCGGAAGTTTTACTTTTGGGGTCAAAATTGTGCGAATATTAGAAATGAGTACCTCCGTTTTCTCGTCCACCAATGCGTCTAAAATCGAGTAATAGCAAAAAATAGGAGGCCATAACCATAATTAGTCTATAGTGATTTTTTCAAGACAAACTTGGCCCAATTTTATAAAGTTTCAATCAATTTTACTCCTAGCCATCTGCAGCCCTACATTTTTTTGTAGTTTTAGAAGCTTTATTTCCCACGACCTCAATAAAGTGCTTCGCTAGTGTTCTATCATTTTGACTCCAAATTCAGAACACTGGCCTTATCGTGGCCAACTAATAAGTAACAGCTTTCTTAACTCTTTGACATATTCCAATCTTTTAATACATTGTCTACAATAATTTTAAGTTCATTCTTGCCCTCAGAATTATCTCTCAACGCACGGTTATTGTATTTCAGATAAAATGCCTTTGCCAACATACTTTTCCTACCTATCCCCTTCAAGTCAAGTTACGTTGCGTTAAGTTCCTTTAAAAGGTACGTTATGTAACACACAAAATCTGCCGGGTGCACGAGATGAGTGAGTGACAACCGTGTGTTTCCCACGAACCTTGAAAACTGTTGAGTATGGCGAATGGATATGCCAAATAAGGAGTTCAGTAGAAAGCCAGTACAAATCCCAGCATCCACGTGATCCCCATGATAGCTGTCAGTTTCAGCACAATAACTGGCAGCTTTCTCTGACTTGTTGCCGCCATATTTCCCTGTCAAGAAGTTTATTTGTCAGAAGGTGTAACCTGTGTACTTTGACTTTAACTTTGGTCACAGGGGTGCACTAAAGCGCTGTCACGCAATGAATTTATCTTAGGCCTCAGCCAAACGGATTCAACATCACTCAACATTGTTGAATACGACTTTGTTGTACGATGTTGAACTTGGTGCCAAACAAGTTCAACAAGGTTGAACGATGTTACATCCTCAAATTCTGATTGAATATTCAATGTCACGAAAATATGTGAATTAATTAAAAAGTGGTCGCACGTGATCACACGCCTTTCAGCGTGCTGGCTTCGCTATGAATCCTTGATTTGTCGGGAGCAGGTTACTGAGCAGAGGAGGGGCTTGGGAGAGGGGACGAGCTGTGCATTAGAAAGCCGAAAATTCATGATCCAACAAATGTCACTCAGGTTTTAGTCATTTAGGTAGGGTGAGGCTAAGAAGGTCCTGACTACAGGGCTAGCTAGCATTATCAGTTAATGCTTTCAAGAATTGCTACCCCAGTCTAAATAAGAAAAATATCAAATTTGATATAAATGTGAAGAACCGTAGGAAACTTCTGTTTTACAACTTAGATTCACTTTGTCACACTACCGTAAACTTATTACAGACAAAAAAGTGGGAACCACCTTGTCAGCACAACAAGCAACACTTCAGCAGTTTCACCGTACCACTGTATATTTTTAAGCATAATAACCTAAGCCGTGATCAACTTACCATAACCGACATTTCCCATTTTTGTCAACTGCAAGGTCACGCAAATTGCAACAACAACAAAAGGGACTCCCCAGGAGAAGACGCAATAACGAATGTAAGCTTTCTTACGATCTGCTGTCACCAAAATGTTTCTCGTGTCCACATCTATACCAAAAACCAAAGAAAGATGAGAAACACGATCTCGTTGATTCACATGGAAAACAATACGAGACACAATAGGGCTGGTTTTTACCAACTGTATAAGCGTACGTATATGTTCTCGTATCCACAGCCCTCAGTTTTCTTTTGCACATGAGTGAGGGAGAAAAGACTTCTCCCGTCAGGCGCAGCTACGTCCGAAGGTCCTGGGGTCGAGAATGCATACGTATAGCAAAATCACAAGCACTCAAGTGGGCATGAACAACATTTTTGAAAGCAGGCGTGAAGGTGTCGTAACACAGTTAAGTTGCACTGCACGAACATTCGGCTTTGAACACCTCTCACAGTTGCATCAAAGGCGTGACAAAATCTTACCATTATTTTTGACACAGATACTGTGTGAGTCATCTTTGACATTGCCTTTAACTAAGAGAGGATGAACTAATAAAGTGAATCCCCGTGCCCCAAGATAATTATTTGAAATTTATTACTAGTTCGCACGCATGCTGCGAAAGTTATTTTTATCTGTTGTTTCAAATGTCAACAATTAAAATTACATGACGTCCGTCTAACTGACCAATGAGGTGACGTCTTAAAATAACCACACAGGACCAAAAATAGTTTTCAAATAATTTTCATCGTAAGAGGCCCATGTATGGGACTTCATCCTCCCTTGCTTCAACCCAATTAAAATACGGCTGTCATGAGCACCTATCTGCCTAGCCTGTTCCAGGCTCCGAGATAGTGGGGACTGAAGCGACCGAGAGCCTGGAACAGACTACTATCTGTCGTAAGCTCTCATTGTATTATCAAGACATTTGATTTAAACCCCTGCCGATGGATAGGGCCAAAATATTTGAGTGAGATGCATCCAGGGGTGAGATCGAGGGTAAGATCAAGTTCCAGGATGGGATGTGACGGTTTCTGTCAAATTGCGACTAGGGACATCGTAGCCAATTCACCACTAAGGGGCTAGAAAAAGATCTGTTGAATTAAACTACGTTTTCTTCCCGTGGGGGCTTCTCCAATCCCAAGGGTTCTTACTATGAGAGTTTCAATTTATTAATAATGGATTCTCAGTCAAAGCTGTAAAGGTTTTCTGTGTGTTGTGAGCGATGGCACTCATCCATAAAAAACAGCCAGGATGAAGTAATGGTACAAGGCGCCCATCACAGCACAGACTGCAGAGGAAACAACACCCGGGTCTGCAGCAAGTAAACGGACTGCATGGCTATCATTGCGCATGACAGATGCATCACCATTTTACCAGGGTAGGTCCTCAGTTCAGCAAACAGGAAATACGTCATCAGCAGGAACAGGAGAGCGATGATTGACAGCGAAAAGCCGACATAAGTGATGATATGCAATGTGCGATTCGGAGGCGATTTCTTGTGAACGCAAGAAAACTGACGCGAGTTGTAGGCCGTTTTAATTATAATGCATAACAAATGCATGCTCTGTAATTGTTGTTGGACTGAATGTTTAACTTGCGATCGTCTTTCCTGCATGAATGTTTCACCGAGTGACACAAAAACGGAGCCTGATTTAAACGTTTGAATCGTTTTGGGTAAAAATTAATTAGAAAATGATCGGCTAAAGTGAGAACAAAATGACTTCGAGTTAGCGGAAGGTTCGAGTTATCGCAGAGAAGGTTAAGCAAATCCGAGGGAAATCAATCCTGGTTCGAGTTAGCGCGCACTTCAAAGAATCGAGGGTTTGAGTTTTGAAGAGTCAACTGTAACACATGAAGAGTTTACCCACGGAAAATAAAGGATGTCTCAGATTGATTGATTGATTGATTGATTGATTGATTGATTGATTGATTGAGTGAGTGATTGATTGGTTGGTTGGTTGGTTGGTTGGTTGGTTGCTTGGTTGGTTGGTTGATTGATTGATTGATTGATTGATTGATTGATTGATTATTTGATATGGAAAAAGACATATTGGTGGACAAAAAGCTTTGGAAACCCGTCTAAATGCATACGTGTGGAGGGGTCCTCAGAAAAACATAATGGATTATCATTGGTACAATATAAAAGACATAAACTAAACTTATCATTCAGATACCGGTTGTCATAATCCACACAGCGATCACCATTCTCTTCACAGATGGGTTCACAGTAACAGCGTGCCCATACATTATCCTTCCTGTCAACCATGAGGTGTGACACATTCGAATGACACGACGTGCACGAATTATTGCAGAAATTAGCAGCACCATCAACTTGCAAAAGAGACTGTAACTCAGAGCAAAGCTCGGTCTGATTTGGCTTGAACGGCTGACAAGGGCCTGGAAATCAGTAAAAACAACTATTTCTTCTATTTTTGCTTCACAAACGTCTGGAACTTTTTAAATTTAAAACAACCAAGACCGAGAGGACCGGAAAATTCCTGTGCCAAACGACGAAACGACAAAACGATAACATGAAACGACGACTCAAAAATTTTGTTCACGATCGGACTTCATAAATAATAAATCGAGGAATATTGTCTTGACCCACCTTGAATTCCCCCTATCCTGTCCCCCAAACCTGACTGCAGTTTTGAGAAGCTTTGTCTAATATAACCGAGCCTGTGTTCAGAGCAACAAAAATGTTGTCTGCAATAAATTATGAATTGATCAGTATTATGGAAGACGCCGTTAATTAAAGCGGGGTTGCACCGAATCCCTTAATTACCACACTGAAAACTTTCTTTCAGCCAGTGTTTAAAGATAATTCATATTTTTAAAGTTAGGAATAAAACATTAACCAAGTACAAATAAACAGAGAGAGCCAGCTACTCAAGACCTGGAAAAGAAGAGTTCGAGTCCAGGGAAGATTAACTTAGGATCTTCGTCGAGATTACTTCATGTGGTAAGTTGCCCTGAGCGCTTGAGTTCTTTATGCTATTTCCGCCCTTTAAAGTATAGTTTCAGTTTGATTTATCCTTCATATCGACGCTAGCAGTAGCAGAAAATAGATGATAATTAAAGTCGCTTTGTTATTTTTGGTTTCTGTAATTTTTGTCGACCCTTAGCAAAGAGGCACACCATTTTTGTGTCTAGTGCGAAGTACGTAGGCTCTATGGAAAAGCAAAAGAAAATTCGATAAGTACTTCACATAATCGAAAATATGACGTAACACGCATAAGGTTCTTAGCAGGTTTACATTATCTTATGGCTAATATAGGAGGAGATTTAAGCGTTACCACAAATATGTTTGGAATGCGTTACCACGTCGATATATAATCGTGAAGACCAATCCTGACGACTTTTGGGATATTCGATCGATTGGTTTCGAGAAAAGAACGTCAGGGGTAATCGGAACAAATTGAATTCGAGGACGAAAGATTACGACGAATTTGTGTGCTTTTCCACCATGTGGTTTGACCATCGGAAGAGCGGGCGGAAACATTAACCTTTTTTAGAGAATGCGAAGAGAATTTGGTGAGTGAACGTTTGCTTTTTTAACCTTTATGATGAATTGCTCTAAAATTACTTTTTCAGTATGCCACACTGAGTTTTCAAAGTAGTCATTAAAGCGTGTACATTCAGCTGTTGGCGCTGACAGCATTGATCGAACACTTGAAGGCATCTTTTAAAGCCTTTTATTCGGCCAGATTAAGTCGTACTTCGAAAGCTGTGGCATACTGAAAAAGTAATTTTAGAGAAATTCATCATAAAGGTTAAAAAAGCAAACGTTCACTCACCAAATTCTCTTCGCAATCGCTGAAAAAGGTTTCCGCTCGCTCAGTGTATCAAGATTCAATCTCGCACTAGACACATGTGCGCTTTGCGAGCCTGTTTTTGGTAACGTGCAAAATGTTGAGAAAAGTCAAATTTCTAATTTCAGATCACAATCAACAAGTAAACCATCCGGGGGAAAACGCAGTAGTGAAATTTCGTTTCGTGTGCGTTTTATTGGACATAAATATCAAACACAGAAAGGAGAAAAACATAAACTGTCAAAATTTAAACCGGTCGAATGAAACGATACACACCGAAGTGGCATGAACGCAATATTGACGACAAGTCGATCGGAAATTGTCTACATGTGATATTTCGCTTTAACTTCAGATGATAACTTCTGAAAACTTAAGCTTTTTAAGTTGAGTATGCGTTCGAAATGAAGTAACTATCATGCAAGTTGTGCCGGCGTGAAACCCGGTTTGCCGGCCGGGGACGTGTTATGCATCGTTTTCACACAATATTTTTGCACTCGTAAACGTTTGAACCGATTCATACCTCAAGACTTTGAAAGACCGGAAGTGACCTAGCTTTTCGCGTTAGACCGCTGTGAAACCCCTCCTGCGACTGAGCTTTAAATTTGCATGGGATGTGGACCCCCGGGGTCTTGACGCCCTATCCTCTCCCCAGTGGAACATAAACTGTTGAACATGGCTAACTGATGCTGGAAAGCGTTAGGTATAAAGGTGTGTCACGTTTGCGCCACCTTGTCACTAAACTTCCATGGTCTCATGCCAGTGGTGGTTGGACACGGTTCGCAAAGCATGATGGGGCTATCGATCGATTCGAGCTCAGTTGCAATGAACCTTCGTACTGTGTAGCCTCCCACGCAGTCGTTTTTAGGGGAGTCGTATTACCCTCCTCCCCACAAACGCCTGCTTACCCGAGATCGACATTCCTTTCCGCCGCTTAGCCAATCACATTGTACCTACTTATGGCTGGCAGGTTGACCTTAACCGCAGGACGCTTTCGCGGGAACACATGCAGATAAACAGACGCGCGGTATAAATTTTAAAA
The DNA here is from genome assembly GCA_964017195.1 of Siderastrea radians. Taxonomy (NCBI): domain Eukaryota; kingdom Metazoa; phylum Cnidaria; class Anthozoa; order Scleractinia; family Rhizangiidae; genus Siderastrea; species Siderastrea radians. The sequence continues at coordinate 9,504,015 of OZ024890.1, read as the reverse complement.
TGTACAGTAAAAGGTCATCTCAAAATCGTTCTTGAATGCAGGGATAACTAAGTCTCCTAAGCTTTTAAATGGCAAGTTAAACTTCAAAATCGGTGCTTAGATTTTGATGAAATAATTTTATTTATGTGCTCGATAAACCCTGTTTAGGCATAATATTTACGATATCGCGTTGCAATCCCACGCGGCACTAAATTTTTCGAAAAGCATTAAATCACTGATTAAATGAGGGGACAATTATAACTACATTCTCTGAGCTCTCAAATGGTTCATTTCACTTAGAAGTGTAGGATTATCTATACTGTATAAGCTTTCAAATGCAACATTAAACTTAGAAATCCCTCGAGAGATTTTAAAACTGATAAATTCAACGCAAGAGATAAGCTCTGTGTAATCACAGTGGTGATTGTAAACTAGTCTACGCGTTATAAACTAGGACTAGCAGTCTTTTCTGCTTTAATAGGGAATATCGTGTGAAAAGAGCATGTGAACGCACGTTGCAAAAACGTCCTTCGTCCCTCGACGCAAAGAAAGCAGAAACGTTAATGGATATGCCAGCGAATTTAGTTTGACAGATTTCGCCGCCGAAACGCACTTGGTTGTTGTGCCATGTGTGATATTTTCATCTCATCCATCGGTTTATCATCTCGCTCGGTCCTTTGTCATCTTACCCTTTGTCTTTTCAAGTCGTAGAAGTCTCTTATATCCCTTCGCATTGCATTGGCTCCAGCATTTTGAGAAGCGCTGAAGTCTTCACCGACCGTCCGTTTGATCAGGCGAGCAAGATCAACAACGCTTTGTCAGAAAATTCGAACTCGATTCGAACGGGATAAAAGCGTCGCACAGGAAACACTTTTAATCACACGCAATATCTTTTTTCCGATGTTTCAGCCATAATTCGTCATTCTAGAAGTAAAAAATATATTCCAACTTCCCGGCACCAGCATCTCTGAACAAAAACAATCACGGGAAATACAGAAGCGTACATTGTAACGATTAATTTGATTGGTCTTCGTCAGACAATGCCTCAATGGTGATTGGTTTGATTGCCTCGCAAGTAAAACAATAGGAAAGGAATGTCAATCTCGGGTAAGCAGGCGTTTGTGGGGAGAAGGGTAATACGACTCCCCTAAAAACGACTGCGTGGGAGGCTACGTACTGTGCGGATCTCGAAGAGCTAAAAAAATGTCAACTACAAGAGCTGGAAATAACAAAGATGGAAGTTTCTCCGATTCTTGTGGTCTAGTTATCCTTTGTTTACATCGGAATATTTGATGTAACATTTTAACAGCTGGTTTCATGGGTTGATCGATTGAAGGCGTACGGTACACGTAGCCTCTTTAGTAACTTATATACGTGCAAACATCTTACCATGAGTAGCCTCTTGGGCCATGAAGGACTTATTTCCAATCACCGAAAGTGAAAACACAAATGCCTGGCTTTCTGAGGTCTTGTAATTGCTACAGTTGTGTGAAATTGTAAGTTTTGCCCGATGGATTAGCGTCGAGTACGTGTCATGAAAAACCTTACGAATGTTCATTTTATAGCATTAACAGTCCTTTAACTTCCAGGGTGTCCAAAAGTTTCTGTTTCTCAAAAATACTGTTGATGCAGGATGTAGTAATCCTGAAGGGCTTGTCTGAAATGATACTTTCACAGCTTAGCCAAAAAAGGCTGTATTAAAATATTATTGTTCAAATTGCTAGCTGTCAATATGAATTAATTAATTAATTAATTAATTTGTGTTGCTTTTGAAAGTAACTGATGCTGACAAAGTTAGTCTGTGATTGAACGATAATTCCACTTTCTTTTGCAGCGGACATGAAAATCTGCCTTTAGAAAATTTTAACAAAGCTCTGTTCAGCCTGTAGAATGTGTGACAATATTAAGGTCGGCACACACGAGGGGACTAGTCCCTGCGACTGGTCCCTGCGACTATTCCCGGGGACCAATTCCCTTCGTGTGCACTACCCATTTTAGTCAACAAATGTAGTCGCAGGGACCAAAATTTGGTCCCTGCGACTAGTCCCACGAATTCAAACAAGTTTGAATTCGTGGGACCAGTCCCGGGGACTAGTCCCACAAACTATGCTTGGTCCCTTCGTGTGTACTGTTCGTGGGACAAGTCCCTGCGACCAAATGAAAATATTTCATCGGATCTTTTACTTTTTTCCAGTTGACCTTGTCTTTATTGGGAGTCTTGATCGAACAGTTGTCTTTTTACGCTTCTGTACTAGCAATGTAGGACACTGGAGAAAAAACTTCATCGAAATTGCAAATGACAAACATTGATAGACCGCACGAAGTATGAACCGGTTTGCAGTTGATTTATTTTAATGTTTTGTGGTTAATCTAGTAAATTCGGTTTCGCTGTTGAGGATCGCTTTATTTTTCGTCTCCACATTTAGGCGAATTTTAGTTAAAGCGCCCTAAATTAAATCCTTCAAGGGAATTGTCCCCGCAATTATTTCCTTCGTGTACACACTACAGGGGACCAGTCGCAGGGACCAGTCGCAGGGACCAGTCGCAGGGACTAGTCCCCTCGTGTGTGCCGACCTTTATATACAGTGCACCCATATTTTTTTCTCAGCTACTTCAATGAAAGCATTGACTCATTTACCCACAAAAACCTCAAGCAGAAAATAGTTTTTAACCCTTAATACAGGGTTGTTGGGGGCTTTGATCTGATTATCACGACAAAATTATCGAGGTCGCAGGGAACCTGTTTAGCTTGGATCCTTTTAAAACTAGTAAAGCACATTACAGCAATACATCCAATGTCATTTCTACAAATGGCCCAGTCCTTCATTTGTTCACTTCAGACCTCTACCTTGTTGAAAAGTCAATGGTGGATCCAGAGGAGGGTCCAAGGGTATCCCTCCTTTTAGTTCAAAAGAAAATAAGGCTGGATAAAACAGACTAACAGACAGCAATATGCATGAACAAAACAATAATATTATGGAGTTATACATTTACTCCAGACTACAACGAAGCAGAGCGCAGATTAGCTTGTGTACAACAGCATACTCCACTCAGAAAGCATCTGATTTTTTTTCTCGATTTACTTATAGTTAGAATATACTACAGAATAATACCAAGATATAACTCCACAAAAGTTTTGTATTTTGTTGTCTCCCCTCACCCACCATTAAACTTGGACCCCACCCTCCATGAAAGTCTGGACTCACCACTGGGCACCAAGTCTGCACCAAGTCGAGTAACAGAAACTTACGGGGTGTTTACATAATGCAGGTTTGAGTTTCATTCCCTCTTATGGCTCTATATAACTTTGTTTACATGATACCAGCACAATATTTCATACCACTACGTGTCATACCAGTGCAAATTTATTCTGGTTGCTGTACCAGATCAAGATTTTTGTTCCGGTGCAAAAACACAGTAAGACCACTCATTTTGGTGTGAAATCTGTCTCCTGGAAGACAATTCAGTAGAAAACAAATACGGATTGATATCAATGTAAAAAAATTGATGAAGAAAGCAAAAGTTGCAAGTTCCATTAGGAAAGGGATATTTAATCAATTCACAGTTCTCAACCCATTTATGGGTCGCAATAGCTCTAATTGTTATTAATAACAACTGAACTGACACATTGAAAGGGATGCTCAATCAATAATTCACAGTTCTCCCTCAATAGCTCTGGATTTTATTTCTTACAGCAGACCCCACTAACTTGAACCCAACCCCCCCCCCCCCACCTGCTCACAACTATATTGAACTGAAAATTTTTTTGTTTTCCCTGGTTGATCCTGCTCACTTATTTACTATTGGCTATCTCAAATTTTTGATATCTCAAACAATTTTTGGTTTCTCTTTCATGTCTAAGATAGCACCGTGAATTTCCAATCTGAGTTACTGATCAATACTGAATTTTTTTTTAGCTTTCTCAGTAGTCCAGTGTGCAGAGGTTGTAAGTTAAGAACCTTGAGGGGCTGCTTAGGGATCTTAGGAAACCAATCCACAACAGATGATGTGACTATATATTAGGACCCTACAGCCCAAATAACTTTGGTCATTTCAGCAAACAAAATGTGATTCTTGAAAGTTTGTTGCATACAGGGCAACAGAGCAGACTGAAGAAACCATTTTGCCTCTTAACATAAAGACAACAAAACAAAGAAGGGAAAACACTCAATTGGGATACCACAACATAATGTTGATACTTGTCATAATTAAAATAAGACGATCACTCGCGTTAATATTTCGCGGGTAATTTTCACACCTCGCAGCGTGACAGTAATATTGGAGAGAAACTTCGACAACTTAAACAACGCATAATTCTCAAACTAGAGGGGCGCTATCGGGCGCTATATGATTTTATAAAAACAAATTTATCCATCTTGATCTTGGTGTAAAACAAACGGTTTTAGATTTTTGGGTTAGCCTACAAATTCTCAAAATGTAAGACCTACACAAATATCATGAAAGCACACGTTGCTCGATCCACCTACAACGAAATTGTCCTCAAACTTGACTTACAAAAGATGACCAGATACATAGATTTCAAGACATCTAGCTACACACCAATACTAATTATTCTTGTTAAATGTAAGTTGCACTGGGGACAGATTGCACGTTAAAATGGCAAGAAGTGAAGCTCACATTCCCGTCAAAGGCCGCCATGTTGATTTCTCGTCCTGGTTAAGAGACTGCTCGTGATTGGCTAATATAATGATCCACCATGCCTTTCGGACCGTGTCAACCACCACTGGTCTCATGCAATAGGGTAAGTGTTAAACTAAATGCCGAATTGAAGGAATCCCACATATGAAAGGCACATATTAGCGACTGGGTACGAGTCAGGTTTTATATGCCCATATTAAGAAGTTGTCAGTTTTAGTTCTCTTCCACAATTTTCACGTTTTTAAGCCATTCACCGTTGGAAATTGCTTGTTTTGTTCAGCATCCGAACTAACTGAAGTTTAAGTTGCCTCCTTACTGGAGCGTTTAAATGAAGTATTTGCGCTGCAGATACAGACTCGCTGAGAAGATTTTGATAGATAATCCCCAGGTTTAATTGCAGGTTAATATTGGCACCACGATTCATGACGCCAGGGTTGCCAGGAGACGTAAGGGGACGCGATGCATCATTGATCTGGCCCACACTTGCGCAGTGATAGGCAGGAAAGTGAATGAGGCGCCTGGACAGTTGCTATGGCAACCGACTTTTATTTGTAGGTAGTTTTAGTAGTTTTAATCATTGTATATTTTATATTTTAGATCTGTGACATTTGTATTTCTTATTTTAGATTTTAATACTTTTTATTTTATGGAGGACCTCCCTGAAAATCACGTATTTACGTGACGGGCGCTTCCTCTTTAAAGATTGTTTTTATTGTTGTTGTTATTATTATTATTATTATTATTATTATTATTATTATTATTATTATTATTATTATCATTATAATTATTATTATTATTATTATCAGAAGATCCCCAGGTGACCTTATCCCTATATTGGCAAAAGTTAAAGGAGAGAAAGACGAAAAGAGATAAGAGAAAAATATCATGTGTATTTTTAACCTTTGGTGTTGCTGTTTTCCCCAAAATTGACTCACCTGTGTTTGCACGTTACAATTTTATTTCATTATGCTTCATACAACTACAACCATGAACTATTGTGTAGTTACTTATCTTACAGCGATAACGTAAAATATATCTACATTTAAATCTATATCTACATCTAAAGTATATATCATTTCTAGCAATAACTGGAAGCGATTACAAAAGCTGAGGGTAAATAAGCAATGACTCCAAATAAGTCTCTTTGCTTACACCTCTGTAACTACACAAGCTATACGTTAGAAAAATATAAATTGATTCCTTACAAAAATATGTTAATCGTTTGCACTTTGTGAAAACTTTGTTTTACTTTCTTACAGCTCGTAGTAATGCTGATCTAAGAGTAAAATAAAGACCCCCATGCAATAAACTTAACACAAATTCTATAAATTTTACAAACCTTACTCTTTGCGACACAATCTTATTGTATTATGCTTTGCGACAACATTGAACAGTAACGGACGATTCCTTTTTTTAGTCTTTAGTTCAGTGTTCCAGATAGGAGAGGTGTTTCGGGTCAAAAACCCGACAAAGCTGGCAACATGACCCGACAAAATAAATAGTCAACTTGAGACGATTTGAAGAGATGCACATCTATTAACCCCTCAAAATTCCTTATTGACCTTCTGCCTTTATAAGTTATCTGGAACACTGCTTTAGTTACCTAGTTTTACCTCAGTTCATAAAAACAAGTCTTAAACAATTAAATTCACGTTACGTGTACATTGAAGTAATTTGTACATGGAGTAATTGTACCCTTAGAGCGGGGGATTCTTGGTCGCCCTATGTTCCGGCCCGCCGCCCTCTGCTTGTAGAGTATACAGAAATAACTACAAGCTACACTGTGCTGAAAAAACTCAGTCAGTAAACAATGACTTCTAGTGAGTCTTTTCACATGTACGTTTTTAACTACAAATACAAGATAAGTAAAGAATAAATCCGATTCCTTTCCTAAAAGTAATGAATCTTAAAAATTGCACAATTACGCAAATTCTTCTTTCAGGTTATGAAATCGCGTTAAAAATGCCTGCGTCCTTAAAAATAAAATGGCAAAAATCATTACACAAATCACATATTGAAATAAATATTTATCTGGTAACTTAAGACAGTCAAGCTACATTCGTAAGAGATCGATTCCATATAACCATTTAATTTTCAAGTGTTAGCAACACCTAACCTCGCCTAACAATAACCCTACATAAAACAGGTACGAAGTCAGTGAAAAATAGTAGACCAAGGAATATTGTCTTGACGCACAGTTAATGCCCACTATTCCGTCCCCAAACCTGGCTCCAATTTTGAAACATAACTGGGCCTTTGTCTGGAGTAACAACAATGTCCAGTTGACTGCAATAATGAAATGACCGTATTATGGAAGGAGTCGTCAGGCGAGGTTCCACTCAGGGTCATTTTATTACTAAACTGTATTAATTCTTAAAAAATCAAACAGAGATTAAAGGTAATTCATATTTTGAGTCAGGAATACAACCTTAACCAAGTGGAATCGTAAAGAGAAACCCAACTGCTCTATAGCTGATAAAAAGAGTTCGAATCCAGGGAAGATTTAACTTAGACCCTTCGTCGAGATCACTTGTTAACTCGACTTGAGGGTGTCTTTATCTGGCGCCGGGGATCGCGAATTCCGCGTTTTCAGGTGTTCTTCCGCGATAAAACACCCTTAAACGGCCTGCAACCAGGTTGCCTTGAGCGCTTGAGTTCTTTATTTTCGCCCTTTGAAGCATGGTGGTTTTAGTTTAATCTGTCCCTCATATCGTTAGCGGCAGGAGAGAATAGATATAATTAAATTCATTTTGTTGATTTTGGTTTTTGTAATTGTTGTCGGCCCTCAGAAAAGTGGCACACCATTCTTGGGATTACGTGACAAAAAAAGTTAAGAAAAATCAAAATCAAATTTTAGATTACAATCACCAAGCAAACCGTTGCCGCAACACATAACGATTTTTTTCCCGTAAAACCATCCCTCTTAAAACATTAAGTTTCGGATACCGGGGGAAACGCAATAGCAAAATTTCGTTTCATGTGCTTTTTATTGGACATAAACATCAAACACAGAAAGGAAAAAAACAAACTGTCAAAACCGGTCGTATGAACGCAATATTGACAAGTCGGAGATTGTCTAGATCTTCTTTTTTTTCTAGATCCGTACATCTACATAACCTTAGGTTTGGTTCTGTTCATTACGGCATCAACAGTAAATCAATCGAACTCGTCAACATCATCATGCTCTAGGTAATAATTATCCATATCCTGCTCCGAGTCAGAGCTACTGTGGGATTCATCCTCAACATATTGGGCTGGATTCTTGGATGTTAGAGCCATTCCCTTTCCCAGTTTTTGTCTTACTGTCTCACTTGTATTTACTTTGCTTCTTATCCGTGACTTCAATAATTTCGAGGACGGAGCTTCCTCTAGTTTGCAGAGTTTTATTTCACATACTCGACCAGAGGACGTAAAACAAACAACTCGGCTCTCCTCAGGGGACACAGCTGTGGTTACGATATTTTCCTGGCCTTGTGCTACTCTTACGAACCCAACGGCTTTAGTCTTGATCAGATCCCACAAGAAAACCATGCCATCAACTCCGTAGGAAATAAGATAACGACTTACCTTTAAAAACTTACAAAACTCAATTCTTCCTAGATGACCACGAAGGATTCGCTTAGAGGAAGGAACATCAGGAACACGTAGACTGAAGAGAATAATTATGTTCGCAACGCAGCAAAATAGCAGCTCGTTGTCTGATGAGACAGCGCACTGACAGAACTTAACAGATTTGTAAGGCTCTTCGACTATGATTCTTTTAAGTAAGCGGCAGGGACGCTGGTCGTATTCCCAGATCTCAATCTCATACTCACCACACAAAATTAGATTTCGGTTATCCCAGGAAATGCAAAAACATTCGACAGTCAGCAAACCTGGTGACTTAAAAGAAGCTGAAATGGCTTTCTTTTGAACATCCCACACATAGAAGTATTGCCTGTTAAAACTATCCTGGATATAAGAAAGAAGTAAGCTGCCGTCGGCTGAAAATGTCAAACACACATTTGTGATCCCAGAATCTGCTTCAATTACTGTATCATGAAATTTCCCACATCCTGCAAGACTGTGTACCTCTATCTTGGTTTCTTGGTGACAAGCTACTAGTTTTCCGTTTGGCGAAAGGACACAGTTCTTATCATGGAGAACATGCGAACAAGGATTTGCCAGTGAAGACCCAGAAATGAATTTAAAGGCGAAGCCCTTCGTTACATTCGAAGTATTCCACAACGCAACAGTTAGGTCGGAATTGATAGACATAACGGTATCACTTGAGGTGAAGATTGCTGCGATGGATTTGCTCACCACTGATGTCTTAATAGGCAACACTGACAAAAATTTGAAAGGACGAAACAGATTTGTCAGAAAGATGGCTTTTTCTTCGCTTCCGCTACGGAACAAATAGCCAAACTGCCTTTCCCTTGTGAAGTGCAAAAGGTTAGGTCCTGACACACTCGTGAAAAGTGTGCCTGTCTGAAGCGATAAAGCATGTAGTGAGCCTTTAGAAGACAAATATACTACATAGAGATCATCATTCGTAAAGGTAAAGCGTTCAACGTGGGCGATTTTATGTTCTAGCTGCTCTTCATGACGTGTCGTTTGAAACAAATCAATTTCCTGAGAATCCTTACCCCCCTCGGCAACCCATTTATTCCTTGGCGACACGCAAAGAGAAGCATCTGCGCCAAAGAGATCCTGAAAACCCTTTGGAAAGTCTCCACAAATATCAGACTTCAATGGATCTCGGAACAACCAAGTGGGAGCAGAAATCCTCCACCTTGTTTTTTCCAGCTTCAGCTCCAACCTGAGCGCAGTCTTTCGGTCGTGTACGACCAAAAACAGCGGCTTCAATGACCACGACTGTCCCAGCTCCATCATCAGTTCATTCTTCAGCTCCTTCAACCGTTCAAAATCCCGCACCTCCTTTAGCTCCTGTAAGAGTTCCCGCGTGCGCATCTGTTCCGACTCCACCGTCAGCATCGGCACCTCCTTCCCCTCTTCCCTTCGCTTTTGCACATGCTTCAGGTACTGTTTCCACCGCTCCGGCACGTCCCGCTCCATCCTCTCTATCGTACGTAAAGTACTCTTTTGCAGTTCATTTAACTCCAGGAACAGTGTCAGTTTCCATAGAGCGTAAACAGCATTCACCACAGCAGTGTTACAAACTGATACCGCTTTCTCGATGCCTGAACACCCCACGTCCTTTCCCCATTCATCAAAGGCACCGGATACGTGACAAAAATAAGTAAACAGGTTTAACTGAATGCCGGGATGAAAGGCGTCTTGTAGCAGAGGTCTCCCAGTCTGAAAATTCCAAACCTGATATTGGAAAATGTGAGGGTACAGTTCAACGATAAGCTGACGTACAGCTGCCAAGGATGGTTCTTGGTTTGAATCTATTAGGTCTTTGAATCTGCAACAATAAAAACAAGTAGGGTCGTACGGAACGGACTTACCGCGAGTCTTACGCAAACTTGGGTCGATTTGAAGACGCTCCAGCAAGCATGCTGTTGGTCCTCCCTTGGTCCACTTAACTGCACCAATAGGTATTCGTAACGAACCAAAGCAACAAGTTCTTTCGTCGTCCGTGCTCCGATCCATCTCCTTCACGGCCCACATGGCGAGTAATTCTACCATGCAACACTTACCTTGACAGGTTTGAGGAATGTGAAAGAAATCGTTCCTTTTTACAACAATGCACCTTCCGTCAGGAGTAAACAAACCCCATTCATAAATAATAGAATTTTTTGAGAACTCGGGAAGGTCCTCGACACATTCCTTCTCAACAGAAAACCATTTGTCAAGACGGCCGAAAAATACAAACTTGTCGTTGGGAGAAAACTCTAAATGGGTAATTTCGTCAATCTCGCCTTCGTTTAACTCAAAAGGACCAGCCATTATTTTTAGTGTAGAGGCATCAAAGAACAGGAGAAGGCGACCGTTTGCAGCAGCCACTGTTTTCTTATCAGATGCTGTGGCAAACACGTTGAAGCCAGAAAGACATTCAATGCTAGGGAGGTCACAAACATTCCACTCCAACCAAGGAGCCGACACTTGTGTCACGACGTTTTCTCGAATCAAGATGCTTTCTTGGACAGCATTTGAGCCATCAAGTAAACACGAGTGCAAAAGGTGAGGGCATTCTAAGAGAACGTGAACATTTCTCTCAAGAGCTACGGAGATCTCTTGTACGATATTTAGCTTCTCTGTGTCCTGGAAAGTGGAACAGGCCGCTGCAAGTTTAAAATCGTCAAGTAGGTGGTAGATCTCAGTCCTTCCATTCTGTATCCTTTTCTCCAAGAAATGATAACTTGTTAAACAACTGAAAACATCTTTAAGCGCATCAATGTCACCAAGTTGACACAAAAACCGAACAGCAACGCGCAAGACATAGTCCTGCAAATCTACATCTGCAGATGGAAATTCTGGTGACCGGTTGCCGACAACTGCAGGCAGAATTTCTACGAAAAGGGTTCTGAGGTACTCACCGGCTGCCTTTCTGTCAATCAGCAAATGTGGACAATCTTTCCTCTTTCTTTTGGTTTTTCTTTGGTTTTTACTTTCTACCTGGTTTTTTGTTAACCACGTAGGGATGAGTTTGTGAAGAAAGGTAACCGAGTCATCAGAGGTTTGATACAATGAAAAGTGCAAAACGGCATCGATTACTTCTTGCTCATCAAGCGCTGACTTCTCTTTGTTAAGAACAAACGGAATAAATGATACAGGAAGTGGAGATGGGGCGGCTATGACACAACCGATCAACTTCTTATAGAGATCTGCTCCCACTTTATCATACATTCGCTGGAAATTCTCTCGAAAGAAATCGTCAATATCTCTAGGGAAAAGGTCACTAAGCTGATCACTCTTACCTGAATGTCCTGGAACGCCAAGTTCTTTCTGAATGTAGAAAGCATACAAGAACAGTCCATTGCATTTGTTTGTAATGTCTTCCACTGAGTAGGGGACACTAGAAAAATCGATTCGTTTCTTCAAATAATGCCGTATGTCCTGCTCATGCTGCTTATAGAAGTGGCGTTGTTCACTGTTTCCTGCGCAAATCCTAACACATGGATTGTATCTCTCTAACCTGCTCTGTACCGTGTCTTCAGGACGACTAGTGATAAAGAACACAAGCCATTTTGGAAGCCGAGGGAAACGTTCCTTCATGAGATCGAGAAAATCTTCCCTGGACTCATACTCTGTCTCGTCCAGAGCGTCAATAATGACTAATTTTCGCTGTTGACAAGGGTTGCACTTCACTAATGGTTCTTCGAACAGTTTAGTAAACAGCTCTTGAACTCCTAATTTAGGATTGGCTAACATCATTCTCACACCACCCTCCCCTCCCACAATGTTACCGTACTGACCATTACAATCACAAAGTTGACTAGCTACAGTCCCAAGAAGATACCTGGGATCATTTCTTGTGCCATCGTTGTGACGGCAAAAGTAGGCAGCACCCAAGTGTCCAGCTTTCCTTGTACGCTTTGCCAGGACACCCGCCATGACACTTTTGCCGACTCCTGCATCACCCAGGAGAACATAAGCTCTGGAGTCGCCAGGATCACTGAACCAGTTGTCAAAATCATCAAACAGCCATTGTCTGGTATCTGCATCATGACGAGCGGCAAAAAATGCGATGTCTGCTTCACAGCTGGCAACATCTGCAATTAAAAGCAAAAATAAGAGTTTTCTTATGCTGTGCCTGTGATCAAATTTATCACAAAGTGAACCGCGGAGACTGAAGAGAAATCTCAGAAACTTCGGTTAACAAAACAATTTATCTTTGTTTAAAGTTTGCTTATAATTTTATCATAATACCACTGCAGGGATCCATTCAAACCAACTTTGCTGAGGGGTTTACCGTGGATAAATATTTTTCTTAGTAGTATTATTACCGGCATCTCTAGCATGCAAAGAAAAACATAGGAGTCAACTCAGAAAACTTGGAAATGCTTGTTGCTCCACGAAAATGGTTGTGAGTAAGTTGAAAAGCAACCGAGGACCTGAATAAGGGCTCAGAACACGTTCTAAAAAATCGCGGCTAGAAAAAGACACAGCCAATTGCCAAGTAAGAAGTATTCCCCATTGATGGAGGATATTCTGGCTCCAACCATCTTTATAAAACACAGATCAACAAGCAATGCTAAACTGATGTATTAGATTTGGGCAAACAACCATGAGTCAGCGTATAGAGGTCTGGGCAGGTTTTCCTGCCTAGAGGCCACAACTCATCCGGAGTAAGGAGAAAGCATACGAATATGGCTCTGTTGTAAATAGTTGTAGATAACTTGTGTCATAGACAGAGAAGTAGCCAGCACCCGGTGCTGGTTACTTCCTCTCTCTATGACACAAGTTACCTGAGCACCCGCCTCAGCGACAAATGGTTTTTGTTTTCATTTAGCTAACCTGGTTTGACTGTCCTCTGAGGTTTGATTTCTTGTTCCAACTGTTTTACTTTGTGATCTATCTTTGCGTAATCTTGGCGCAACTTTCCAGGAGCTGAGGAAAGAAAACAAATTTCTATTGAAGTGTGACTCTTTGTTCAGTTAATGATAAATCACTAGTGTGAAAGAAAACTCATTCATTTTTAATATACCGAGTTTAAAAAGGCCTCAGGGTTGGGGTAAAAGCGTGAAATCAGTAAGAGCCTACATGAAATGGAAAAGCCCAATACACAAGCTTCAGAACCGCAATTTAAAATAATGTCTCTCGAAATGGCTAGAAATTCCATGCAGATACCGATAAAATGTTGAAGAGTTTCCATTTTCAAAATTACGACAGGGGTCACGCAACAGTCCACTAGGTGATTTTTCGTGTCTTAGCTTCCTAGCTTTACTAAAAAGCACTAAGTTAAACGTCATTATGTTTCTGAAGTCAAAGTTGACATTTGGAACCAAAGTTGAACCTCCTCCCTCATCATCATCACCTAGTGTCGTCCTCACATCCTTTATTAAACACGATAAAAATTTTAAAGCAAAATGCTTGTGGGGTCGTGTAATATACAGGATATACATTAAAATTAGATATAGTACATAACTACGACACCTCCGGTATCACATTAATTTTACAATGTTAAGTGTCCAATCAGGCTGATATGCCTCTCATGAAAGCAGTAGAGCCAATTCGAGGGGCAAGTTTTAAAACTATTTAATATAAAATGTACGGCTTATCGAATGCACACGAATTTCCTGTACTATGGTTTGATAATGATGCGTAACTGATGCCACGCTATAACATTTTAGCTACTCTCGTGCTGTGGCAGTACGTAAATACTGAGCCTTTTGCGCTTTCAACTGAATTAATTGGGTCTTAAGCTTGAAATTAATGATGATTTCATTCAATTTTATACAATGTCCCAAACGCTTAAAAATAAAAATAAAAAACCAACACATTTGATGTCCCTTGAATTTCAACCTCCCTTGAAAGACTAAATGATTCACGTTAACAAAACTGGACAACAATGGTTAAAAGTACGTTTCTAGAAACCCAGATGTACTGTTACAACGACCCTCGAATTTGGGAAAGCGTCAGAAAAATTGTGGTACGTTATGGGACCATTTCTATGCACTATTATTTACAGTCATTTTATGACCAATTGTATACTTTTTATGCAGCAAAACTGAAAATTCATACCATGAATCAAGCTGATTATCTTCTCAAGAAGATCCTTGCTCTGTTTGGCCCAGCTGTATTTCTTCTTGTAAGAAGTGCGCAAAGTTTCTGCCTTCTCAAGTCTGCTCTGTCTGTCTTCGTCCCAGATTTCCTTGATGGCGGCAGCCCATACCTTGGGATCCTCTGAGTCAACCACAAACGATAAGCCAAACGGTACTTTACTAAGGGCTTCTCCAAACCCTGAGTTCTTACTGATAAGCACAGGCAGACCAGCTGAAAGAGCCTCAAGACCTGTCAACCCAAATCCCTCTGTTCTAGAAGGCATGAGCACCACGTCGACTTCACAGAACAGGTGTTTCAATCTCTCTCGGCTTTCAACGTAGCCTCTTACTTTCAGGTGACTAGCGGAGATACCACATTCCAGTAAGCGTTTTGCTATTTCCTCTTGTTTTCCATCTGGTGCTCCAACGAAAATAAGATGAGTGTCAGGTAACGAGGCAACAGCTTTTGCTGCGATATCAAATCCCTTCAGTGCAAAATCCTCAGCATCTCCACGGCCAAACACAAGGACGCGGCAATGTGTTCTCTCTTCAGGAACCTGCTGAACACTCAAAAATTCATCAAACACACCAGGAGTTAAGTCAAGAACAGTTTGATCTTTTTGACACCCGCGGAGATATGAACGAAAGGCTTCGGTCAGCTTGGATCCAACTCCTACAACAAAATCCGCCATCTCACACAGTTCTACTTCGATCTGGTGTTTTTCTTCGCCCTTTGAAATCGGATTTGGGTAGGATTTAAACATTCCAAGTTCCTCTGGATCTGTATGTACAACTTGGACCCACCTGCATTTGTGAGATTCTCTAATAACTTGTGCCTGGCGTCCGAGTTTCACTCCATGACCAACGATTACGTCGATTTGCAAATGTTCTGGTGGAAAGCTGAGCCACTCCAGTTCTTGATATCCAGGCCGCCGTTTTGCCTCAACAATGTTTATTTTGTGACCGAGTGCTTCTTTCTTATCCTGCTCACTGCATTGCGGTAGGAAGAACGTGATTTCCACATCAGGGAATTTGGCCAGCTGAATTGCTAACTCTCTGTTTATAGTGGAAAGTCCTCCCTTACTTGATCCCCATTCAGAAGCCAAAATGGTGACTTTAATTTTGATGGATCCATAACCTTGCTCATGTTCTTCAGATTCCCGTAAAGCGGAGGTCATCATTAATTTCAGGGCAGATTGCCTGGCCAATCACCTGAAAAAGAAAAAATTGTACTGTTAAAAAATGAAAATCTTGTGTATCGGATTTCATGCAAAACCGCCAAAATTTGTATAGATATTTTCTAGTGGGTAAGCCTTGATCAAAGACAGCCAGAGGGGATGTGGTGCTCCAGAATGTATTTCCATCCCCATTGTCAGCTATAACCTGTTAAATCCCCAGTAGCTAGAATCAATTACTGTACCAGGAGTTGTTGTTTTCTTCATTTAATTTTTTTATTAACCTACCTCCTTACATAGGGAAATTCACTGACAGCATATGCATGCATATATAGTGTAAATGATCTAATAAACACTCATTACAATAAACGCCTTGTATGTAACAAGTGTCCCATACAAGAGGTCCTTATTTGAGCACTCACAACGCAGTCTTTTTAAGGACGGTGCCTCCTAATAGAGATGTATTTTTGCAAAGGTTATGACTGTGGCGAAAAAGTAAATCTTAGCGAGGGTTATTGGAATCCAAAAAGAAAAATGTTGGTAACCACGCATTTTTTGGAGATAATTAAGCAACCATAATTCTGAAACATAGGCACGCATTGCGTGCTTGACCTATGCTGAAAAAATGACAAGTCTCATCCTAGCTTATTTGCGATTTTTAAGGCATACTCCAAGGACAAAACAACACACACGATCATTCTTGTCAATACTTCCCCCTTCACTATAGCACACTGAGTGCTGATGGAAAGTAACTGTTTCGAAAACAGCTTTTCGTTTACTCAGCAATACCCTTAGGATGCAAGACAAAATCCTGCTAAAAACCCAGTCGGACCAAAATTTGAGATAGAGCAACCATCGGGCTAGTAGGCTACAGGCTAAAAAGTCAAACTGACACTAGAACAAAACAACTCCATTAAAATTTCAAATTAAATCTAAAACTGAAACCTCAGTTGAGCTCAACTAATAATTTCCTGCATAATACTAAATGATATAAATCTAGGTCAAGACAAGAGGTGAAAGAAACAAATGTATTAGATAATAATTTGAGAAGACATCAGCCATTTGTACTCCCAGTTGCACAAACTTGTTTATGAAAATTGAAGACCGAAAGATGACAAGGGTCGTTTTTCACACAAATTTTCTTTCCATATGTTCCTGTATGCGATAAAACGAAGAAAGAAATCATTTGTGTCGCCTGGAAAATCTGTGGATATGACTGATATAAATCAAGGACAAAACAGATCGTGCCTAAAAGTACACATG
Source organism: Siderastrea radians (assembly GCA_964017195.1). Taxonomy (NCBI): domain Eukaryota; kingdom Metazoa; phylum Cnidaria; class Anthozoa; order Scleractinia; family Rhizangiidae; genus Siderastrea; species Siderastrea radians. Next base: position 9,487,286 of record OZ024890.1, on the reverse strand, counting down.
AGTGACCACAAGTGACCACGAATGACCACGAGTGACCACAAGTAGACCACGAGTGACCACGAGTGACCACGAGTAGACCACGAGTGACCACGAGTGACCACGAATGACCACGAGTGACTACGAATGACCATGAGTGAGAATGCATCAAAATATTTTGCTGATGCCATGATGACGTCATCATTATATCATTTTATCAAATAATCACTATTTCACAGCAAACTGACCATTCCTTGAGACCTTAATACCTGGATTCGACATTTCCGCCATTTCTGACTGAATGGGGAGAGGCTAGGGGACGGACAGGGAGGGGGATTGGGGGTACAAACTTCCCTCCACCCGCACCCTTTAATCTCGGTTCCCGCCACTTTTCTTAACTTTTTCTTCCCGCGCTTTTTCCGCCTCCTGACACCTCCCTCCCTCTTTTCTACATGTAGCTGGGGTCCCAAATTCTGTCCACCTCCCTCCCTACCCCCCACCCCCACCTTCTTTGAAGACTACCAGTGACCAAGGGCAAAAAAAGGAAAGAAAGTGAAAATGACACATATAAAAGTTAACAGAAAGGTTTTTTGTGAAAGTACGTGATTTAAGAAAATATTTTAATGAGAAAAAACCAAGGCTGGAGAAAAGCACAGAATTGACAGGTAGTGAATGACAATTTCAACAATCTTTAATGCCTTATGATTCTTATATCTGAGAGCCCAATTTCCCCTGTAATATGACATAATTCGTTTAGTAGAATTTGGGACTCCGGATAGAAAAGAGAGAGGGAGGTGTACGGGAGGCGTAAAAAAGCGCGGGAAGCAAAAGTTAAAAAAAGTGGCGGGAACCGAGATTAAAGGGCGTGGGTGTTTGTACCCCCATCCCCCTCCCTGTCCGTCCCCTAGCCCCTCCCCGATTCAGTCAGAAATGACGGAAATGTCGAATCCAGGTATTAAGGCCTCAAGGAACGGTCAGTTTGCCGTGAAATAGTGATTATTTGAAAAAATGATGTATTGATGATGTCATCATGACATCAGCAAAATGTTTTGATGCATTCTCACTTGTGGTCACTCGTAGTCACTCGTGGTCACTCATGGTCACTCGTGGTCACTCGTGGTCATTCGTGGTCACTCGTGGGTACTTTTAGACATGATCGGAACAGAAAGCAGTTTTAAAAACCTACAGATACGCTTGAATGAACAAACTAAGTTATGCAAATTGCTATCTTAAACAAGTCACTGTAAATTTCAAAAACCATATGTTCCCATATATGATAAAACCAAGAAGGAAATGATTTCTACGTTGACTGGAAATTCTGTGGATATGACTGATATAAATCATGGACACAACATTGTAAACTAAAACTTAACCGTACTGTGGGAAGAGAAAACGGTTGAAAAACCTACAGACACGCTTGAATGAACAAACTAATTTATGCAAATTGCAATCTTAAACACGTCGTTTTAATTTTCAAATTACCAAACAAAGCTGTTTCAAAAACCTTGCAAAGTACAGTCAAGATTATCCATATCAAGCACAGATACAATCTTTTTAACCAGCATCTTGCTCAAAGATACATAACCAAAACAGCTGTTTCATAACACAAATCACAAAAAGAACAAATTAAATTACAACAAGTCTATTTTTGGAACGAGATCGTGTTTTTGGAAATAACCATCAATTCCACCACACCAAGCGTTTACTGAAAATATAATACTCGAGAGGAAAAAGTAGTAAAACACATTTGTGCTGATCCTTTCCGTCCCCATATGTACATTCAACATGGCCGGTAAGCTTAACCTTGTCTGACCTTCAGCTTCAGTAAGCGGATTCTAACCAGCTCTTTCATTGGTAGACTGTACTCTTAGCTTAGTAGCCTCAATCTGATTGGTGCCACATAGTGTCACATAAATTTCCCGGGGGGCGCACTCCCATGTGAAAGGTGCATGGATGCTTGTTGTCTCCCGTTCACCGTCTGTTTTAGTATAGCTTTAATTCAAATTTTCTGTCGAGCATTCCCGCCCGTCTCACATGGGACTCCCCCCCCCCCGGATCAAAAATACATACATACATACAAACAAACAAACAAACAAACAAACATAGAAAGCGACAAACTGCAGTACTGGCTAAGACCCTATGTTTTCAACATAGGTCAAAAAGCGTTAAAATACAAAGAATGTATAGCAATTTCTATCCAAATTTAAGCTCAGTTACCTCTGAAAAATGCACGGTGTCCCCCAATTTTCTTTTCGGATTCTGATAGCCCCTGCTAAGATCTGCTTTTTCCACATAGTCATAAACCGCGCAAAAATATTATTGTATTAGGGGGCAAATTCCTTAAGAAACCCAAATGTCCCGAGATGCGCAGAACATATGTGCAGTAACAAAAGGAGGCACCTAAGTTCAAGGCAGACGAGTTTGCTCTTAGAAGAATTACATAGTGCCGAAAGGCTCCCAACCAAGAAATTTGAGGTGCAAAGCCCTTAAGGACGTTCGCGCGAAAAACTTCTACAACACAGATTTTTTAAATAGTTTGGCTACAGTCAGATAATGAGTTACCTATGTCAGAAATGCAAAAAAAAATTGATTAGGGGGTCACCGACTTCGTTCACGAAATAAAGTGCGTGGAAAACTACCCCAATTTTGACACATCAGTCCTCGGAAATCGACATGGCCTCGGTGCTTGTTGGTTGAAAAATATTAAAAATGATTTGCTGTAGACCCACTTTCCTAGTCAAATTTTATTTAAGTGGGTCTGTCAAGTAAATAATTTGAACCAGTGTCATCCTTTTAGTTAAACTGAACCTCTAAGATGGACTTTTACGAACTCCGTGCAGATACAATAATAGCAAAATTCAATGATGCGAGGGCAGAAAAGTTGAAAAAATCAAACTTCCACAATACAGATTTTCTTTAATTTTTCACAAAACGTAGATAATCGACAAAGCAAGTGAACTATCAAAAGAAAACATGGGGTCACCGAACATTTAAGAGAGTTAAACCCATGCATACATGTAGATATTAAAGTGCCCACTAGCGCTATATATCTCCACATTTCTTCAACGGCGCGCGTGCTCAATGCATGATGTGGCATGGCATCGCGAAGTGGATTGCGTGCGCAGTAAGGATGCGCAGAAACAATTAGCCTGAATGTCCTTAAAGGAGCTTAACAGTTAACTTCATTGGTATTTTACTGTCTTGTTAAAATTCTAGTTAAATCAAAACCAAGATCATTTTTTAAATAAACGAAATGGTCTTTAACAACTGCAAGAGGAGAAAATAAAGCTAGAGTTGAGTTAATGACTTCTGCTTGATACAAGGGAAAACTTGAAAAAAAAGCGACCGGTCACCCACTATTTTTCAAGATGGTGGGGGCAGAAGGGGGGGAGGCAAAAGCCCAGGAGAAAAGGGCGCAGGAGGTGTATGGGTGTATTTTGCAATCAAAAAAGGGCAAAAAGGTGGGAGGCATTAAAGCCCCCTGTCCCCCACCCCCACAAGTTGCAATCCATTGCCATCCTGTCCATCCACGATCAAAGGAACGTACTTCAATTTTTAGTGTGGCAAGAGGGTACCTTTAAACAGAACTGGACAGTTATTTTGGGTTTCCTTTCCATCCCCTCTACCCCCCCCCCCCCCCTGTGGAAGTCAATTGTTTTTTCACAAACTTTCCTCCCTTCCTCCCAATTTAGTATTCAGTGCAATCCCTCAGTAACATCCCCATTTAAAGTCATCTCCAATTTTGTGGTTGTTAGGGACCGGCCATTATTTAAAGAGAGGGCGGGGAGGGAAAAATATATTAAAAGATAAAAATTTCTGCAAGTAGCTCCCTTCCCAGGCATGAAAATGGTAAGTGGCCCCCTCCTTCAATCGATTGTTTAATTTTGACCCCCCTCCCCCATAATTCTTAGGTGTTCATAATGTAGTTTCTAAAGTTTTTTTAAGGAAAAAACATCCATTGAAAGGAGCTATGGCCTGTTGTTTGATGAGAAAGGACAACACTGGCTGGGAAAGGGGCTGGAGACAATATTATGAGACTCTGATTAGCAAGTTGATATCACTTCTGGATACCATAACAAATGCTAAATCCAAACTAAATCCAAATCCAAAATCGAGTGTCTTTGTTCTAATTGCATCAAGAAAAAAGACCAGCCACATAAGCAGAAGGAAAAAGGAAAACACCAGATAGGCAACGAAAAGGAAAAGGAAAGAAGATGAATCTGCTGTACAAAGCTTGGTGCTAAAACATGCCGATGTCAATTCACATTTTATGGCCCTTTGTTTCCCCGATGGCTATTCCACTAGCACAAACAGCTAGCATGCATTATGTGGAGAGGAGATCAACGTCCATGCACTAGAAAGTTTGACTAACAGTTGAAAGTGAAAAAATCACAATGCCACATCAGTCAAGGTCGTTTTGCTCTTGATGCTCTACCGACTATATACCACACCATGGGACAGGATTGAATGCCAATCGGTGACAAGGAAGGTGCACTACTGACATTCTGAGGCATTTGTTATGTACAGTCTATAAGAGTGACATATTTGTGCTTTTTTTCTTCATTAATGTGTAGTTCCAGAAAAAACCATACCCACCCCATGGAAGGTCAATGGAAATTCCTAGTGGGGGTGGGGGTCTTAAAAGCCAAAATTATAGAAGCAAAGTATGAAGCTAAACTGGATTTCGTGGGGGTAATGGGGGTGCAAAACAAAAAAACCTTCTGTGGGGGGAGTATGGATATTTTCTGGAACAACACAATGCTGGGGGCAAGGAAGTTGAAGCAATTGTACTGTATGTTAAAACATGTTTTAAGACTTCATAGGCAACTAATATAACTGACACAAACATTGGTAAGGTGGAAACGTATTCCAGCCAAAATTATTCACTAAAACATGTTGGGTTGGAGATGGAGATGGATGGGTATTGGTCTTCATCATAATGTGAAATAGCCATAGAATTTAAGAAGACCATTACACTTAATTTAGAAGTGATTTAATTTTCAACTGGGTTAATATCCCTCTTCCCTATATATTTGGATCCTTGAAATTATTCTATTTTTAGAAGTTATCCCTTTACATAAACACTGTCAAATAATTTAAAGACATCAAGCAGAACCTAAAAAAGATGACCCCCCTACTTCTTTAACAAAAAAATAGCCCCCCTATCACTACTATTAAATACCCTTCCCCCCCAATCTTTTTTCCCTCTCCCCTTCTCCATAAATAATGACCAGTCCCTTGGGAATTAAGACTTGATTTAAGACTTGATCTCCGAGGCAATTACATTTTGTCACTCAGTTAGCCTAGAACAACTAGCTATGGCCTTAACTCATTTCCTATTTCTCAGCCAAGCAATGGAATGCATTGCCAGACTACATCCAAACAAGTGACTTTACAGAGTTTAAGGGGAACATTCAGGGTATTACCTTCATTTAGACGCTTTTTGCTTATATATACATTTTTCCACTATATAATAATTTTGTGAATACTAGTTTTTTTTTAAAGTGTGTAACGTATTTTAATTTGTATTCCATTTTAAACATATTTTATTATATTTCTCGAAGATATTAGCTACTAATAATATTAATATTATTATTATTATTATTATTGTTATTATTGGACGAGGTTGAGCAAAATATCATGATTTGTCAGTGGCGAGCAGATCAATTATTGCAGAGGCAAATAATTGATCTGCGAGACACTGACAAATCACGATATTTTGCGAAATCAAGTTCAACAAGACAATGTGCTTATGCATTTAACCAGCACGCTTGTTTCACAAGTGGTGTAAGATGATATTAGGTGCGTGCACAGTGCTTTTATTTCTTTCAAAACTTTAATATTCTGCACAAAAAATAGAAAATTAGTAAATTCCACTTTTGCCAATAATTAATTGCTTTAAAATGAATGCATCAACTGATTTGCCAAAAAGTGGAACGTTCAAAAGGAAAATTCACATTTTATTCTTGAAATTTTAAAGTCAAAAATCACAGAAGTTCTGCACTTAAATGGCTTACTTGCCTGCGTTTGACTTTGAGCTTTTCCTTCACGTTTAGCTAAGTATGCAACTTCCGCTTGAAATACAGCGTTGGCTTCGGCAAAGTCTTTGATGATATCCATCTTTTGAGAGCTGAAAAACCGTTGGAGACCGAAACATATTCCCACAAGTGAAGCTTTCATGTACAGTTCGCCATTCTTTTTCCTGGCTCCGACGTAAAACTTTCTTAGAACAGCTGCAAATTTAACCATGGATAGTAGAACATGGTTTAACGTTCGATGTAAGAAGCTCCTTTTCATCGACTTTCCTCCCTTCTAAAAATTGTCGAAATACGTTTACAGCAACCTTAGTTACTTTCTTGGTGTTACCCCAAGCCTGTTTTTTGTTCAACCGGACAATTAAGATCACTCTTTGTTAACTCTGGAAATCTTACTGCCATGGTGGAGTTTCACATGTGGACTGAACAGGGGACTCAACTGCGCATGAGCAGAATTATTCGCAACAAAACAACTTCGCACTGTAATGCCCATGAGCAGACAACTATTCGTAGGCAGTTATTTGCAGTGATGTAATGGTCTCTTGGCCAATTAAAATGCCAGATAAAATAACATGAATGATAATTGTATACAGTATATTAGTTAAGCTACTCTAAAATTCGAGTTAAGGTTACTCCGGACCTTCGCGGGTGTCCTCGGGGAAAAAATTCGTATGCGCGCCGTTTTAAAGGAAAACACAGCAAACTATATATTGTTGGAAAGCTTAAGAAATGTAGATTTCAAAAACAATTATAAATTGCCGGTTTCTTCAATTCCGCAAAAGAAAATCGCAAACAACCATGAAAATGACCATGGGTCATTCAATTGAATTAATAGGGTATCAAATTCAAGCGCACTGGCAAAATAACTGCAAAGTATTAATCACAAAGGATCAGTCATCAAAAGCGTGTCAGCATTTTTCGATATTCTGACTGGTTATTTTTTAATTAATTTGTCAAGTTCGAGCAGCAAAGAAAGTGCGATGGGCATTGCATTGAATATCGTCACGGGTGAAATATTATAAATTTCAAAAATCCCCGACACACTTTTGTTTCACAACATCTAAGGAATGTTCAGGCCAAATTTCACAGAAATCTGCCGAATTTTGGTACCCTATTAATTCATTTGTTTAATTGAATGATGCATGGTCATTTTGGCGGTCATTTTTGCAATTTTCTTTTGTGGAATTAAAAAAACTGGCAATTCATATTTTTTTCCGAAATCTACATTTATTAAGCTTTCCAACAATATGTAGTTTGCCGTGCTTTCCTTTAAAATGGCGTGCATATGAATTTTTTCCCGGAGGACACGGGAGGACACCCGCGAAGGTCCGGAGTAACCTTAAAATAAAGTTTATGTTATGTTATGTTAAGTTATTTCTATCAGGTCAGCATAAATCAAGTTTCTAGATCTAGTTGTATCACTGAGTCAAGTTACAAGTGTGTGTAATGGTGACACACATATTATACAATATTGTTAATAAATAGATAAAGAAATAAATACAATATAATAGTAACGCACAACTTGACATTTCTTGTTCTGCTGTGGTTAATAATATAGTGGTGGAATGGACATCTGGAGAGATTAATTGGACTTTTTTAAAAATGTAGTCTTTTCTCTCTATTAACCCCCACAGTACTAAACAATAGACCCTTTTAGTCTTACCAGGGGGATTAATATTGAGTATCTGTTTTCAATATTCACTGTATAGACTTACATAGTTACAGTCTGCTAGTTCTCTGACAGACACTGTCAGTGATGCCTCACATCATTGTCATAATATGCAGTTCATAATCTGGCTGGAAAATGGGACATACAACCTTAATTAGTATCATTTTATTAATTGACAACAAACCATTACAGAGGAACAGACCACTAAAGATCTTTGTGGGTAGGGCATCAGATACCCTCCCCCCCCCCCCCAACATAAAAAACTTATGCAAGAGAAAATAATAATTATACAAAGTCTGAAAGCAGTTGATCAGCCAATATCTAAAGAGCTTAATGCACAAACATTCAGAAAATTAATACCCCCCCCTTCCCCCACAGAAACACATGCAGCCCTTTATCAGATGTAAACTGGGATACATGGGAAACCACATGAACTTAGTACACAGGCCACCTCTGTGGACCTAACTCCTTCTACTGAAGAAGTGTGTGTGACTACTAATATGTTCCAGTGGAAAGAGACAAAAATGCTTTAAATTCAGGAATTAATCATAACTATAACAAAATTCTGAATATGATTGGCTACATACAGCCCTGATTTCAGCATTAATTGGAAATTGTACACATCATGCCTAAGTAATCAGACAGCCGACAACTTGCCATAACATGCACTGGGACAAATTACCTGGAAAAGAACCTGTCATCTTTTCTTTTACCAAAAAGTAAAACCTATTTTCCGTCATATTTTGCTATAGAGATAATTAATTAAAGTGGAGCCCCGGCCCTGTGTAGTACATCGTCTGCTTTTCTTTATTCACATAAATGATTACAGACCAAATTGGCCTCGACAGTGTGTCAGAAATACACACTCAGTTGTCAGTCAGTTGTCACTTCTTTTGATCTTCACAACAAATAAATGGAATAGTGGCCAGGGTACCCACCAGCTCATACAGACTGGCTCAAGAGGGACAAATCAAGCTAACATTACAACTTCACGCCGATTTAAGTGTGTATTTTAGAAATGGGCGTTACCGCTGGATTTTGTGCCCTGAAGGCTCAGTTTATTCCTTGGGGCATTCACTTCGAGAGTGATCGAAAATTTTCCGTTTGACTCGGTTGAAAAAAGGTGAGATTTTTTAGAGCAAGACCCAGAAGCTAATACAAAGGGTTGGAACAATAGCTCAATTAAGCTGCCCTGAGCCGCGAAGATGTGAGCGTATCCTGTTGTTCTAAATGTGTCAATGGAACTGCAGAGAATTATTACACTACATTATCATGGAGCTTTGTGGATTTACGTATTTCGCAAAACACTTTCAACTTTAATATATATTTATCAAAATGGAGCATTTTGAGAGCTTCAAAAAGAGATCTTGAACGAGAAATTTTGATCACTGTAGGCCGAGATTCGACTTTTTTTCTTCAAGCAACGATTTCGAACTGCGTAGCTGACCACTGTTCTGACAGACATCTAGAGTATAACCATCTTTTCTGGCACGCGTTGTGTTTAAGCTTACCGTATTTAAAAGGATTGCATCAGCCACTTGAACAATTAAGTTTTTTTTCACTTAAAAGCTGAAACTCTGATTTGAATCTTTGATAGGAAAGCGTTCGGGGAGTCGGAAAAGCCACTGTATAATTATAATGACTGATCGATCGGCAGTTTCGGTTTCAATCCGCCATGGCGCCTCCATGAAGAAGAAGGCTTCGCATGTTATAAGCTTACGTTAAGAAATAAGCTCATTCACAACTTGTTAGAATGATCTAAATTGTTCCATGAATAAAAACTTTTGTCTCCCGTAGAACAAGAATTTTACTCTCTCCGCACACAGATTTTTATTCACCGACAACGAGGTGAGTTTGCGTGTTTATTTCGCGCTCGTGATCCATGTCAAAATTAAGCTGTAGTATAATACCCGCTTGTTTTCATTAAGCGACTTATTTATTTGTTTGTTATTTAATTGCTGTGGTAAAGTGTGTAAAACTCCTTTGCCTTTTCAACCATTCCCCTGAAAACAACAAAACAAAACCTGGCTTGTGTTCTTTAATATTTATATCGAAGAGATAGTTCGTTGTTGCAGGTACTTTATAAATCTGTAGGTTTCATTTAGAAATGCCTTATAAAAGCGAAAATATTTCCAGACAACCGAGTAGCGAAGAAATTGATACTACTAGAGATGAAGGATTTACAAATAAGCTTTATCTGCGAATTTATGTGGTTTAGTTTTGTTTACTTTGTAATACTGTGCGTGACCGAAAATGAATATTTTAGCGTAGTGTCCGCCGCTTTGTAAGCATCCCTGGGGATTTTAACAGGCAAGCTGCAGCGTCTTTTGCTGAAATGTAGTACACATCAGGTAACAATAGGGATTAAAAATCGATCAAGCAGCAAATTTGAAACAAAGGGAAAATGTCTCACCTACATCAAAGCGTTTGCGCTCTTCGGAAATAGATGCGTCTTCGGCAAGTAATCGACAATGAGCAAGAACAATAGGATGAATATATGAATACTTAACGACCCCAAAATTTGGGGTACACACTTAAATCGGCGTGAAGTTGTAATGAATGTTTTCCATCTTCTATTCTAAGGTACAAGGATACCTCTTAAGGTGGAAACTTACTTACTCAAGTGTATCAAACCTCTAATTTTGACTCTTGAAAATACAACAAGGATGAATGCCACTTCTTTATTACAGTTTTCATATTTCAACATTACATTATATGGGAGTTGCCTCTCCAGTGGTCCACCATTTACAAGTTAAAAAAAGAATGGAGCAACCCAAAGTGGGGCTCTGGGGTGGTAAACGTGTGGTCCACGAAATGCAGTTCGACCCTTGCTCCAGCTAAAACTTTCAGCAAGATTTCCGTACAGCCCCATACTTCATTATCCATACAGTTCTTACTCAAACCACAGGCGACCCAAGCTCAAGATGAGAGAAGACGATCGAGTTGCAGAACACGACCTTTTGGGCACAATTTGTGGACTGTTTAGGCGAATTTTTGGTTCGGTGTTGTTCGCAGCGTTGCTTCTCCAATGAAGGAAGGCGGGTGACTACAGACAAGTGAGTCCCACAATTCGCTCCATTATCACAAAGCAATGGAGAGAATTGCCATAAAAACACCATATTCATAAAATTCATAAGCCCCATAATTTCCACATCCTATTCAGCCTTCACAGGGATTGCATGGTATTTCTGATCAGAGAAAATTCATAAAAACATTCTGGACTTTTGGACACAGCTGGTAGACAGTCTGTTGTCATGTTGGTATGCGTGTGACTGTTGTTTTAAATTGACCAATGAAAGTGCAGAATGTAATCTGAACTTGTGCAGCTTGTAACAAATGTCTTCCAGCCGTGTCTACGCCAAAAGTCCAGCGCACGGGAAGATCGCCGATACCAGAATGTTTTTCGCATTTTCTCTGATCGGAAATACCGTGCAAATGGTGAAGGCTGAATATAGGAAGTGAAAATTATGGGGCTTTATGAATATGGTGTTTTTATGGCGACTCTCTGCATTGCTTTGTGATACGAGAGCGATTTGTGGAACTCGCTCATCTGGAGTCACCCTGACCTTCCTTCGTTTTATGTGGAGAAACAACAATGCGAACAACAACGAACCAAAAACTTGCCTAAACCGGCCACAAATTGCACCCAAAGTACAAATTACTATCACAAACAAGCAAACTCAGAGATGGGGTTACAAATCATTTATTGCAAAGCTACCAGAAAAAATATAGCACATGAAACACCCCAAACCCAAAGGGAAAAAATATAAGAATTGGAGAGATTAAGTGGATGGAGAGAGTCTGTTTGTGAGAGAATGGAGAATTTTAAATTTGTTTTCAGTAGACAACGTAAGGTAAACTAAATATGCGTCACTCTTCCAATCGCCTTGTGCTTTGATAAATGCAGTTGGAGCTTCGTGAGAGAAAGCGAATGTCTCACCTCCCCTAAGGAAACTGTGCAAAGAGTAGTTAGCGGAATTTAATCCAACAGCAGAAAGCGAAGCCTTGATAAATGCATTATATTGGTGAGCCAAAATAGGCCTGTTTACCCCCCGTTCATTACAAACAAATAAAGGTGATCGAGGCGGTAGCTGGACACTGGCTAAATACTCTTCGAGGGCTGTTACAGGGCAAAGAGGTGAGCCAGGGATACGGGGCAATGGAATTTCTAACACCCGTTCCCGAAATTGTATAGTTTTGGTATGCGTGATGCACAATAAGACCCCCTGCGCAGTGGAAGTCACGCTAGAAGGCGTTAAATAACAAGCCCGAGGATCACCGATTTCAGACAACTTGTAAGGCACTAAACTGGATATTCGCAAGAAGGAAAAGAAAGCTACTAAAAATAAGGCAGGCATGCAAACGAATCGCTCGCTTGGCAAGGTAAACATCATAATCCTGTAGAAAAGCGAGACTGGCACCGAACGAGTGATTGATATGCGTAATGATACCTAAATAATTAATCACTGAACGTATACTTGCCAACTTTTTGTGATTCATAGGCGTGACATTTTTATCCTGAGAGTGTCAAGATTTCTCGTAGGGGACCGATAATATCCGAAGATGTCCGACGATTTCCGAAGACGTCCGAAGATTTCCAAAGCCGTTCCGAAGACGTTCCGATTTATGGCCAGTAAACCGATACTAAAATCCGAGATTTCACGAAAGTAAGATCATTATTTTCTCGCATTAGTTCGAGTTTATTTAAATACTTTATTTTTTTTCAAATGAGTCGCTTAAGGCTGTAAAGGCTCAAACTTTTCCACCAGGCGTGAGAAATGGGAACGCAGGCGTGAGTAGGCGTGAGATCGCAGTTTTCGATCCGCAGGCGTGACAATCACGCCTTAGGCGTGACACTTGGCAGGTATATGAACGATATGATGACAATGATCGCGACAGAAAAACCAAGTAAAATAAATACACGGACTTGGATTAACCGGAAACGGCTTGAAATCGTAATACTGGCAAAACATTAAGTAACTATGTTTTCGCTTACAAGGAGTCACAAGATATGAACCACTCGATACATAGGCGTTCATCTTAAAGAGCGTATCTGAACACACACATCAGTTGCTAAGCTATCTATTACGGACATTCCGATCATATAGTTATAATTAAACCTTTCAACCAAAATGTTAAAACACTCCACAAGACACAAAAACAACCCCACGTAAAGTTTAATTAGCAGTTTGATAACGAATTCAAAGTGAATAAATTTCCCATACGAAGAGCCTTGTAACACAACAAGCCTGTTAGCAAAGAACTTCTCTCATCTTGAGCTTGGGCCGCCTAAGGCCGCCTGTGCTCGAACGATCGAAGGTGTCGACCGATTATAAAATATGGGGTTTGATTGCGCTCCGAAACCGCACGCAATCGAACTTTCACACACATTTGCTTCGATTAGGTTCGACGACCAAACCAAGGGAGCCCAATCACTCGATGAAGAGCCACAGCACTGGGTTCGATTAAGTTCGATTACCGAACGATAACAGCGAACGATCAGGGTAGCCAGGGCGAGTGTGTCGGTATGCATACTCAAGTGCTGAAGCAACAAGATTGCACAAATGAAGTTCACTTACCTTCATATACCATGTGAAAATGTTTAACGGAAGAAAAAAGGCTAATGTAGATCTACTGGAGCTCAGTTTCCTGGAGAAAAACTGGAAATTTTCAAGCCACCAAACCCACCGAAGTACAATGGCTAAAGTTTCTCACAAGAAGGCTTCCGAAATCTTCCTCGTTCCCAGTTCACTTTGTCTTGCACAGGCATACCAGGGAAAGTAACTCATGTCAAGCCAACATATAGTCTCCCTACAGATAACTCTTAGTACTTGCTTGAGGTGCTTTGCCTACTTTAGCTACTTTGCTCCCTTGAGGTAATCTGCTTACTTGAGGTGCTTTGTTAATTGAGATGCTTTGCTTGCTTGAGCTGCTTTGCCTTCTTGAGCTGCTTTGCTTCCTTGAGGTGCTTTGCTTCCTTGAGGTGCTTTGCTTGCTTGAGATGCTTTGCTTCCTTGAGCTGCTTTGCCTTCTTGAGTTGCTTTGCTTCCTTGAGGTGCTTTGCTTCCTTGAGGTGCTTTGCTTGCTTGAGGTGCTTTGCTTGCTTGAGCTGCTTTGCCTTCTTGAGCTGCTTTGCTTCCTTGAGGTGCTTTGCTTGCTTGAGGTGCTTTGCTTACTTGAGGTGCTTTGCTTGCTTGAGATGCTTTGATTGCTTGAGCTGCTTTGCTTGCTTAATCTGCTTTGCCTACTTGAGGTGCTTTGCTTGCTTGAGGTGCTTTGCCTGCTTCAGGTGCTTTGCCTACTTGAGGTGCTTTGCCTTCTTGAGGTGCTTTGCTTGCTTGAGCTACTTTGCTTGCTTGAGCTGCTTATCTTGCTTGAGGTGCTTTGCTTCCTTGACGTGCTTTTCTTGCTTGAGGTGCTTTGCTTGCTTGAGCTGCTTTGCTTCCTTGAGCTGCTTTGCTACCTTGGGCTGCTTTGCCTACTTGAGGTGCTTTGCTTGCTTGAGGTGCTTTGCCTACTTGAGGTGCTTTGCTAGCTTGAGGTGCTTTGCTTGCTTAAGCTGCTTTGCTTGCTTGAGGTGCTTGCTTCCTTGAGCTGCTTTGCCTACTTGAGGTGCTTTGCTTGCTTGAGTTGCTTTCTTTGCTTGAGCTGCTTTTCTTGCTTGAGGTGCTTTGCTTGCTTGAGCTGCTTTACCTATTTGAGGTGCTTTGCTTGCTTGAGGTGCTTTGCTTGCTTGAGCTGCTTTTCTTGCTTGAGGTGCTTTGCTTGCTTTGCTTGCTTGAGGTGCTTTGCTTGCTTGAGGAGCTTTTCCTACTTGAGGTGCTTTGCTAGCTTGAGGTGCTTTGCTAGCTTGAGGTGCTTTGCTTGCTTAAGCTGCTTTGCTTGCTTGAGGTGCTTTGCTTCCTAGAGCTGCTTTGCCTACTTGAGGTGCTTTGCTTGCTTGAGTTGCCGCTTTCTTTGCTTGAGCTGCTTTTCTTGCTTGAGGTGCTTTGCTTGCTTGAGGTGCTTTGCTTGCTTGAGCTCCTTTGCTTGCTTGAGGTGCTTTGCTTGCTTGAGCTGCTTTACCTATTTGAGGTGCTTTGCTTGCTTGAGCTGCTTTTCTTGCTTGAGGTGCTTTGCTTGCTTTGCTTGCTTGAGGTGCTTTGCTTGCTTGAGGAGCTTTTCCTACTTGAGGTGCTTTGCTAGCTTGAGGTGCTTTGCTAGCTTGAGGTGCTTTCTTTGCTTGAGCTGCTTTGCTTGCTTGAGGTGCTTTGCTTGCTTGAGGTGCTTTGCTTGTGTAAGCTGCTTTGCTTTTTTGAGATGCTTTGCTTGCTTGAGGTGCTTTGCCTACTTGAGGTGCTTTGCCTACTTGAGCTGCTTTGCTTGCTTGAGGTGCTATGCTTGCGTGAGGTGCCTCGTCTACTTGAGATGCTTTGCTTCCTTGAGATGCTTTGCCTACTTGAGCTGCTTTGCTTGCTTGAGGTGCTTTGCCTACGTGAGATGCTTTGCCTACTTGAGGTGCTTTGACTATTTGAGATGCTTTGCTTGCTTGAGATGCTTTGTGATTGAGATGCTTTGCTGCCTTGAGGTGCTTTGCTTGCTTGGGGTGCTTTGCGTTCTTGAGGTGCTTTGCTTGCTTGAGATGATTTGCTTGCTTGAGGTGCTTTGCTTGCTTGAGCTGCTTTGCTTGCTTGAGATGCTTTTTTTGCTTGAGATGCTTTGCTCGCTTGAGATGCTTTGCTTGCTTGAGGTGCGTCGCCTACTAGGGGTGCTTTGCTTCCTTGAGCTGCCTTGCTTGCTTACTTGAGGGGTGCTTGCTTACTTTAGTTACTTGGCTTGCTTCAGGTGCTTTAATTGCTTGCTTCAGGTTTTTTGATTTTTGATTACTTGAGTTGCTTGGTGCTTCTCTTACTTAAGTTACTCTACTTACTTGAGGTACTTCGCTTGCTGTAGTCTTGTGTCACCACTGCACTCTTATTTATGCAAGTATGTCATTTTTCTACCAACCTTGAGGCTGAATATATTCTCAGTGTACGTATTCTTGACCGGACACTACACGCGACCACCGTCATATCCTTTACCCAAATTGCATAGTAGATTAAAGTTCATTTATAAACATACGATCTTATTGCATTTATTTGGGGGTACCCTTGTCGACTGGACCCACTTAGAGCTAAAAAATTTCAAATGACAATCGCGCCAATTGGGTTTTTGTTGGACGTTTTATATGCCAGTTAGGAAGAAAATGACATTCTCTGTGTCAGATACTTTCAATTGTCGTTTAGAAATGGGATAGTACCTCTTAGGGATTAGAATGAACTTTGAGCCACGCCCATTACCTTTGCAAAACTTGTTCATGGTTGACCTTCTCACTCGGCATCTTTGCCTTTGTCACTTGACATTATTGTACATTGCTTAATTTGTTTTGGACGTTGCAGATTAATTCCTTGTTCCTTTTGCTATATTTGCCAAAATTGCCGTGTGATGTGCTTCGGGCCCTCTTTGCCTTTTTAATTTCTCATTCTTGCTTTATATGCGATTGTCGTCAACAAGTTTTTTTGAAGTTACAGACTAATCCCTTGTTACCTTTTCTAAATGTGCTAAATTTGCGGCGTTCTGAGGGTTCCCTTTCCCTTTGTTATATTGCCTTCTTTATCCTTTCTCACTTTGTTATTTTTTGCTACTTTTGCGATTATTGGTAACAAGGTTTATTGAAGTTGCATATTAATTTCTCGCTACCTTTTCTATATTTGCTAAATTTGAGGCGTGCCGAGGGCTCTTTTTGCCTTTGTCATTTTGCCTTTCTCGGTCCCTTCTAATTTTTTTATTTTTGCTATATTTGTAAATATTTCTTAACTAGCTTTTTGCTAGTTGTTAGTATTGCTATATTTGCGAAACTTTTGGCGTGATGATTGAGGACCTTCTTTGCCTTTGTACCTTTTTCCATTCTTGTTCCTTGCTAACTATGTTATTCTTGCTATGTTTAGATTATTTTTATGGTAGTTGCATATGAATTCCTTGTTACTGTTGCTACATTTGCGTCTTGCTGAGGCGCTCTTTGCCTTTCTTTTGCCTTGCACCTCAAACAAGCAAAGCATCTCAAGAAGGCAAAGCACCTCAAGCAAGCAAAGCATCTCAAGAAGGCAAAGCACCTCAAGCAAGCAAAGCACCTCAAGCAAGCAAAGCAGCTCAAGAAGGCAAAGCAACTCAAGCAAGCAAAGCACCTCAAGTAGGCAAAGCATCTCAAACAAGCAAAGCATCTCAAGAAGGCAAAGCGCCTCAGTTTAGGAAAGCACCTTGTATGTAGGGAGACTATATGTTGGCTTGACATGAAGTATTTACCCATGCCAGCCTTAAATAAGTGAAATACCAGCCACAACTGGACTCACCCGTGAGGAAAGAGGGCCAAGTAAAGTTTTCGACCTGGGTGTTTTTTTCCGAGACCAAAGTTTTCTTACGCCAGCCCCTGCAACGTGTAGCTGCTTCCTTTTGCACTGCACGATCATTTTCTTCTCCAAAAGCATCCAAAGGACTCCCTGCCCTTCCCCCTCCCCAAAAAATTAAATTGCCCACTCCTAACCGGCAACATTCCCCTTACAACAAAGGGGGGTGAATAGGGGTATGCAAATCCGCCGGTCGTTCTATTTTTTTGGCCCGATCCGTCGATCCGACGTTGTTTTCGTTCAAATCAGGATCCACATTACTTAAAAGCTTTCAGTGGTTTAATATGGGTATATATATTTGTTTTCTTTTTCTTCTACAGTATTTAGACTTTGCCCGAAGTTTTCTGTCTTTGCTAGTGTTTGAGAAAGTAGGGTTATAGCATTACAAAATGAATTAATAAATACTTTCGCAAGTTGCTCTGCAATCGCAACTACTTCGGGACTTAGGTATTCAGACGTTTTCGCGACAACTTCGTAAATTCTGGCATAAAAAAGTTGGACATTGGTGTGTTTCTCCGCACAATGCAGCTTTGAATTGTCAAATTATCTGCAAGCGTATAATAAAACCAATTCGAATGCAAGTATATGGTGCGGCGTGTAAAGATTTTGTAGTATATTTTTAGTTACATCACTCTGGCCAGTCGTCTAGCTTATGGCACGTTTTAAAGCAGGCAGTACTCAACTTTTCTTTCAGGATTTATTACTTTGCGTACCGGCAATTATTTTCCACGGTATCATTTTGGACATCTTGAGTCCGTGATCTTCAACTTTTTATCACAATTACATTTTGTTCTCGATAAAATGGTCAGTACAATCTAGTCACGGGCTTTCTGACCTTTTCACTTACCAAAAAGACGGGTAAGTGGCTTGCCTATCTCCATTGCAAACTGCATTTCTTTTCCAGCTTAGATATAGTGCTTCATTTGCTAGAAGTTTGAGCCGCAGTTAATCCAAGCATTAAATATGAGGGGGCAAAATGTAAGCTGCGTTCAGTTTATCGAGTCCCAATCAATTTGCAAATCTAGCATAACGGTCAAGCGGATGTGATTACAGAACATTTTTTGTACCGAGAAAAAAATGAAACTGCGAAAATTAGTCGACAAAACACCAAATACCGACCAAAGCCGACCGAAAATTAGTGGTCCGATCCACAATGCGAACTTCTAGACATACAGAGTCCGGAATCCGGGCCAAAATTTTCAGCTCATTCGCGATCCAAAGTATTTTACAAATCCGCGAATCCTCTTAATTAATCGCTAAAATCCGCAATCCGTGCCCAAAAAAAGGCCAAATCCGCCGATCTGCAAGCCTATCCATTCCCCTCTGTAAGAATGTTAGGCATCCTGTGGGAAGACCCGTGCTGACTACGCCAAAGGCATTAAAAAACACTAAACCGTGACGGTTGAGAGACAACAATAGAACATTTGCACGATGGCGTCATTGACTGCAACAAAGAAGTCGGTTCTACTTTTCGCAATGATCCTCGCAACGCTGCAGCGAATTTTTCCAGGGTTGCGTAGCGGTGTTACACTAGGCAACGTTGCGTGCAACTTATCTCGTAACGGCGCAACAAAATTGCGGGACACGTTGCATGAAAAATTGCCTTATGTAACAGCAGCGCCTTAACACCTCCACGCAACGCTGGAAAAATTCGTTGCAGCGTTGCGGGGATCGTTGCGAAAAGTAGAATCGACCACTACTTCTCACAACAATTGCGGCACCAAAAAAGTTGCGAGACATGTTCATTTCAGGGTATGTTACACTGGGCAATTTTTCATGCAACTTGCATAGCGACAAAATTGCGAGACAAGTGGCAAAAAAGATTACCTGGTGTAACAGCGCCTTAAGAATCACGTTTGGCGGTTTTATTTGTCATTTGAAAAGAGAGACACTATTATTATTTCTTTCGTCTAGCTTTTTTTATTTGCATTAACACGCTACAAACAGCACTCTTAACGTTACATTACTTACATACATTTACATGCATACATACTTACATTCATTTATGCATTGTTTACAATACTACTTACACTATGCTACTTTCCTACGTAAATTATTTACAACAATATTAATATACATGGATGCGATGCTTAAAGGCCAAACTGGTTATTTACACCACCTACAAATATCTATTTACAGTAGAAATTACAGCTTGTAACTGAGGGAAAGCTAAGACTATTTAAAGCATTTAGTCTGTATACTTTTTCAATTTACGTTTATTACTGGACTCCTTGTTATTTGATTTCCCTATTTGTGACTCTAATCGATAAACGTATTCGACCTTATTTGTAAAGATTCTGTAAGATGGACGGGCACGTTTCAGAAGATTAAAAGATGATTGATTAGTAGAAAGTCTTCACTTCCTTTGCCGTATTCCAAAAAGTATATCAGTGTTTGAAAGTTCCTCCAGATCTAAATTTATTTTTTTTAACCAATTAATGAAGTCCAGTCAGAAACTCTTTGTATAGGGATACGTAATCAATAAATGTTCAAGGGATTCGAATTCGCTCTCTTGTTCACAGAATGTGCATAATGGTGAGGTTGTCAAACTTAGTTTGTTAAGGAATGAGTTCGCAGATAAGTATAGGAACATTCTTTGTATGTCAGACCTTTTTTGGAATTATGGTAGCTTCATTATCTCTGAAAAATGCCTGGTTACCCACATTTTTCTTTTTGGATTCCAATGTCCCTTGCTAAGATCTACTTTTTTCCCATGGTCATAACCTTTCCAAAAGTACATCTGTATCCTTAAGCACGTACTTGAGAATTGACCCTTGTATTTCGCTTGTGCAGTTGGAGCAGTCTCATAGTTTGATCGTATTTCCTTGTGACTATTTTTAGAAATAGCTTTATCGATTCGCACGCGCTCGTTCTTTAATCGTAGTTTGATATGATCAGTAGTATAGAAAGCACCGAATTAGCCTTTTTTGTGGATTTAATTAACTTTTGGGTGCAATACATTAACGCCGATGACGTCATAGGCTCTTGTCTTCATCTCATGAATAAAATGCGGTGGATTCTCATTAGCGTATAACCAGTTTGACAGGTTTTTGCCTTATTTGGACAAAGTATTCTGGTTGGTTACCGCAGTTTCTATTGTTTGAAGCGCATAAAAGCTTTATTCACTAACAACTAGCACCAACTCGCATCTCATTTGTCATTGAAAATCACTGAACCGTGACGTTCTTGCACAAGCTTCCATTTCTTGCGCTTTCATTGTTACTGCAGACAAGTATTGTTCTTTAATAATAGAAAACTATTTTCGGTTCACTGTTCCATAAATTGTGCATGTTAATGATGGCGCCAACAAGCCAACTACACACAGATTTTGACTGAAATTTATATTTTCCCTCCTCCTCCACAAGTTTATTTGGGACGACCTTAGCAACGAATTAGCCGATAAAGTACAAAAACTGCAAAATCGCGCCATTAGGGTTATCACGAAGTCTAATTATCACTACAGTACTACTGCCCTTCGCACTAGATTAGGAGGGAATGATCTGTCTATCAGAAGGATGAAAATTAAGGCTAAATAAATGTTTAAAACTGTAAACAAACAAACTCCGGAGTACCTACAACACTACTCAGCACAGACTACGGACTAAAAGACAAGGTAAACAAATTTGCTCTGCCCAAACCCTGTACTGATTTTTTAAAACGCAGTTTCTACTGCAGTGGGGCACAGTTGTGGAATAACCTTCAACACAATGTCAGAGCCATCAGATCTTATAAAAAGTTTAATGATGATATCAAATGCCTTACGTCCGCCTCGTACTCCAACACGGAGTACGATGAGGGGTACGGAGTACGAGGGGTACGGTAGGGGTACAGGAAGGATACAGGAGGGGTACAATAGGGGTACAGGAAGGGTACAGGAGGGGTACAGAGGAGTACATAGCCTGCGTAGCAAGCGTTTCCGTAGGTGATGTTTCGCTTTTTGGCGGCGCAAAAATTGGGCGAGTGCAACACTGGTGGAAGCAGCGGGGAGGGGAGTGGAGGCGACAAAAGGAAACGTTTGCCCGCAAACCCCATTTTTTTTGAAAAACGCCCCTTTGACACTTTCGCAGTTGGATAAATTCATAGCGTGACAGCTTGTGAATAAAGTATTTTACGAATAACAGATCACCGGATGATACAAATTACTTCCATCAAAATCAAAATAAACTCCAAGCGATTGCTTCAGGAGTTGTCGTAATCTCACAGTTAAATTTGGAAGTTTATCTCAACCTGGAAAATCAGGTATAGTTTCTTCGGAAAACCTTTTGAAAGCGTTGCAAAGAAAGGATTCTTATGGAACAATTCCCGCTGATCTTTACAGAGCGGTTGGAGTGAAAGTTGCGCAAAACTTGGAGCTATTTTCGGACCGTGTGCCTGTGCAATTCTTGCGCTCGAAAAATTCGGAATTTAGGGGCATTATTCGAAGTTATTCGAAATGCGATAGGTAGCGAGTCTGCTGTCTCCCAAACTCCGCCAAAGCAGTCTATCAACTTGTGTAAACGGCTGCTCCAAACTCCATCAGTCAACAGTCCTTGTCACAAGAATGTTCGTGTAAATTCCTCCTTGTCTTTGAGATCTGCTCGAATCTGTTGTCGGATCAGGACAAAAATGATCTTCTTGAGTCAAACTTGAACATCGACGATTTACCAGCTGAAGGGGAACTTCAGGTAAAAATAGTGATAGTGTGGGAAAGTCACCACAAGAATTCCCTGATCGAGACAAGGAAAGTAACCAGTTCGTTGTGTTCATGCGGGTCACGTTCAAATGAACATACCTGATTTGATTGACGGATTTATAACTTGGCAACCAACACTAACATGCCGCGCCAATCAGGAGACTCCGTTCGTGGATGAACGGGTTTTTCAAAATCGTGGGGTTTGCGGGCAAGCGTTTCCTTTCCTCCCTTCCCCTCCCCCTTCTCGCACTTTTTTGCGCTCGTCCCAATGTTTACACGTTCAAAAAGCGAAAATGGCTTCAAACCTGCGGAAAGTCCTACGGAAACGCTTGCTACGCAGGCTAAGGGGTACAGGAAGTGGTGGTGGTGGAGGTGGTGGTGGAGGTGGTGGCGGTGGTGGAGGAGGCAAAATACAATTGCGGAGGAGAAGGAGGAAGAAGTGGAGGAGGAGGAGGAGGAGGAGGAGAGAAATAAAATTGTGGAGGATGGGGGAAATAAACTTGTAAAGGAGGAGGGAAAATATAATTTTCAGTCAAAATCTGTGTGTAGTTGGCTTGTTGGCGCCATCATTAACATGCACAATTTATGGAACAGTGAACCGAAAATAGTGAACTGTTTTTACCGGTCTCACCTGCACTTCTATAATGAGAATGGGAGCCCTGGCGGACGCTCTCAGCAGCAAAAGGGATAATGAAAAGGGGAGGGAAGGGCGGGAGAAACTGCTGAGAGAGACCACAGGATGGATAAGTACGGATGAGACCAGATGAAGACAACTATATAAAGATACTACCAACTGCCATGAAACATACCACGGGTGTGCGAGAAAAGAGAGCGAATTCATAATGTATTCTCCTTATATACGCTACGGTGAGACCGCTGTCAATAGTGAACTATTTTTACCGGTCTCACCTGCACTTCTATAATGAGAATGGGAGCCCTGGCGTCCTTAGGCTTATAGCAACGGTAATATGAAAAACAGGTGACAAATGCACCGGGCAATCAAGATTCGAATCCCCCAAACCTAAAAATAAGGCACCCACACTCAAAACCAAATCTCCCGCACTCTAAAACAAGGACCCAAACTCAGCGAAAACCCGCTACCCAAACTTAAATCTGTGAGAAAGAAGAAGAAGATCGCTTCACGCCTGAGGGACAAGAAGACGCGTAAATGAAATTTTTGAGGGAATCCAGTAAAGTATATTGACTTAATAAACTGGAAGCTTCTTCAGATGCAGAAGAAAGCAAGTGGAATGAAGAGCCTTAGGCTTCTCCCGACCTCATGTGTTTGGAATCTCAATTTATTTATCAGTTTTAACTCATATTCCAACCTCACAACATTACAACTATTAACATTATTAACATTACGTTACATCACTTACAATAGCCAAATAGAAAAATAAATTTACTAATTATGTAATTGTACTTTAGTTGTTAGTTACAATAAAAACTGAAATTGAAACGGCCTGTGAGGTCGCAAACAAGACCACAGCTTACAAAAGAGGAATAAATACCTAGTGGTACTTGTTTAAAGAATTTGTTAGGCGGCCGACGTGCATGTGCGCACGTCGTGCAGTCTCGTAAGATGGACGTTTCATCGTCGTCGTCCGTCAGTTACTTAGTCCCCTTGGGGTCGCACGGCTGGCTCTGTTATAATGACGTCAAGAGATAGATTTTATCAGGTCTCTCAAATACCGGACATACTAGTGACATAACATGACCTTTACTGAAGATCTTTGAGTTGAATTTAATTTTCCATCTTTGATCGCAGAAAACTTCAGGGTCGCATTGGCAAAACACATTAGAATCGCTGCAGACTTGTTTATAAAACGACTGTTTGAAAGGGAATACGGTGACAGATCGTGACAGTGCGCCATATCGGACATCCATAAGAACGCAGATTGTAGGACTGGATACGAATAACAATTGTTATCGTTTTCGTGACCGTTTAACAAAATCCGTATTATATCAAGTTGCCTGTCAACAGCTTGCTATTGATAGCCTTGCGTGGTCTTAGCTGATATGCGATTTCAACAATAGGAGATTGGGGCTAACCCATTGACTTTGAAATTAAGCAATTGAGATCGTAGTCACCGATCTTCTGTGACAAAGCTGCTACATATCTTTAGCGCGCGATATTTGGACGGACGATCCCGTGGAAATCAAACAGCAAGGCAAAGGTAACATTTCAGTTCTTTATTTATTCGGCTATTAAAGTGTGCCAGGGTTGCAACATAGCCAGACTACTGCATCACACTTTCACGGTTTTTAGTCACGCATGTTCACGTGCTGTCTCCTTAGTGGGGGAAGGGGGGTGCCGTTGAGTCACCATGGGCCGCCTGTAAATTCTTCAGAATACCCAAAATATCTTTCTTCGATAGTGTCACAGCATTAGTCAAAATATTGCTTCAAATAGCCACTGTTTTGGTCACACAGATTCACGTGCAGGGTCTCCTTGGCATTTTAAGAGAGTGTACACGAGGGTCCACCGGAGAAAAGGCGGGCAGAGTTACCATCGGCCGCCTGTTAATTCTTCAGAATGTCTTGTTTTGCATAGAATATTAGGTGTACAAATTCTTTAAACTTTCAAGTAAAACTGTCGCAGTACTGAACCGATAAAACGTACAGTAAGGGGTAAGCAGACCGAATTTCCTACTAATAAAAACAAGAAAAAAGGATGAGAGAAGGCGAGGGCCAGCGGAATTCAGTTATATTTTGAGAAATCCCATTCCGATGAAAAAGACTGTCAGGAAGGAGCACGCATGTTTACAATTCCAAAACAAGCTATTCAAAGAAAACAAGTGTTTCTGCAGATTTCTCACAGACGTTGCCAGAACCTCTCTCTTTCAAGCGTTTGTTGTAAAGAAGAACATCGTTGATGCAATCCGTCCAGGAAGAATTTGGATCGAAAAAGTGAGCTTTGAACTTTCTCACGTGACATGGAAAAGACGGCTTTCCCCTTGAGAAAGACACAGAGTTTCGTTACTTTCCCTCAGACTTGAAAGAAAAGAAGACTTTATGGTTTAGGAATTTATGAGTTTAAGGTATCATGGTACCCCAAAATTGACCATGTTTTCGAAAAATACACTTCTGTCATTTTCAGATAGATATTATTCAAACCTCTCTTTTACAAAGAGTTTCAGAAAAAAAAAGATTGTTTCTACGCAAAGTTATGGACGAAAAAAGATTTGTGGCATTAATTTTCTCTAATCATGTGTTGACAGTCATCTGTCAACAACGCTGAAAATAGCATGTGACATAACAGGGCCCCAATGTTTTGACACGCGATCGATTGCGTAGCAGTTCCCGCTTATTTCGAGTGTGTCAACAAAGTGGCTTCGATCATATCTGTGAAAGAGAGAGAGAGAAAAGATCGAGCGTTGAGGAATTACTTGCGCTTCCTGATTCCTCACTTGTCAGTGTGATAAGCTTCGACTGCCAGCTCGCTTTTCGTAACGCGAACGGCGAAAAACAATCCATCCATTCAAATTCCATAACATTTCTACAAAGCCAGATGTATCAAAGAATCAACTTGGCGCAAAAGACGGCATTTCCAGGAAAGTACGGAATTTGTCTCCAGTAATAAAGAAGTTTATTTTTTTTTACCAATCGCTTGCATTTCTGGCAGGATGTTCTCTCTTAGATCTTGAGCCGAACACGTGGCGGCTTCTTCGCAGATTTCAATTTGCTTTCCTTTCGCCTTTCCTTTCGTCTTTCAGGTCCCGGCAGCTTGGGTAGTCTTACCCAGCTCAAATGATGATGCCTTCGGCATTTTACAGCCGACGTGATATTATGACTTTAAAATTTCCGTTTATTGCGTTTGAAGACCCTTTGAACGGCACTCGTACTCAACGAAAGTGGCTTTCCAACATAAAAACACGCAGAATTTGACACCATTCTTGTCGGCATGTTTGTGCTATTGTTGGCAGTAAGTTGAGCCTCCCCTCTGTCAACCGCAGGTAATTATCCTGACACCTAGGTGTTTTAATCTCCTCAGACCGGAAAAAGTTTCCAAATCATATTTTGGCTTTTTTCTCGAAACTAATTTTTCAAGTTTTAAGTTCGCGTTCAGCGAGTTTTCAACCATTTTAGCTCAAATTTGGCGACAATGTTGCCACATAGTTTGACACCAAAACCGTGTCTCCGAAATTTATTTTTTGCTTTCATTCAAAAGTTATGAGCCGTAAAAGAAAGAGGAGAGGTGTTTCTTCGAACTTCAAAGTTTAACTGAGTGCAGAAAATAAACTAGGCCAGATACAAAAATTCCGAGACACGGCTTCTGAGACAAAGGTGTGAAGAATTCGGCGCGATGTTCGTCTTTCTCTCCAGATCATTCTCGACTGGAGCGGAACCGATTTTGTGAACGATGTACTTTTTAAAAACGTAGTCTCTATTTTCGACACAGTAGTCTTTTTCTTTATCTAACTACGTTTTCGTAATCTTCAATTATTAAGCTTTCAGAAAATATATAGTTTGTCAGGGTCCTTGTGAAACGCCTGACGCTCAAACGGTGAAAACGCAATGTTGTCATTTGGGGTACCCTGATACCTAAATCTAAATTTGAATGTAACAACAACTTTCAGCTACACGACGGGAGTGTATCAGGGGAGCAAAATTCTTTAAAACCTCCAGGAAACAGACCACATTTAATGGAAGAAATTGGTTTGGAAGCTCAGAAAAATGGTTACGGTTTTAGTGTTGACCGTGCGCAAACAACATTAGGTTTTGAATTTTGTATGAGCAGCTAAACAGTAGAAGTATTACTGTAAAGTTATTCAACCATAGTGTGAACGCAAAACAAAGATTGCGCACGGTTGTGATGCTTTGAACATAAACTGCAGCACCTTTGTTATGGCCTTTGAAACTTGCAAAAGGTTTCATAACAAGTCCCTCGATTAACTTTGAACAGACACACTGCTACAATACCTCTCACTTCCACAGAGGCTGCTATAGAAAACAACAGGGAAAGAGAAAACCAGCCGCATGTAGGAAGCCTCCGCGGAGGAGAGAGCTACAAGACACCAGAAATGGGATGAATGGCAAAAAGATAAAAAATGATTAAAAAATGGGGAAAGGATGAGAAAAAATTGCGTGTGTCTAATAGCAAATAGAACGACGAAAGAAAAATGTAACAAATTGAAATTACAGGCCACCATTCCCCGGGGGTAGAAGAATACGTTTGAAGACTGAAAGAAACTGAACACAAGGGAAAAAGGTGGGTCCAAAAGCTGGCAAAAGAAAAGCATAAAAGCTAAGATGCACCCCCCAGGGAATGGCGGCCCTAGCGCCCGGTAATCCGAGAGGGTGTAAGTCTCCCCTCTAGGCACCGCCATAGGAAGAGCGAACTAAAGTTGGGAGAAAAAATCAGGTTGGACCGTATACCAGGGAACAAATAAACAGTCGGGAAAAAGGACCCATATGGAAAATAAAGTTGTTCATATACAGTAAAATGTGACTTTTAAATTATAAGCCGAAAAATAAAAGGAATTCACAGAACCAAAACTGCATATAACTTCAATGAACAAGCGGGACCTTCTGTTAACCCGCGAAAATAAAACGACAATAAACAAGCGGGACCTGCTGTTAACCCGCGAAAATAAAAAAACTCCAATAAACAAGCGGGACCTTCTGTTAACCCGCGAAAATGAAAACTCCAATAAACAAGCGGGACCTTCTATTAACCCGCGAAAATAAAAAACTCCAATAAAGAAGCGGGACCTTCTGTTAACCCGCGAAAATAAAAACTCCAATAAACAAGCGGGACCTTCTGTTAACCCGCGAAAATAAAACGTCAATAAACAAGCGGGACCTGCTGTTAACCCGCGAAAATTAAAAACCTCCAATAAAGAAGCGGGACCTTCTGTTAACCCGCGAAAATAGAAACTCCAATAAAGAAGCGGGACCTTCTGTTAACCCGCGAAAACCAATAAAGAAGCGGGACCTTCTGTTAACCTGCGAAAATAAAAAACTCCAATAAAGAAGCGGAACCTTCTGTTAACCTGCGAAAATAAAAACTCCAATAAACAAGCGGGACCTGCTGTTAACCCGCGAAAATTAAAAACCTCCAATAAAGAAGCGGGACCTTCTGTTAACCCGCGAAAATAGAAACTCCAATAAAGAAGCGGGACCTTCTGTTAACCCGCGAAAACCAATAAAGAAGCGGGACCTTCTGTTAACCTGCGAAAATAAAAAACTCCAATAAAGAAGCGGAACCTTCTGTTAACCTGCGAAAATAAAAACTCCAATAAACAAGCGGGACCTGCTGTTAACCCGCGAAAATGAAAACTCCAATAAACAAGCGGGACCTTCTATTAACCCGCGAAAATAAAAAACTCCAATAAAGAAGCGGGACCTTCTGTTAACCCGCGAAAATAAAAACTCCAATAAACAAGCGGGACCTTCTGTTAACCCGCGAAAATAAAACGTCAATAAACAAGCGGGACCTGCTGTTAACCCGCGAAAATTAAAAACCTCCAATAAACAAGCGGGACCTTCTGTTAAACCGCGAAAATAGAAACTCCAATAAAGAAGCGGGACCTTCTGTTAACCTGCGAAAACCAATAAAGAAGCGGGACCTTCTGTTAACCTGCGAAAATAAAAAACTCCAATAAAGAAGCGGAACCTTCTGTTAACCTGCGAAAATAAAAACTCCAATAAACAAGCGGGACCTTCTGTTAACCCGCGAAAATAAAACGACAATAAACAGGCGGGACCTGCTGTTAACCCGTGAAAATTAAAAAACTCCAATAAACAAGCGGGACCTTCTGTTAACCCGCGAAAATAAAACGCCGATAAACAAGCGGGACCTGCTCTTAACCCGCGAAAATTAAAAACCTCCAATAAAGAAGCGGGACCTTCTGTTAACCCGCGAAAATAAAAGCTCCAATAAAGAAGCGGGACCTTCTGCTAACCCGCGAAAATAAAAACTCCAATAAACAAGCGGGACCTTCTGTTAACCTGCGAAAATAAAAACTCCAACAAAGAAGCGGGACCTCCTGTTAACCCGCGAAAAGAAAAACCCTAATAAAGAAGCGGGACCTTCTGTTAACCCGCAAAAATAAAACTCCAATAAGCAAGCGGGGCCTGATGTAAACCCGTGAAAAGAAAAGACTTAAATAAACAAGCGGGACTTAATATGAACCGCGAAAACAAAATTGAGAAATTAAACGAGACTTCCTGTAAGTTGAAGTTTGATTGGAATTCTATGAGTCACCTACTGCTACAAAGGGATCACATGAGAGATTGCATCACGCATGCGCACGTCAGTTTTTAAAGCTTGAATGTGAATGTCGTCTAGAAGTGTATAAATGTAGTAAGTCCCCTCAACTGCTGAGGTTGGTTCACAACTGTTGTGTTCATGTAGCAGGGTGTTAATAAACACTATGCTGGGGAGGGGATTGAATATAGCAGGGTGGGTAGGTGATCCCTTTGTAGCAGGAGGTGACTCATAGAATTCCAATCAAACTTCAACTTACAGGTAAGTCTCGTTTAATTTCTCAATTCTATTTCGTCACCACCGCTACAGGGATCCCATGAGACTTCAAAGCCCAGACATTCACATGAGAAAATACTAATAGAATGTGTAACAACTGGAATTTAATCATCACGTAATACCTATTCGTGTACAATAGGTCTGAATAAAAGTAACAAATTTAACATTTGAGCAAACTTTACATGTAAGCTGTCAGCACCCACAGTCAAGGGGTTTTGTACGTGCAATTCTAGCTAGTCAATGTTTAACACAGATGTGGCAAAACCACCATTCCCTTGGAAGGGCTTGTTGTAGAATCTGTCAAATGTTCTTTCTGAAGACCAGCCAGCAGTGTCTAGAATTTCCTTGATTGGAACAGATACAGTTTTTGCTTTTGATGCAGCTGCTGCCCTGGTACTGTGAGGTTTAAAGGTGTTAACATCAATACCAGCATCTGCCATGACAGAACGAATCCACCTTGATATGGTATCTTTAGAGGTACGGTGATGTGGTTTCACATGACTAAGTAAAAGCTTTGTTTCAGAACCTCTCAGTGATTTTGTTCTCTGTAGATATTCTTTCATGTGAGTAAAAACACAGAGAGGTTGGTCAACAGGGTAGGCTTGTAAAAGCACTGAAGGCATCTTATATCCTGGTCTACTTTGTTTTATGTGCTCTGGTAGGGCAAACTCAAAGAAAGTATCCCCTTCTTTCATAAACTGGGTGTCTAACATGTGGAGACTCTGTCCTCTTTGAGCGGAGACAAGTGCAATTAACATCGTCAGTTTTAGAGTCAAGGATTTCAGACTTAATTCGGTTGGCTTAGACAACGATGACGAATAAGAAAGGACTTGGTTTACATCCCATGTAGTGCAGTACCGTGGCATAGGTGGGTTGCTTTTGTAGATGCCTTTCATGAAGCGGGAGACAATGGGGTGGCTCCCTATGTTGACATTGTCAGTGGAAGAATGACCGCAGAAAGAGCACTTCTAGCAGTGTTTATAGTTGTGTATGATAATCCTTGTTCATGCAAACTGACTAAGAAATCCAGCACTGTGTTCAAAGGTGGATTGTATGAATTAACTTCCCGTTTAGAACAAAAGTCATGCCACTTCTTGATATAAGGGGCATATTGTTTTTGGGTACCAACTGACCAAGACTGCAAGATGATGTTGGTAGCTTTGCTTGAAATAGTGCGCTGGTGGAAGGATTCCCTGATACTTTGCAAGCTATCAATTGCAACCGCTTGCTGAGGGCGTGAATTGCGTTGCTGTGCGGCTGGACTAGAAGAGTGTCCGACTGAGGAAGTACTAGAGGGTGGTCTGTTAGAAGGTTCAGTAGAGGCGTAAACCATGGTTGTGTTGTCCACAGTGGAGCAATGAGGAGTCCTGTTGATTGGTCTTGTTGGATCTTCTGCAGGCAGTTGGCAATGACACTAAAAGGTGGAAAGGCATAAAAGTAATGAGGTTTCCAGTCCATGAAAAAAGCATTAATAAAATGTGCCCCAGGGTCAGGTCTCCATGAGACATATTGGGGGACCTTAAAATTAAGTCTCGAAGCAAACAAATCAATGTCAAATGGGCCCCATCGTTCCTGTATGGCATTAAAAACCTCCTGGGACAAAGACCATTCTGTTGAGTCTTGGAGAGCTCTGGACTCTTTGTCAGCTTCAATATTTTCAGACCCTGGGATATGGGTGGCACTAAGCCAGATGTCACGTTGTATACACCATTCCCATATAACGGTGGCCATGTCATTGCATGGGATTGACTTAATACCACCCATGGCATTGATGTATGACACAGTAGTAGTGTTATCAGATTGAACAAGAATGTGTTTCCCATTTATAAGAGCACAAAGGGATTGTAGGCCCAGTAGTACAGCTTTCAGTTCAAGATAGTTTATGTGGTTTCCTTGTTCTTCAAGACTCCAAAGTCCCCCAGTGGAAGTATTTCCACAAACAGCTCCCCACCCCACCTTAGATGCATCAGTGGTGAGAGTGAGGTTAGGGTTGCCATGGCTAATGGCTTTAGATGCATGTGTGACATTATTTACCCACCAGGTCAGTTCTGTCCTAGACAAGGGGGAAAGGGTCATAATGGCATCAAAATTTCCCTTGCTTTCACGGAGTGCACAAATTTTGTCAAGCTCCAAATGCCTGTAATGCATTTCTGCAAATTCCACTGCTGGAAAACTAGAAACAAGGAAGCCTATGACCTGAGCAACACTACGGATAGTAGTTGTCTGTTGGTGGAGCAGATTTTCACAAGCAGATTTGACCTTCACTGCTTTGGACTCAGTGAGAGTTACCATCATAGTGATACTGTTGAGCACAAAACCCAAAAAATCTATTTTTTGTTGGGGTTGGAGCACAGACTTCACAGGGTGTACAGTGAAGCCAAGCTTGGTAAACAAAGTGACAGTATCCATTATATTTTGTTGACACAAGTGAAAGGTCTGACCAATGAGAAGGGAATCATCGATATGCCCCATACATGTATGCCCATTAGAACGTAGATGTGCATAAACTGGTTTGAGGATTTTCGTGAAAATCCTTGGGGCAGATGACAAGCCATTAGGTAGGCATGTGAATTGGTGGTATTTCCCTTTCCATTCAAACATAAGGAATGTCCTGTCCTCCTCTGCTATGGGGATGGAATAATAGGCATCTTTTAGATCTACCGATGCCATAAAGCAGCCAGGTCGGATGAGCTTGAGGGCAGTTCGGAATGTATCCATTTTAAAATGGTGGTAATCAACAAACTCATTGAGTGGTTTCAAATTGAGTATCATCCTGTGAGTACCATCCTTTTTAGGACGAATGAAAATATTAGAGATAAAACTATCAGGGGTATAGTTCACGAGTGTTAGAATTTCCTTGCTCACAAGTTTAGCAATTTCTGCATCAATGATAGCAATTTCCTCTGGCGAGAAATGGATTTTATTAGGTCTGATCTTCTGTGTTGGGGACTCAGCCTCAAACTCAATATGATGATGCTTTATGGCATCTAAAATGACTGGGTCATTAGTCAATGACTCCCACATTGGCAAATGGTGTTTCACCTGCCCTGCTTTGAAATTTTCAACTCTTTTGTGCAAATCCTCTAAATTAATATTTGTGGTGGACACTATTTCCCTTACCTGTTGTTCTACTGGGACTTTTGGAAGTTCTTGTTCGCCTTTGTCTGGGTTGTTGCTCGGCCGTGCCCTAAAAAAGGACGGCGTTTGAATGCATTCAGACGATTTAGCGGTCGGTCGTAAGGCTTCGACCGTGGTGCCTTTGAGTTCGAGGTTTTATTAGCGTAGGTTGAGCCACTGATCGCTTTCTGCATTTGTTGTCCGACACGTTTCACTTCGGACATTTCTTTGAGGTGTTTGGATAAATCGTCACCAAACAACTTTGTCGAGGGTTTTATGTCCTCTTTACACAGCCTAGTGTTAGGTGGGTTAAGATCTGGTTTCATGAGCTCCCTGCGTTTCATGTTTAGCTTCCAGTTTGCATGTCCAAAGAGGGCAATGCTATCCATGACATGCGTTAAGATTTCGCGCGCGTTCACAGTTTCCGCGCTCTGAATATCTTTGAATAGCCGGTCGGCTAGTATTGAGAGTGAGGATAACCCATGAATAACCGGTTCCTGTACACGTTGGAAAGCCAGATCCACTGTCCTGTTCTTTCTACTCAATAAATCCCAGATTTCTTCGTTCACCAGGTCGGTGTGAGATATTTGCAATTTGCAGGTGGCGGATATTTCTCGCCTCTCTCCTTCACTGAGTCTTGCAACAGTTCTCCGGTCAGAATATTGTTGACAAGAGTGGCAATTTTCCCCTCAATGTCAGGGGACTTTTTGCTAGTTGACAGTAAGGCCTGAGTCAGGCTGTCTAGAAGGTTGTTTTTTGGCTCTGAGTCAGAGCGCGACGTGGAAGGAGCGGACTTCGGACTTTGGCCGTTGCTCGAGTCGAGCAATTGATTTGTGGCCGCAGTTATGTCAAGTGAATTGGACGTCGTATCCAAATCGACTTCCTCGTCCTCTTCGTCGGGCTGTAGGAGAAGATCTTCTCTGAGGTTATTAAAAGCTTCGGTTTGGGCTTTCGAAACCTCGCCAAGCTGTGTGAGTGAGCTCTGTAAGCCTTATAAAACGCTCGCCATGTCGGCCTAGCTGTTTTTCTCTTCAATCCTGACCACGCTGGTACTGGAATCTGTTTTTTCCCCGTTGACAGCGCTCATATTCCTCCAGTAGATGATTTCTTCTTCCAAATAGCGTAACTGAAGCGAGTACAAAGGGAATTTTACAGGATTTCATTCAGCAAAAATTTTTGCTGCCTACTGACGCTCCAACTGCACAAGCGAAATACAAGGATCAATTCTCAAGTACGCGCTTAAGGACGGTGCCTCCTAATACAGATGCATTTTTGCAAAGGTTATGACCATGGGAAAAAGGTAGATCTTAGCAAGGGACATTGGAATCCAAGGAGAAAAATGTGGGTAACCAAGCATTTTTCAGAGATAATGAAGAGACCATAATTCCAAAAAAGCGCTGAAATACAAAGAATGTTTGGCATTTTATTTCCAAAATTCTTTCTGAAAAATGCGTGGTTACCCCCAATTTTCTTTTTGGATTCCGATAGCCTTTGCTACTATAGTCCTACGATCATTTAAAACAAAGGCTTTCCCACTTTTGGGCCCACAAGATATCAAAGAATTTCGCCAATGCGTCGGTAGGGCGTCATAAATTCAGTGTAAATTTACATCAAATGAAAAACTTCCACAGGTGTGAAATTTGCTTCATTTAGGTTCTGCTTGAAAATTACTTCATTCTTGTCATTTACAAGATCTTCAAGCGTGACTATTCCTTTTTTAAATAAGCTGTAACGAAACACGGATTTTCCGTCAATTAAAATGTGTTTGTTGTCCCATATTACTGTACTCGCTCTTGCGGTAGTGTCCATGTTTTGAATGTTTGCTCCCGTTGCCGCGGAGTGTTCAGAGAAAATTTGTAAACACTCTTCATAATACCTAGGCGAGACACTATTATTGCGGCATCTCTTTGTAGTCTATATTCAAAGTGTGGTTTACAAAGCCATTAAAAGTGCCCAAAAGAGTGTAAAACGGAAACTTGGATATCTCATTCGGCTTTCTATGTGTGAACATTCCAGACTGCACATATACTGATTTAACAATTATTCACCGAATTAGAGGTTACTAGTGGTGGATATTTGCCGAGCCACGAGGCAGCGAGATAAATATCAACCACTCTTCAACGACACTTTTAAAGTGAAAAATTGATTTAGTATGTACCAAACCAGTGGATAACCAGCGCCAAATGGTTCCTATTTTCTTAGAAATAAGGAAACATTGCACTCGAATTCCAGAGAAATGAGCGATAAGCGAAGCCCGAAGTCTTTGTTCCCTACCAACAAAAGCGTCATCTGATTGTTATAAAAAAAACATGCAAATATCGGAAATGTGACGATAATTGAAAGGAACCGATTACATTTTCCCGCGTTATAGTGGCACTTCTTCTCCCATCAGGAAATGTAGGCCAATTTTTAAGACTGGTTAGATATTCTGAGCTAGCGATACACAACAGCTCTTAGAATAGTAAGATGTTATCTAGACCAGGGGCCGGTTGCATAAACGCTGTACGTCCGGACTAAGTACGGACGTCGAGCCGAAATCGACCTTAAATTATCGTCCACAATGTATGAAAAATCGGTGGGAGTCAGTACCAAAGAAAGAAAGTCGTTGTTTATCAAATTGACGATGCCAAAGGACAGATTCAGAATTTGAGGTCAAAATCTGATGGAAATTAACATTGTGGAAATAACGCTCCACTTTATTACGGTCATGAAAAATAGCGCTCCTGAAAATTTACACGTCTTAAATCAACGCGATTTTTTTTTGGGAAAATTCGCGTTAAATTCATGGAGCGTTAAATTCTTTTAGTGAAAATGGAAGCTGCTGTACATGTGCCATTGGATCCGGATGTTGCTTGGCTGTGCGTTCATTTTCATTCAAAAGCGCGCGAAAATACCAAAATCACAGAGTGATTTCAAAAACAAGCTTCGCCGGAGTTCTCCGGTTTTTCTTCTTGAGCTGAAGTTATTGAAATTTTTATCCCTGTTTCAAACATTTCTTAAGGAAGGAGTTATTAACCTCATTTTACAAAGCGATGCATTTCATAGCAAATCATGATAAACTTGTGAAGGAACGAGGTGAGAAAAGATTATCCAATTACGTATAAAAAGAGATATGTCATCGTTTCTACTCTCTGCGAAAATTGTACTTTTTACATTCCAAATTAATGCTAATAAAAGAGTAAAACAACGTTGCACATGCTGTATACATAAACAATTCTGTAAGTTTAATAAACCGTGGCTTTGCGTCAAAATATCATTCTACTATGCTTTACAACAACACTGAACAGCAACGCATGATTCTTTAGTTCCTTAATTTAGACGAGACCGACATAAAAACATTTCTTTAACAAGTTAATTTACTTTTCATCAACATATTAAGTATATACAGCTACGAGTTACACAAGAATAGTGAAGAATAAAATAACTTGATCCTTTTCCTAACAATATTGTTATGCTAAAAATTGCACAATTGCGAAAATTATACTTCAGGTTGCGAATCACGGAAAATATGACATTCTTGAAAGAAACAAAAATCATTACACATATTAGCAAAAATATATTTTGGTAACTTAAGACGGTAAATCTACATTCGACACGATATCCAATGTCACTAACTAAAGGGTGTTTCAAAAGTTCGTGCCCTTTTTCTACAAGCCTACATCTCACTTATTTTCGCATTCTGGAAGCCATATTTTTCAGAGCAGTTAGCTGTTTTTAGTTACTTTTAAGTTTTAGAGTTGTTCAGAAGTCAAAAAAGGACATCAGCCTTAAAATTATTATTTTCCCGCCAAAATGTACAAACTGCAACCGCGCGTGTTTCTCTGTTTCCCGCTTTTTTTTTTCGTGTTTTTAGTAGTCGTCCTGTTTTGGCTGTTCTAGTAAATTGTCTTCATTTACAAAGATGAACTGAAACACGTGAAACAGCTTATATACGAGCACAAGCCTCAATTTTGAGGACCTCTAGACATGGGATATCGATTCGAGAAACGTCAAAAATACTATAGAGAAGCGAACGTTGGGTGGAAAAATGGTCACGTCATGAAGCGTTTGAAGGCAAATAACTATGAACGGGAAGACCATCTATTCTGCATAGAACCGCCGAAATACTCTAGTATTGAGAAAGCGAAGTATAAACGAGGTATAAAGGCCTGGCTGGTTCTACAGCAACAGTGTGGCGATACATGCATGAGGAAAAAAAGATGGAAACATGCTTTCAGACCTCAAAAGAAACCACTGTTGACTGAGAAACATCGAACAGCTCGCTTGCAATTATTTTGCTTACAAATACCAAAAACTAACAACAGAAGAGTGAGAGGACTTTCCGTTTTACAGATGAATGTCCTAAGTACCTTTTTCAGTTACTGAATCCAAAGAATGATGTGGTTTGGTGAAGTTCTCAAGAAAGCCAAGTCCCACCGGCATATCAAGTGAAGCAAAGCGCAAGGGCAAACTTTAACAGCTCACTATTATATTAGCAAAATTCTTAATAAGGAAGTCAAGCCTTTACTTAGCCGCCGATCTACTGCCATCCTCGGAGACCCAGGGGCATATAGTGAGGCAGATAGTGGGACTTTCCCACGCCCCACTATCTGCCCCTGGGTCTCCGAGGATGATCTACTGCAGAAGAACCCGAGGAAAGAATCGACAGAAATATGTAATCCTTCGGTTTACATTCAGCATTGATAATAGAAAGAGGAAATGAATCTGGGGCACCCAACGAGAAAATTTTCGCAAAATACTTGAAATATCATTTTCTACTTTCTCAGATTGTTTCAGAGCCTTTTAAACGCATATTTGTGTGAGCTTAGACAGGTTGATCTGTTCGGAGTTTTTAGCTGAAAATTTTGGCCGCAGAAAAGTTTACGAAACAGAATCCTGTCCGCCGAATTTGCGAGCTGCTGATAGCTCTCCAAAAATGCTAGCTGGCGTTATTTGACTTATTGTACCCTCTGAACGACAGTTTTAGCTATATTTGTCCTTCCAAAAACAACAGGAATTAATCAGTCCCCTTGTTACGAAAGTCTGAGGTGCTGTTTCTAGTTTTCGCTGCAATTAAATCCGAATGTCTTAAGCATTCCGAACAGATTTTGCGTCTGAAACTGTTGAATCATGCTTGTCACAATGAAAGTTGGCAATGACCCCGGCTTTTCCTTCCTCATAACACTTTCCGAGGATGCACTGGGAGCAATCTCGACACCCGTATTGTCGACACAAGTAAGATACAATGTTGATCTTGCTTCGACAACTTTTCTACCAGCTGTTTCGCTTTGGTTTCACTCAATTTGAATGAAACTTCCCGTAATAATATCACTGCCAGGTCTCGGCTCTGAGACGTACGTATTTCGTATCATCAAGAAGCTTCAAGAGTTCAAAAACCATACGTTCGATTTTTTGGTGGAAGGCAAAAAGTTCAATTTAGGCGAAAGAAATTAGGCGATAAAGTTCAGGCGAAAAGTTCAAATTTGCCTTGTCGGTTCTGTTGCGAACTCGATCGGCACACCGCTTGAGTTCGCAGCTTTTTGCAGCGGTTTCGACGCCAAATATAGCAAAGCTAGTGTTTTTTGGTTTTTTCTGTCCACAACCATGGTTTTTACGGCGGTCCGAACACATTTTGCCGGGACAAACACCAACATTTTCATGTCGATAGGCAGCTTGTCACGAAGAAAGCAATAAGTAGTAAAATTAACATCTGCAGAAAAGAACAAACTCTCATGGCCTAGTGGACTATGCGACGGCTTATTACGCCGTCGAGCCGGGTTCGGCTTTCAGCGAAGTCGTGAATTTTTTTTTTTTTTTTTTAAATGAACGACTTGAATGAGAGTATTTTCACAAATTAATAAGTGCCAGCAAAAAAGCAAACAAACAAAAACAAAACAAAAACAAAAAAAGGGGGGCTCCGCTTTTAGGCTTGGCTAAATCTATATATTAGATTTTGTTCGATTCACATTTTTTGGTGAGTTCGATATCATTTGGTGATCGAAACTTATGGAACGTTCGATTTCTTTCAATTCGCATATTTTTTGTGAGTTCCATTTCCTTCGATGACCGAACTAAATCGAACTTATTAGGAGCCATAATCGGGGACGGAGACCGTAACTGAATACCATTTTCAGTGATGGGGCTGGCCCAGGGAAAAAGACAAATGTGCCATCGCGCTTGTGAAACACGCGTGTATGTTGCGAGGATGCCGCGCAAAGAAAAAACAAACAAAATGGCGTCGGAAATTACCTTCGTTGGAGATGAAGAAATCCAGTTTTTGTCATCTGTGACAATTCCAAATCTAAGGCAAGCCCTTGAGGAGAACTTTTTGGATAGTGACTCTGGATATGAGGATTGTACAAGTGATTCCGATGATGGCAGTGAGAGTATTTTAGAAAAATCCTGTAGCGAAGATCAGTGCGTCGGACATGTCGGACGAGGATTTCCCCGTTAGACGGAACAAACATTTTGCGGGCAAAGGCGTCGAACGACGAAAAAATCAGTTGAAGGCGAATCAGGCTAGAAAAGGGAAAATACATCCCGAAAACGTATTTCCTCTGAGGACGTACAGAGATTGAAGGGCAGCCGCAAAGACTGTAAAATGATTTTCCAAGCACGTTGTGAAGAAAAGTAACGCACTGATAAATCGTTGTCACTATTTCCCCAGCAAGAAAATAGTAACATAGATTCAAATACCGAATCAGTAAAGAAAACGTTTGCCGAGATTTCGCAGCGTATGTTTTCTGAAATAATGCCCGCCTTTACCGAAATGACCGAAATGTTTATAATGAAGACAAAGAATAGTGAAAAGCGCGCTTTGTTTTCAATCAAATACTCTCGCGGTGCGTTATCAATCGTCGACAAAACAGAGAACTGGAAAAACACCAAGAAAAAAACTACTTCCGTCGATGAGAAGGAGAAAGATGAAGTGAAACTTCATGCTGCCCTAGTACTGAATATGACTTACTGGGTAATTTACGAAACCTAGAAGGGATACATAGCGCAGTGGACATGGCAAGGGTTTCAACGACAGAGTGAGCTTGATTTTTTTCTCCGCCAGCAACCCGGCGAGAAAAATCACTTTGTATCGAAGCAAAATTAAGGAGAAATTACAACTGAACGTCACTGAGACACAAATGCTTGATTTCTTAGGACGAACAGAAACTGTAGAAATAGAAATATAAGCATTTAGCGCTGTGTTTACAATTTCTTTCATCGTCAACTTCACAAACAGTAGGTTTTATACGGAAGGCTTTGAGTCGGAAATATCGAGACAAGACAAAATAAGCACAGCAAAATAGGAAAGAAACATTTAATAAAAATTGTCACACTTTTTATGGCGAGTCAGTACAAAAATCATGCAGCAGTCTGAACAAAAAGCATAGACAAATTCAGTACCAGAAAAGGCGACATTTTTTGGCTATACCACGCAAAATTGACTCTGGTTTACCTGTACTCGTTGTGGCTCTATCTGTGTTCCCTTGAGCAGCTCCAGACATTTAGACACAAGTCGGATGCCATGTAAAATACGTTGAATCGCTTTCACAGTTGTTTGAGTGTTGTTTATACCATTCCGTCGGCGGGCTCTAAACTAAGAACAATTGTGTTTTGTGGTTTGCGTTTAAAAAGTAAGATGGTGAATTCTAATGTTCCTCACCTCCGTAGTCTTGTTTCAGTGAGCTGCATAGAAATTATCGTTCAAGCTTAATTATTAATTCTGCCTTCAGGTTCGATCAAACAAACACATGATGGCTCCGTTGTCAGCGTTGTGCGAACGGAGCGATTACAAACTCTTTCATTTGAACTCCAGCAGCCATAACGGTGAGATCGTACAGCTTCAATCCGTTTTGAACGACGATTCCAACAATTTTCAGGAAAACTCAAACACGTGCCACATTTCAGAGCCCATAATTGGAAGATTTTTCCCAAACCTTGTGCTTGTACGTTCACTTCGGGGCAGTTTCATTGATTCATTCAGCTCCGCAAAGAAACGCTGCAACACTTCGCAAGGTTTTGGCGCCTTTTTCTGTCAGTCATGTGATCGCGATCGATTCCTGTTCCCTTTTATCTCGGAGTTTCTCTCTTTTTTTTTCTCTTTCTTGATTTCATAGCAATTAGCGATTGCGTTTTTAATAATAAAAACCATTATGTACTCGGGCATACTGGATATCAAATAATTATAACCATCTTGGTCATGTCCACGTTGAACGCAAATTTGCGTGTAGCCACGCGCGTTTATGACGTTGAGGGTGGCGCAATTTTCTCTAAAAATAGCACATTTGTCTTTTTCGATGGGGCCGCTTGGACCCCGCGCTTACAGTCTCCGTCCCCGATTATGGCTCCTGAACTTATTAAATCAAACGATTAGGAGTCGATTTTTCTAACATTTTAAGCTAAATGCCCGGCACGCTCGTTTCGAAGAATAATCCCAAATTGAGATAGGGTCAACGCTAATATTAAGCTTCCTATCTTTTCATGAAGGTGCCAAGTGATTCGAAACTATTGGGTTTTTTTTTTTTGCGGCATATTTTCGGCAAGGTAACGACTTCACAGCATTAGTGACATGTCACTATGGTGGCGTTTTGGCGGTCAGGAAACGATCGAGCGAGCGATTTTTCAGTACGCTCAAGCTCAGGAACTTCGTCAACTACAAAACCAAATTGGTTTCTTGATTCGCTTGGTAATTGCAAACAAATTTTCAAGTACTTCTGGCAGATTTCTTCGGTTTCAGTTTCTCAGTTTCATGAGATTTGCATTGAGAATTTCCGTCCAAATTCTGTGAGACTGACTCGCAGGTCAAACGAATATTCTCAGTGTCGTTTACATCGCAATTTTATAGTATGCACAAGCTTGGAAAATTCATTAATTACAAAACCAAAATACTTTTCTGAATCGCTTGGCAATTCTAAACAAATATCGTTTACATCCAGAACGTTTCAATAAGCTTTTTTGTCCAAATCTTTTGAAATTTTCGAACTTCCGGGCATTTTAAGTCGTGAAAGATCCGTGCCCGGCTGCCGGGCAACTAGACGTTCACTGCCTTTATTAAAGCCTACAACAGGTCCTTTATGTTCCTCCTCCTCCTCCCCGTTAAAGTTCAACACACGTGAACTCGACCTTTCAATTTGTTTAATTGCTCGGGCAACCGAGCTTGGAAATGCAGTTGGCGCAGAAAATTTCTTTGCTTGTAATGCACAGGTCTAAACGAAGTGCCACCGGTTTTCCTTGTTCTGACGAATACAAGCGAACTCTCAGCAAAGGGACACGTAGCTGTACCGACAGCCGAGGTCATGTCGTTTGTAACCTAGGATAGGAAAGGTCATAGGGTTTGAAACCCCAGGGTGTCAGAGCATTGTAACCTGGACGACGTGAAGTAGACGACCTGACGAGCCAAATGCGTTGGATTTCGCCGAGTTTACCAGTTTGAAACTAGGTGAGGTCCTTTGTATATATGTTGGATTTTGCCAAACTTAGAAATAAGGGACAACAAATCGGTAGTTTTTTCACAAGTCGAGTTAACTTGAATATCTTCAGACTCACAAGTTAGGCATTACAAACATGCTCTTCTTCATTTGCTTGTAGATTTTA
The DNA here is from genome assembly GCA_964017195.1 of Siderastrea radians. NCBI lineage: Eukaryota > Metazoa > Cnidaria > Anthozoa > Scleractinia > Rhizangiidae > Siderastrea > Siderastrea radians. Next base: position 9,445,339 of record OZ024890.1, on the reverse strand, counting down.
CTGGGAGTGTCCGATCTTTTCCAATTTTTTAGCAGAGTTTTAGGTGGTATCAAGCTGTCAAAAAATATTTGCTAGCCTTCCATTACGTTCAGTTGTGTTGTTGCAACAGCTGAGGCAATTACACAAACATAATGTGTTGAAGCCAAAATCTAACAATCAACTGTACAGAAATTTCTACCCAGCCGATTTTTAAGAAACTTGCTCACAGTTCAGTTCAGACGCCGTACCTCTCATGTGCCGTACCAAATACATTTTAGCTCCTAGGTCGTATTAAGCGACAAGCTTTGCTGTACCCGAGATTTTGGCTTGCCTAATTGAAATCTGTCGAAAAAAACTCATTTTGACACCGTACAACTGCCAAAAACTACGTACTACTTGGTACGGCACATGAGAGGTTAGGCGTCTGAACTGGGCCTAAGAACTTATTGAGCGTAATGAGAAAAAAATCTATCGTTGTTTAATGGAAATATCCGCGTTTCCCTAAAAAGGATGGTCTTCACATAGCGCCTGTACCTCTTAATCGCTGTACTTGGTTTCCCCTAAAACTAAAAGGTTTGTAAAACTCGAAGATTCTTTGCTTAGAATGCCAAAAATCACTGAAATCGGTTAACGCTTACTTGCCTGAACCGTGATTTATAAAATGGAGCCTCTTCTCTAATACAAAACCGCGAGCCACCTTCATTAAATACCGCAAGGCGGATGACCCCTGGCAGGTACTTTAGTTGATTCAAATATCAGTGCATTTGGAATATTTTTACACGCAATTTTTTTAGGAATTGCCAAGATTTTCTCGGCAAGTGGATACTAAGTTTTTCTTTGTGTATTCTCCTCATTAATTATCCAGCTTAGGGCCGATCGCGGAAAGAAATGAGAAGGAACCTTCATCTAGAAGGCCATCGCTGTCTCAAACCAGTTCCAAGGGAGCCATGAAAACAAGTAAGTCAATATTTGGCAATAAAACCACCATGTTAGAGTAATTTTGTGTTCTTGCTGACTGAAAACAGTTTATCTTCTATGTGTTTTGCTTTTTTGACCTCGATGGCGTCTTGTTTGTAGTATTTTCTGTAGCGTAATCTTCACAATATACTTTCAGTAGTCCTTCCTCTCTCGATTTAAGCTGGAGCTTACAAATAGCAGTCGATGCCAATGAATAATGATGCTTGCTTTCTCAGAACATTACTTATAATTCATTTATAAATCCGTGTTCCTCTCTTCTCCGCAAAGGTCTCTTTGCGTCACTAAGAGGCGGGATGGGGAAGGAGAAGGATGGAGACCTCACCTTTCACTCTTCCCATCGTCCCCCTCGCGCTTATTAATTTTTATTTAAAATTTTATTAATGGGATACCAGCGGGAGCCTCTGCGGAGGAGAGTGTCCGTGTTCTTAAGTTTATATTCCAATTGGTGGTGAAGCTAGACGGCTTCAAAATGTGCCAACTTGTACAAAACTCAACGGAAAACAAAACTTGTGGCACTCCGTCCACTTCTTGTACTGTCGTCATGATGTGGTTAATTTTGAGACTAAAAATGTCTTGTTTTAGTCATCAGAGTTTTTTGGGTTGTGGTAGTGGAGGGTCATGGTATTTTGCCCACGGTTGTGAGTTATGCAATGAGGGGGGCCAGGGAAATTCACACCAAATAATGGGGGGGGGGGTACTAAAAATGCATGGGAAAAAATCTAAAATCACCATAGCTCCCCCCCCTCTACATAAATAATGCACCCTCCCTTAGTCCGTAAATTTATGTATTCCTATCTTTCCTTATTTTGTTTGGTTAAAGCATCATTTCGACCCTTGTTTAGGTTGTGTGGTTGAATCCAGGTTGAATCGGAGTAAATGTTCATTCCAAAGGGGAGAGTGGTTAGTTTTCAACCGACGGAACTTGTTTTTTACTGTCTTGACTTAAGAGCGAGTGCGAAGTTTTGTGCCACCTTACAATCAACCATTTGCTTAATTAGCCCTATTAGGAAACATGTTTTGAAAAAAAAAGAGATGTTGAAGTCATGAGAAACGATTGAACTTTAGTCCATCTCTTTTCTTTCAACTTTAATTCGTAGCAATATAAACAACACATCGCTTTCCTACATCAGACATTTTGCCCAAGCTTAAAGCCACTATGGCTCTTGCTCATTAAAAAGTACTAAATACTGTGAAAGCAAGGTACGAAAATGCACTATTCAAAGTCATTTGAATAGAAATAAATTATGCATGCAGGTCAGAAGTCCGTGAAAATGGGTTCGTTATCCCCTTGACTCTCTTCTACTGGTTTGGCGGTAATATATTAGCCGCTCCCTGGCGTCGATAGCACATTTTGAGGTCTTTCGACAGTACAACACCACCACGACAGTTCAAATGTCGCTTAATCACACCGAACACAGATCGCCCGTTTGCTTTTTCCAAAAAATTCTATTTCCTGCCTTCGCAATCAAGCAAGAGCCGGCTCAGCAGACTTAGCTTTCCAAAGAGAGCAGCGTACTTTTTCTTCTGGCTCCCGGTATTTCTACAAGTAGCCCTTCAGGTCTGTGTTTGCAGTTTAATTCGTTTTTCAGTTTAGAACGCTTCTTGTTTGCCGAGTCCATTTGCTGTCAGCTTTTAGTTTCATTGTGCGGCAGCGATATGTTGGGTTTTTGCGATTTCGGGTAGGTCTTATTTCTAAGCTTTCATACGTTTTGTTTTGTTTCGTTCTTTGCTTTGTATTTTAATTCAACGTGTTTCTGGCACTACGGGTTTTTATCAGCGGTGCTAACGGATCAATGTACATTTCGGCTTTGCTGCTCGCGCTGTAGTGTTTTTAACTTCCTCTAGACTTACGGGATTTGGTGTTTTGGTATACCTTCCCTTGTCTAGGTTAGTTTATTTCTTCTGTTCGCTCGGTAGCCACGGTTCCTTTGCCAAGGTTTTGCTCGAGGTTTTAACACATAAGTGGCAAAGTTCATTGTCCCTCTTGGTGTTTTTGTATTCAAAGACTGTTTTTGATAAGGTGCAACATGCGCCGGTTTTGGGGCGGAATTTCGTCATACATTCTTGTTCTTTTTGTGTCTTTGTGCCGTTTTCAGAACCGTTGGTGGAATTATTATTACTTTCACTGGGTTTTATTTGCATTGTTTAGGATAAGTATCCAATTGGTTTCGAGCCCTTGTCAGTGTGCCTTATTTGTGAAGAACGCGTTTGTTTTTCTGATTGGCTTCGGGCCCTCGTCAGAAAGTTTAGTTGTTGACAACGCGTTGAGTTTCTGGTTGGCTTCGGGCCCTTGTCAAAGTGTTTATTTGTTGAGAACGCGTTTGGATTTCTGATTGGCTTCGGGCCCTTTTCAGAAAGTTTAGTTGTTGACAACGCGTCGATTTTCTGATTGGCTTCTGGCCCTTGTCAAGGTGTTTATTTGTTGAGAACGCATTTGGTTTTCTGATTGGCTTCGGGACCTTGTCAGATAGTTTAGTTATTGACAACACGTTTGGATTTCTGATTGGCTTTGGGCCCTTGTCAGAGTGTTTAGTTGTTGACAACGCGTTTGGTTTTCTGATTGGCTTCGGGCCCTTGTCAGAAAGTTTAGTTGTTGAGAACGCGTTGAGTTTCTAATTGACTTCGGGCCTTTGTCAGAGTGTTTATTTGTTGAGAACGCGTTTGGTTTTCTGATTGGCTTGTCAGAAAGTTTTGTTGTTTAGAACGTGTTGAGTTTCTGATTAGCTTCGGGCCCTTGTCAGAGTGTTTATTCGTTTAGAACGCCTTTGGTTTTCTGTTTGGCTTCAGGCCCTTGTCAGAAAATTTAGTTGTTGAGAACACGGTAAGTTCATGATTGGCTCCAAGTGTTTATTTGTTTTACTCGCTTTGCAACTGTTTAACTTAGTGAGTAGGCTGGATTTTCTCTTGTTTTTGGCTCCGCTTCCGTCTTTGTATCTTCAATGTTGAGAATGTGTCATAATTGATGGGCTTCGCACTTTTGTTAGTGTTCTTTTTACTTTATTCATATTAGGTTCGTTGGGTTTTTTAGAAATTAAAGTGTTTCCCTTTTCTTCACATTTACTTGGTTTGGAACAGCAATCCGCACGGGCATTTCGTTGATCTGCGAGTGTCACGTGTGTATACTTTCGGTTTTCGGGAGAGAGGAGTGCTGTTTTCTGACCGGGTCTCCCACCTTAACCCTAAATTGCCGTTAGTCATTTTGAATTTTGTTTTCCCTTTAGGCTCAGTGTTGTTTTGTTGGTTGACAAAACAATAAGTTACGGTAACGTAAGCTGTAAATTTATTCTTGCAAATGTTGCACTTTTAATCGATCAAATGTTCTATGTGTACATCCTTAGAAGTTTTATTCTACTGGGTTAGGGTTGTCGGAGTCCACCTGGTCAGGAAATGGCATGGCAGGTTCCAGAATTGGCTTTTTTCGCGTCTATCCTAATGAAGAAATTGTTGTGAATTCAGGGAACCCGGAAGGTCATGCGGGAGAAACAGCAAGCCTCCTTTTAAGTCTGGCAAGTTAATAATGGGTGGTCGGTTTTTACATGCGAGGAACAAAAAGATTAGTGAAATAAAATAAAATAAAAATCTTCCTCTTTTCATGAGTTACACTTCGGTTGATGGAGAGCTGTAGCGCTTTAATGCGGGTCCCTTGGAAAATTCATGTGCTTGTGGCTATTGATTATGTTGTTCCTCCTCTTAGTGAATAACGTTTGGTATTCAGGTCTTAACTTGTCAGTATCCTTCAATTTTAACGTCATGTTTTTTATTACTAGCAGTTCAGTGAAGGTTGTTTTTATTAAATTGTTGAATATCGGAGCGATCGCGAGTCAAACGTTTGTGAACTGTAACTTAATTCTTTGAACATTTTCTATTGTTGTTTGCCTCTGAGGTTGGTTTGGTTTTCTTTACCTGTTTTTTTTCGAATGCTTCATTATCACTTCTCCTTTGTCTTCAGCTTCTGCATTCTGTCTTTGACAACTTATGTGAGTTTATCAGTTTATTGTTGCACAGCTTTCGTAAAGGAAGAGCGAGAGTGTTCCCGATTCCTGCTTAAATATCTCGTTGAGTCTCGTTCCACGGGGACGTTTTGACGGAGCGGAAAATTTAAAGGAAAGCGAATGCAGTGGAGAGCTCATATTATGGCTGTTTCAAATTCGCTTTGCGTTGCAATTTTTGTTTAAGTATGGTACCGATTGTATCATTCATTTAGTTTGTTTAGTTCCTTTGGGACGCTTACGACATTTTTGTAGTGTTCGGAACTACGCCGATTACAAAACAATCCTTGTGACTCTGGAGCAATTAATATTTGCTTTTTTAATGTGGCTCAGGAACAAAAACGAAAAGAAGTCTTTACAGGCAAGGACTTGTTGGCGCGAACCAGGCTTGGTGAGAAAAGTGTAAATAATAAAAATATGTGAACTGTACAAGTGGAGACGAAGAATAGTGTGGAGAAGCATATGCGGAAACTACGAGCAAGTGGCTTAACAAACCAGATCGCTCCTGAACCTGGGCTTACTAAAAACCCAGGACGTTTTGGCAGTGGTTTGTCAAGTAAAGATAGTGATATGGATATCGCACTAAGATGTCTCCTTTTCCAACTAATTTAAACACGCCTATAATGTCCGAGGAAGAGAGAATTTCTGATGAAAGGGAAAAACTTTCACCTTCTTTGTTTTTACTTATTTTAATAATAATACTGATCAAAATTTAAAACAAACTCAAGAAATGTTGGCTTTACTAATTAAGTTCAAGCCAAGTCAAGGCTTCGATTTCGTTCTTCAAAATATACAAATGTGTATGGTGAACAATAAGCGCCTCTAACCAGGTGTAAGAGGCGTGACCCGCTTTCTTTAGTACAGTTGCAGAAAAGTTGGTTTTCCGCCATTCGGAAAAACGTAGATATAAAGAGCAGTTAAGTTGTCAATGGAAAGAAAGGTCCAACACTATTGATTACGATGTGGGGATGCGCGCAATTGCAGTTTTGTCCGGCACAGACTGAACTAAAATATTACCTAAGCTGCTGGATCTCTTTAGAATATTTGAGCTCTTAAGATAAATAGTGCAGAAACTGAGGATATGTTCTTTAGTTCTTCAAAGAAAATGAGCTTAAATCTTTTGGCATTAAGTAGCCGAATGAGAACATAATAGCTTTTGGATTTATCTCAGATATGATCAAGACTGCCGGAAGAAAAGATTTTCATTCAAAGACTTGGGTAATTTCAAAGCGGTAGAATGCCTGGCCCTTAGGGGAACTATAGATAGATCTGCCTTTGCAAGGTGACAATGTTCAAAACTTTGCTTGTTCCATTAATGCTCGGAATTGTCCATTCCTAAAGAATTTAAATGAAAGCTGAGTTGAATCCACTGTTAGTCAAATTATTGTGGATAGCAGCGGTAAATGATGATTCTTTTAGGCTGGAATGGTTGTAGGCAAATATAAAAAAAAAATGGAATTTGGAATCTTTCACTACTGCGCCTGCTGGGGCCCACGAGAGATGGTTTCGTTCTTAACTGTGACAATAGCTTTATGTCAGTATTACAGGATCTTTTCTCAGTTCTATTACGAACTCTTCTTTTAGTAGTCAGATTTCCGTGACACTTGTGCTTTAGAACGAGAGTGGCAAAATAGTATTTGTTAAGTTAAAGAAAGCTTAAAGAGTTTCCAGCTGAACCCGAGGTAATTTATTCCACTGAGATTTGCGGTTTTATTCAAATTCATAAGACTCTTTTGGCGACTTTTCAAACGGGACTAACCAAATGTATACTTTGACAGTGTGCAGGCTGTAGTCTCAATACCATCTCTGTAAAACAAATTCCTGCTGTACGCCAACACTTCCCCCGTTTGTTTGGATTGGCGACAATATCTTCAATATCAAGTAAAGAAAGCAAAAGGTTTACTCATTGCTCGTGCAGAGAAAACAAAATTTCCTAAAATCTTTTATAAATTATATAAGTCATTTTAATGCCTCAGTTGTTCAGATGAAACAGATCGCCTTTTACCGCTTTAAGTCATACGCGAGAGCATTTTAGTACAAAGTGCTTAACTCTATTCTCTACAATAACACCAGACTTTGTGAACAGGGGCTAAAGCAAAAGATCTGTCTATTTTTGCGAGGATTAACTGTTAACCTGGTTCCATCTCCTTTAACAGCGTTCCTATGCTAAGCTATCGGCACGAATTAGCATTTGTACGGATGCCAACTTCAAAATGTCCTCGCTCTCCTTACTCTCCAAGTTCCGAAAATATATCTAAACAACGTCCTTTACTTAGGGGACTGCAGAAAGGTCACATTCGACCCAAAACTTAATTTCAAACCAAATCAATGTTTAATGCGAATCTGAAAGGAAAATCTGTGACTCTAAAAGACTGCATAAAGAGGAAATTCTGTGTTGAGACTATGTAAAGTCTGCATAAGGAAAAAGCAGGTACCAAGCCAAACCAATTAGGTTGATTCGCGCAGTTCCCTTTCTTGCTGGTCGCACGTTTTGCTTCCCTTTTGATTTTTTGCGCTCGTTGTCTGTTTTTAGCTAGTTTGTTTTTTAATCTTTTCACTGCTATTCAAAGTCATTTGAATAGTAATATATTATGCATGCAGGTCAGAAGTCCGTGAAATGGGTTCGTTGTCCCCTTGGCTCTCTTCTATTGGTTTGGCGGTAATATATTAGCCGCTCCCTGGCGTCGATAGCACATTTTGAGGTCTTTCGACGGTAAAACCCCACGACGACAGTTCAAATGTCGCGACCCGCCCTCCCTCCCCTCGCGATCTGTGTTCGATGCAGCAGCCCAACGCCGGAGCGGGGGATTTTCCTTTCGAACGTGTTTTCTAATGCGTTATGGTTTCTGTATCCTCGCACCTCCAAGACGCCCGAAGGAAAAATCCCTCGCTCCGGCCATGCAGCGACACTCTGTGTCGTTCCTGACTACGCCGGAGTGTTGCTCCCCATCTCTTAACCCAATAACAATGACTGAAGAAAGAATATAGTACTATTAATATCGTATGGCATGCAATATTCGCGGGAGTTTAATTTCGTGGATTGCCGATTTTTTGTGTTTCGCGGGAACAACTTTTCGCGAATTTGGATTTCGGCCAATTTTCTCTTCCCTATTTGACGTTCGAAACTTGCATTCAACAACAAGAGATGTAATATTTTCTTGTTTATTTTGCCTATTTACTCATGTAGTGAGTCGTCGATCAAAGCACTAAGCTACGGACGGGGTGCCTGATTTCGTATGCCATTTCGCAGTCAACTACCAGTATTGTTTGTTCCTTGGCAGTGGGTGGTCTCGTAATGGTTGTTATCAATTTACGAAGAGACCGCAGAGACCAATTCATTATGTTGCAATTATAAGAAAAAGGATCGTGACATTGTTTTCTTGGTCAATTTTACTGAAATTCAATAACCTAAATACATGGAGCATGCAGGAGTGCTCACTGGAGCCGATATACAGCATGAGGCAGGCTGGGAAGTAACGTATGTAAATAAACAATTTGCTTGGAATTAGTTAGGAAATGATTGCTTGCTGACGGTGAAACTATTCTTTGCTGGAAAATAATGCCCCGTGCCCACTTCCTGGCTCACTGAGACACACTGAAAGGCAGGTCGTTGGAAAAAATTCAGGTTTATTTGTCGCATGTAGTGGTAACGCCTAGGTCACCCTGGTCAGCGTCGATTATTGACGGACGAGAATGGAATAAACATGATAAACACAAATAAACACCATGCAGCATGACATCTGTATCTGCTAAACCTCTTCTACGCCCCTTTTCGCAATATCAGACGACTCATTGCCAGTTAGAGTGAAAACAAGCATCTCACTTTTCATAAACCACGTGGTGATATGACCACTTCCTTCAAAGTCGTCTACATTGAGGAACATCTATTTTTCCAATTGCTGTTTTGGGATATCTTCTTGATCAGGAACCTATATTTTGGTCTAACACGGTAAGCACTTACTTTTCGCTAGTATTAGCATTTACTTTCTGTCCATGCGCACTGAATAACTGAATAACGGACTAAATAGACCAAATCATTTTAACGCCGTACGAGTGTATTTCGTCATTCTCCTGGTCTTAGTATATGTAATCGCATGAGGCCGAGTTGAATTAAGGATAAATTTTCACGCGTATTTATTTCAAAGTTTTCACAAAATTGCCCGAGTCGCGTAGCGACGAGGGCAATTTGTGAAAACTTTGAAAATACAAGTGAAAATTTATCCTTAATTCTACGAGGGCTCAATGCGATTACTTGTTTATAACATAGAGGGCAAAATTTTCTGAAAACTTTTCATTGCACGTCGAAACACAATCCGCCGCCGGCACTCAGAATAAACAATTCTCCACACAAGCAGTTTATTAAACTGCTACTCAGCGTCCAGAACAAAAAAAGAAACTGTCTTTTATGCATATGTTCATCTTTTGAGATAATTACAATTCTAGTTCGTTGACAAACTCACACTCAAAACTCAAACTAAGTAATTTATTTAAGCTTACCTGAGTTGCGAAGCGACCTCTCGCTCGCTGAATTAACCAAGGTTTTCGGTAGTCTTAGAACAAATTTAACCATTTGCTGTTTCCCGTAAAACGTTCAGGTTCACTTTCTGGAATCTCTCTTCGAACTATCAGCCGATTACCATGACATTTTTGCCAACCAACTCGGCTAAATTTAAACTCTGAAACTATATTCTTGAGTTGAACAACTCAAATCCAATTCAAAATCTGCTTTCGTTTCAAGACGCTTACAAAATGCAAATGGCGCGCTCTCGCGCTTAGCCAATCAAATGCGAGTATTTTTGGCGCTTGCCCAATCAGGCGTCAGTAATTTTGCCCTCGTTGGAAAGAAAATTAAGAAAAAAATGCCCCCTGTCTCAACCAATCAGCAATCAGTAATTTTGCCCTCTATGTTATAAAACCTGGTATTCTACTGCCCTTTCACTGAAACATGATACATCACCCGAAAAACTTAGCAATCGAATTTTCAGATATTCAGCCAATAAGAAATTATTTGTTTGTTTACCTGGGTTGTTAAATTAGCGATCCTGGTGTTTTGAATCATCGTATTTTGGAAATTTCTAAGTGGATCCCATTCACTAATTTTCATGGGTTATTTAGCGGGAGTTTATTTGCGCGGTCAAATTTCCCTCATAGATGGAAAATTCGCAAAATTCACGAAAATTTCATGCTACACGGTATAATAATAACAACTTTATTTCAGTGTCAATGTATTTAGCTATACAGCTAATGGGGGACACTTATTAGAAATAAAGGAAATAAATAAAAAATAAAACTACGGCTAAAACCTATCTAAACACTCGTTATGTAAACTTCATAGTAAAATAAGATAAAAATAAAAGTGAATAAAACAAGCTATTAACCCTATATAATGTTAACCCCTATGGTTAAATCTGTATGTACAATGTTAGACTACTGGCACATCTTACAACAGCTCATAAAACTGGACAGATCTACTTTTCTAATAATATATGTTGTGCTTGAATGAATTCAAACTACTCAGAGTCCTAAGATTACTGTCAAGCTTTGACCCAAGTATCTTACAGATAAGTATACAAATAGAATAGGTGTCCTAAACTAGGAAGTGTTCTCGATTCGATTAACTCAGAAAAAAATTTCTTAGTCCTCCCAACGGGAGTCGACCCATTACCTTCCAGGTGCCGGTTGTATGCTATGTGTAACTAGATTCAAATCTGATCCTCTGCAAGACGGCTTCCTGTGAACATGGCCGTTTCAGAGTGTTTCCAGTGCATTCTGACACCCATTTCACGTACGTGGGTAAATAGAGCTACGATTTTCGATTAAAAGCAAATACATAGAAATCAATAAGGCAACCAAAACGACTAACGATCTGTCGTTTGAAAAATGAAATGCAAAATCTTGTCAACAAATCTACATTCTAGAGAAATCTGCAATAAGTGAAATCCCTTTTCACATACCATGTCTTTTGTTTTTCTCAAATTTAAAAAATGTAGAAAGAAATCGCAATTTGGTTTTCTTTCAGTTCTTTCAATGGAGCCTTGAAGGTTGAAAATACTTGATCCAGCTTAGGAAGATAATTGACACGCAAGCATATTATCACACAACACTGAACAGGGCCACAGACATCGGCATTTTCAATTCTTTCAACTAAATGTTAATAACTATGAACGCAAGCCAGGGGCACCCAGCGAGAACCTTTTAGCAAAATACTTGAAATGTCATTTTCTGGTTTCTTAGATTGTATCCGAACTTTTTAAAGGCATACTTGTGTGAGCTAATACGGGTTGATCTATTCGGCGTTTTTAGCTGAAAATTTAAAGCACAGAAAATTTTACGAAACGGAATCCTATCCGCCGAATTTCCGAGCTGCTAATGTCTTTCCGAAAATGCTAGCTGGCCTTATTTTACTTTCTAAACGACATATTTGTCCTTTCGAAAATAATAGGAATTAATTATCCAACTTTTTCCGCAAGTCTGAGGTACTGTTTAACCAAAGAAATCTATAGTTTTCACTGCAATTAAATCCAAATATTTCAGGCGATTTAGGCCTGCGGAACACATATTCCGCCGAAACGAACCGCTGGGTGTCCCTGGCAAGCTGCTTACGTTGCGTTCATGTAACTGCCGTTCCATTTTAAATCTTTCACACGAAGTTCATAACAAATCAAGAACGGAACTCTTTTGTCTGAATGTAGCGCAGAATTAAAAAAGATAAAAAGTAAAAAGAGAAAAAAAACTCTTTTTTGTTTGTTTTGCTGTTTAACCGACAAAAGTTAAATTGCCGACTAGGCTGTAGGCAGCTAATAATACACGTAAAGGACGTTACTGGTAATTAACTGATTATAACTAATTATAATAACATTACGTGGTTATAATCAATGATAACACTATAATAAAGATTCAGTTGACTCCCAGTAACTCAAACCCTCGGAAAATTAGAAGCTCGCCGCCAACTCGAACGAAATCTTAATTTAGTTTAAAGAATTGATTTCCCCTGGATTTCCATTTTTTTTCCCTTGAAGGTTCGGGTGATCGAGAGTCAACTGTGTACAGTTAATGATAATATTGTACAATTACAACTAATTATAACTGTTTAATCAATGACAGCAGTGGAGGGTAGTTAAATATTTTCGTGTATCAGAGATGTGCGAATTAGCTATTGGCTACCCTCCTGTTGTTTTCCTTTCGTCACCTGACTTTTTGTAGTTAAATGATGACTTGATGAATCAAATTTAGGGCATATTTGTTTAGTAGAAATAATAAAAGGACACAGCAATACATCCTGTCCTGTAGTACACGTGCTTTCTTGGAAGTTATTGTTTCATTAAATTTCTAGTTTGGAGCCGGTTCCAGACCAGATAAGGAAAAATTTGCCATCGCTTTTAGCCTACTCACATATAGTCCTGTTGTCAGGACACACCTCACCCAACCCTACCAAAGGAGCTAAACCCTGTGTGGGGTGAGGTGTGTCCTGGCAACAGGACAAACCCACACACGTTTCACACCCAGGTTACTCTAAGTGTGTGCTAAGTAAATCTCAAACTACAAATTTTCTTTTCAGACGCCATTCAGGTAGCGTTGCGATACTATTTCAATTTCCTGTGCTTTTTCTCTGAAACATTGAGCCGCCTTACTTTCTCTGTCTTTGATTACCTGTATAACATTGAACACTACCATTATACCACTGTGATTCAACCGTAAAAGTTCTTTCCAGCAACTCATTGATCGCCTTCTGGATGCTATCAAGCTCCATGACTATTTGACCTACAAGAAACTTTACTTGGTCTTGAACGTCTGGAATTCTTTCCCGAACGTCATTTATAACACGTTTGGTGTTTTCCACGTTATCATCTGCTTTCTTAACTTCAGATGATTGGATGGCAGAGTTCACTTTCTGGGCCAGTACGTCTGTTGCAATTCCGGCCCCCGAAAACGCTAGGCCTGTCGCTACCAGTGGTGCAGCAGCACCACCTGTTAAGGCTGTCACGATACCCCCTACAACTGCCGCTGCACCCCCTGTCAATGATGCAAATCCGGTAAAGGACGCTGCTGCTGCAATCTTCCACACCTTGTCAAGATAATCAGCCGCAGTCCGAATGTTGAATAGTGATTTTTAAAGAATGCATCATCTTTCTGAGATAGGAGATAAAGTCTGCATTCATCTTTGCTGCCTGATCCAACTCTTTAGCTAGGAGGCATTAAGTTCGTTAGTCATTAACATTTAGATTTCCTTTTGAAGGAAATAACAACAGAAGAGAACTGATATAGAGAATTGGTAGAAAATTTTACGTGAAGTCTTTGAGATTGGATAATTTCCTTAACAGGGATACATGTAGTAGGAGTCCTCTTTACTAGCAACAGAAATGTGCCAAAGATGCACGGCCAAAACATTAGCAGTATCTGGGACACTACCTATTGACAACAATAGGTTGTTTCCACCGCAAACAACTATTTTAAGTACAAAAAGCTTAAAGTGCCTATGAACTAAATAATTTTTCTCCTAAATACGATCGTTTATGACTCCCTCAGTCTAAATATGTAAGTTTTGCTGAGTAGAACCCTTTGCATGGGATATTTTTCCAGCCGCAAAGTTCCAATTTGGTACCCGAAAAGTGTCTCCGTTTTGCGCTCGGCCAAAACGATCGTATTACAAGGCTGTGACGTCACAAATCGCGCAGAAGACAAGAGTGTTATGGCTGACAAGAGGGTTCCCAGAAGAGAAATTACTTTGAAGTGACTCGTAGGCCCAGGATTGTAAGCTACAAGGGCAGGATTCGCACAATGAGAGCATGTGTATGTCGTTCCTCAAAAAGAAACGAATTAAGGAGAGAAGCGGACTCGTTTGAACCGTGTTCGACTCGGTAAGAATTCGATTCGACCCGCATTACAGAGCTGCTTCTCGGAAAAGCCGCAGCATTTGAATGTCGCGTTAATATATGTAACTTCTGCCACTGTTGGATTAGTTCTACTAGTAGCAATTATCGCAATTCAAGATTAAAGATCGATATAAAGAAGGTTTTCAATATTTGGTCCACAAAACTATTGGTATATGCATCTGTCCACAATTACCTAAAAGCATTCAAGATCTAAAACGCATAACTGTGCTACAAAGTTTTGTTTACATTTCCGTTTTTTCGGAAACCACATGCAATACGTTTCTCAAACTAAATGTTCACCATAGAGTTTGAAGGGATAACAATGAACGGAACTGTCTTGACCGACGACGAGACAAAAGTTTCAGTTAATCAGAGATAGCTATAGGAATATTTATAAATCCCTCGTGTACAACATGTTTCGTCAAATAAAAGGAAGCAATTCAGCTCAGCATTGATAATTTTTATTGCAAGACACTCTGCTTCCACTGGATATGATTTATGTGTTCCTCTTTAAACACCAGACATTTCAAGCAGATTTGTGCCTCTCTTCTTGTTGACCCTCCTCCTGTTATCTCAAGAGGACCATAATTTCACATACCACACGTAACACCGTCTAATTGACCCTTCTGCAGCACACTCTTGGTGATGTAGGTTTAATTTGAATTTATGGCATAAGTTATTTAATCATTTGAATTACTGAAGGGCAATGAAAATATGTGACCTTCATTTCCCATTGTTTAATGTTGTGGCAGGCTTTGTATTGGAAATTCCTCACACACTGAACTGGGGGGAATTGCGTCAGTCTCTTCTTGACTCATTCCCTGTACCCAAGAAAGCTACCACACAAGCCACCAAATTAGCTAACAGAAAATCAATAATGAGGTTTCAAAATAGGCCTTTTTCGATCTCGTTCTCCACCTTTAATTTGTTGCCCCAGTAATAATAATAATAATAATAATAATAATAATAATAATAATAATAATAATAATAATAATAATAATATTTTTTCCAAAAATTAGTTGCATAGGTTACGTTCCTGCCCTATGCATGCTTTTTAGGGACATAGCATATAAACGTCTTGTACTGCTTTAATAGTGAAAATGATATATACACAGGATAGCTCCATCAGTGTAAAAACACTGGTAACAAGGGGGGTTCAGTATCTGGGACACTACCTATTGACAACAAGAACAATATCATTTTCCTTCATTTGCAGCCACCCCCACCCTCCGCCCCGCTTCCACCGCAAATAACTATTTTAAGTACAAAAAGCTTCAAGTGCCTATGAACTAAATAATTTTTCTCCTAAATACGATCGTTTATGACTCCCTCAGTCTAAATATGTAAGTTTTGCTGAGTAGAACCCTTTGCATGGGATATTTTTCCAGCCGCAAAGTTCCAATTTGGTACCCGAAAAGTGTCTCCGTTTTGCGCTCGGCCAAAACGATCGCATTACAAGGCTGTGACGTCACAAATCGCGCAGAAGACAAGAGTGTTATGGCTGACAAGAGGGTTCCCAGAAGAGAAATTACTTTGAAGTGACTCGTAGGCCCAGGATTGTAAGCTACAAGGGCAGGATTCGTACAATGAGAGCATGTGTATGTCGTTTCTCAAAAAGAAACGAATTAAGGAGAGAAGCGGACTCGTTTGAACCGTGTTCGACTCGGTAGGAATTCGATTCGACCCGCATTACAGAGCTGCTTCTCGGAAAAGCCGCAGCATTTGAATGTCGCGTTAATATATGTAACTTCTGCCACTGTTGGATTAGTTCTACTAGTAGCAATTATCGCAATTCAAGATTAAAGATCGATATAAAGAAGGTTTTCAATATTTGGTCCACAAAACTATTGGTATATGCATCTGTCCACAATTACCTAAAAGCATCCAAGATCTAAAACGCATAACTGTGCTACAAAGTTTTGTTTACATTTCCGTTTTTTTGGAAACCACATGCAATACGTTTCTCAAACTAAATGTTCACCATATAGTTTGAAGGGATAACAATGAACGGAACTGTCTTGACCGACGACGAGACAAAAGTTTCAGTTAATCAGAGATAGCTACAGGAATATTTATAAATCCCTCGTGTACAACATGTTTCGTCAAATAAAAGGAAGCAATTCAGCTCAGCATTGATAATTTTTATTGCAAGACACTCTGCTTCCACTGCATGTGATTTATGTGGCCCTCTTTAAACACCAGACATTTCAAGCAGATTTGTGCCTCTCTTCTTGTTCACCCTCCTCCTGTTATCTCAAGAGGACCATAATTTCACATACCACACGTAACACCGTCTAATTGACCCTTCTGCAGCACACTCTTGGTGATGTAGGTTTAATTTGAATTTATGGCATAAGTTATTTAATCATTTGAATTACTGAAGGGCAATGAAAATATGTGACCTTCATTGCCCATTATTTAATGTTGTGGCAGGCTTTGTATTGGAAATTCCTCACACACTGAATTGTCTCAGTCTCTTCTTGACTCATTCCCTGTACCCAAGAAAGCTACCACACAAGCCACCAAATTAGCTAACAGAAAATCAATAATGAGGTTTCAAAATAGGCCTTTTTCGATCTCGTTCTCCACCTTTAATTTGTTGCCCCAGTAATAATAATAATAATAATAATAATAATAATAACAATAATATTTTTTCCAAAAATTAGTTGCATAGGTTACGTTCCTGCCCTATGCATGCTTTTTAGGGACATAGCATATAAACGTCTTGTACTGCTTTAATAGTGAAAATGATATATACACAGGATAGCTCCATCAGTGTAAAAACACTGGTAACAAGGGGGGTTCTCTTACTAAATGAGTGCCCAAGATGGTAAAATACATATCTTCAAACATTAATAGTAGCATGCATGGTTACGTAGCGGAAGCCTGATGCAAACACGAGAGTGTCGGGAGAATCCAAAGGTTTATGCGAGCTTGATCGAACACAGACTCTTAGACATTTGTTACTGAAGAGCATATCATTCTCTTAAACAACAAAAAAGGCTAATACATGCATAATAAGTACAGTTTACTGGGAGGGTACTGTAATTTAAAGGGTCTATGGATCCAAGGGAGCTGCCTTTAACCTCTCCCCATCTCCCCCTTAAATAATAAAAACAAGAAAAAATGAAACTACACACACAAAGAGGGCAATTTCTACTTGACATTTCTGCTATACTTCATGGAATCGGAATGGGTGTATGTTTCAATGAAAATGGCACTTCAAAATGTACTTCTGGGGCAAGTTACATATGCATCTCAGTGTTGAGAGTGTCCCAAGGGAGTTCTTGTCATATGAGACCAGTATACAAAGGGAGCTCAGACCAGTATAACTGGACAGGCATGGTTAAGTTTATTTACATGAGACCAGCATCATGAAAGTATAAGTGATCACATAAGGCCAGTAAGAACTCAGCGCACTAGCTCTCACCTGCCATAGCATGTTTCCACAAAATTGGTATGAACCAAAATCGTCAAGCAATTTGCTGAACAGGACAAAAATCTCAGCTGGTCTAACATTATGCAGGCAATTACTCAAACCAGTACATGTAGTCAGAAGCGATGGATTATTACAAAGAAAAAGCTAAAGTCACACTAGTCTGAGTTTGCACGCATATCATACAATGTCCACCTTTATTTATCACAGTCATCATCCTCATAGCACCTCCAGGTGGAGTAAAAGACCACAAATGAGCACCATACTCAAAAATTCTTATTTATTTGCTCTGAGACGCTCCCTCATAAATGGCTTGAAATTTACAACAATAACAGCACTGCACTTCCATTTGAAAATCATTTGCAGCTGTTGATTATGATAAATAAAACACGCTTTCTAGAGATTACTATTGATGTCTCAGCCATTAGGCATGTTGTAATATTTCAAGCAAATTTTGGGTATGCTTATCTTCAATGCATAAAATGCTTCCTGCTAACTAATAAGTTTATATCAGTGTTCTCTCTGCAAAAAACCTCAATCGAAAGAGCCGAACAACTGAGTCTATCTTTCTCTTGGCGCGAAAACCTATGAAAAGATGAACAAATTAAGAGTAATAATCTCAGTTTCTCGAACGAGGTCCGGCCACGGTAGCTCACCGATTTGGCTGAAATTTTGCATGTAGTCTTAGTTTTGAGTCCTTACTACGAAATGGATGTTTTAAAGTTCCATCGATTTTTACTTTGAGAATTATGAACACGACCCGTTTTGAGCGCCTCCGAAGGGAATCCAATATGGCCGATCAAAGGAATTCTTGTCACTCTTCCTCCAAACTTACCATAAACTTTTAGCAAAACGGGTTTACACCACTTTAAAGAACTATCCTTTAACTGCTGTTTATCATTCATTATATTGCAAACCTTCAAATGTTTGGTAATGCACGAGCGAAACGTTTTAATGTCCTTCAAGGTTGCTACTGGGACACCTAAATTTACTGCATATTGAAAGATAAATATCTCCCATGGTACATCGATTAAAGAATTAGCTATGATGCCTGAATGTAGCTATTATATAGCTGTTTTAATAAAGCAAATAAAAAAATAGGCAACTTCAGTGGTACGAGAGAAAAAAAATCAGCAAGTTGCTATTAAATTGTGATTATCGTACGGCCTTCGACATTACAAGACAACGACAGAGTTTTGATCATGTTAAACGATCGAGTTGAATTAAGAAGCATTTGCTTTTAAACAACGGTTAAATACTTTCATACATTCTAGGAATATCGCTTGAATATAATATTTCAAAGAAGGATCACTACTACTGTTTTAAAATTGAGTATTAACCTTGATTGGAATATTATTTCAACCCGCCCGTATGAAGCCGCGCGTTCGGCCGCTACTCCAATGACTACATATCAAGAAACGTATTTATATTTTTACAGTTTGAGCTGCTTCATTATCGAGGCAGTAACAAGAAATCATATAAAACATGTACAGATAGTAAACAATGTTAAAGTTGGTTCGAAACTGCTTACCGGTTCTACTGAGATACCGGAGCATTATGCGTTGACCATTTAGGATGTTTTCAGTCTCCGTGATGATTTCCAACAGTCGTCAGCGTTCACACAAGTAATTTCAGGACAAGCAAAATTGAAAACTTGGTTACATTTCTGTATTTCGACTGGTGTGATATAAAACTGACACTGACAATCAAATCTGCGAATGGTAAAATCTTTGGTAAACTGGAATCTTTGCTAAGATCAATGTCGCAATTCTCTGTCTGCAACGCTAATTCAATTATAATCATGTAGCTATTTTTAAAAACTAATTTGCAAATTTGATGATTCAAGATAGTGTGGAAAATTCCCCTTCGCTTCAATTTTAACAATTTTTTCAATTATAACTTGTTTTAAGATAAATACTACCAATGAAAAAGTACTTTGGGGGCGTATTGGCACGCGAATGTAAAATTAACAACAGACAAACAAACAAACTAATCTGAATCATATATCCCGAGTCAGGTTAAATCTGTAAATACCTTTGTTAGACGGACAAGTACTTTACGGAAAGAAAAAGCATTGTGGCTTGTCAATAACATACCTAACAACTTAGAATAATCTCTCCCTTCATAGCTTTGCATTATTTTAGCTAAAAATATATTTTGTGGAAAACAATTTATTTTATTAGCAGACTAATTTTTCGCCGTTTCCCACGACTGAAACGAACAACCCTGTCACTTTTTCCATCGATCGAGAATCTTTGTTTCCCAGAACAGTTGCCGTTTGTCATGTCGGAGTCATGAAGGTAAGCTCTTCCAATATATATATATATATATATTTTCTTAACAGTTTATACCTCTTGTTTAGTTAATAAGGACTGTACAGCGTAAAAGACAATAACATTGATGTTTGAACGAGCATGGACGTTACTCGGTTAACAACTTTTACGTGATTCATTTAGGTGTTTGTCACTTTATGACTATCAGTTCAAACGGGGAACCAAAAGTACTTTGTTATGGCAAAGTGTGGATTTTCGAAGTTTGTTGGCGACTCTTGTGGTCAAAGTCCGTCATCTAATGTCACAGCCGAATGCATTACTCTTTTGGAGTGCGATAAAGACATAAAGCCGCATTTGAGAGTTTTCAAAGTGATCGACGCCGCGCTTGGAAACGAGATGCAATTGATCTTTGCAAGAGCCGGTAATTATAACGGAATAACTATTTAGAATTTTTTGTTAACATAGCAATAATAATAAAAATGAATTACTTGTTTTCTTTTCTTCGTATTGGGGAATGTGTCGCGTTATAGTTTCTAGATCCCTTTGGGAGGGGGAGAGGGAAGAAGCTGCTGGAACCTGAGCCCTTTTTAGGGCTCAAAATCCCGGTATCGATATTTTAAAGCTTCCTCTTGTAAAGAGTTGCTCATCTATTATCTGTCTGAGAAAATGAACAAAGAACTGGACCCCGTGCCAACTATTTTTATTTGTAATAGTAGTGTTAAAATACATTCCATAGGTGTATTTGAATTGACTGATGAACACGAGCGCGTGACAATCTGTCCTTGCCATCGTGACAGTTACGGAATACGTTGGAGGTGTAACAAGACGCGTTGTTGCATTCAGGAGGAATTCAGTGGACATTCATCACAGCCACCTAAGGGGAGACGTGGTGTTACCCTAGCTCAAGCTAACGCCTTGTATGCGGAAACAGGAAAAGTTGTTCATATTGGCTCGCGTAAGTTCTTAACATATAATTTGAAGAATGCTAACAACAGGGTTAGTAACACCTCACGCTGTCTTTGTCGCCATCATCATCATCATCATCATCATCATCATCATCATCATCATCATCATCATCATCATCATCATCATCATCATCATCATCATTGCAATGAGGATGCCAGGGCTAGCGAGATTAGATAGGTTGCTAACCGAAATGCCTTGACATGTAACAGAATTGATGCCGGTTCTTGAATTTAGCAAATTCTTCATTTAATTATCTAGCAATATGCCCACTGTGCAGGCAAAAAATAAGTCAGATAGCAAAAGCTGCTAACGAAAACAATGAGAACCAGGAAGTGTATGATGATGAGGAGGAAGAACCCGGAGCAGATGGAAATGAAAAGGAAGAGGAAGACAATGAAAAGGATGAAGTGGAGAAAGAAGAGAATGAGCAAAAGAATCGTTTTCCTGAGGAAGAAATTTCTTATCTTCAAAAAAAGCTCGATGAAATGGATCTGCAAGCAATTCCTGTCCAAACAGAGTCCGGGTTGGAAGAGTCAGTAGCTGAATACCAAGGAAGCACGGTAAGCCATGTATGCCTCATTGGTTAACTGTTACGTCATCTGCACGCTGATGTTTAGCAACAAAACGCTATAAAAAACTCCGTGCTTACCGTTTTTACTCGAATAACCGCCTCCCTCGAATAAGCGCCGCATTTGGGACAAAACGTTAATAAGCGCTGCGGTCCCGATGCGGCGCTTATTTGAGGAATTTCGTTGAGCTAAAACACAGCTACTTAGCAACTATAAGCAGCATTGGAAATTTCTTTTTATCAAAGCGATGTTGTAGAAAGGGACTGAGATCGTAGCTGAGTGAGGACACCACTTATAAAGTAATTTAAAAGTGGCGGAAGAGACGAATAATGACAATCAAAAGACACTTTAAATAGTTTCTGTAAAATTTTCGCACAGATAAAAAGGAAAGATTTCTTTGTCGCGTCCAGTTTATGTTGAATAAGCGCCGCCCTCGGCTAAGCGCCGTATTTGAGGCGCGAAAAATTAAATAAGCGCCGGGGTTCTCTTTCGAGTAAATACGGTAGCGAGAAATCAACGAGAAAGCTGTATGACAGTTATTTAATATTTACTTCTAAAGACGAAAAATTGAGGTGATTCAGTTTAGTACACGCTGTGTTCGTACAATAAGCTGTTCAGCTTCCCTTTCAATCGCTCCATCGCAAACTTTCACATTCGCGTACGTTTAGGTTCTTTCGCGAGCCTGCTGCTGTACTGTTAGGTGGTAAGTTGGTTAAAAGTACCGTCCAACTGAATTTAGCCTGTGAAATTCGCCATCAAAAAGAGGCGTTCGCTCGTTCTAAGCGATCTGAGATCTTGTTTGCTTACTTATAGGTTACTTCCCCTGAGGCACAAGACATGAGTTTTACCCCACATAGCGATGGTACATCGAATCGCGAGAGCTTGATGGCCGACGCTCTCAGATCGCACATCAAGAGCTATAGGAAAATGAAACTTAACGATTTCATTGAAAGCTGTAGGTTACCTCCAATAAGCGAGGTAGATATTGATTTATCTTCTGTTTCCGAGCGGTCCAGGAGGCGATATATTGCTGAGACGCGGGAAGTGATAGAGGTGGTTCTTAGAACATTGTCGCCGAGTCATGCCGCGGAATTGTGGGAGGCACTCACAGCCTCAAACAAGATGCGCGAGGTCTTCAATCTCCCCAAACGTGAATTTGACCAGAAGAAGCCTGACAGTGAAAGTAGCCGGACAAGTACATCAGGGCCCTTGTTGAAGCATATGAGAATGCGTCCAGTAAAAATGTCAAGAAGCAGGTTCTTTCCATCATAGCAGACCTCACCACCCTTGAGGGAATCCGTAAATATATTCCAGGCTTAACTAAATATATGTTTTGTGAAGCAAGAAAGCACTGATTGACTTGCGGTCGCGGGGCTCCCGTCGTGCAAAAGGCCATCGTTCGTACTAGATTTGACGTCAATCAGCTGGATCATTTTCTCAATTTTGTAACTAGCCCTTACATCGCACAGGACCTGCCATTTGGCGAGCGGATGCTAAAGTTGTCATCTGGAGAGGTAATTCACACTCCAAACGTCATCAGAGTCTCTGTTAACGAAAGAATTATCGATCAGTATTTACAGTATTGCAAAGAGTGTGAAATGACCCCGCTCAGCAGAGTTACGCTTCGCTGCGTCCTGTCCGCTTGCAGCGCATCAGTGCGAAAACCCCTTCAACCCCTTTCAGAAGGAGGCAAGGCCTTTGACGATTTGCTGAAGTTAGTTGACAAGCTTATCGACTGTGGGATCCAATCAAAATATGCTCATGATCTTCAAAGAGCGCTCAAGTCGGCGAAAAGTTATCTCAAAAGTGACTACAAAGTAAGTCTTCTGCTCAGAATTTAAAGATATTGTATGTTTTTAGCCAACTGGGCCTTGGCCATTTTTCTCTAAGTATCAGGTGATATAATTATTTATACGAAAATTCGTGCGCAAAAGGAGTGTTACCGCAACCAAGAGACAAATTCCTTCGGTTATAAGCAGTGAGTTGGTTTATAATATCATTCAGTTGAGGCCCTGTTTTGAGTTTTAGGGATAAAAGATAACGGGCAAAATTATTTTAGGGATAAGAGATAACGTTAAATACTAAAAAATTACTGGGATACTGGATAAAATAAGGGATAACCGCTCCCTGGTGTCATAAGGATAAGGGATAACCAAACACCCCGGAATAACAAGGCCTCATTATTGTTCACAGGGCTTTAATTCTGTCTACCGACATATATTAGAGAGCTCCTTGTCGGGGGGTAAATGTTGGTTTTAAAAGTAATTGGGTTAAGATCATACACCGTATGAAAAAAAATGTGTATAAGCGTACTGAAACTCCTAAATATAACGATCTAAAGCACAAATCACATGCGGGTCTACGGCCCTAAAACGCTCATGACATCAGGGTCTGAGGTAGCCCTCCTCGGTGATATGAGCTTTTTTTCAGGTCAAAAAAAAAATGATGAAGCTAAGACCGTAGGTTCATTCGCAAACATGCCTTAGTTAATTTTTGTTGTAATGTCTTTGTAATGTTTTTTCTTTAAACAGATCAACATTTCCAGCTCGCGCATTCCAGATCATTGCAGAACTTATGCTTTGAGTGATCCCAAAGATTCAAGATTTACAAGCAACTGCGACCACGACCATGATCTTCTCTGTGAGCGATGCGAGGAATTGAAAACTACGCTATCTGGCATAGAGGCGGCAATTTCTAATGGTTCCTTTGAAACAGAAAACGAAAAAGACGACGCCCAGTATGTGTTTCAAGAGGCTGTGACAGCTATCAACAGTTGGAAAGCGCATCAGCTGCGTGTCGTTAATCAGGATAGAGCGCGCAGCGACGTGATCGACTGCCTAAACGAGACAAACATACTGCTTATTCAAGACTGGGCAATGAAATTTCTTCCGAGGCTGTACAGGGAGTCTCAAGGGGAATGGTTTGGCAAAAGAGGCCTTTCGTGGCACATTGCAGTCGTCTTGAGAAAGAAAGAGGAAGAAATTGAAACGCAAGCCTTTATCCATATAGTGGAATGTCGCGCCCAAGACAGTGCGTGCGTAGTGACACTCATGGAACACGTTCTAGCAACACTGAAGAGAGAGAACCCCGAGATAGAAAACGCATTCGTTCGTATGGACAATGCAGGGTGTTATCATTCTTCCAGTACAGTCCTGGCTTGCAAGAACATCAGCAAGCGGACTGGTATTTTCATTCGACGTCTGGACTTCTCGGATCCACAAGGTGGGAATAGGTCCTTGTGACCGCTTTGCCGCCACTATGAAAAACCACGTGCGCGCTTACGTAAACGAAGGCCATGACGTAATCACAGCTGAGCAGTTTCAGGAGGCAATGCTCTCAAATGGAGGAGTTCCTGGGGCCAGAATTGTTTTGCTTCCAGATCCTTTGTGTGACAAACCTACTTGCAAGTTCCCAGGCATCAGTAAAGTAAACAGCTTCGAGTTCAGCAGTGACGAAGTTAAAGTCTGGAGGGCGTACCAAGTTGGTGAAGGAAAGCAATTCTCATGGTCACAATTCGAAGGTGAAAAAAACACAAGTTATCCGCTCTGTCACTTTTTGCACAGTTAACATATCCGTACTTGCTGTGCTTGATTTTAAACTGAAATCGGGTAAAAATATGTAGATGAGGATTTAAATAATAATCCGTTCGATTGCTTATTCTTATTCAAACAACCCTTACTTATTTTAGTGTTAAGCTTACATTCAGTTGTAATGCCACGTGACAAAGAACAGATATAGGGGCGGATACAGGATTTATCTTAGCCGGGGGGTGCACCACTAAGGAATGACGTAACTGACAAGTGACGTACACAAATGCTGCAGAATACTAGTTATATAAGAAACCCGAAGGTAATCTCAGGAGGAGTGTGCGCTCCCCCTCCCCTTAGATCTGCCCCTGAGATACAGGTCTCTCAAAAGCCTTTATGCTCTTTTGACCGTCTTAGATGTAGATATTTCTACGACAGACGCCACAGACGTGACATTCTCTGAAGGCGGATTCAGACCGGTAAAGCCAAGAAAATCTAAGAAAGGTCAAACAGCCTGCAGTAGCCAAACCATCGAGCCCTCGGAGGATAAGGGAAGCGATAGCGACGATGACGCTGATAATATGGCATCAGAGGTTACAGCTGAAAATGCAGAGAACTGTAAATTGTTTGCCTGTCCAAACGAAGGCTGCGTCAAAACTTACCAACGCTATGGATCGATGGTAAACCACACACTGTATGGTCAGTGCGTGTTTCAACCTGAGAGGGAGTCACTTTTAGATACAGCGAAAATAATGTATAGTAAAAAGTTGTTAGGTGATAACAATACCCTTATGATAACTACAGAAACGGCGACCGTTCACTCAGCATCATCGTCAAACAATATGTTGAATCCGGGCTGGGCGTTGAGATCTACCAAACCGTCGAAACCTTTCAGTGAGAAACAGAGACGTTTTCTTGAGGAAAAGTTCAAAATCGGCGAGACGACGGGAAGAAAACTTGATCCCGTAACTGTAGCACGACAAATGAGAGTAACCAGAGGTAGCGATGGGCAGCGACTGTTCACACCAGAGGAGCTTTTGTCTGCCAAGCAGATTCAAGGCTTCTTTTCCCGCAAAGCAAAATCTAAGAGTCGGCCGGATGTACAAGCTGAGGAAGATTTCGTGGCAGCCGAAGTTGAAGATGCCATGGTAACCGTGCGAAATGAAGTGCTAGCACAAACACAGGCCAGTCATCCATTCACCTTTGACGGACATGATCTATGTGATCTTGTTGCCAAGAAAAAGCTAAGTAAGCTAACATTACCAGTGCTTCGAGAAATGTGTTCCCACTTTGAACTTGAAATCAGTGGACAGCAAATACCCCGCCGAAAAGCACCATACGTGGAGATGTTGGAGAAACATGTGCGAGGTTGCTCTTGCTTCGACGCGCCAACTGCGAACTAAGCACAACATTTAATTATGTCGCGTGCCGTCTACAAATAGGTGTATTGTAATGTGGGGTAGAGTAACCTGTGATTATCAAGCGCTTTTTTGTGGCGAAATTTAAAAGAAAAAAGCCGTTCTTGTTTTTTTCTCTATTTCCTACCACCGCGAATAAAGAACGCCTTATCGCAGGTTATAGGGTTGAGCCACCTGGTCTCATTCTACCCAGTCCTCCTCTCTACCTATTCCATCGGCAGCCGCCTCCTCCATGATCCAGTTGAGATATATGGATGGAGGCTTGTTTGAAAGTTGGATACACAAATAAAACGTTCTTACTGTGCAAAGGGATTATTAGCTGGTCACAGTAGAGTCAACAGTCTCTTGGTCTATTCCAGGGAATTCTTATGAGAAAATTACATCACCATCTTACAAGTAACAAAGAGTACTGTAGTCGGTCCATAATTTGTTCTTGCAAAGCACCTATAGGTGGAGAAAACTTTGAGTTCAAAAAGAGTAGACAGATTGCAACCCAGACAGAATTTCTGATCGTAACAGAACATGTATGAAGTGAACTTCCCGATCGTAGGGAAGCAAGTAAAAGTTACAAAGTGATTGCCATATTGTCGTATAAACTTGCGTCATATTTTCAACAGAAACCATGTTTATTTCTGTTGTTTTTCTTTATTTTATCGATTTGTTATTGTCTTTTTAAATCGATACAGATGAAACTGCTTCTCATTAGTAACTGGTCGCAAAGGGACAGAAATTATCTGTTTATCCTCCTTGGAGTGGGTTAGTTTTATAAGAATTTTTTTAGCCTCTGTTGCAAGAGTATTTTCCTGTTAAAAGTAAGATCTCTATTTAATCATTCCATTATCTCATAAAATGCCAGCTAGGTTGGGTCGGTATTTTGTTTTGTTTTCGTTCATTGTTCGCACGACTTAAGGAATTACCCCCTCCCCGCTTCCCCCGCTTCCCGACCCCACTGGAAAAAAATGATCGGTCAAGGTTGTTCGTTTCACGTCACTCCTGAAATGAGTAACATTATGTCACACAACACGTAAACACGCAAAACCGTCGTTGTGGATTGTGCCTAGTAACTGCAAGAGTAATAACTGAACAAAATGAGGTAGCCTCAGCTGTGGATAACGCAAGGTAAATGATTTAAGCCGTAAAATTATGTAGTTACATAAAGAGTTTTAAACAAACGTACGTGTACAATGTGAGACAAGAATATATTGATTGATCTCCCTGTCTCTGTTTACATTTATGCTAACATTATTACCTTTGCATTGTTAGATCTGCATTCAACTGAATATATCTTCTTATCATATTTTTGCTATTTTGTTGATTCAGTGGATAGAATGAAACGTTTTGCTGATATTTTAATTATAATGTTTTCATCAGGACCTCATAATTTGGATCTTTACTATCGATGAGAATTGAACATTTCATGATAAGCGATCAAACCCCTCTTAGCTTCTTAGAAATGATGATTAAAAATATTTCCTCTTACATATAGTCATAAATAGTCCTTTGGAAGCAACAGGCTTACATTTAGCTGCAATTTGTTGATTATAGCATTTATTTTAAACGCCTCATCAGTGCTTCGCCGCCATCATTATTCACTCCCATTGTTATATTTATAGCCGAACCTTGACAACTTGAAGATTTTTTTTTCTCGCCTGCAAATAAAGTTGCCTATTTTTTTATTTGCGTTATCGAACAACCTATAAATACCCTGCATTCAGGCTGTGTGGCAGATTTTCGATCGATGTACCATGAGAGATATCGGCCCCTCGATTTACGGTAAACTTATCATTCTTAAGGCTCACGAAGAAGCACGCTAGAACATTTTGCTCATTCATTGCGGAACTCTCATTTTGAAAACAACATTTGTAACAGAATAAACGTTTAAAGATAGCTCTTTAGGCCATTGTTTTTGATTTTTGGTAAGAGTTTTTGGTATGCGCGGAGGTAAATTGAGAAGAAGTCCTTTCATCCGCCATATTGGATAGCCTTCGGAGCCCTTCAAGACCGGCCATGTTCATAATTCCCAAAGTAAAAATTTAGAAAAATTAAAAACATCTATTTCGTGGTTAGGGTCCCAAACCAATACTACATGCAAAATTTCAGCCAAATCGGTGAGGTACCGTGGCCGCGACTTTTTAATATTGTCTCAAAATCAGAGATTATGTCTCTTAAGTTACAAACAAGTACACCGTAAACTTGAGCTTGTCTGGTATCGGTTTGAGTGAGTAGTCCAGTACCTCTTGTGAACCTCTAATTTCAGAGGCATTCTAAAACAATATTGCTCATTGTCTTCAGGGATAGGGGCATTGTTTGTGCCCTTATCTTATTGTTCTTATGGCCAATCATGTGAGATGTTCAATGAGGTGCTGGTCGACTCGTTTGAGTAGAATAATTGAAGTACATACAACGACGCTCTGAACAAAAGAAGTAAAGTCAAGGCTGCGTCAATCTCTCGTTATTAACACACAAAAGTACTGACCATTCAATTCTGGAAGCTTCTCCTTCAAGCCAGTCAAGCCAGTAGAGCTCAAGTTAGTCAATCCTAACAATTCAATTCGCCATCTTGCTTCGTGCAAGATTGTTGTTGTCGTTGTTTAGGCTTTATCCACGGACGACAAACCCAAAAACCGCACATCTTCGAAATCACTTCGAGCTGAATCTTAGCGTTTTCCTCAGTCGTCGGTAGCTTTCATTGTATATCAATATTTAGCAAGGAAATTGTAAGTTTCATCGCTCAAACACTTGACAAAGAGCAAAGAGACAAACATTCTACGCGATTTGTGACGCCAAACGGCCCGTTTCCTCGGCCAACTCGTTCCCAGTCTTCGGAGACACGATTGTGGTCATTTTGGGTACTTTCAACGGCAAAAAAACGGATTTTTGTTTCTTGCCATCCAATTTCTTTTGCCATTTCGGAATTAACACATAATGAACTACCAAAATATGCAAAAAAATTTTTTAGTTCATTGGCACTTTAAGGACGGTGCCTCCTTTTGCTGCTGCGCATACGTTCTGTGCATCTCGGGATATTCGGTGTCACACCGAACTCAGTAAATATGACCTCGCTCGCCACGAGTCTCCCAGTAGCTCAGTGGTTAGAGCGTCCGACCGGTGTTACGGGAGGCCATGGGTTCGATTCCCGTTGGGGACTCGGATTTTTTCTTTGTCCCACGCTCGTGACAACTGGATATTCCATCTCTTTCACATACCATATTTTCTCGATTCAACGCCGGTACCCGAATAAATAAGGGTTCAAAGAAAAGCCGGGTCTCCAGCCCCGAGATTAAAATAAACGCCCCGGCGATTACTTGAGGTCCCGGCGTTTATTCGAGATGGGTATATTTAATCAGGATTATGTGTCGTAACTGAATACTTGTTCCCTTTCTACCATTTTTTAGATTTATTCACTGATACTCAAACCTAAACTTCCATTTACAATTGTACTTCTAACTAAAACAAATGAAACAGACGACGCATCAGGTATCGTGTCAATCTCTTTTAAATCATGGTTTTCTGCGGGCGTGTCCATCAAGGGAGGTTCCCCAGCATTTCTCTAGCAGTTCCTTGAATTGTCCAATAATTTTGCTTTTCTCAGAACTGATGGAGAAGGAACCTCCCCACCTCCTTGTTCTAAATTTCTTGCACAGTACGTTTGCTGTCGAGCAGTTGCCGCTCAGTTCCTCCGTGTATCACGGTGAAATGTAAGAGAAGAGTTCAATTACCGTTCCTGTCAGTGATGCTTTTTGATAAATGACTTACCAGATTCACTGAGATAAGACAAAGGTGGTGCCATGTTTCACATTTTTAACCGTTTTTGCTGAAGTTTGGTTCTTTATTCAATAAACCTCCAGCAATGATGATAAAAAAGGATGGCTGAAAAATGCACTTAATAAATAAACGCCGGGCCCCGCCGGGTTCGAATAAACGCCGGGTCTTCGAGGCCGAGTTTCAAATAAATGCCCCCGGCGTTTAATACGGTAAAAATGTTCTTTTGAGTTTAGAATATATAGCAGTTTAAGTGTGAAAAAGAAAATGAATACATAATGTCAGCTAATTAGAACAATGTCAGCTAATTAAACAGTTTCGCACGGATGGAGTCTGCTTGCGTGTTCAAAGTTGGTCTCTTTTCCTTGATCAATAGCATTTCATAAAATCAGACATTCCAACTTGCCTCTGCATTTTTTTAGGATGTTAAATTGTTCGTGCATAATTTGGTCGGTCGAGATGTTTCCCAACAGCTGAATACCTATGTTCATTACACTCTTTTTTTATAAGAACCATTTTTATAAGAACGTTGACGCTGAGATTTGCCCCAAAATTTAAGAAAATGTATGGGCTAAAATAAGAACATCCAGGCTCAGCCAAATTTTACGCGTACTTATTAAGAAAAAAAGAGTGTAATGCGTTAAATAGGTGTCGGCGCGTGTATCCAACAGAACTTGAATCACACAACAAGTTACACTTAAATTCATATACAACGCATTGCTGGTTTACTAGTGATGGTTTATCCGCTGTCAGTCTCAGGTCTTGGATGAGTTTCCTACTCACGAAGATGGGTTGTAGATTTTTGTTAATCTTCGCGGAAAGGTCACGTAAGTCTCTTCGTACAATGTCAGCCGAAATTTGATCTTTGAAAGGCAAAATGATGCGAATCGGATTGTCCGTTGTCACTGTACTCACTATCGCTCTTGAGCGAGAGAATGGTTGAATCTGCTGATTGTTGAATCAATAAACCTCTCAAGATATCTCAATTTTAGGAAAACTGCTTTCAGGCTTCTGCATTCTTTGGAGAGAAGACCAGGCGACGAAGGCAATCGATTAGCACGGTTAAGCATTGTCATCAAGAGTGATCGTTTGTATCTGAAATCGACGTGGCTCTGGTAATGGAAAAGTAGCCCTCTGACAGTCTTCTTTCTGTACACGCTGGTTTCCAGATGGTGACCAGTGGTGATGATTTCATTTGCTGCTGTTTCCATGGTGAAATTGATAGATGGATAAGCCTCACTGAGAGTTGCAAGGAAAGCAGCAGCTGCTGAGGAGTCGCGAACCAAAGCAAACGTGTACATACCTTCCATAGAAAGGAGGCAGTTTCTTCAAGATAGCAATGCTTGCTCATAAGTGTATCTATGGCAATGCGCCTGAGTACCTTAGGGGACTAATCAAAGTTAAGAGGACATCCAGATATAATCTTAGATCGGACGGGGGTATGTTACTAGAGGACTACAGTGCACGATCAAAGAAGAAACTAGGAGACAGGGCTTTTAAAACAGCAGCACCCAAAATCTGGAACATTTTACCGGAAGACATTAGAATGCAGGAAAATTATAATATTTTTAAGGGACAGTTAAAGACTCACTATTTTAGACTTGCATATAATTTTAAACTCTATATAGGTGTACATAAATTTTACTCTCTTTTTAATTATTTTTAATGACAAAAACATACATTTCCTTTTCGTTATATTTGTAATGCTCATTTGATCGTGTATGTATGTTAATTTGTGCAACATTAAGTAATAATAATAATAATTATTATTATTACTATATTATTATTATTATTAGTTTGTTTTCACGCTTAAGCTTCTCTTCTATGGAACACATAAATGCGTTGGCCATCAGAGGGCCTAGTTGTGAGCCCATGGCAACTCCGTCAACTTCCTCGTAAAGGTTACCGTCCAATTGGAAACGTTGATCTTTCGTGGCGACTCTCAACAGTTCAATGAGGTCAGCTTAGGTGATATTCAAGATATGTGTATCATTGAACCAGTTTCCATCGAAGGCTTTCTTTGCGAGAATTTGGATTGTTTCCTCCAATGGTACATTTGTGAAGAGGGCTGTTACATCGTAGGAGACAAGGGTGTCATTATCAGCGACTTGTAGGTGTCGGATCTCTTCAACAAGTTCGAAGACGTCGGAGATGGTGTATTTGTTCACCGAGAGGGGTTTTAACCTGTCGTCCAGCCACTTTGCGAGAATGTAGTTATACGTCCCAGTTGCGGACAAGATCTGTCGCATAGTAAGATTTTCTTTATGCGTAATAGGCAGACCGTACAAGTGGCGACACGTTTGCTGGTTCGCGACTCCTCAGCAGCTGCTTCTTTCCTTGCAACTCTCAATGAGGCTCATCCATCTATCAATTTCACCATGGAAACAGCAACAAATGACAGATTACCCTTCGTCGGAGTTGAAATCATCAAGACTGATCACCATCTGGAAACCAGCGTGTACAGAAATAAGACTAACAGAGGGCTACTTTTACATTACCAGAGCCACGTCGATTTTAGATACAGACAATCACTCTTGATGACAATGCTTAACCGTGCTAACCGAATGTCTTCGTCACCTTAAGTCTTCTCTCCAAAGAATGCAGAAACCTGAAAGCAGTTTTCCTAAAATTGAAATACCCTGAGAGGCTCATTGATTCAACAGTCAGCAGATTCAACCATTCTCTCGCTCAAGATCAAACTCGGACAGTGAGTACAATGTCAACGGACAATCCGATTCGCATCATTTTGCCTTTCAAAGATCAAATCTCGGCTGACATTGTACGAAGAGATTTACGTGACCTTTCCGTGAAGATTAACAAAAATCTACAACCCATCTTCACGAGTAGGAAACTCATCCAAGACCTGAGAGTGACAGAGAATAAACCATCACTAGTAAACCAGCAATGCGTTGTATATGAATTTAAGTGTAACTTGTTGGTTGTGTGATTCAAGTTATGTCAGATACACGCGCCGACACCTATTTCAACGCATTAATGAACATAGGTATTCAGCTGTTGGGAAACATCTCCGAGAAAGTCACAACCTCGACCGACCAATTACGCACGAACAATTTAACATCCTGAAAAAATGCAGAGGCAAGTTGGAATGTCTGATTTATGAAACGCTATTGATCAAGGAAAGGAGACCAACTTTGAACACGCAAGCAGACTCCATCCGTGCGAAACTGTTTAATTAGCTGACATTGTTCTAAGAAGCTGACATTATTCATTTTCCTTTTCACACTTAAACTGCTATATATCAGTTCGGGAGGATACCAGTTCTGGAAGAAACGAAAACAATTGTTCTACGTCACGAAACGTCATCGATCAAAACATTGGATCGCATTTCATAACAATATTCTCTGCAGCCAAATTCAAGATGGCGGACAAGCGCGAGGAAAGTACATACGATTTTTATTTAATTTCGTGCCGTAATCTTTTTTCTTTGTCGTGTTTGCAGCTCTGAAGTTGTAAACGAGCTTATTGCCAGCATAAAAATGGTCGGAGTTCGCTTTCTCTTCTCATAAGTCTACACTTTTTAGTTTTATTTAGTTTAAGCACTGGTCAATCGCTGAGAGTTTACGGAGTTTATATGAGAGGTCAAACTCTCGCTCTCGTTTGGGCTGTTTGGCCTGAACTCTTGCGCTCTCCTCGACTTTGAACGTGCTTAAATTTGTCATGAGAGTCGTCGAGAGTTTTCTCTAAAGCATAACGAAATGAACGCGTCACTCGTGACGGACTTTTGATAACTCTCGTTCTGGTTTGGCCCGAGTTGATGATAGTCGATGGGAGTCGACGAAAACTCTAAATTCTCATCAACTCTTACTCGTTTGGCCCGGGCTTAAGTTGTGTGTTTTCTTTCTTTTATCGAATGTGCCCACATATCATTGTATTTTAAGTTAAGGGCTAATGGTTAAGTCGAGCCTGTAATGCGAGGTATCATTGAAAGCGCCCCTTCATCTATAAGACTGAAAAAATATGGAGTGAGCTTGTCATATTATCGCATTTCGTTCAGACTTTTTATTTTTTAATTTTTTGTGATTTTTTGTAAAACATAAAGCATGGCTAGAAAAGGTGCCAGAGAGCTTGATATAATACTGTAGTTTGCATTTCAGTATAGTGATTGGTAAATGCCTGTACCAAGAAAGGTGAAATGGAACAATAAATGTTGGTCTTTGAAAT
This sequence comes from Siderastrea radians, assembly GCA_964017195.1. NCBI lineage: Eukaryota > Metazoa > Cnidaria > Anthozoa > Scleractinia > Rhizangiidae > Siderastrea > Siderastrea radians. The sequence continues at coordinate 9,411,387 of OZ024890.1, read as the reverse complement.
TGTTTTGCAGTCACACTTAATTGCCCTTGCAGGATTCACCTGAAAATTTCATTCTGTGGTGATATAAATCCCGTGATTGCCACAGTGTAAAAGTACATAGAAAAGTACATTTATGTTCATGTATTGCTAGCAGAACATTTTTCATATTATTGTAAAAGTCATCTCAGATCCTGAAGGGTGTCAGAGGGTTTATTGTGAGTGTAAATTGAAAAATCCTTGGTTGCAATATATTTCATCTAAGCCTGGGAACGTTTAATTTGTTCTTGTTATCGAGACAAAAATGCAAATGTGAAAGAAGAAATAAGCAGTCAAAATGTTTCAGGTTAATACTATTTTATTTCGTGTCAACACTCTACATCTTATTCTTCTTTGTTCCTCCATGCACCTAGAAACAAATCACAAAAACAATTTTTAATTTGTTGATTTAATTTGCATCCATAACTGAGCAAATCATGAGGAGGATTCACAAAGCCCTTCTCATTTATGATGTACCCTAAGTATTGGTTCTTAATAAAAGCCTATTGTTATGAAACAATACACTGAGGATTATATCTTAGTTAGGAGAGCTTTGTGAAAATACCCAAGCAGGGCCGTAGCTGCTTTGAGGCAAACCGAGGCACTTGCCTAAGTCTCTTTTTACATTGTTTTTATTTTTTTGGAAGGGGGAAAAAATACTAAGGAAAAGAAGTTAACCATGGACATTGCCACAGTTATACTGGCTACGGCCCTGCCAGGTCATATCTGGCACAATTCAGAGATTCTTTTGATTCTCTAATAACAAGAACTTTATCATTATAATGTTCCTGACAGGTACTGTAATCTTACTGCCTTGTCCCCAGCATGCACATAATGGCCCAAGATAATTTAGCAGAGGGCACTAGGAAAGATGGAATGGAGGAGAAAACTAAAATAACTACTTTTCCTGTAGTTTCCCCTCTTGCACATACAAGTGCACTTTAACTAATATTTTCCAACAAACCTGTACTTCCATCTCCCCTCCTTCTTCAACATTTGTCAGGCCTGTTGTTATTGCTGCCACAGCCTCATCCATAAAATTATACTTAATGAGGAGAACCCATTCACAGGGATGTACCCCCCCTCCTGCCTGCTTGTTTTGGACCCACTATCTGGTTATAATTTATATAAAAATGCTTATCTCCTACTCAGGGAAATTTTTAATATATTTTGTTTTGGAATAACTTTTAAAATTATAATTACTGGTAATTTGTTACGGAGATAATCAGAATCTTTGCACTGCAAATTGAACAAGCAGTGATAAAAAAACCTTGGCGCACAGAGATCTACATTTATTGTGCCACACATGCAAAGGGTGTACAGCTGGGGAAACCCAAGCCACATTTTGTTGCCACAGTCGAGAGATTTGTTGCCAGAAGAGATTACACTTTGTCTTTCGTTTTCCTTTAACTTGAAGGTTAGCTCCACAAATGCAGCAAGAGTTCTCTATAATTTGATGATGAACCTCCATTTCTTACAATTTCTGTAGGCAGTCAAGACACATGAAACTAAATTTAGCAAGGAATTAAAACTGTAACAGTAGGAGCATGAAAGATAAACCATCAGCAAAATTAAAACAGCGATTGGCAAACGCTATCTAATTTATTCGAAGTAGTAAAAATATAAATAAAGTTCCTATACTCTCACTGATTTATCACACCGTCAATTTCTGTAGACAGTCAAGACACATGAAACTAAATTTAGCAAGGAATTAAAACTGTAACATGTACAGTAGGAGCATGAAAGATAAATCATCCGCAAACTTTAAAACAGCGATTGGAAAACACTCTCAAATTTATTTCGAAGTAGTAAAAATGTAAATTAAGTTCCCCTATATCACTGATTTATCACACCTTCAAATTAACGAGGCCTATATTATGCCTCAAAACGCTAATGACTGAGCGAACATAAACGCTCTTGTCCAGATCGAAGCGATGTATCAAGGAATGCATACAGTGTATGAGCAAAGCATCCAAGTAGTCAACTTTAAAATGGATTACCATTTTTCCTAGGTGGTTACCAGCGACGAAACTTTCCAAAAACAACATTTATTAACGGCACAATGGAGGAAAATTGTTCTCTTGGACTAGAAAATTCTCCATGACAGAGAAAACAAAACAAAAAAAAACGTATACTTACATTTCATGTCCGCCAACATGGCGGCATTGCCCACGATCCACAAACTTTCCTTGCTGAAATATCCGTTGTTAACTCTACTTTCTTCGCCAAAATGCAACTGTGCTAGCAGCCATCTTGTTTTCTACCAGATTTGCTACTCAAAGTTCCCGGATATTGCGTCTAGAGACTGGTAAGGAGCTTTTAGCATTAGGCACCAATTTCTCTCTATTATTTTTACCGATTTTTGCGTATTTTCGCAAGAACAAAAGAAATGTGACGTCACACTTTCTTCCAGAACTGGTATCCTCCCGAACTGTATATTCTAAACTCAAATTTGCATTTGCTAATGGCGACAGGAGCAAGCTACCTCCGATTGAAAAAAGCCACAAAATGTCATTTAAACCAGCCAGGGCGAACAGGGGAGCATTGAGCTGAAGGTAGACAGGCTTTATTTCAAGATACCTCGATTCTTTTATCACTGTTTAGTCCGTTATTAATCTCTGCAAACCTTAGGCTTTACGGCTGATGTAAGCAGCGACGCTATCAAGCGATTGCGTAAGAGAGCGGTGCAAGATTAACCGGAAACTAATTAAACAGGACACAATAAGCGGAAGTAAACATAATAATAATAATAATAATAATAATAATAATAATAATAATAATAATAATAACTTTATTTAATGAGGGTAGCACGAAATAGTGCGAAGCACTAATAAACTAGTGGCCCTCCTAACTTTCTAGGATATTTACAATGAATAATCTAAAAAATATTTACAATGAGTTATATAAAAATCTATATATACATGTAATGAAAAACAAAGAGAAAGAAAGAAATTAATTGATAAAAACTAATATAAAGATTGTGAAGTAAAGATTTAGTTCGTGCTATTACATATATTTTCACCGTTTTCTATTTTTAAATGAACTCCACATACAACGCGTCTGGGCTGGCTGTGCGTTTCCTTGAGAATTTTGACTCAAGATGCCTACCGTCGATTGCGAAACCTCCGAAGAGTATTTCTACGATTCGGAACGGTCGACTTTAGCTTCCGAAGCATCCGAGGATTCATTTAATTCGGCAAATGAAGAATTTTTCTTACCGTGCGATGTAAGAACTGATGTCAGGAGATTTCAGCTTATAAGCTTGTAAACAAACTGTTCAAAGTTATTTTTCTCGCCTTATTGGCGGGGGTTCAAAATATGCGCGAAATAATGCTTGTACAGTGATTACAGTTCAGGCACAAGTTGCTCAAATTGCAAATTTAGACAAAACACGTTAAAAAAACTTTAGAATTTGATGCTCGCGAATTCTCAAGCATCGGTTGATCGATTTTATTGTTCGCTTCGTTGGAAATATAAAAGAAGCTATATTTTGTTTGCCGTTGTTTATATTCATTATATATTGTAAAGCTTTCAGATTTTTGGCCATTCTTAGCATAGTAAGGGAAACTTTCTTGAAGAGCCGTAATGCTGTAGTCATCTGGCAGTCAGCTCATGAAGCTTATCGTGTCAATCATGGTACAGTGGTCGCTTAATGCATTGAAACACATGTTTGCCGTTTCTAAATATTTTGAACAGTTTTTGTAGAATTCTTAACTTGAGCCGAAAAAAGTGAAATAAACCAAGACCTTCTTTTAACAACTGGAGGCCTTGTGTGACCGGAATCTAAGTATTTGTAGTGCAAATCAAAGCCACAAGGAAAATTTTTTGCTGCTCAACAACGTGCGGACCGCCAAGGAAACGAAGCTTTCACTTGCTTTATTCACTGCGTAAAAATAATAACTTGATATCTAATCATTTTTCTTGGTAGTTCATTTACTAAGATTGCTATGAAAGTTAAAAGAAATAACATTGTAAAACCCTTAGACAAATAGTGGCGTGCGATATTTTTTCCTAACTTAAATGTCCACGCAAGACGAGCCGACGTATCGACATGATTGAAGCCTTTATATATTTCGATCAATAATGTCAATCGACTCTTCAGCGACAGGGAATAAGGAGGAAAGTTTCTGGACATTCAGGATGGTATGCCATGAAATAACTGTCCATGCTTCTAAGCGATTACTGCTTTGAAATTAACACACGCGGAATTAAAAAAAAAAAAAGGAAAAAAAGCTAAGCAATACAAACTATTGGCTTAATCGCGGCGGTCCTGCATTCGCCCAGGATGCATTTTATGAGGACTACGCCGAAGATCTTCGCGCTAGCAGACGGCAGAACTGAAAGGGTTTTCCACAAGCAAAATAAATTTTAAAATACGTTAAAAGAAAATAAGTTTTGAACAATGGCGGATGCGTTGAAAAAGAAACAAACTATCACTTCAACTGCGTTAAGATTAGGTACCTTTCGTCTCGTTGTTTCCGGATCTTTCTTTCCAGATAGTTGGAATGGACAATGGAATAATCGATATCTGGGATCCTTCGACATGAACAGCCCTCTGGAAACACGCGTCCGTGAAGTGATCAGAACAGCCGACAAAAATACCTCTCGGGTTGAAATTTGAAATGTGTGTGAGTACGAACATTATCCATTTTTCCATGGCGGGTCCGCTCGCAAGACTTTGATGGAGCAAAGTACCAGCTCGGTGGTTGGATTTATTGTTGTAGCATTGTACTACACAAGTAATACCCTTCATAACCGCTGCAGCAACGAAAATTTCAAGGCCGTACAGCAAACAGTTGGCACGAAATCTTCCCTCGACAACAGTTACATTTCCCGCGGCAAGTAACCGAATGAAGCCTGACTTGGTTTGAGGTGAGCCTCTAACGTCACTTCCGCTAATTCGCAAGCCAGCTTCCGGAACAAGGGCCAGTAATGGGGGCAGTAAAATCTCGACAAAAACCGTCCGAAAAAAGCGACTTCCAGTCATCGTAATGAGTTGAAATTTGGCTTGGTGACTAACAACCACAGACTATTTTCGAAAATGCAAAAATATGGAATACCAAAATTCTAGTCCCAGTGGCACTTTAAACGTGCATCAAGCAATAGAAACTACGGCAGCCAACCAGAATGCTTCGTCCAAACGAGTTTACCAATGAACGCCTTTGTAATTTAAGGTGACTCGATCGAAATAAATGACGCGCTCTGTGCCTCTCTAAAAAGTCTAATAACATCGTCATTTTTTATACTCGATTGCCTTGAAACTTTCGCATTTTACACACAATTTATCGAGGAATAATACGTATGTCAACACGTAGATGTACTGTTCGTTAATTTTGCGTGATTTTGCTTTTATTGAACACTACTTTTTTGATAAAATTGCTATTCTAACAAAACTGAGCGCTACGATTTGGTTTAAACTTCTAGAATCAGCTTATAATAACATCTTACCTTGACTCTTCAAGTTTCCGCAAAATCGTAGGAACAGAAATCCCGGTACAATTTGAACGTCAAAATAACAACCCCAGACGGACTTCAAAGTTTGGACCGCTCCAACGCTTTCCAAATTTGACTGAAGAGCGTAATAACTCCAGATAAAGTAAGTTCAATGTATCGTTATAGTTAGTTCCAAACTGCATTTGGCTATCCGCAACGATGAAAAAGTTTGGGCGGCCATTATAAACTTACTTTCTGCACCAAAATATAACGAAGTCGCCAAATTCACGTTTTTCTGAATTATATGAAAACTAACCGGACGAATTAAATAAAACTACCGGACCATGAAACTGAACCTTTTACACATACTTTGCGCTATTTTACTTTGCTGGGGCGGTCTTGGTTTGGACAATATATTTTTTGAAAGTGATGCACTATCGAAACTCTGTTCTGCATACGGCTTTGCTGTTATCTGAATTCCACAGTAGCGCTATGCAAATTTCCTTTCATTTGATGAGAATTTGAGGAATTTACACATTGGCTAGGGGGGTGTATTGACGATGTTTGGTCGCTACACGCTTGAGTGGTTTTGCGTGTCTATAATGTCATGCCAGTGAAGGTTAAAATCGTCCTTTTGAGATATACAAAAAAGCGTTTCGCCTGATATCAACATAGGATTTCATAGGATAATAATTGTTCCTTTACTTTCAATTAGCATGATCATGAAAATATAGAACAAATACGTAAAACCACCGAGCGAAGGTCTGGGGCAAGTGACCACCCAAAAAAAAACAAGAAAAGCCCCAGGGGCATTAGACCCCGCCGTTGTTCTCCCCCCCGGGGGTGTAAACTATGTTACGGTCACTCAAGATAAAAGCCCTTGCCTGTGTAGCGAAAGACACGACGAGTATTTGTTTGGCCGAGCGAAAACCGGAGGTCTGGGGCAAGTGACCACCCAAAAAAAAAAAGCCCCAGGGGCATTAGACCCCGCCGTTGTTCTTTCCCCCTCCCCCCGGGGGTGTCAAATATGTTACGGTCACTCAAGATAAAAGCCCTTGGCTGTGTAGCAAAAGACACGACGAGTATTTGTTTGGCCGAGCAAAAACCGGAGGTCTGGGGCAAGTGACCACCAAAAAAAAAACAAGAAAAGCCGCAGGGGCATTGGACCCCGCCGTTGTCCCCCCTCCCCTAAGGTGCAAAATACATTACGGTCACTCGAGATACGAGCCCAAGTGGGTGTAAATTTTTGAAGTTGGTGAGTTATCGTACCTTTCACCCCCCCACCCAACGTCTTCTCTGCCCCCTTCTCCTTATGATAACATGAATCCCTAGTAGTATAAACAGCTTTCCCACCCCTCATTCCTTGATCTTCCACCTGTTCTAGCAATCGCGAAGAAGAACGTGACGAAATAGTTTGACAATAGCGTGACTCAGTCACGTCTCGTTTTTTTAAACGAACTGACATCTCAGCGTTATTCTAAATAACAAGGACACGGAAATGAGAATTATTGATAAAGAAAAAAATTATCCCAAAATCTTAAACGCAGGGTTATCTACCGAAAAAAGGAAATGTTGAAGTCTACTTTTAGACCATGATTCCATGAATGATTTGGCGAAAGCAAGGGACTTCCCCGAATCGGCTTCTGTGTCTCAGTGTTTCCACTTGTCCTAGCTTTCGCGAAGAAGAACGTGACGAAATATTTTGACCATAGCGTGACTCAGTTGAGGCACGTTTTTTTTTAAATAAACGAACTGACATGTCAGCGTAATTCTAAATAGCAAGGGCACGGAAATTTAAATAGATTTCTTGATTAAAAAACTCATTCTAAAATCTAAAGGAAAGTGGTAGCTATGAAAAACCGTAAAAGTCTATTTTAGGTCGTGATTCGATGAGAGATTTGGTGCAAGCAAGTTTACTTCTTCGAATCGGCTTGTGTCATAATGACGTAATGCTTATGTGCTACGGCACGTAGCATGAATCATTGGCTTTCAAAGCTCGCTAGCACCTTCGTCCTTACCCTCATTGAAGAGAAGTCAACTCCATTGAATTTGTTGTACTTTTCTACACAACTTTCCCTAAAGATTTTGGCGAAGCAAAGCAAAACTGCCAAAAATATGCTTGCATTTCACTGTTGAATTATTCAACTTGGCGAAAGCAAGGGACTTCCCCGAATCGGCTTCTGTGTTTCAGTGATGTAATGTTTACGTGCCACGGCAAGTTAGGCGAATTCATTCCAGCTTCAAAGCTCGCTAGCACCTCCGTTCCTACTTTCATTGGACCCCGCCGTTTTTCTCCTCCTCCCAGGGAGCAAAATATATTACGGTCACTCAAGATACGAGCTCAAGTGGTGTAAATTTTAAAGTTGATGATTTATCGTACCTGTGTTTGCTGCCATTTCCCCTTATGCGTCTGCTCCGCACCCTTCTCCCTGTGGTAACATGAATCCCTGATAGTATGAACCCCATCCCTCATTCCTCGGTCATCCACTTGTCCTAGCTTTCGCGAAGAAGAACGTGACGAAATATTTTGACCATAGCGTGACTCAGTTAAGTCACGTTTTTTTTTTAATAAACGAACTGACATATCAGCGTAATTCTAAATAGCAAGGGCACGGAAATTTAAATAGATTTCTTGACAAAAAACTCATTCTAAAATCTAAAGGAAACTGGTAGCTATGAAAAACCGTAAAAGTGTATTTTAGGCCGTGATTCGATGAGTGATTTGGCGCAAGCAAGTTTACTTCTCCGAATCGGCTTCTGTGTTTCAATGACGTAATGTTTATGTGCTACGGCACGTAGCATGAATCATTGGCTTTCAAAGCTCGCTAGCACCTTCGTCCTTACTCTCATTGAAGAGAAGTCAACTCCATTGAATTTCTTGTACTTTTCTACACAACTTTCCCTAAAGATTTTGGCGAAGCAAAGCAAAACTGCCAAAAATATGCTTGCATTTCACTGTTGAATTTTTCAACTTGGCGAAAGCAAGGGACTTCCCCAGATCACCTTTTGTGTTTCAGTGATGTAATGTTTACGTGCCAGGGCAGGTTTGGCAAATTCATGCCAGCTTCAAAGCTCGCTAGCACCTTCGTTCTTGCCATTAAATCGCCGGTAATTTTCTATACCAGCTTTCATGAAAATTCTGGCGAATAAACGCTAAACGAACAAAGTTTACCGGCAAGTATTGTTTTGACCAAGCGGAGGTCTGGGGCAACTGACCACGACAAAAAAAAAATAAGAAAAGCCCCAGGGGCATTGGACCCCGCCGTTTCCCCCCCCCTCGGGGTGCAAATACATTACGGTCACTCAAGATATGTGCCCAAGTGGTATAAAGTTTTGAAGTTGGTGATTTTTCTAACGTTTGACGTGTGTGCTGCCCCCCCCCCCCAACGTCTTCTCTGCACCCTTCTCCTTGTGATATCATGGATCCCTTATAGTATGAATACCTTTCCCTTCCCTCATTCCTTGGTCATCCACCTGTTCTAGCACTCGCGAAGAAGAACGTGACGAAATAGTTTTGACCATGGCGTGACTTAGTTACGTCAATTTTTTAACGAAATGACATCTCAGCGTAATTCTAAATATTAAACAAGGGCACGGAAATTTAAATAGATTTATTGATGAAGAAAAATTATCCTTAAATCGAAAGGGAACGGTTATCTACTGAAAAATGAAACGTAAAGGTCTACTTTTAGGCCATGATTCGATAAATGCTTTAGCGAAAGGAAAACAATTCCCCGAATCGGCTTCTGTCTTTCAATGACGTTATGTTTACGCGTTACGGTAAGTTTAGGTGAATTCATGCCAGCTTCAAAGCTCGCTAGCACCTTCTTCCTTGCTCTCATCGAAGAGAAGTCAACTCCATTGAATTTCTTGTACTTTTCTACACAACTTTCCCTAAAGATTTTGTTGAAGCAAAGCAAAACTGCCAAAAAAATGCTTGCATTTTACTGTTGAATTATTCAACTTGGCGAAAGCGAGGGACTTCCCCGAATCGCCTTTTGTGTTTCAGTGATGTAATGTTTACGTGCCAGGGCAAGTTTGGCAAATTCATGCCAGCTTTAAAGCTCGCTAGCACCTTCGTTCTTGCTTTCATCAAAGGGGTTTTCATGCCATTAAATCGCCAGTAATTTTCTACACCAACTTTCATGAAAATTCTGGCGAAATAATGCTAAACGAACCAACATTACCGGCAAGTATTGTTTTGACCGAGCGGAGGTCTGGGGCAAGTGACCACGACGACAAAAAAAAAACGGGTATTACTAGACCGCGTCCTGACGGCGGGGTAAAAAAAAAACGGGTATTACTAGACCCCGTCCTGACGGCGGGGTAACAAGAAAAGCCCCAAGGGCATTAGACCCCGCCGTTTTCTCCCCCCCGGGGGTGTAAAATATGCTACGGTCACTCAAGATAAAAGCCCTTGCCTGTGTAGCGAAAGATACGACGAGTATTTGTTTAGCCGAGCGAAAACTGGAGGTCTGGGGCAAGTGACCACCAAAAAAAAAACCACGGAAAAAAATGGGTATTACTAGACCCCGTCCTGACGGCGGGGTAACAAGAAAAGCTCCAGAGGCATTAGACCCCACCGTTGTTCTCCCCCCCCCCCCTCCGGGGGTGTAAAATATGTTACGGTCACTCAAGATGAAAGCCCTTGGTTGTGTAGCGAAAGACACGGCGAGTATTTCTTTGGCCGAGCGAAAACCGGAGGTCTGGGGCAAGTGACCACCAAAAAAACAAGAAAAGCCCCAGGGGCATTAACCCCGCCGTTGTTCGAACTGCCCTTGGGGTCCAAAATATATTACGGCCACGTAAGATACAAGCCGAAGTGGTGTAAATTTTAAGAGTTGGTGATTTATCGTATTTTTTACGTGTTTGCAATGATAATATAAATCAAGACATGACTTGCCTAATCACCCTGTTTTAGCGTGCGTGACGAAGAGTTTTGATGAAATATTTTGATCATAGCGTGACTCAGCCTGGCCTCGTAGCTCAGTTAATAGAGCGACGACGTTCTAATCAGGAGGTCGTGGGTTCAAATCCCGCTGGGGTCAAAGATTTTTCTTTTATCTTGGTTCTCATTTCTAATTTCTTCTTTTAAGGCCTGTGGCCGGGGGAAAATTATGGAGGGCAGTATTGCTCACTTCTTGGCACTCTATCATACACTTTACATCATAATATTACTAAGTTCATAGCGATCGCGAGTTCATGCCAGCTTTCAAACTAAAGCTCGCTAGTACATTCGTCCTTGCTCTCGTCGAAGAAAAGTTAAGTCCTTTGAATTCCTTGTACTTTTCTACACAATTTTCCTTAAAGATTTTGGCGAAGCAAAGCAAAACTGCCCAAAAAATGTTTGCATTTGACTGTTGAATTATTCAACTTGGCGAAAGTAAGGGAGTTCCCCGAATCGGCTTCTGTGTTTTCAGTGATCTAATGTTTACGTGCCAGGGCAAGTTAGGCGAATTCATGCCAGCTTCAAAGCTCGCTAGCATCTTCGTTCTTGCTCTCATTGAAGAGAAGTCAACTCCACTGAATTTCTCGTACTTTTCTACACAACTTTCCCTAAAGATTTTGGCGAAGCAAGGCAAAACTGCCAAAAAAATGCTTGCATTTCACGGTTGTATTATTCAACTTGGCGAAAGCAAGGGACTTCCCCGTATCAGCTTCTGTGTTTCAGTGATGTAATGTTTACGTGTCAGGGCAAGTTAGGTGAATTCATGCCAGCTTCAAAGCTCGAAAGCACCTTCGTTCTTGCTCTCATTGAAGAGAAGTCAACTCCACTGAATTTCTCGTACTTTTCTACACAACTTTCCCTAAAGATTTTGGCGAAGCAAGGCAAAACTGCCAAAAAAATGCTTGCATTTCACGGTTGAATTATTCAACTTGGCGAAAGAAAGGGACTTCCCCGAATCGGCTTCTGTGTTCAGTGATGTAATGTTTACGTGCCAGGGCAAGTTTGGCGAATTCATGCCAGCTTCAAAGCTCGCTAGCACCTTCGTTCTTGCTTTCATCGAAGGGGTTTTCATGCCATTAAATCGCCAGTAGTTTTCTACACCAACTTTCATGACAATTCTGGCGAAATAACGCTAAACGAACCAAGATTACCGGCAAGTATTGTTTTGAGCGAGCGGAGGTCTGGGGCAAGTGACCACGACAAAAAAAAAAACGGGTATTACTAAACCCCGTCCTGACGACGGGGTAACAAGAAAAGCCCCAGGGGCATTAGACCCCGCCGTTGTTCTCCCTCCCCCGGGGGTGTAAAATATGTTACGGTCACTCAAGATAAAAGTCCTTGGCTGTGTAGTGAAAGACACGACAAGTATTTCTTTGGCCGAGCGAAAACTGGAGGTCTGGGGCAAGTGACCACCAAAAAAAACAAGAAAAGCCCCCGGGGCATTAGACCCCGCCGTTGTTCTTCCCCTCCCTCCCGGGGGCCGTAAAATGTGTTACGGACACTCAAGATAAAAGCCCTTGGCTGTGTAGTGAAAGACATGATGAGTATTTCTTTGGCCGAGCGAAAACCGGAGGTCTGGGGCAAGTGACCACCAAAAAACAAAAAACCACGGAAAAAAAAGGGGTATTACTAGACCCCGTCCTGACGGCGGGGTAATAATAAAACATAGGCGCGCATTGCGTGCTTGACCTATGTTGAAATGACAAGTCTTATCCTCGCTTATTTTTAAGACATAGTCTGAGGACAAAACAACACGCGATTATTCTTGCAAATACTTCCCCCCTCCACTATAGGACCTGAGTGCATAAAGCCCAGTTCAGACGCCGCACCTCCCATGTGTCGTACCAAGTAGTACGTAGTTTTTTGGCAATTGTACGGTGTCCAAATGAGTTTTTTCGACAGGTTTCAATTAGGCAAGCCAAAATCTCAGGGTACGGCAAAGTTTGCCACTTAAATACGACCTAGGAGCGAAAATGTATTTGGTACGGCCCATGAGAGGTACGGCGTCTGAACTGGGCCTAAAACAGCTTTTTCGTTTACTCAGCAATACCCTTGGAATGCAAAACAACATCCCGCTAAAAACCCAGTTGGACCAAAATTGGAGATAGAGCAATCGTCGGGCTAGTAGGCTACAGGCTAACAAGTCAAACTGACACTAGAACAAAACGACTGCATAAAAACTTCAAATTAAATTTAAAACTGAAACCTCAGTTAAGGTCAACTAATGATTGTCTGCATATTACTGAAGAATATAAATCGAGCTCACAACAAGATGTGAAAGAAACAAGTGTAGTAGATAATAATCGGAGGAGAGGACAGTCATTGCGTTCATGTTAAAACGCAGCCTGCAGACTGTGCAGACTACGCAGACTGGTATTTTGTTTTGTTTAAGTAAACTGTGATTTGTTGTACTTTTTAGGACTATTCACTTTTTGTCGTGTTAAGATGACATGGCCAGCAGCTTGCCGAGTTCTCCAAAAAATGCCCAGCTGTAAGGAATTCTCGAACAATTTCGACAGAAAGATTCGCACCCTCTGGGAGTATTTCATATTCCTTTGCCAGACGATTCAAAAGTACATTTTGGTTTTGCAGTTAACGAAGTTTCCGAGCTTGAGCGTACCGTGAACTGGCTATGTTACCGTATACATTACAGATTTAAAAACCTACAGACACGCTTGAACAAGCTAATCTATGCAAATTGCTATCTTAAAGACGTCGCTAAAAAATTTCAAAATCATATGTTCCCGTATATGATAAAACCAAGAAAGAAATCATTTCTGTGTCGGCTGGAAAATCTGTGGATATGACTGATATAAATCATGGACACAACATCGTAAACTAAAACTAAACTGCATTTTGGGAAGAGAAAACAGGTTTAAAAACCTACTGACACGCTTGAATAAACAAGCTAATTTATGCAAATTACAATCTTATAAACACGTCGCTATAAATTTCAAATTACCAAACAAAGCTGTTTCAAACACCTTGCAAAGTACAGTCAAAATTATCCGTATCAAGCACAGATACAATCTTTTCAACCAACATCTTGCTAAAAGATACATAACCAAAACAGCTGTTTCATAACCCAAATCATAAAAGAACAAATTAAATTACAGTTTCTCGTCAACAACTCTATTTTTGGAACGATGTTAATTGTTTTTTGTCAAGTACTCACGTTCCACCGTTGGCCACGACAAAGTTCAATTTTACCTGCCCTTACAATAGCTTTAGGAAATTACCATCAATTCCACCACACCAAGCCTTTACTGAAAATATAATATTCGAGAGGAAAAAGTAGAAAAGCACATTTGCGCTGATCGTTTCCGTCCCCATATGTACATTCGACATGGCCGGTAAGCTTAACCTTGTCTGACCTTCAACTTCAGTAAGCGGATTCTAACCAGCTCTTTCATTGGTAGAATGTACTCTTAGCTTAGTAGCCTCAAGCTGATTGGTGCCACATAGTGCCACATAAATTCCCCGGGGGGTGTACTCCCATGTGAAAGGTGCCTGGATGCGCGTCGTCTCGCGTTCTCCTTCTGTTTTAGCATAGCTTTAATTTAAATTTTCCGACGAGCATTCCCGCCCGTCTCACATGAGATTTCCCCCCGGATCAAAAATACATACATACATACATACATACATACATACATACATACATACATACATACATACATACATACATACATACATACATACATACATACATACATACATACATACATACATACATACATACATACATACATACATACATACATACATACATACATACATACATACATACATACATACATACATACATACATACATACATACATACATACATACATACATACATACATACATACATACATACATACATACATACATACATACATACATACATACATACATACATACATACATACATACATACATACATACATACATACATACATACATACATACATACATACATACATACATACATACATACATACATACATACATACATACATACATACATACATACATACATACATACATACATACATACATACATACATACATACATACATACATACATACATACATACATACATACATACATACATACATACATACATACATACATACATACATACATACATACATACATACATACATACATACATACATACATACATACATACATACATACATACATACATACATACATACATACATACATACATACATACATACATACATACATACATACATACATACATACATACATACATACATACATACATACATACATACATACATACATACATACATACATACATACATACATACATACATACATACATACATACATACATACATACATACATACATACATACATACATACATACATACATACATACATACATACATACATACATACATACATACATACATACATACATACATACATACATACATACATACATACATACATACATACATACATACATACATACATACATACATACATACATACATACATACATACATACATACATACATACATACATACATACATACATACATACATACATACATACATACATACATACATACATACATACATACATACATACATACATACATACATACATACATACATACATACATACATACATACATACATACATACATACATACATACATACATACATACATACATACATACATACATACATACATACATACATACATACATACATACATACATACATACATACATACATACATACATACATACATACATACATACATACATACATACATACATACATACATACATACATACATACATACATACATACATACATACATACATACATACATACATACATACATACATACATACATACATACATACATACATACATACATACATACATACATACATACATACATACATACATACATACATACATACATACATACATACATACATACATACATACATACATACATACATACATACATACATACATACATACATACATACATACATACATACATACATACATACATACATACATACATACATACATACATACATACATACATACATACATACATACATACATACATACATACATACATACATACATACATACATACATACATACATACATACATACATACATACATACATACATACATACATACATACATACATACATACATACATACATACATACATACATACATACATACATACATACATACATACATACATACATACATACATACATACATGGATGGAATCTTTTATTTATACACGAAATCTTATCAAATTTAAACATACAGGTTTAAATTTGGTTTCCATAAAATCCGTGAATTAACTAATTAATACAATAATTAAAATATGTACTTAAACTTAACAATTTACAAGGCGATCTTTAACTAATTACTTTACAAGTGCCGGTAGTAAGCCTCTTTTAAACTTTTCCAAAGACCTTTCTTCTTTGAGGTAGCGAGGGAGAGCATTCCAGACCTTGACGCCACTGAAAGCAAAACTATTCTTATAGTAATTTGTTCTGCATTTGGGCAGTTCTAGGTCGTAACTAGAAGATCTCAGACCGTAATTGTTTAAGGCGTTATTAGAAGTGAACATTTCGGTAAGGTATGGAGGTGCCAGGCCGTTAACAATTTTAAACATCATAATGGCCTTGTGAAATTGTCTCATGGAATTTAACTGAGTCCAGCCTAATTCCTCAAAAACTTCTCCAGAAGGCTTACTATAAGCAGCACCCGTAACAATACGAGCCGCCCTATTTTGAAGCCTTTGAAGACTATTACTTAATGTGTCACCTATTGAGTCCCAGACAAGACAACAATAACTGAAATAAGGCTCAATAATTGACCTATATAAAGTATCGATATTCTCACTATTTAGAAAAGGTTTAACCTTTTTCAGTATTCGTAAGTTGGAGGACACTTTTTGCTTTACACTTTGCAAGTGACCTTCCCATGTCAGGTTCTTATCAATATTGACACCTAGGCATTTAGTGGACTCTACTTGCCTAACATCCGTATTAGACAAGGAAAGTTCTATGTTACCGTCAAGAGCGGCAATTCTTTGTCTAGACCCTATTAACATAAAATCTGTCTTTAACAAATTAAGAGTAAGTTTGTTGACATTAAGCCAGGCGGCAATTTCATTTAAATCATTACTCATTTTATTTTGCAAAACAGGCAGACTGCAACTTGCGAAAGTTAAGTTTGTGTCGTCGGCGAACAATCTCGCTGTTCCGTACCCTAAGCATTTTGGCATATCATTAACGTAAATCAAAAACAACAAAGGTCCTAAAATGGACCCTTGAGGTACCCCACAGGAGATTGTCTTAGTAGAAGAGACGACGCCGTTAACACAACACACTTGCTGTCTGTCTGCAAGATAAGACTGAAACCAATGTAGAGTAATACCTTCAAAACCGTAAAATTCTAATTTCTTAAGAAGAATCTTGTGGTCAACGGTATCGAAGGCCTTTTTTAGGTCTAGAAATAAGACTCCATTAACCATGCCCCTATCTATATTGAAACACCAATCATTCGTCATGTCAAGTAGGGCAGACACGGTTGAGTGGAGCGACCTGAACCCCGATTGGCGAGAATAAAGCAATTTATTATTACTAAGGTGACGGTAAATTTGTTCGAAGAGAATTCTTTCAAAAACACGAGCAATGCTTGGTAAAACCGATATAGGTCTATAGTTGTTGGCATCGCATTTCTCGCCGGATTTAAAGAGCGGACAGACCTTTGCAACCTTCCAATCGCTAGGAAATTCACCCGAGGCGATGGAAAAGTTAAAAAGATCAGTTAAGCTCTTGTAAATAACAGGTGCGGCTAATTTCAAAATTTTATTTGAAATTTTGTCAAGGCCAGTAGCTTTCGCAATTTTGACTGAACTTAATAACTTTAAGACCTTGGAGGGGCTGATATTTTTAAACTGAAAACTCGCAGAATGTTTTGTAAGGTAATCTTCAGGCTTTTTGTTGATTTGATCAGATGGAATTTCAGAAGCAAGTCTCGGACCCATGGTCGTGAAGTGGCAATTTAAGAAGTCTGCAATCTCCTCAGGTCTTGTTAGAGTTGCCGAATCTGTCCTTAGCTCACTAACCATTATACTGTCAGACTGCTTTCCCATTAAATCATTCAGAATTTTCCAGGTTGCCCTCTGATCACCTGAAGCCTCTTCGATTTGCTTTTTATAAAAACATTTTTTCGCATGCCTAATCTCCTTGTTTGCCAAATTCCTTTGTTGTCTGTAGGCTGCCCAGTCCTCTGGGGAGCAGGTTTTTGAAGCCTTTTTCTTCAGCCAATCACGCTTAAACATAACTTGTTTAACGTTAGAATTTAGCCAAGGAGACGGTTTATTACGAATTTTGACGATACGGCAAGGCATATGTTTGTCGACCACACCAATAAATACTTCTTTCCACGCAGACCAGGCGTCATTGACATTTTGAAAATTGGCAATTAATGGCCACGTTGAATTAATCAAGTCGCTTTTAAATTTACTTTCATTAAAATGTCTAAAATTTCTTGTCTCGATTAACCGTGGCTGCCCTCTTGGGATGCCAATCTTTCTGACAGCGTAAATAAGGTTGTGATCACTAATTGAGAGAGGGTAAACTCCCGAGTGGCTTAGACTTTCGACGCTATTTGTAATAACTAAATCAATCAGAGTCTTTGTCTTAGGAGTAACCCTTGAAGGTTCATTTAAAACTTGCATGAATTGAAAATTAATCAACACATCTAAAAGATGTTTGGTGTGAGCCTCTAGGGGATCACACAGAAAATTACAATTCAAATCACCAAGTAAATAAACCTCCTTGTATTTCGAGTCAGCTTTTGCCAAAAATGATTCGAAACTTTTGAAATATTCTAAAGGAAGTTTGGGTGGCCGATACCATGAAGCAAAAAGAAATGGTGACGAGTTCGGTTTTTGAATTTCAAGGACGATCATTTCAAGATTTTCATCCTCGAAATCAAGCATTCTACTGAAATTTATAGAATGTCGTAAATAAACACAAACTCCTCCACCAAACTTATTTCTATCTCTACGTATGAGAGTGTACCCTGGTAAATTGAGCAGCCCGTCACAATCTGCACTTTCTAGTTTCGTTTCATTAATGGCAAGAATGTCTAGGGGCTGCCCAACCATCAGAGCCCTAAGCTCGTCAATATGTTTGCAAAGAGAATTTATATTTAACGAACCCATTTTAAAGCCCCTCATACTAGAGACAAAATCGTCAAAAGGCCTTATTTTATCTAGCAAACTACTGGCATCGGGTTGACTTCAATTAGAGTTTAAATACTTTCTAAAGTTACCTACTAAGTCGTAAACGCCTTTTCGGTTTAGATGAAGCCCTCCGGTGTTAAGATGTTGGTCATTAATATTGTCATTGCAAATGAAATCCAAACCATTTGTAGCACAATATGTCCTAATTTCCTTGTTGCTTTCTTCGACAGTCTTTTTTAAGGATCTGTCATCGGCCCTTTGGATGATCGATGAAATAGAAATACTAGTCGAGGGTTGATTGCTCTTGATAACCTCAACAACACCAGCAATCTTCTTCTTTATATCCTTCGGTCGGTCATCGCGTAAATTATTTGTACCAACGTGAAGAACAATTTTATCAGGTTTCCGCTGTAAAACGGGCTTGATGTAATCATTCATATCTTGAACAGTAGCTCCAGGGAAACAATGAGCGGAGACATCAAACTTCCTGGACAACTTACGTGGCTGTATGAATTTAATCACTGAATCACCTACCACGGCGACTTTTTCTCTCGGCCTCGATGATGACAAATCTCGGTTAGGAGAGGTGTTATCACTGGAAGCTACACCATTGCCTTGATTGTGATCGTTCCTTCTTTCATTTCGCCGTTGATTTTGTTGTTTTCGCCGACCCTTTCGCTTTACACGAGTCCATCCAGCGTCATCATCCTTCGCTGCTACCTGCTCTTCTTGTTGAGTAGTACGTTCGCGAGAAGAATCATGAATATGATTAAAATCTTCCTTTAGCAACCTTAGCGCCGTCAGGAGGCTGTCCCTCTCTTCTTCGAGAACCTTAATTTTATCAAGCAGATCTTGATACGAAGGAGCCATGTTGTTATCAGCAACCTTGGCTTTTAAGATGGCAAACTCTTTTGATAAATCAGCAATAGCAGCCGTGTTATGTTTGCAGTTTAAACAACATTGTTTATAGGTACTATTAGGTGGCACATCAACCAACACGTTTGAATCATTAGCTTGAATAGCAAAGTTGTCACTATCATCTTCTACGGAGTCGACAGCTCTATCTTCGCTCTCCAACTCAGCTTCGGCGCCATCTTCACCGTTTTCACTCGCCTGCTCAAAGCTGACCTCGTCCGTCGTCGGTTGAGGAATAAATGATATGATCCTTTCCTTAACTTCAGACTGTAGCATTCCTTGTACATTAAGTGTTTTAGTATTCGGATAAAAAGAAAGTGTTACGCTCTCGGATTTTAAAACATGAAATCCGCCATTGTTGGAAGTAAAAGACCATTCTCCGTCCAACTTCAGATAGCCGAACGCGAACGATTTCAGCGCTTCAAAATCGCCAAGCCATTTAATCTTCGTCTTCCCACGGTATTCTTCTCTCATAAGAGGAAAAACGACTGTGTTAGCTTGGCTTTCGCTTCCTAGAATTGAAAAATCTTCGCTTGCATTCGAAACACGTGCTTTCGCCATATTGAGCATCCATCCATCCATCCATCCATCCATCCATCCATCCAT